>OZ030014.1:33007500-33607500 GCA_964023405.1 Apodemus agrarius | reverse complement strand
TTCCTGGGGCTATGCAGTTTCCCGGACAATGCACCAAAAATGTTGGACCCCCTTTTGGGGACCCCTATTCTAATCTCGGGATGGCGCTCCCCCAAGAAACTCAAGAGACCAGTTTGATGCAAATGCATGAGGCAGTTTTAATATCGGAGCTCCGGGATGACTCATATCTCACACGCAGGAGACAGAGGAGTCGACCCCGAAGCTCAGAAGTTAGGGGTTTATATAGGAAAAGTTAGGGGGTTTGGAGCGGTTACACATAATTGGCTAATTTAAACATTAACAGGGAGAATTGGTGCGCAGTTACATCAGCAAGCAGTACGTGCAGATTGGCATTTCAGCAACGCGGGAAGATAGCTTATTTTGGTTAGCAAGAGGTCAGGTTAACCTCAAACTGCATCGAGGGGGGAGGCTGGAGACCAGGGGGCCCAGTCCAGATAGCCCATGACTCAGTGGAGAGTGGAGATTGTCTAGGCACGTCCCTTATCCTTCATGGCCAGTTAGTTCTCAGAATAATTCAGCAGCCTTATTTCAGGCCTGCCTGGGCATGCCCAGGCCTATTCTGCTCTGCTGCCTCTATTGTGGGCTCTGAAAAATTTAAAACTTCCTTCATAACACAGGCGAGGCACTCCACGGTGGTCCAGCACACAGTAACTTAATGTTTGCTGATTGAATGGTTGAGGAAAGAGTGAAAACACAGAATCAAAAAAGAAAAAAAGAAAAGAAAAAAGAAAAAAAGAACGAAAGAAAAGAAAAAGAAATGGCTACTGGGGACATCGGCTGTAGAGCAGTGTGCAGGTGTGCAGGTGGTAGTGGGGACCAGAGGTCAGCCCAGCATCTTCTGATACTCTCCACCTTATTTTTCTTTTTATTAGATATTTGCTTTATTTACATTTCAAATGGTATCCTCTTTCCGAGTTACCCCTCTGAAAACCCCCATCCTATACCCCCTCACCTTGCCCCCCCCAATTTCCTGACTTGCACTCCCCTATTCTGGGGAATTGAGCCTTCACAGGACCAATGGCCTCTCCTCTCATTGATATCTGAAAAGGCCATCCTCTGCTACATATGCAGCTGGAGCCATGGGTCCCTCCATGTGTACTCTTTGGTTGGTGGTTTAGTCTCTGGGAGCTCTGGGGGTACTGGTTGGTACCTATTATTGTTCCTCCTGCAGTGCTGCAAACCCCTTCAGCTCCTTCGGTCCTTTCTCTAGCTGCTCCATTGGGGACCTTGTGCTCAGTCAATTAGTTGACTGTGTTTTGATCCACTTTCCAATAAGGACCACACTTTGGTCTTCCTTCTTCTTGAGTTTCATGTCCACCTTACTTTTCAAATAAAGAAAAAACTGATTGGTTTGTTTTTGAGTGTGTTTGCCTGTATATATGTGTCTGTGTGTCACACGTGTCCCTGAGGCCCACAGAGGTCAGAAGGGGGCATCAGAGTTCCCTGGGATTTGAGTTATGGATGGATGGTGGTTGGGAGCCACCCGTGAGAGCTGAGAACCAAACCTGTCTCCTCCACTGAACCAGCTAGCCACACCCTCTGCCTTAGAGTTCATCAATTGGTCTGACCGGTTGGCCAGCAAGCCAGGGAAATTTCCCTGTCTCAGCCCCCCAGATGCGTGCCCTGCTGCCTGCTGTCTTTTGTTCGGGTGTTAGTGAGCTGGACCCAGGTCCTCGTCCAGCACATTCCCGCTGAAAGCAGCGCCCACGCCCTTCTACCGCAGTCTTTCCTCTGTCTTCCTAAGACTGTCTTACCATAGAGCCCTGGCTGTCCTTGAACTCAGTTTATCCCAGGCTGACGGAGCAGACACAGCAATCTTCCTGCCATTGTCTCCTTGCTGTGAGGGTTACAGGCTCGTACCAGCACCTTGGCTCTAGGCCATCCTACCCGCCATTACGTTACTCCCATTCCCACACTGAGTCTCAGTGGGAGACGGGGATGTTGCAGACTGGGAGTCACCAGTTTGACAGATGCTCGGCCTTGGAGGTTCCGGTCTCACTCGCTACCAGCCTCAGAGCTAAGTGCACTAAAGCTGCTGGCACCTCCCTCCAAAAGGCACGGGATCCAGGCTCCGCTGAGCTTGGCAGGGGCCGTGATCTCCAAAGCAGTGAGCAGAGCAGAGGGAGGAGAAATACTGTGAGCCCTCTCCAGACCTATTGCTTATGTGATCTCCTTTTATGATTAGGACCTCCATGGAGTGGGCATTAGGTCCAATTCATTTCCTAATGTGGAGATACCTCACTCCACTCAAATAAATGCACGTCTGCCTTATTAAATTCCTGACTCATAGATTTGTGTGTATATAGGCCGGCGAGCAACCTCAGTCATCATTCCTGAACTTTTGTTTTGTTGTTGTTGTGGTTTGTTTGTTTTGCAAGACAGGATTTTTCTGTGTAGCCCTGTCTGTCCTGGAACTCATTCTGTAGACCAGGCCAGCATTGAACTCACATAGATCTGCCTGCCTCTGCCTCCTGAGTGCTGGGATTAAAGGCGTGCACCATGCTCTGCTTTGTTCTTTAAACAGAATTTCTCACTCAGGCCTGGGGCTTGCAGGTTAGGCTAGGCTGGTTGACCAGTTAGCTCCAGAAGCCTGCCTGTCTCTACCTCTCCACCGTGGGGGATTACAAGCACACGCCACACAGCAGGCTGGAACTCAGGTGGCGAACACCTTCCCAACTGAACCACCACCAAGTCCCTGCTCGTGAAAAAGAACAATTAAAATATAATCACATCATTTCCCCCGTCCTTTTCCTCCCATCAATTTCTCCTGTCCCCCCATTCTCTGAAATTGATGGCCTATATTCTTTGATTATTATTATTATTATTATTATTATTATTATATACACACATCCACATATACACAAAATATATAAACACAACATGCTGAGTTCATCTAACATTGTCTGTATGTTTATGATTTCAGAGCTGACTACTTTGTGTTAGATAGGCAATTGGGGGGCTGATACCCTGAAAGACTAAGTCTCCCTCTCTTAGCAGTCCTTAGTTGTTTGTAGTTCTTTGTGTAGGGGTCTATCCCATGACCCGCTCTTTTTAAAAACAATCTTATATAGCCCAGGCTGGCTTCAGATTTACTCTGTAGCCAAGGCTGACATTGAATTCCTAATCTTTATAAGTGTTTCCCAAGAGCTAGGGTTACACGTATGTGTCACCACAGGTAGTCAAGGACCTCTTGAATGAATGAATAGATGAATTAATGGGTGGATGGATGAAAAACAACCCTCTAGAGACTTCTTTTATGAGAGAGAGAGAGAGAGAGAGAGAGAGAGAGAGAGAGAGAGAGAGAGAACTCCATATAAACATATAGAAGTAGAAGGATCTGGTAAACAGGTAGAAAGGGAAACTGGTGAAGGGTCTGCCTGGTAAGTGAACAGGAAGGCTTCGCAGAAGAAATGTTGAAAGCCAACGGGGATGTATCGTGTGAACCGAGGGTAAGGGTCCAGGTGTGAGGTGCACGACACACTCTGGTGAGGTGAGGGAGGGAGGGGGAGAGGCGGGGTGGGGGTGAGAGACTGTTGAAGTGTCAAGCCGAGGATGGGCCCTGTGTCGCGTTCACTGTGACAACCGCTGCAGAGAGAGGCAGCGTGGGATCTGAGCTTCTGGAAGCTCAGTCGGGCAGTGTGAGGAGGATGGCTGGCAGGGCCGGGGCTGAGACAGCAGGCTGCGGGTTGGCAGAGCAAAGTCCACGGGGTCGCGGGAGAGCAGACACTGAGATGGTGACGTAGGACTGTGGTGCTGGAGGCGACACAATTATTTCCACTTTGGGGCTTCTGGTCTGGATGGACTATATCATGTTGATTTAGAAAGGCAGAGGCCCAATGTGTTTACAAAACCTAAGAAAGTGCTGGACACTGAGCCCCGCCCCTCACCGTGGAACAAACCCATTGGCCTGATGGAGTTGTTGAGGGTGTCTGTAGAGTGGAGTGAGGCACAGAGAATGGACCAAGCGGTGTAGGAGACAGCCAGTTCTGCCTCGGGCCTTTCTAGTCTAGAAGAGTGGAGGCAGAGAGGTCAGAGGGAGTCTCCCAGCAGGAACAGGCTCAGCCGTGTCGGGACAGCCCAGGGCACCACACATGGCTTCAAAGGGGGAAACTAACAGCGTTCCTCAGAGAGCGAGGGTTGGATAGCCTTGGTGTCACTGACAGGCCAGGTGAGGACAGGAGGAAGAAGGCTGGTGCTCCCCTGTCCCAACTTGCACCCTAGGGTAAGAGGACAGCCCTAACAGGGTCCTGTGGTTCTGGGCAGCAGCTAAGAGGCCCTGCACCCGGTTAGAGGGATTAAAGCAGACTAGCAACCGTGTGCATAGCCCTCCTGCCTGGTCTCCTACAAAAGAAGGTTTGTTTTTTGTTTTGTTTTGTTTTGTTTTGTTTTGTTTTTTTGAAATTCTGCTTTCTGGTTCTTTGCTGTTACTAGTCATTCTCTGAAGTTCACTCTGTCTGGTGAGGGGAGGAGAGAGGGCAGGGAGACAGCAGAGCTAGGACTTAGGTCTGTCCCTAGGACCTCAAGGATTCCCTGAGCCTTCCTAGGTACCAGGGAACATTCTGGGACCTGAGAAGGACGTGATACTACCGAAAGAGACCCGTGGTTTACCTTCTGACAGACACCCCTGGGGAGGTGGGAGTCTCCCTAGCTTAGGGTAAAGGTGGGGCCTGCTGGGGTCCAGGAAGGTGGGTGACCTCAGCGGGTCCCCGTGTGTACCCCTTGCAGGTGTTCTCTGTGGCGCCCCCGTTTGAGGTGAATGGCCTTCCACGAGCTGTGCCTCTCGGCTTGCCCTACCAGGACTTCAAGAGAGACCTCTCTGATTATCGAGAACGGGCCCGGCTTCTCAACAGGGTCCGGAGGGTGGGCTTCTCGCCCATGCTGCTCACCGCCCCCCAGGTCCCACTGGCTCCCTTTCAGCCCCAGGCCAATGGGAAAGAGGGAGAAGAGGAGGAGGAGGAGGAAGAGGAGGAGGAAGAAGAGGAGGATGAAGAAGAGGAAGAAGAAGATGACGAGGAAGAGGAGGAAGATGAAGATGAAGATGAGGAGGAGGCAGGGGCCCTTGGAGAGGTGCTGGGGCCTCGAAGTGGCTCTAGCAGTGGGGGGAGTGAGCGGAGCACGGAGCGGAGCCAGGAGGGCGCGCCGTCCACACTACTGGCTGACGACCAGAAGGAGGCCAGGGGCCGGGCCTCCCTGGCTGATGGGGACCTGGAGCCTGAGGAGGGCTCCAAAACGCTGGTGCTCGTCTCCCCCGGTGACATGAAGAAGTCACCGGTCACTGCCGAACTGGCCCCTGACCCCGATCTGGGCACCTTGGCCGCGCTCACCCCTCAGCACGAGCGGCCTCAGCCCACTGGAAGCCAGCTGGATGTCTCAGAGCCCGGCACCCTGTCGTCCATCCTCAAGTCTGAACCCAAGCCCTTGGGACCCGGAGCAGGGATTGGGGTTGGGCTGGTGGCCCCTGGGGCTGGGGTCACAGCAGTGACATCACCCTTTACCAAAGTCGAAAGGACCTTTGTTCACATCGCCGAGAAATCCCACCTCAACGTCATGTCTTCCGGGGGACAGGCCTCCAGGCCAGAGGAATTGAGCACTGGGGGCGAGTTGGGCCTGGAGATGCTCTCGGAGGGGGGCACCACAGAGGAGGGGGCCCCAGTGCCTCTGGAGAATGGCATGGCGTTGGCAGGGCTGCATGGGACTGAGATGGAAAGTTGTGCCCTGGCTGGCCCACCCGGAGAAACACCCTCAGAAGTTGTCACGGACTCATTGCCCAATGGCCCGGCCCTTGCCGATGGACCAGCTCCAGCATCCCCACAAGAGCCAGTAACCAAGAAAGGGACCACCACCTTCCCCAGCCACCACGCTATGCCGGGATCTCGCCCCAGGAGTCGCATTCCTGTCTTGTTGTCTGAAGAGGATACAGGCTCAGAGCCCTCGGGCTCGCTGTCAGCCAAAGAGCGGTGGAGCAAGAGGACTCGGCCGCAGCAGGACCTGGCGCGGCTGGTGATGGAGAAGAGGCAGGGCCGGCTGCTGCTGCGGCTGGCCTCGGGAGCCTCCTCCTCCTCTAGTGAGGAGCAGCGGCGCGCCTCTGAGACGCTCTCAGGCACCGGCTCCGAGGAGGACACACCTGCCTCGGAGCCCACAGCAGCCTTGCCTCGGAAGGCTGGGAAGGCAACGCCCACCCGGAGCCGGATTCCCCGCCCCATCAGTGTGTCCATGCCTGCAGAAGGCCAGCAGCTTCCGGGCAGATCCCATGGTGCGGCCTCGGCGACCGACTCGGCCATCACCAGCAGGTGAGAGACCCTTTGGCAGCACGGGTTGTGGGCAGAGTGACCACAGGGCCTCCAGGGACTTCTCGGAGCCAATGTTAGGGGCTGTGACACCCTCAGATACCTCTCTGGTCTACCGTCGCCCAGCTGGGCACTGTGTCACTGTGTGGTTCAAGTGCCAGCTCTGTCGCTGGGCTCAAGGGAACGAGAACAGCATGGTTAGAGGGGACACGGTGAGGTGGGCCCCCCGGGGGAAAGCTGATGGTATGCCACGGGACATTTGAGCTAAAAGGTCAAGCACCCAGTAATGTATGAAATAATGTTTTGTATTAATATTAACACAGGTGCGTTCAAGATTAGAATGCAAAACTCATGGGAATTTTAGATATGACCCGTAAGGAAAATCTGTAGCAGACTCTTATCAAAAGGCCCTGCATGCAGGACGGAACACCAGGCCTCGGTTTACTCCTCTGCTCTTGGCCTCTTCCATCTTACCGAGCTCTGAGAACGCAGATCTCTAGGGCTCAATGCTCAAAGGCATTCTGAAAAAGTCCTCCCTGTCGTCCCAACCCTCCTCCCCTTCCCCTGACCCTTTTCTCTTGCCCTCTGCCCCTCCACAGGCTCCAGCTGCAGAAGCCCTCAGGGTTGGCCCCTGCTGCTGACCTCCCTCCCAAACAGTCCGCAAGCCGGGGTCCCGGCCCAGGTCGCGCCCAGGTCTCCAAGCCCGCAGCACCCCGCAGTCCCGGCCTCCCCGCCTCCACCGCGCGCCACCCCAGCGGGTCCCCGCGGAGCCAGTCCCTGTCCCGCAAAGAGAGCTCCTCCCCCTCGCATCAAGCCCGGCCTGGCGTCCCTCCATCCCGGGGGGTCCTCCAAGTCAGATCTCAGCCGGAGGCCTCCCCGGGGGCCCCCAAGAAAGGACCCAGGGGGAAACAACTGCAGACTCAGCGCGCAGCAACCAAAGGCCGGGCGGCGGTTTCAGAGGGTCGATCCGGGACCAGATAATGACACCCACCCGCGGCTCTCTGCGGCGCCCCCTACCCTCACCCCGGTCCCCACCCGC
The DNA here is from genome assembly GCA_964023405.1 of Apodemus agrarius. Taxonomy (NCBI): domain Eukaryota; kingdom Metazoa; phylum Chordata; class Mammalia; order Rodentia; family Muridae; genus Apodemus; species Apodemus agrarius. The sequence goes on along the minus strand of OZ030014.1, from coordinate 33,600,174 downwards.
AGCCGGCCACACTGGAGCAGCTTCCAGCACAGCCTTACGCGCCCGCGCGCCACCGCGGCCCCAGCTTCCCGCCTGCACCCACCAGGACGCACGTGAGCACATGTTGTGCCCAACAGCCCAGCCAGCCCACTGACCCAGGACGGTGCGTTTGTCTGTCTCTGCGTCCAGCCTCCCTCCTGCCGCCCCCTCTTGCAGGGACAGGCTGGCTCACAACAGATCCTCCGCCCCAGAAGGCTCAGCCGCTCACAGCCTCCAGACTCCGCTTCTGGAGCCCGTCCCCTTCTGGAGCCCACCAGGTCTTGGCTGATCTCTGGGGCCCCCAACCAAGGGGCTTACACCCGCTTACACCTCCTGCGATCCACCCTGTCCTCTTCATCCATTCCCACCTTCTTGTAGTCATCCCCCAAGCCAAACCAACAGGAGAAACAGCCTCAAATTCCCGAAGTGCGCGCAGGCTCTGGCCCGCCCAGGAGCCCTGGAGTCATAGAGGGCCAAGCTGGGATCGGGGAAGTGGGACCCAGGGGCTATTGGTCTATTTAGACTTAAGGGGACACCTCTGGCTCTCTGAAAGGCACGGGATGTGTGAGTCTTTGCTCCCTGGAGCCTCTGGGGAGCAGATATCCCTTTCCTGAATAGGAATGAATGGAGTTTCTGGAAGAAAGCGCCTGCCCTCCTGGGCAAGTGTTTCCCAGAGGGAATTTGGAACGGGGGCTTTAAAAAGGTTACTCACTTCTCTGGTCCTCTGGTGGAGTACTCAGGACCCCTTACCATCAGGAATTCCTTCCTGTCTAACCTCACTTCTGCACAGTGCAGTTCCAGCCAACGCTCCTCTCTCAAGTTCCACACGGGAGGAGAGTGGCTGGCTCTCACCTTCTGTGTGCTGGTCATTTGGGGGCGTGGCTCTAGTCCTTTTTCCTGACGTCTCCGCTGTGGCTCAGGCATCAATCCTCCTAAGTGGGCAGAGGAGCAGGATTAGGTAGACCGGATCCTCCCGGAAGGCAGAAGGCCCTTCTAACTTCAGAGTATGTGTGAGATGTAGCTGGTGCCCACCCCACCCCACCCCCACCCCCAGTTCACCCTGGGCCCTTCTTGCTCTGAGCCAGCCCCCACAGCTGAGCTGCTCGGCACCTGACACGGGGCCTCCTCCTGCATTTTGGCTTCTGCATAGCTCGCCCACCTCATCAGGAGCCGCAGCTGCTATCTGGAGGAGACAGCATCCTGGCTGCAGATGGGACAGGCAACCCCTCCTGTCTGGGACAGGGACTCCCTGCGGACCTCCTAGAAAGCACTCACAGCCTACACCTCCTGTTCTGGCCCCTGTGCCCTTCCCTGAGCCACAGAGAGCGAAACAAGATATTCTGGTGAAGGAAGGCCTCAGTATGCCACCGGCCTGGCCACATCTACACCCTTGATGACTGGCTGGGAGCAGCTCGGCCAGCTGAACTCCTCACATAGGGTCAGCAGGTTTGGGCAATGGCTTCCATGCCAAGAAGGCAGCTCTACAGACCAGCTAGGGGAGGATATCCACCAGGGAGGACAGTCTTTGCGATCTATCCCACGCTGACACAGAAGCTCCCAGAACACTCAGGAAACCTCTCTGGATACAGTTATCTTTGTCGCCCCAAGGCCCTCTAACTGCCCCTAGTCCAGCGAAGGGGCAGAGGGCCCACTTCTTCCCACCCAGAGCTTTTATGAATGACAATCAGCTCATGACAGGTGGGGACCAGGGCATGACCCCAGTGCCCAGGCCCTGGGCCCGCCCCTTGCCACCAACCGAACTGTGAATGTAGGTCCCCCCCACTCAGTCTCACTTCTTCCGTAGGACCAACAACACCCAGGTTTGGAGATTGAAATAAGGGGAGGCCTAGGAAAGCCCCGGGCTCACGCCACCTCCAGTTACAGCCCATGCTCGAGCTGGTACAGACCAGATGCAATGGCGAGCCTACCCTTGGGTAGAGACCTACAGAGGGCTTCAACTGACCTCAGGCCTCCGAGTCAGTTATGTCATTGGGTAGGGAGGAAGGAGGGACAGAGGACCAACAGAGGTGGGTGACGGGGTTAAGTGGTTCCTCTCCCCAGGAAGGAGCCAGGGCGGAGGAAATCACATCTCCCGATGCCCCACGCCCGAGCTGCTGCCCTTCCCTTGAGGATCATCTGTCCCCTGCACTAGGCCCTTCAGGTTCCTTTTTTCCTCTCTGAGAGTGGCACAGTTCCACCGCTGTCTCTTATGACCCCCTCTGGCTGCCTCTGCCGCTGGCTCAGATGTGGGGTATGCTCACCTTAATGCGCCTTCCCCCTCCCCCAGCCATGCCATGTGCAGAGGGTGCAGGAGAAGGGCCCTGCCCCAGGCACACGGCTCCTCGGCTTCTCAGCTCCTCCCGGGGGCCTGGCTTGCTCAGTCTTCTGAGCCCCTTGGGCGGGTGTTGAGGGGCAGGGAGTTGCCCTCCCCCTCCCTGGGAAGCAACAGAAGAATGTTTACATGCCACACAGAATGTAACAGCCCTTGCCCAGCCCTCCCAGTCACTGCATGGCCTCCGCCCACCCTGTGCCTGCCCACGCCCACGCCCCCGACACCAACACCTTGCAAGTCGCTGTCACAACTAGATGGGGTCTCAGAAGGGAAGTAGCCATCACACCATTAAAAAGCCTGTGGACCTTTCTGTTGGCCTGGACTCTTTTTCCCTTTAGGGAGGGCAGGGCAAAACCCAGCCCCTGAGGGCGGGGGGTGGGTGGGCGGGAGAGAAGACTCAGGACGGTGTCAAGTGGGCAGAGACATCTTCCCCACAGAAGAGGAAAAGGTAGTTCAGCTCTGGTATAGGTGATCTGTTCAGGGTCTCGCTGAACAGGTTTCTGTCCTAGCCACGCCCCTACTGAGCGCCTTGGTTGTTTTTGCTGAGGGCTGAAGAGTCTCTGGCTGGCTGTTTGGCTCCGCGTAGAGAGGGGAAAGAAGCAAAACTGTCATTTCCCGAAAGGAAGCGCATAGAGTCAGTGTTTCTGGAGACGCGGAAAGTGTAGCAGCAGGTCACAGGCAGCGATGGCATAGCGAAGCCCACCCTGCCCTCCCCCCTGTGGCACAGCCTCTGCGTTCCCTTGTACACGTGTATCCTGTGGATGCACGTGTGAAAGCACCAGAGCCTTGGCTACGAACCTGAAACACAAGAAGTTCTGAAAACAGCGAGAGCATCTTCCTTAGCCGGGTACGCGTTCCGGAGACGGGTACATGGTCATGTGGTATCAAAGCCCGAAGGGAAAGCGAGACTGGGTGGCATCCTGCCTGTATCCTAGCAGCCACAGGACCTAGAACAGAGGGATTCTGGAGAGCTCAAGGCCAGCCTGGACTACATAGTAAGTTCAAGACCAGCCTAGGCTAAATGTTAAACCATCTCAAAAAAAGAAAGAAAGAAAAAAGAAAAAAGAAAAAGCAAACTAAAAGCTGTGGGAAGCTGGTTATACTCACTAATTTCACTTACACATGTTTTCAGTGGAATGAAAAAAAATTGAGACAAAGTCTTTCCAGGTAGCCCAGGCTGGCCACACATGTGCCATCTTCCTGCCTCAAACTCCCAAGTGCTGGGATAACAGGAGTGTACCAGTATGTTTAGATAGATGGAGATATTAATGTCTTGGATTATGAGACACTGCTCTTGACCCCTATTTATAATATATGGACTATGCATGGAATTACTTTCCTTTCTTTAAAAAAAAAAGTATTTCATCTCTCTATCTTCTGTGATGTGAATGGTTCTGGTAAGAGCTTGTGGCCGGAAAAAGAAATGATCCAAGAGCAGTCTTAACGGCCGTTGGTTGGGGCCGGTCAGCAGAGCAAGCGTCATACCTATGATGGGGAACCAAAATGGAGGAAGTGGCCCTTTTGTGTTCTTATGGGCCAGTCTCCACAACTAAGACATGAGGGGAACAGCGAGGCAGGTGGATCAGAGTGTCTGTGGCCACAGGGGGTGACTGGATGAAGGGAGACGCCCTGGAGAGGAACAGGAAGTGCCCTTTGTATTTTGAATCCCAAACTCACTGAAAGTGAATCTTTTCACTTAGTGGACCCAAAACCAGTTTTCTCCCCCAGGCCTGGCCCTGGGCCACACCTGGGGTGGGAAGCAAGACCACCTGGGTTTGAAAGCCCAGCCCCTCCTGGGGGTGCTGCCCTCGGATATCCAGAGCCTCAGCCTCCTGGGACCCCTCTCCTCTAACTTGACCGCCAGTGGGCTCCTGGGCCTTCTGTGGGGCCCGGTGTCCCATCCCTTCCTCCCGTTTAACATGTCCTGAGCAGGGCATACTTGTAGTAAATGCTAAAAGCATATCAATAAAAGACAACCCCTGTGCATGACTCCGACCATCGGGAGGTGACTTGTGAGTGGCTTGGGATGCACCATCACAGACCTTTTTTATGTTTATAATAATGCCCCTCTCTCTCTCTGTCCATATATATTTCGTATAAATAAAAGAGGAGCGTATTATACCTACTGTTCAGATATGTGGCTTTTGTTTTTTTCAGCTTTTCGAGACGGGGTTTCTTTGTGTAGCCGTGCTGTGATTGTCTCGGAACTCATAGAGATCCGCTTGCCCTGCCTCCCTAGTGCTAGGATTAAAGATGAGCGCCACTAACTGCCCAGCTCAGAAATGTGACTTTATGCACTGAAATACAGATCTGGCCCACCCTGAGCCTGGGGATCAAATCCAGAGTCTTGTGCGTGCCAGGCATGTGCCCCCTGAGCAGTCGCCAGCTCCCCTCCGTTTGGAAACTGTTCGTATTAATCTATAAAATATATGCATGCCCATATTTATACATCAATTATTTGGTATATGAGCGTATGTCACGTGTAACTTTCAGACGCCAGCTCTCTCCTTCTACCATGTGGGCCCTGAGAATCTAGGACTCCGGTGACCATTCTCCCCAGGAAGTGCCCGTTCCATCCAAGCCGCCTTCCCTGCCCCTCCTCCACCCTTTAAAAGTTATTTTGTTGTTCTATAATCTACGCAATTGTCATATAACATATAATTTCCAACTCAGCTTACACAACTCAGTGTGACGGCCCCGTCACTACAGTCAGTTGTAGAACAAACATTCCCGTTGTCCCAGTGACACTCCTCCCCACAGTCACCCATTTGGCAAAAAACCCCCGCAGCCTTCGCCCATCTCCTCTCTATGGAGGAGTCACCTATCTATAGAGTCACCTATCTGGGGCCCTGAGGATGTAACTCTGGGAAGAGCTGTAACTCCAGATCGTGTGTTTGAATCCTGACACTGCATAAACTACCTATGTTGGCCCAAGCCTGCAATCCCAGGGCTCAGCGGGTAGAGGCAGGAGGATTCAGAGTTATTCCCTGCCGGGCGTGGTGGCTCACGCCTGTAATCCCAGCACTTGGGAGGCAGAGGCAGGCGGATTTCTGCGTTCGAGGCCAGCCTGGTCTATAGAGTGAGTTCCAGGACAGCCAGGGCTACACAGAGAAACCCTGTCTGAAAAACCAAAACAAAAAAACAAAAAACAACAACAACAACAACAAAAAACCCCAGTTATTCCCAGACAGTGAGTTGCAGGCTAGACTGGGGACAGGAAACTATCTCAAACCAGCAACGAAACCCCAACTGCCTACTTTAGACAATTTATATACATTTTATGTATACATATATAGGATGGCTTTGTGACCTTTTGATCATCACAGTTTCTCTCCCTTTATAATTAACAAACAGTATTCTACTGTTTGGACGCACAGCAGCGTACTTATCCACCCATAAACTGATGAGCTATTTTGATTATTACAAATATTACTAGAACAAGTTTCTTAGTGTGTTTCATTACTTCTCTGTGTGTATGTGTGTGTATATGTGTGTCTATATGTTTGTGTATGTGTGTATAGATTTGTGTATGTGTGTATATGTGTATATTTGTGTATGTGTATATGTGTATTTGTGTATATATATGTATATTTGTGTATGTGTATATTTGTGTATGCTTGTGTATGTATGTGTGTATATGTGTGTGCGTGCTGCTGTGGAGACGGGTAGAGGGGTCTCCACTAAAGCTAGAGGGTCTGAGTCAGGTCCTCAGAACCCTGCGGAGCGTCTGCGGTCTCAGCCTCCCTGCACAGACATTGGGCCAGCTAGCCCGGCACACACAAGAGCACCTCCTCCTCCTCTTCATCAGGATGGACTGTGAGGACCAACGTCTCAGGCAGTTCTCTGAATCCCACATATGTGCCTGAACTCACACACAACACCACGGTTAATGTTTCTATGAATCACCAGATGTCCATTTTTGTCCCCGAGTTGACACTGACCCCTGTGTTCTTTTTACGGCTATATAATGTCGCACCGCACAGGCTCCTTCCTCCAGAGGTGTGCTGGCTCCACCTGATTGTTCTGTGAGGTCACAGGTTGTCCCCGTGCTCCTCATCCTGTGAGCACGCAGTGTTCTTTCCTCATTCCAGGAAGGCAAACGTGGCCAGCTGAGGTGGCCAGGGCATTGCCAGCTGAAAGAGCCGCGGGCAGTGTCCACAGATGTATGAGAGAGTGCGGCTTATTGGTCACAGGTAAAATCCAGGGAGAACAAAATGGGGCGCAGAGCCTGGAGCAGGCCCAGCCCTGGAAAGGAGAGCTGTGTGTGCCCTGTGAGACAGCTGAGGGGCTGCAGAGGCTCCGCCCAGCCTCTTCCCCAGGAGCTCAAGACACGCCAAACCTGCTTGCTGAGGTCCAGCTCGGCTGTAGGAATTACCTGATGTCCACAGATAACAGCCTGCTCATCACAGCCGGGCAGTGGTGCACACTGTTAAACCCCAGCACTCAGAAGGCAGACACAGGCGGATCTCTGTGAGCTCAAGGCCAGCCTGGTCTACAGAGTGAGTTTCAGGATAGCCTGGGCTACACATACACAGAAAAGCCCTGTCTTGAGATAAATAGATAGATAGATAGATAGATAGATAGATAGATAGATAGATAGATAGATAGATAACTGTTCATTGTGGCCTAGTTTACAGCGTGAGCTTTAGGACAATCACAGCTATACAGAGAAACCCTGTCTCAAAAAACAAACAACAACTACTAAAGAAAGAAGAAAGAATTTGACCATCCCCTTGGCATATCTCCTCCCTTCTTCTTCTTCTTCTTCTTCTTCTTCTTCTTCTTCTTCTTCTTCTTCTTCTTCTTCTTCTTTTTTCCCGAGACGGGGTTTCTCTGTGTAGTCCTGGCTATCCTGGAACTTACTCTGTAGACTAGGCTGGCCTCGAACTCAGAAATCCACCTGCCTCTGCCTCCCAAGTGCTGGGATTACAGGCGTGCGCCACCACGCCCGGCTTACCTCCCTTCTCTTTACAAGAAAGCTTTCTTTTTTCTGTTCTGTGGTCAATGACAAGACTGAGACAGAGACCCAGAGAAGGAAGAGGCTTAATTTAGCAGGGTCATTTAGTTGGGGTCTAGATGGGGACGTTAGAGACAAAGAATAATATGTGGGTTTTTAAAAAAGAATTGTATTTTACCTGTGTGAATATTAGTGCCTACATCTGAATATGTGCACAACGTACATGCAGGGCCTGGAGCGGTCAGCAGAGGGCGTTGGATCCCCTAGAACGGGAGTTACAGGTGGTTGTGAGCTACCCTGTGTGTAGTGGAAACCGAACCCAGGTCCTCTGCAAGAGCAGCAAGTGCTCTTAGGCACTGAGCCATCTCTCCAGCCCCAGAAGGAGCTCCTGTCAAGTGGAGGGGACACCATAGAGAAGAAACTGATGTCTCCGATCATCCGACACAGGGACTGCTGAGATTTTTCCACTGGCTTCTCACGATCAAGGCCAGAGAACAAGAGCCAGGCCTGAAGCCCGGGTTGCTCACGCCTATAACCCCAGTACTCGGCAGCTGAGGAGGGAGAATTGCCCTGGGTTCAGGGGCAGCTTGGGCTACAGAGTGAAGTGCTCTCTCAAAAATAAGGAATAAAGGAAGGAAGGAAGGAAGGAAGGAAAGGAAGGAAGGAAGGAAGGAAGGAAGGAAGGAAGGAAGGGAGGGGGGGAGGGCAGTCCAGCTGAGACCAACCAACCCATGGCTGAATGAGGGTCAGGGTGCCTGTTTAATGTCTCAGCGGCCCCGAGGCCAGACACTGCACAATGTAATGAGAAGAGTGTTCAAGGCTCTAAGACCTCAGCCGTGGCTGAGAGGGAAATAGGATCCTAGTCCATTTTCAGCAGCTCCAGCTGGCATCTCCTGCAACCCCCACACCACTCCCCCTCCACTCTCCCACCCCCCAATCTCCCCCACACCACTCCCCCACTACTCCCCCATACCTCTCCCCCCACCCCCACCCCACTCCCCCACCCCCGCCCCCACACCACTCCCCCACTACTCCCCCATACCACTCCCCCACCCCCGCCCCCACACCACTCCCCCACCCCGCCCCCGTATTCCCCCCCACCGCATGCCGCCCCACTCCATTAAACTCACAGTTTAATGGAGCACCATGACCTGTCCCACCCTCCTAATCACCCACCTCTGCTGTGCCGCACACCACAGTTCACATCCAAGCCCTTCAGGTCACACTAGTCTCTCAAATGGTCACCATCCACAACACTAGGCTTAATAACTGTAGTGAACAGAGACAAGGTCTTTGCTCTTTTATTATTATTATTATTTTAAACCTTTTCACTCCATCTGATCTGTTGTATACGAAAGTGTCTATGCTGGCCTTTGAGCTATGGTTTGGATTTCCCGGTTGGGGTGCATAGTGGGACACTTGGAAATCTGTTGAGAACTGTGGAAATAACTCAGTAACGTACTTACTGCCTATCTTGGACACTGTTCTATTGCTGTACAGAGACACCGTGACCAAGACAGCTTATAGAAGAAAGAGGTTGTTTGGGGTGAGTCCATGACCATCATGGCTGTGGGCATGGTAGCAGTTGGCAGTCGTGAGCTGGCACAGTAGCTGAGCTCTCACATCTTGGTTTGCACACAGCAGGAGGCACAGAGAGACACTGGGAACAGCAGCAGCCTTCTGAAACCTCTAAGTCTGCCCCCCAGTGACACGCCTTCACCTCCGAATCCTCCCCAAACAGTTCCACGATTTGGGGGCCAAGCATTCAAACCCAGGAGCCCATGGGCTGCTCTCACTCAATGTCCCATGCCACGCAAGCATGATAACCTGAGTGTGAGTCTCACAGTTGCATAAGAAGCTAGGTTAGGCCTGCAACGGCTTATTTAGAGTTCTTGTTGCTCTTCTTGGACAGGACCTGTGCACTCAAGTGGTAGCTCACAACCGTCCCTAATGATCTGATGCTCTCTTCTGACTTCCAAGGTCACAAGGCACACGTATAGTACACATACATCCATGCAGGCAAAATCCTCATGAAATAAAGTAAGTCTAAAATGATTTTTTATTTTTATTGTTTTGTTTTGTTTTGTTTTGAGACAGGGTTTCTCTGTATAGCCCTGGCTGTTCTGGAACTCACTCTGTAGACCAGGTTGGCCTCAAACTCAGAAATCCACCTGCCTCTGCCTCCCAAGTGCTGGGATTAAAGACCTGTGCCACCACTGCCCGGCTGTAAAATGATTTTTTTTTTTTAAAGCTGGATGTTGGGGTTGGAGAGATGGCTCAGCGGTTAAGAGCACTGACTGCTCTCCCAGAGGTCCTGAGTTCAATTCTCAGCAACCACATGGTGGCTCACAACCATCCATAATGAGATCTGACGCCCTCTTCTAGTGTGTCTGAAGACAGCTACAGTGTACTTACATATAATAATAAATAAATCATAAAAAAGCTAGATGTCGTGCACATTTGCAGTCCCAGCACTAGGGAAGCAGACAGACAGGTACCTAAGGCTTGCTGGCCAGACAGCAGAGCCACGTCTGAGAGTCTCAGGTCCTAGTGAGAGACCCGGTCTCAGAAACCAAGGTGGACAGCTCCTGAGTTGACCTTTGGCCTCCACATGCACATAAGCACACACACACACACACCTATACACACTCATACCCTCACACACATTCATACATACCTCCATACCCTCATACATTCATCTACACGTTCACACACCTACACACACTCACTCAAACCTACAAACACACGCACTCACACAACTACACAGCCTCACACATACCTACACACATTCACGCATTATGAATTCAAGGTTATCCTCACAACCACACAGTGAGTTTAAGGCCAACCTGGGCTACATGAGACCCTGTCTCAAAACAAAAACAAAAGACAAAAAGTAATAAATAAAACCCCCGCCGGGCGTGGTGGCACACGCCTGTAATCCCAGCACTTGGGAGGCAGAGGCAGGCGGATTTCTAAGTTCAAGGCCAGCCTGGTCTACAGAGTGAGTTCCAGGACAGCCAGGACCACACAGAGAAACCCTGTCTCAAAAAACAGACATAAAAACAAACAAACAAAAATAAATAAAACCCCCAACGATGGGGTCACATTCCTGCTTAAAACCTTCCGCTAGCTTCCATTGCTGGGGGCTTGCGGGGGTGGGGGATCCTGGTCCTTAACGGTGGCTCTTAGACCTCCCAAGGCCAGCTCCTCTCCAAGCCCACTCGTGCACTCGTGACTCCCCTTCAACACACACACACACACACACACACACACACACACACACACACACACACACAGGTTTGTTCGACCTCTTTGGACCTTCCCGTTGGCTGCCCGCGGGTAGGAGCCATGTCCGAGGCGTCTCAGTGAGTGTGGAATGTCCAGGTGCTTTAGAATAGGTACATCTGCACCTGCAAGCAGTCCCTCTTCCCTGTCACCACGTGCTTGTCAGCACACACCCAACGACCTGGCCCTGGCCTCGTGTCCTCCTTCAGCACACACCGGGCACTGCAGACAGAGTCCTTCCTCTGAGCTTTGTCTGGAAGTGTCTGGGGCAGTTGGGGGCTGACTGCGACACATCTGTCCAGCAGCTTGTGCCTGTGTGTGTCCTGGCTCCTGGTGCTCTGAAGCTTAGTCAATGTACAGCCCCAGTAGGTCCCCACCATGGTCTTGCCTGCTTTATCTATTCAAAGTGGGAGACAGATCAAATCAGCGCTTTTCAATGTTTTAAAAACTATTGTAGAAGCCGGGCGGTGGTGGCGCACGCCTGTAATCCCAGCACTTGGGAGGCAGAGGCAGGCGGATTTCTGAGTTCGAGGCCAGCCTGGTCTACAGAGTGAGTTCCAGGACAGCCAGGGCTACAACGGAGAAACCCTGTCTCAAAAAAACCAAAAAACAGAAACAAAAACAAAAACTATTGTAGGCCTTTTCTCAAAGAACACTTAATGGAGCTCTGGCATTTGGGAAATCAGCTTAGAGAATGTTAGCGCTCATGGCTTCTGCCAGGGTTTTATTTACTACACGGTAAGTGCCTTGGGTGTCTATTGTTGCGATGAAACGCCATGACCAAAAGTAACTTGGGAAGGGAAGGATGTGTTTTCTGGACACTTCCACATCACTGTTCATCACTGAAGGATATCAGGACAGAAACTCAAATCGGGCAGAAACCTGGGGCAGGATCTGATGCAGAGGCCATGGAGGGTGCTGCCCACTGACTGGCTCTTCATGGATTTCTGAACCCAGGAGCCCCAGCCCAGCGGTGACTCCTCCCACAGTGGACTGCGGCTGGGCCCTCCCCCCCATCGATCATTCATTAAGAAAAAAATGCTCTGCAGACTTTCCCGCCTCCAGCTAATTATGAGACATTTTCTCAGTTGTGTCAAGTTGATATAAAACTAAGTGGAACAGTGACCGAGAGTCAACAGAGGCATCAGAAGGAACAAATCCTCCTTCCGTACTTCTTGGCAACCCTGGGAAGCCACTACTCCAGGGCCACCCGGGCTGCTCTTATAGAGGCAGAATGGCATTTTGTGGGGAGCCAGAGAGCGACCAGTCATGGGTTCCTTGCTGTCGTAGCTCCGGCAGAGACCCACAGTAGGAGAGGTGGTCTCCTCGCTCTCTCCTTCTTCTTGTGAGATTTTTTTTTTTTTATCTTCAGTTACATTTTCAGCTTTGTGAAAAACCTCATCATCAAAGGAAATGGCTAGCAACGTTACCAACAAGACAGATCCTCGATCCATGAGTTCCCCTGTGGTCATTGGGAATCCCAAGACTCTGGTGGTCACCAGTGGAGGCCATCTTTTCAAAGCGTGGCCACACTGTGCGTTGCTCTGTGCACACGGGCTTTGCCTTTGTCCAGTATGTTAGTGAGAGCAATGCCCGAGCTGCGGGAGCTGGGGAGGATGGCGGAGTGACCGCTGGCCAGGCTTTAGATATTAACCCGGCTGCAGAGCCAGAAGCGAACCGAGGAAAGGCAGGGGCAGAACGATCTGCAGCGGAGATGGATTTGGACTATGACTTTCGATGCTATTATGACAGGTTGCACAGTTACCCAGCACGTGTTCCTCCTCCTCCTCCTCCTCCTCCTCCTCCTCCTCCTCCTCCTCCTCCTCCTCCTCCTCCAGCTGCGGTGCCTTCCAAACGCCAGCGTGTGTCGGGGAACACCTCATGAAGGGGCAAAAGTGGATTCAATTCAAAGAGCAGACACGGGGGATCTTCTTCCAAGTCTGCAAAGTTGAAAGGTGATGACCTTCAGGCCGTTAAAAAGGAGCTGACTCAGATACAACAAAAAGCGGACTCTCTTCCGGAAAGCCTGGGGGGGGGGGATGAAAAAGGAACAAAGCAAACAAGCAGACTGGTCCTTCTCATCCCCAGCAGAGATGAGGAACGGAAAGTCCGAGGAGGAGCAGAGCAGCACCTCTGGGGAGGAAGAGGAGCCTAATGTGAGGACGGAGTCGGAGGCAGGTGCGGATGACTCTGCTGAGGAGGGGGACCTGCTGGATGGTGATGATGATGAAGATGGGGGGATGACCAGCTCGAGTTCATCCGATGAAATAGAGCCCGAGGAAGGAGAAGATGGCAGAGGCTGCGCCCGGGGGCAGGAGCACCCGCAAGCACACAGTGGAGCTTAGACATCCCTTGTCCCATCATTCATTTACCTGGGCGCTGGCGAGAGAGCAAAGCCACACCAGGTCATCCACCGCCCCTAGAATCTTCTGCGCACTCTCACGGTTCTCCCTCCTTATCCTTCCTGTGTTCATTATTCATAATTGCCCTGCGCCTAGTTACATTTTTCACTTCCTTTGATGCTCCTTAGTAGTTTCGTTAAGTCTTATCCTGGAAGTTTTGCTTTAATTTTGATACCTCTTTGACTTAACAATAAAAAGTTGTATGGGTAGAGGCAGAGAGGCAGATGAAAATCCCTGAGACCCTACACAGGGCCAGCACAGTCCCAAAGGTGACTTAGGTCAGGACATCCATTCCAGACACGGGCAAGGGCTCTGAGGAAAGCCTGGGGTTTATCAGAAGGCTCCCTTACCCAGGAAGAGTCCAGCCCTCATCCTGAGGCCTGGGCTGTGGGCCAAACCGTGCTGTGCCTGCAAATAGACAAGGTTGACCTAAAGCCTCACAGGGCAAAGGCCATCCAGGATAGCGGGCACTATGCCCGGGGGACCTGTTCCCCTTACACAGCCTTGAAGGTCTAATAAGTAGCTCGGGCCTCACTACTTTCTCCACACCCAGCTGCCCTCCTCTGCCAGCCCGTGGCTCCCCCACCTGTTCTCTGAGCTCCAATGTGTAAAGGCCAGAGCCGTAGACACCATGATCTCTGATGGATGGTAGCCCTCCCCCTTAAGTAGGATCCATAGAGGTGTGGGTGATGTGGGAGGGCCCAGGCCTGGGCCCGCCCCTGAGGGGCCGGATTGTGGCTACAGACTCTTCACTCATCACTACAACCATTTCCATCTCCAGAGTCCAAGGGTCCATGTGGCGAGCACGGTTGGACGGTCCTAGGTACAGAGGCACACCTGGTGGGTGGGTAGCATGGGCTTCGAAGAGCTGCTGCACCAGGTGGGTGGCTTTGGGCCCTTCCAGCTGCGGAATCTGGTACTGATGGCCCTGCCCCGAGTGCTGGTCCCCATGCACTTCCTCCTGTCCATCTTCATGGCTGCTGTGCCTACCCACCATTGTGCCCTGCCTGGTGCCCCAGCCAACCTCAGTCACCAGGACCTGTGGCTGAAAGCCCACCTGCCCCTGGAGAATGACGGCAGCTTTAGCTCCTGCCTCCGCTTTGCCTACCCCAAGGCTCTCCCCAATGTCACCCTGGGGACAGAGGTGTACAACTCTGGGGAGTCCGAGGGGGATCCCCTCACCGTGCCCTGCTCTCAGGGCTGGGAGTACGACCGCTCAGAATTCTCCTCCACCATTGCAACTGAGGTATCAGAGCCCAGAGGGTGAGGGACGTGTGAGCGGGTTGGGCCTGCCATTTACCTTGGGGGGTGGTGTGGGCCCGAGATAACCTTTCTGTGCTCTGAGAGCCCTCCCCCCCGGTGTGGAGAGAGCCTGTGGCTTTAAGGCTGGATTCGGTTCATTTGCTAAAATTCACCTGAGAGTTAAGGCAGCTCGAGGGGCTTGGAACGGAGGCTGAGAAGGGCATCTCTGTAGCAAGAGACAGAGAAACTGCAGACGCCTCCATTTCTCCCCCGTTTGGTCCTTGCTTCAGCCCCAGGTCTGAGATTTACCTGTTTCAGCCAGAGAGGAAGGGTGGGAGGAATCACCCAGAGGAGAGACACCAGGATTCCTTGGTGGTGGTGGTGATGTACCTCCATGGGAAAAGGCTGAGCTTTGGGACTAGGGAGAGGCAAAGTCTTCCCTTTCTAGTGCTGAGGTTGATGGCTAGGGACGGGGTATCTTCTGGACCGTCAGCGTTGCCTGGGAACCTGGAGAGGAGGAACCGGTACTGGCTGGCGAGGGGCTCATCCCCACAGGAGGCCTTCCCTGCCTGTCTTTGCAGTGGGATCTGGTGTGTCAGCAGAGAGGCCTGAACAAAATCACATCCACCTGCTTCTTCATCGGTGTGCTGGTGGGGGCTGTGGTGTATGGATACTTGTCTGACAGGTGAAATGAGGGGCCCGGTGTGGGGACAGGCCTCATCATCTGTATCCGGGAAGCCCCCATGGGAACCTGACCTCGCGTGGCCTTTGGCAGGTTTGGCCGGCGCCGGCTTCTGCTGGTGGCCTACGTGAGCTCGCTGGCTCTGGGTCTGGCGTCTGCAGCCTCGGTCAGCTACATCATGTTTGTCATCACCCGCACGCTCACCGGCTTAGCCCTGGCTGGTTTCACCATCATTGTGCTACCACTGGGTGA
Source organism: Apodemus agrarius (assembly GCA_964023405.1). Taxonomy (NCBI): domain Eukaryota; kingdom Metazoa; phylum Chordata; class Mammalia; order Rodentia; family Muridae; genus Apodemus; species Apodemus agrarius. The sequence continues at coordinate 33,585,004 of OZ030014.1, read as the reverse complement.
GGCAGACAGACATGGGCAAGGCCCGGAGGGAGGCCACTGGGTGAGATGGGCCCATCAGGCCCCTGCTAACTGTGTCCCTTTCTCCAGAGTTAGAGTGGCTGGATGTGGAACACCGCGCTGTGGCTGGGGTCATCAGCACCACCTTCTGGACAGGAGGGGTACTGCTGCTGGCCCTGGCCGGGTACCTGATACGGAGCTGGCGGTGGCTTCTGCTGGCTGCCTCCCTGCCCTGTGTCCCAGGCATCGTCAGCATCTGGTGAGACCGGGGAGCAGCTGGGAGTGGGAGATACATACAGCCAAGGTGCGATTAGAGTCTAAGATTCAGGACGGGGTCTGGAGAGAGCACTTAGCTGCTGGTACACACTGCTCTTCTGGAGGACCGTGTCGGGAGGAATGTGAGTCCAGTTCCAAGCAATCAGACACCTCTGGCCCCCGTGGCCACACACACACACACACACACACACACACACACACACACTCATACTCAAAGACACACAGACACAGGCACCAGCTATACACATAGGCATAAACAAAGACACACATATAGACACACCCAAAGACAGACACATACATCCAAACACACACAAAGACTCACAGACACATATACACTCATCCAAACATACTCAAAGACATACAGACACACATGCACAGACACAGATACACACCTAGGCACAGACACAGACATAGACACAGACACACCCAAACGTTGGTAAAGTGCTTGCCTACTGTACACAAAGCCCTGGATTTATCTCCAGTACTGAACAGACAGTGGTGATGGTGTACGTCTCTATTCACAATACTTTGGAGGCAGAGGCATGAGGATCAACAGTTCTAGGTCATGCTTAGCAACATAGGGAATATAAAGGCAGTCTGAGTTACATAAGTTCCTGCCTGGAAAAGAAAAAAAAAAGAGGAAAGAAAATAAAAGAAAAAATGTGGATGTCTTGGAAGGTATCTCAGTTGGTAAAGACTTGGCAGGCAGGCATCAGGACCCTAGTTCAGAGCCCCTATACACAAGCATGGCACGGGGACATGCATGTACACTCCCTCAGGAGGGAGAGATGGGACGACCTGGGGCTTGCTGGCCAGCTCATCCACCCGGAGAGACAAGCTCTGGGCCCGGTGAGAGACCCAATCCAAAACTCTAAGGTGGGGAGAGACTAGGGGAGACACATGATGGCACCTGGTCCCCTATGTACATGTGTGCACATATACAAACATGTATACATTCATACCAGAGACAGAGAGACAGAGAGACAGAGACAGAGACAGAGGGAGAAACAGAGAGACAGAGAAACAGAGAGAGAAACAGAGACAGAGAGACAGAGACACAGAGAGAGACACAGAGAGAGAAACAGAGACAAAGACAGAGACAGCAACAGAGACAGAGACAGAGAGAGAAGTCTAAGAGCCACAGAAGCAGAATCAGTGACAAAGAGTCAAAAAGATAACAAGAGAAGTCAGAAAACAAAAACCAATAGAAAGAAGACAGCGCAGGACAGGGGAGCAGGGAACAGATGGGAAGAGACAGAGACTGACCAGAGAGAGGCGGTGACAGAGATGGAAACTGAAAGGCGAGCTCTGTGTTACAGTCATAGGCAGTGATGGAGAGCCAGGCATTGTCAGACGGAGGAGGCTAGGGTTTGCCTTCAAGGGACAGGACTGGAACACAGTCAGCATGGTGTTGGGAACTAAGGCAGGAGGGAGGGGCTGGCAAGGCAGGTTCCCCATGACCTCCTGAAGGTGAACTGTGTGTCAGTATGTCTGTCCAGCCTCCGTTCTGCATCCTCCTGCTGGAAGTGTGGGCTGGTGCTGGGAGTTAAGGTTTCAGGGGTAAGACTGAGGAGAGCGAGGCCTGAACCAAGCAATAAGGGAAGAGGTAGCTTCTAAACTGGTCCTGAGCAAGCGCTCGCGGGGCTGGGCAGTAGGAGACTGCCCAGGGGGAGGGATGTCTTTTCAGGCTGAGGGGACCGCACGACTGAGAGCCTGTGATCTCAGGAGGCAGAGGTGGCCTGCGGGACTGGCTTCTGGCTGAAGGTCCTCTGGCTTCTCACCTAGGTGGGTTCCTGAGTCTGCGCGATGGCTTCTAACCCAGGGTCGCGTGGAGGAGGCGAGAAAGTACCTGTCCAACTGTGCCAAGCTCAATGGGCGGTGCGTGGGTGAGGATAGCCTGAGCCAGGAGGTGAGAGTGTGAGAGAGAGTACACAGGGATGGGTGGAGAGGTTGTGTCTGAGTGTCCCTCCTCCTGGGCCCCGCCCTATATGACCAGCTCTCTAGTGGAGAGCTCCGAGCTTCAGAATACCCCGGCCGGCTCTGGTGGGCCACATCCCTTACCCCCTGGCCCTCCATGTGTACTTCCAACCCAGAGAAGCAGAGAGAACACATGGGCTCCTGAGACAAGCTCTACGGTTGAAATCTTGCTTTCTCTCCCAACCAGGCCCTGAACAAAGTGGTCACCATGGAAAGGGTGTCAAAAAGACCCTCATACTTAGACCTGTTCCGGACACCCCAGCTCCGACATATCGCACTGTGCTGCATGGTGATGTGGTAAGAGGGGGTGAGGATGTGGGACGGAGGGCCCAGAGTGTGACTGGGGAGGGTAGGAAGATCATCCTGGGGGTGGGGAGGGGGGGTCTGACTACCACACATCCAATGGAGCAGAAACACATGGGCCCAACTTTAGGGTCTATGACTTCCTTACTGTGTGACCCTGGACAACTGTCTAACCACTCTGATCCTTAAGACCTGTTTTTGTGAAACGAACGAGTTGCAGTTAGTTCCCGTGTCACAGAGTTGCTACTAAGATTGGGATAAAGGCACTTTGGCCACTGGTATCTACTTGGGGATTATGGGTAGCTGGGGGGGCGGGTGGCGAGGGGCTGATCCTAGGCTGCAGTCTCTGAACAGCAAAGTTGCAGGAGAGGCAGGTCAGGAGAGGGCTCTTGAAGGGCTCTGCGACTCTGTTCAGGTTTGGAGTGAACTTCTCCTACTATGGCCTGACTCTGGACGTGTCCGGGCTGGGACTGAACGTGTACCAGACACAGCTGCTGTTCGGAGCTGTGGAGCTGCCCTCCAAACTTTCAGTCTTTTTCCTTATGCGCCACGTGGGACGCCGTCCCACGCAGGCTGGAATGCTGCTGGGCACTGCCCTGACCTTCGGCATCAGCCTGCTGGTATTCTCAGGTAAGCCAGGCCTGGCAGTTTGGCTGTGCCCTCTGTGGGAGTTTGGCTGCTCTCTATCAGGACTCTGCCTCGCATCCAGGGGGTTCCTGGCTCCATCCCCTCGCTGAGGAATCCCTTTCCCTCCAGAGACCAAGTCCTGGATTACTGCTCTGGTGGTGATAGGGAAAGCCTTGTCTGAAGCTGCCTTTACCACAGCTTACCTGTTCACGTCCGAGTTGTACCCTACTGTGCTCAGGTAAGTCGGGGACCCATGCGACTGGCCTGCCTTCACCTAGGTGTCTGCATTCATACAGTGCCCAGCCATTCTTTAGCTACAGCCAGATACATCGTGGCTGTTTGCCCAAATCTAGCAGAGTGCAGGGAATTTTATCTTCTGTACTTGGAAGCTGGTATTAGGGGTTGCTCGCACAGGAGAGGAGCCTCGTGATGCATGGCCCCTTCATCCTTTCCTGAACAGACAGACAGGATTGGGAGTCAGTTCGCTCATGGGCCGGCTAGGGGCCTCTCTGGCCCCACTGGCGACCTTGCTGGATGGAGTGTGGCTGTTGCTGCCCAAACTTGCTTATGGGGGGGTTGCCCTGCTGGCCGCCTGCACTGCGCTCCTGCTGCCTGAGACCAAGATGGCACAGCTGCCAGAGACTATCCAGGATGTGGAAAGAAAAAGGTGTGTGTGTGTCGGGGGCAGGGAGGTATTCGTGGACTCAGATGCCTAAGCCCGGGAAGACAGTTGCAGAACTACATAAGTACATATGTACACAGGTGAGTACTGGGGTGAATACCCTGCTATGTATGAATTGTTTATAGAAAATCATACCTGAGTCTGTCCATACCTTTATGTAGTCACAAATGCTCAAAATGCTCAAAAATGAGATGTACATGTGCACACTGAGCTATGCCTATACACCAAGAAACTGTCCAGACAAGTGACTTGTGGGAGGGAGTATGTGTGCTTATGTTTGAGGAGCTGGGACAGCCCTGAGCCAGTCCTTGTAGGCTCTAGGACTAACCCCTGACCGTGTTCCTGACACCTTCGTTATTGTCCTGTCCAGTATTCAGGAGGAAGATACACAGGTCCAGGTCTGAGTTGGGCCAGACACAGAAGGCAGGCTCTTGTGACTGGGACATCAAATTCTTCTGCCTAAGGATGGAGCTGCTACCGGTACCATCTGCCTGTGTTCATCCAGTCTCCAACAACAGGACAACCTCCCGCAGCACTGGGTGGCTGTGGATTCTGGGTACCCCTCTCATGGCGGGGGGTGGGGGGACCTTCTGTGAATAAAGAGAGATGCTCATGGGTTGGGGCCGAGGTGAAATTGGGGGAGATCCTCAGACGGGAAGCATTGACTCTTCCTCAGCTCTGATGCCAGCTTGGCCACTGTTCATCTCCCAAGTGGATCGTGAGACGTCCCAGTAGACAGGACTTACTGTCATGCTCAAACTACACAAGGCCATCCTATAATGTTGCTAAAGCACATGCCTATGGCACGAGGCCGGTGGGTGTACTGCCTACAGTGCAAGGCTAGGATCTGTCCAATTCCAGGGCCAGAGGACCAATAGATAGATTTTCTTGTTGCCAGGACGACCTTTGCAGCAGCAGACTGCACCCCCTCCCCCAATCACTGTCTAGGCTTCATACCTAAAGAAGGTGAGCTAGTGGGTGGTGGTGTACTTGGGAGGCAGAGGCAGGTGGATCTGTGAGTTTGAGGCCAGCTCTGTCTACAAAGCTAGTTCCAGGTCAGTCAGGACTGCACAAAAAACCAAAAAACCAAAAAACCAAAAAACAAAACAAAAAAAACCTATCTAGAAAAACAAAACAGTCACAAAACAAAACAAAAAGAGTTGAAGGTATGGGAATCAGTCAACATTTTATTAGAGAAGCCAGAGAACTCAATAATGACCTTTATGAATACACTCTGAAGCTCAAGCACTGCTGGAGAAGGAACTGGGAACCCAGGCAACCACCTTAGGAATGGGGAAATACAGAATTGGCAGAGACAGACTGGACTCGGATCTACCACGGTGTCTAGGCCCAGGTTCCCAGGATTTCACCTTCTTCCTTCCCAAAGGTCTAGAGAGTTCTGAGCTTCCAGTAGACCGTGGAGGAGATGGTAGGAAGCCTGAGTTAAGTGAATCAATCACTCCTGTGATCCTCATTTGGATCTTATGTCCACTGGGTCATAGATGTAGCAGCCCACATCACCAATGTTCACACCTAAAGGAGAAAGCCAGGTCACCAAGGCCTTTGGTGGAAAAGGAGCTGGGTTGAGGACTGAGGAGAGACAGGAGAGTCCTAGCTGTCTGACCACAAGGAAAGCTGTCCACACGTTTTCATAGGCCCAGTGTCTGGGGTCAGGTTGCCCACCTTTGGGGCCAAACAGGTATCCATAGCAGGGGATGTGGCAGTAAGGCAGGCCATCATGCTGGAACACAGAGAAAAGACCCCTCAGCCTCTCCTCTACGTCTAGACGCCCTCCTCCCTGCATGGCCCCTTCCTGCCCTGCCCACCTCCGCGTGACTCCCAGCAGTCAGGGTCTTTCTGCAACGTTGGCACCTCAGGCAGGGTCGGTGCCAATTTCTGCCCAAAGACATCACCGTCTCAGCTGTTGGCGGAGAACAGTGGTAGTTCTTCCATTCTAGGGGCAGGGCAGGGACTACTACCCGCCTTGAGTCACCTCCCTACCCTCTGCCTAAGCTGTTCCCCTCAGAGCTTTCTGTCGTCACTTACCGAAATAGACAGGATCCCCACATCCAGGGCACAGTGAAGTCTCACCAGTGAATGTCTTCAAGTAGGGAGGCCCTTTAATGGGAAGAGGCTCCAGATAGGGCTGTGGTGGGGCCGGGCCCTGAGCGGGGCCCTCTACCCCCGCCTGTATAGAGCACTGTACTCATCCCTACCTCTATCCCCCACCCCAGGCAACCATGAGCTCTGCAGGTAGTCCTGACTCATTCCACCCCATTCATCAGCTTCACTAGGGATCGCCTGCTTCCTTGTCCACCCAGGACCTCAGGAGCCCACCAGTTCAAAGGCTCAGTGCTGGCAGTAACTCAAGCCTTAGGGAACCTGAGCTGGCAGGAGCCAGCCAGGGCAGCGGTATCAGGTGTTGAGGAGCATGGTGTCACTGTCCACTATGGGAGTATGGGGAAGGGTCAGGCGTTGGAGAAGGATCCCAGGACTTGGCCCCATCCTCAGGAGCCAGCGCTCAGGTCTTCCCTTCTATGCCCTGGCTGGAGGAAGGGGCCCAGTTTCTAGGCCAGCCTTGCTTCTGTTTAGTGGTCACGTCTTCTCTGGGCATCTCTTGTAAATGAGGTGATCATTTGATCTGTCCAATGTACCTTCTAAGCTCAGCGCACATGAGAGCAGACAAACAGGGCCAGCAACAACTGCCCAGGGCAGGCACAGTGTGCGCCGCAGCCTGAGGAAGGGGCGGAACAGCAGCTAACGCCTGCCTTCACTTACTTTTCTTGGCCCAGGGGAGGCCAGTCCTCGGCCTGGGGGGGCTAAAGCTGCTGGGGCTGAGGGATACGCTGCTGGCAGGAGGGGGCGGTGGGGGATTGTAGAGATAGCAGCCCACGCCACCAATGTTGACCCCTGCAGAGAGAAGACCCAATGGTGGAGGTCAGGCTCTCTTGCTAGCCACAGGGAGAGTTTGTGGCCCCTGGCCCCTTCTAGGCTGGAACTTACCTCTAGGTCCAAAGAGAGCCCCATAGCAAGGCTTGTGGCAGTATGGCCTCCCGTTGTGCTGGGCACAAGCACAGGCAGAGGGAAGGGTCACTCAGGGCCAAAGGGGCATGCCTGTACCCGCCTTCTCAATACAGGCTGCCAGGTGCACATGTGCACTGCAACTAGTCTGAATGAAGCTATAACGGGGAGACAGCAGCTGCGTACCCCTCCCTCAAAACCATGGGGCAGCAGCAGCCCCGAGCCTGCCGAACTCTGCCTCAGATGAGGCTCAGTGGGTGGATCCCCTGAGCTTGTCTGCTGAGGTTGCCTTTGGTAGGTTTCCAAGGCTGAAATTGGGGTTTATGGGGGTAGGGGTGTGACAGAGGGCTGTCACCCTGGTCAGGCCTCACCTCTGCATGCCCGCCAGGGGACAAGATGCTGTGACAGCGCTCACATTTCAGGCAGAAACGGTGCCAGTTCTTGCCTAAGGAGCTCACTTTCTCAGCTGTGGGGAACAAGGTGGATCCGGGCTGCAGGGAGTCCGACCCAGCGCCAGACACCCTCCTTTTGCCCTTCCAGCCTTCTGGGAAAACCCGCCCAGCCGGCCTCGCTCTCTCCAGGAGGAAGCTCCACCCCGCCCTGCTGCCTCTTGCCTTGGGCTCTTGGAGGCGTGGCAGGCACTGCATATTCAAGCGCACACACAAACACACACTCAATGTATAGGGGCGGGGGGGGGGAGGGGGCTCACGCTTGTCTTTACTCCTCCTAGGTCCCAGCCTCACCAAAGTAAACGGGTTGCTGGCAACGCGGGCAAGTCCAGCTCATGGTTCTTCATGAGACAGCTTAGTCCAAGCGGCAACTATAGGCGCCCGCAGGTATGGCCCGCCCCTCCACCAGCCCCGCCCACTATTCAGCTTTGAGCCCGTCGAATTGTGGCTGCTCATTGGGCACAAAAAACTTAGAACTAAGGGACAGGAAGACTTATCAACTTACTTTAAAGAACTTCAAAGTGGGATACAGACTTGGGAGGGAAGGAGCCAGGAGTTCAATGGCGTTTCTGGCCAGTGAGAAGCAAGAAAGGCACAGGCAGGCATTCTTTAAGTGGTTTAATTCCTCCTTAGCAGAGCAGGGCCCAGAGCAAGGGAATGCGGAGCCCATCTTCGCTAAACCATATTTTTTGTTTGTACTGAAGTAGTAACATGGTAACAGTCTCCATGGCACGGGGTTGTAATGAGAATTGGACAAGTTAATCTCAACGGCGCCTGGCACACAGCTGCTATGCCAGCAATATGAAGACCCCATACATGAGCTCAGCCCAGTCTCTAAGTCCTAAAATGTGCCCCTGCATACGTGCAGTCAGTCTACGGCCTGCTCAACGATGATCACATTTGTTAAATTTGAAGGTGTAAGTTAAACACCAGCCACATATTTCTAATTTAGTTTAAGAATTTAAAATGTTGTGGCGTCACCAATGACCACACCAGAATGCAATGGACAGTTCCAACCCAATGGTCACACAGATGGCTCCGGCTAAACTAAATGGATCACAGAACAAAACCCAAACCTGAAAATGATGAACCTGGCAAGGGACTAGGAGGGACCCAGGTGGTGGTATTGAAAAAGAGCCGGAGATGGTGTGTAGGCTGGCAGAAATCAGACTGCATGTACGAAACTGACAATTACCAAAATTCATTTAAAACTGAAAACCCCCGTAGAAACCACTGCCCCCAAATCACTGATAGAATAAATTTAAGTTATAGAATGCACTTTAACTTTTAAAGCAGACTTTATTATAAATATTTTTTACCAGTTATGTAGTTATTTAGATGAGATTTTTTAAAAGATGTCTTAAAATGTGTTTTGCTTGCATGTATATTGGTGCACTGTGTGCATGCAGTGCCCACTGAGACCAGAAGGGGATGTGGGATCTCTGGAAATGGAGCTGCAAGTGTTTGAGACATCATCTCTTAAGTGCTGAGCCTCTCTCCAGCCCCATTCAGATAGGAAAAAAAAAAAGATTCATAATAGCAATGTAAATAAAAAACGTAGACAGCTAAGGGCTGGAAAGTAGCCCTACTTTGCATTAAAAGCCTGCTATGAAATCTGAGAGCCTGAATTTGGATCTCTAGAACCTAGATGCTAGGGCGCACACCTGAAACCTCCTTAGAGAGGCAGGAGCCCCAGAAGAGCCCTTAGGCTCACTGGCCAGCAAGGCAGCCAACCAGTGAGCTCTGAGTTCAGTAAATGGCTCCTTTCCCTCCATCCCTTCTTCCTTTCTTCCTTTCTCCCCTCCTTCCCTCCCTCCGTCCCTTTTCCTCCCTCCTTTCTTCTCTTTCTCCCTTCTTCCCTCCCTCCTTCCTTCCCTCCCTTTCTTCTTTGGTTCTTAGAGGCAGTGTTTCTTTGCATTAACAAGCCTGGCTGTCTTGGAACTTGCTTTGTAAACCAGGTTGGCTTCAAAATCACAGAGTCCCATGTGCCTCTGCCTCATAAGCACAGGGATTAAAGGCCTGCACCTCTCCCTTGGCCTGTGACTACATTTTAAAGTCAAAGGAGAAGCACTTGGGGAAACAATGACTGCACCCCTTCATCCCCAATACACACAGCCCAAAACCAGATGTAGTGATACATTGTATAATCCCAGTCCTTGGAAGATAGAAGCAAGATTGGGAGTTCTAGGCCATCCTCAGCTACAGATGAGTCCAAGGCTAGCCTGGGATATATGAGATCCTGTCTTAAAAATACAAGACAAAAGCCAGGCGGTGGTGGCACACGCCTGTAATCCCAGCACTCTGGGAGGCAGAGGCAGGCGGATTTCTGAGTTTGAGGCCAGCCTGGTCTACAGAGTGAGATCCAGGACAGTCAGGGCTATACAGAGAAACCCTGTCTTGAAAAAACCAAAGCCAAAAAGTCCCCCCCCCCAAAAAATACAAGACAAAACAAAACTCCAGCAACCAAAAGCAAGGCAAAGTAATGTAGCAGTATTTCAAAGAACACTTGGAAGTTCTTGATTCATCTTCATTAGTCAGTAGAGAAACGTAAATCAGGACCACAATGGGGCACTGGTTTAAAAGCTACTACTACGATGGTTGTTATTGTGTTGGCAAAGGTATGGCTAAACTGGATCCTTATACACTGGTGAAGACAATGTAAAATGGTGAAACCATGCCTGAAAACAGTTTCTAAAAGAGGTAAAAAGTGTTACCATTACAGTGCCTAATTCCACTGTATCTATAACCAAGGAGACATGAAGCACATGTCCAAGGACCGGCGGGATGACTCGTGGGGAAGAGCACCAGCTCTCCTTGAGGACTGCCGTTGGATTCCAGCACCCGCACGTTTAACCGGCTGCTAACTCCAGTCCCAAGGGACCCACCCCATGCCCTCTCTGGCCTCTGAGAGCAGTAGTCTCCAAGAGGTGCACAGACATATATGTAGATGAAACATGCAGAGACATTGTTATAAGTCCTAAAAAAAGAAAATATACCCACTACCAAAACTATTTTTTGTTTTCATTTTTGTAGCTGACAGCACATAGAAATATGTTTGACAGTGAAAGTGTAAAGTCAACAAAGTCCCCCAGCTCTCTTACTAAATGCAAGTTCACTGAGTTGCCCAGTCTTTGGGTTTGGTGGAGTTTGTTGTTTAATTTTGGTAACTTTTAAAATAATAAAAAGTTAAATATTCTAGAAAGAACTATGTTCACATAAAAATTTACATTTGAATGTTCATACCCGAACTGGTTGTAATAGGAGAAAACTCTGAAGTCCACCAACTGATAAATGGATCAACAGCATGCGGTATTTATATGTGCTAGTTAGTTTTTGTCAACCTGACACAAAACTAGGACCACCTAGGCAGATGGAGCTTCAGCTGCAGAACTGCCTCCATTGGAGTATTTTGTAGGCATGCCAATGGGATGCTCTTTTCATTGCTGATTGACACGGAGGGCTAGCCCACCTTGGGTGCTGGCATCCTTGGGCAGGAGTCCTGAGGAGTAAGAAAGCAGGCTGAGAAGCAAGCCATGGAGAACAAGCCACTAAGAAGCATTCTTCTGTGGTTCTACTTCAGTTCCTGCCTCGAGGCCCCTGCCGGAGTTCCTGCCATGATTTCCCTCCATGAAGGACTATAAAAGCTCTAGGATAAAACCCTTTTCTCCTCCTGGTATTTTTGGTCCTGGCGTTTATCACAGAGATAGAAAGCAAGCTAGAGCAGTATCCATAGCATAGACCATCAGTCAGTGGTAACAAGGCATGCAGTGCTAAGGGGAGCTACAGCATGATGAACCATAACAACACGAACAGAAGCAGCATGCCTCTAGTTATTCCTCCTTACCAGATCCTGCCTGTCTTAGTCAGGGTTTCTATTCCTGCACAACATCATGACCAAGAAGCAAGTTGGGGAGGAAAGGGTTTATTGAGCTTATACTTCCACACAGCTGTTCATTACCAAAGGAAGTCAGGACTGGAACTCAAGCAGGTCAGGAAGCAGGAGCTGATGCAGAGGCCATGGAGGGATGTTCCTTACTGGCTTGCTTCCCCTGGCTTGCTCAACCTGCTTTCTTACAGAACCCAAAATTACCAGCCCAGAGATGGTACCACCCACAAGGGGCCCTCCCCCCTGGATCACTAATTGAGAAAATGCCCCACAGCTGGATCTCATGGAGGCACTTCCCCAACTGAAGCTCCTTTTCCTATGATAACTCCAGCCTGTGTCAAGTTGACACACAAAACCAGCCAGTACACTGCCTGACCTCAGCTCCCCTCCATGTATCCAATACCAGGCTATGAACACTAGGGACTCTCCTACAGCACCATCCTCTACTGGAGGGGAGACAGTGCTCTACCCCAAACAGCTGAACCTGAACGCTTAAAATATAAAAAGACAAATGGAGCCTCATGCATCATCTTTATCAAAAGTTACATTCTATTCTAGAGGTAAAATAGGCCAGCCAACTTCCTGTTCTCACCCCTGCACACAAACACATGTAAGCTGTCCATCCCCTAGTCAGAGGGCTTAGTCAGCGTCAGGACCAGAGCAGCATTTCCAGTGCCCTGCTCAATGCCTCGCACCTAATCCTCAATGAATAATGTGTGCCGGTGAGTGAAAGTGGAGCACTACACACAAGTTCCCTGGGTGTGAATGCTGGTACTACTGGAAGAGATGTGGAGACAAGGGGACCAGCAGGACTCAAGACAAGAAAGCCCACAGAGCGAGGGCAGGTCAGCTGCCTAGGTGCAAGGTCTTTTTCTGTTTCTTTTCCTTTTTTCTTTTTGGCAACACTTGGGAGTGAACTCAGGGACTGAACGTGCTAAGCACGTGCTCTCCCACTGACTTATATTCCCAACTATGCAGCTAGTTTCTTACAACACATGGCTATCAACATGTAAGATGCAAGATAATATGAATAAACTAAGTCAGATTACAAATACCAAGTAACTACACTGGGCTGTGGTGGCACACACCTTTTTTTGGTTTTGGTTTTTTTTTGGAGACAGGGTTTCTCTGTTTAACAGAGCCCTGGCTGTCCTGGACTTGCTTCTGTACAGCAGGCTGGCCTTGAACTCACAGAGATCTGCCTGCCTCTGTGTCCTAAGTGCTGGCATGTGCCACAACACAATTTTAATCTCAGCACACTTGGAAGGCAGATCTCTCTCTGAGTTGGAGGCCAGCCTGGTCTACACAGCAAGCCCCAGGACAGCCAGGGCTACACAGAACCATGTCTTGAAAAACAAAACAAAACAAAAAAACCAAACAAAATAATCAGGTAACTAATTTAAAAAAACCTGAGAATTGCTTTGGCAGCAAACCATTCCTACTATTTACAGTCATTCACAAGACCAACTAATTAAGCTTAATTAGCATCGTAGCACAAATTGTGTGTCTCATTAACTATGTGGCAAATAAGAGAATGTGGGGAAGTGTGGTGCAAAGCATAAGAACCACAATTTTGCTGGCTCTGCGGCAGTCTGATCACAATTATAACCTGCTAATCTTATGTCCCTCTAGACTTGCTCAGGTATGACCACATGCTTGTGACTTGTAAGGCAATGCCAAGAATTTTGAACTGGACATATGGCGAGCACCTATAAACCCTTCATTCAAAAGGCTCATTGGGCAGAAGAATGGCCAATTAAGGTCAGTCTGGGCTACACAAGACATCCTGTGTATCAACAGCACAGCAACAGCATGGTCCCTAGGCAAAACCAAAACAAACCACCAATAACCTTTGTTCTAGGTAACATTCTAAAACTTTAATGACTAGTGGTCTGGAGAGCTGGCTCAGTGGTTAAGGTCACTTGTTCTGGTAGACTCAGGGGTCCAACTCCCAGGCTCCACATGGCAGCCCACAAGCACCCACAACTCTGATTCCAGGGACCCAATGCCCTCTTTTGACTTCTGCAGGCACACATGCAGTACACAAACATACATGCAAGCAAAACACTCATACTCATGAATATTCGATAAATTAAAAAACAATTGACTAGAAAACTTTTCAAAAGAAAATATCTCAGTTCTAGTAAGCTACTGAAAAATTACCTGGTTTTTAAAACTCTTATTGCCAATATTACTTGTGTTTTCTCACTGTATTAGCTCTTAAACTAGAAAGCTCAATTTTTTGTAATTTATATTCCTTAATTTAAAAAAAGAGGAGTAGAGAATGCCACTTAGTAAGATGATTCATGCCTAATATGCACAAGGTACTGGGCTCAGTCCTCAGCATCCCTATATCTACCACACACACACACACACACACACACACACACAGTACACATACATGCACAGACACACAAACACCCCTCAGACATAACATACACAGATATATACACCACACACAGACACCCTCCTCAGACACCCCCACCACCACACACCAGACACACACATCAGACACAGACACACACAAAACAGAGAGGGAGGAAGAAGGGAAAGAGATAGACTGAGAAAGACAGATTGACTGACTGAATTTGCTTTCTTACAAACAGTGATGCCTAACTTGGAGAGGGCTTGAGTGCATGGTTTATCCTATATCATCTTTCTCTTGTTTTCCAGCACCATCTCACCCTCACAAGCTTTTGTTTTGGTTTTGTTTTGGCTTTGGAGACAGGGTTTCCTTGTGTCCATCTGTCTGTCCTGGATCTCAGTCTGTATACAGGTTGGCCTCAAACTCAGAGATACACCTGCCTTTCCCTCCCAAATGCTGGGATTAAGGCATGTGCTACCACTGCCCAGATACCATTTATCATTTTCATATATGTGGATTCCAGCATATTAAATAAGAACCTAATGGGAAAGCATTATTCAGAAATGCTCTCGCTCCCCTGGCTTACCACAGCCATGGAGTCCGGACACCACTGGAGAACTGGGGTGTAACAGCCAATGAGCTGGCATGTAACAAGAATCACAATCTAAAATGAGGGCTAGGGACCAAAACACCTGACTGTCCCTGGGAAGTAGAATGTAACAGGTGACAGAGAAAGTGGTGACAAAGTGGTGGCCATCTTGGCTCCAGGTTGTATTCCACGGGCTACAAGCAGGTCATGCTTTCGAAACCTCTCCTAGCAAAAGGCCCCGAGATCCTTTATTTCTCATCTTAAGGCTTCAGATATACATGTTCTTTTTAGATTAATGTTTATAGTGTTGTATTTCTGAAAGTTAACAAACACATAGAATTGGACTGTAAACTACATGTTCAGGACTCTAAAAGGGCCTGGATCTACAAATCAGCAGCAAAATTAGGCTAACAGTTTTCTGGATAGTTTGTAACTGTTATAGATGAAACTTCAATGATCACAGGTGTTTAAAGGGGTAAGTTAAGCTAAATTTTATTGAGTTCTGGTTGTCCTTCCCACTGTGGTAGTCGGCCAACAATACCTAAGGCAGGCTTATAAAAGCTCCATTTAAGCAGCATTTTAGATGAGCAGAGTAAGGAGTTCCCATACTTTGTATAGTAACAATAAGAACACTTGGGTGCCCTGTGTGCCAACCAGGGTTTCAATGTCTAGAGAGGCAATAAGACTAGTGGGGCTGTAGTGATGGCTCAGCAGTTCGTAGCACTGGCTGCTTTTCCAGAGAACCTGGGTTTAATTCCCAGAACACATATGGTGGCTCACAATAGTCTATAACTCCAGTTTCAGAGGGCCTTATAACTTCTTCTGGTCTCCACAGGCCTGTGTGCATGAGGTTAATTCTCCATCCCTTCGTTTGAAAGAGGGTCTCATTATGTAGCCCTTGCTGGCCTAGAACTCACTATATAGACCAGGGTGGCCTCTCCTCCTGAGTGCTGGAATTACAGGAATATCCCATATATCCAGCTTAGCACCTTTTTTTTTGTTTTTTGTTTTGTTTTGTTTGGATTTGGTTTTGGTTTTTTCAAGACAGGGTTCCTCTGTGTAGCCCTGGCTGTCCTGGAACTCACTCTGTAGACCAAGCTGGCCTCGAACTCAGAAATCCACCTGCCTCTGCCTCCTAGAGTGCTGGGATTACAGGTGTGTGCCACCACCACCCGGGCCAGCTTAGCACTTTAAAACATCCTCTTTGCGACTGTCCTCCTTAAGCCTCCTCTGCCCATTGTACCACATTTACCTAAGACCACACCCAGTTTTACTTTTGTTTTCACATGAACTACAAGGGAAGGCTAGAACCAATGCAGATTCCACCTGAAGATGCTGGGACTCAGTCCAGAAAGAATCAGAAAGCCTGAAGTCCAGTTTTCTTATAACTACATTTATTTATTAATGCACATGCCATGGTATATGTAAAGTCAGAGGACAACCTGTAGGGATTGGTTCTGTCTTTCCACAATGTGGGTCCCAGGGATCAAACTCAGGGCATCAGGCTTGGCAGGAAATGTCTTTCCTAGAACATCTTACCAGTTCCTACAATTTTAATATCAGAAGTGTAGTTTAGTAATTTATTCAATGCTAGAGACGATGTCTCTTTTTAGCTTGCTCTTACTCTAGATATAAGGACACAACACAATATTTACTTACCCAATCACTGGCTCCTGGCAGCTAAAATGAAAGGGCTTTCTCCATACAGTTGCGAACAGTCAGACCCACCTTCTGTAAGTCAGACCTAAGGGGGACTGTCTACTGGCCACAAGGACGCACATTATTTCCATAATCTCTGTGATTTCTATCCCTGCATTCCTGGAGCAGAAATGTCTGCTTCAGTCCTTCCTTTTGAAAATGTGAAGACTTCTGGGACTGCCCCTGAAAAGAAAAGGAGATAGATCAGTGAGAGGCAGTAACAGTGTGATTGTAATTATTATAATGAGGGTAGGTACAGGAAAGCTGAATAAAATCTTAACCGAGAATTAGAGGAAAAATGCAATAAATCTTCAACATGGTTTTTATGTTTTTGCTTTCTCATTATTTAACAAATATTTCACATTATATTTTAGATTTATTTTATATATATGAGTATACTGTCACTGTCTTCAGACACATCGGAAGAAGGCATCAGATCCCATTACAGATGGTTGTGAGCCACCATGTGGTTGCTAGGTATTGAACTCACCTCTGGAAGAACAGTAAGTGCTCTTAACTGTTGAGCCATTTCTCCAGCCCATTAAAAGATTTTTAAATGGTGTGTGTGTGTGTGTGTGTGTAGGGGTGGGGGTGCACAAGTAAGGGTGCCCAGAGAAGCCACAAGAGAGCATCAGATCTCCAGAAGCTGGAGTTACAGGTGGTCATGAACCACCTGCTGTGCATGCTGGGAACTAACCGGTACACACTCCTATCCTCTACACATCTCCAACCCTTCCTTACATTCACTGTCTTTTGTTCTTTTCTTGTATAATTGTTTCTATTTCTTCCTACTCATTCATTTACTTACCTTAAACATAATTTATGCAAAACTCGTGTGTGGGGGGTGTGGGGGGGAGGTATTATGTAGGTACAAACATGTGGAAAACAGAGGACAACTTATAGGAGTCGGTTATTTTCTTCTACCATATGGGTGGGATTGAACTCGGATCATCAGACTTGGCAGCAAGTACCTTTACCTGCTGACCATCTTACCAACCCCAAACCTTTCTGTATTTATTGGCCTGGATCATTCATGACTGGAAATAACAAAAGCCTGTAAAGCTCTAAGTCATCACATCTAGATATGCATTATCTTCCGTTCTATTGTCTGTAGTAACAACTTTGATATCTGTTGTGGACCTGCATTAAAGTAAGCTTTGTGAAGACAAATGTCTTGATTTACAACATTTAATGTCCAAGTGTTTGTACCTAAGTAGAATAAAAAAAAAGGTTGGAGATTCTTAAAGAAGGTATATTGCCCTGAGAACAGTGGCAGCAATTTATTAAGTCTTGAGGGGAAAAACAATCAGGATCTATTTGTACTGATGGAAAGAAAATAAATGACAGAGGTTAAACTCAGGGATGTATTACATAGGAAAGACACTGCTTTGAAAAAAAAATGGTTTTTAGCATATAGAAGGATTTTTAAAAAAACAAAACCCAGACCTATAATTTTTTTAGTACCAGACAACTCCAACATAATCTTGTCTTGTGTGTATGAATACATATGTGTATAAAGTATTTTTTATATAAAATGCATTTTCAATGTCAGAAGGTTGAAACACAACAGAAAATACAAATAAAAATAAAATTATTTTTCCTCCTGAAAGAAAATCTTTTATGTTTTTGTTTCTACCCATAAATGAAACAGTTAGTTTTAGTTTTGTTGAAATGTCAAGATGATATTAGGACATAAAACATTGAATACTCCTTCAGCTAGATCACGGGAATTCTGGAGTCTGACCAGCTGACATCAGCGTGCTTATTTGGCTGGAAGAAAAGAAGAGGCCACTTGAAAAATCAGAGATCTCAAAATGCCTCCAGCCTTTTCTTAGCAGCTCTTAGTTTACCTCCTTACATCTCAGTTTCTTTTCCAGGAGGTGTAAGGGCAGTGTCCCCCACCCAACATGGGACCACTGCTCCAGAATGTTACTGAAAAAGGGAACCACATGTGAACTTGATCATTAACTGCCACAGAGCTTTGTACACAAAGAACCAAGGCAGAAGAACAAAAAGACAGCTGGCTTCTAGAATGCTAAGCACTCAGCAGACACAGGCAGCAATTGAGTTTTAATCCTTATACAAATTGCTAAGTAATAACAATCAGTTAAGGAAAATAGCTATTACCACACTGATTTTTTTCCAACAACATTTTTATTGAGATTTTCTATTTGCTAGGCAGTTGTGCACTATGAATACAAAGGGAGAAAAGCACAGTAAGCAAAAAATGACTTCTCTTATAGTGCAGTTAGTGGGCGTGTATTAGCCAATAGACACATAGAAATAAAATTATAACCATGTTAAATGCTTCTACATAAGTGTACACATTTATGGATATTTTCTTTGAAGTGTATATGGGTCAGGATATCTGGATACTGGTTATTTTTTAAGATTATAAACTCTAAAAATTGTACTATCCATGAGGCTATTATTGTATACAGAATTAAAATTATATAAGCAAGTCAGATATGCTGGCATATGTCTATAATCAATCCTGGCTCTTGGGAGATAAAGACAAGAAGACGTTTGCAAATTTAGGTCTAGCCTTTTCTTCAGTTAATTCTGGGCCAGTCTGGGCTAGTGTAAGAAGCCATCTTTTTTTTTTTTTTTTTAAACACATCATACAAGATCAAAATGAAATGAAATAAACATAATTGCAAAATCGAACTCTACTTAGTCCCAATGGATATATCTACTACAAAATACTCCTGCACCTAAGTGGAACATGTGGAGAGGGAGCAGAAAGCATTGTAAAAGCCAAAGAACCAGAGAATTTGCTGTGAGATTGTGTCTCCTAGTAATATCAGGAGGTCAACTATAAAGTCTCATCATCATGACTGCCCAAACATTAGTTGACCAAAGAAGATACCAAAAGACCCACATATGAAGTTTCAACCTACACAAGGAACAACAGAAAACCAAGGTATGCTGAAAACAGTCTTCTCCAGAGAAGAGCACATCAATTGATTATCCAATATAGAGCCTTGAAAACAGACATACAAATGATATTATATAGACTGGTTATAGTTAACTATATCTTGGATGTCTGTTTTCTTCAGTCCCAGAAGCTGACAATTGGATAAGACATATTTTTGTATGCTTTATTGCTAAAGCCCCCCCCTTTTTTTTCTTTTTCATTTTTGAGGACAAAGTAGAATAGTTAGGTGAAGAGTACTTTGCTATATTGCTCAGTAGTGTTAGCAGAAAGACACTGGAGTATTATAGGCTCTGTGCAACCAGAAATAAGGAAAAGATGTCATATATGGCAGGAAAAAAAGCATTCACAATGCATAGGGTACCTTCAGGGAATAATTTAAAGGAACTGGGTGAAAGTAGGCATTTGTCCATATTTAAACACTACTGCTAATTTCCTACTGCTGATGTCATGCAGTGGAAATTGTTTAGGGAGAAGGGGGGAACTAAAGAGATAGTTTAGTGGTTAAGAGCACTAGCTGCTATCCTAGAGTATCTGGGTTCAGTCCCCAGCACTCACATGGCAGCTCACACCTGCCTGTAATCCCAGGTCCGGGGCTTCTGACATGGTCACACAGACATATATGCAGGCAAAACACCAATGACATACAGATAAATTAAGAAAAGTATTGTTCTTGACTTAAACATAATTCTATTGCAACAAAGCCAGAGCCCATTCCTCACCTCCAAGGTCAAAAAAAAAGTTTTTTTATTTGATTTATGAGTACACGGTAGCTGTCTTCAGACACACCAGAAGAGGGCATCAGATCCCATCACAGATGGTTGTGAGTCACCATGCAGGTGCTGGGTATTGAACTTGGGACCTCTGGAGGAGCAGTCTGTGCTCTTAACTGCTGAGCCATCTCTCCAGCCCCATGACTAAACTTCTAGTACCATGATAAGATAAGCCTTTAAAATGTCTAAGTACCAGCTACTGGACGAGAGTTCTGAACGTTCATGTGGCTTCTCTGGATGGACTCCAAAGCTAGATGCCATTTATCAAAGGGTGATGGCAGCACTTGCTGCAACTAGTGTCCTAGAAGCTGTTCCCTCTGCTGGTTTAGGGTAGAGCTGAAGAATGCCTTTCCTTTAACTCTTAGAAGAGACTATTCCAGAGGAAATCCTAGATTTATAGACAACTTTGGAATAAGCCCTGAAGCCATTCTGAAATTACAAGGGAAAGCTAAGGCTCAATGTTCTCTGCGAGCTTTAGGCTCCAGCTTCCTAGGGTAGGTCTGCCCTCCTGACAGTGCCGTGCCCCTCCTAACCTAGAGGTTGAAGGAGGGGCTCCTAACATAGGGAGTGAAGTTAAATCTAGGTTTAACCCCTCTCTCCAAGAAATAAGTGGAACGGAGGCCTGAAAGTCAGTACAAACTGTAATTTACATTTATTTTTCCTTAAATTCCCATAGATAACCTCTTATAACAAGAAGGGAGCCATTTTTGGAAGAAGTGATCTCTTTTGAAACCCACTGGAGTTTAAGCTTTTCTAAGAGCAATTTTTTGAGTCAGTCCATGGTTTTCAGGCCAAGAGTATACTCAACTCAAACTTTAGTTTAAGACCACCTGAGGATCAGTATGTAGACATGCTTCCCACTTAAGACTGATGACCCACATCCAGTCTCCAGAATCAACTCCTCAAAGCTGTCTTCTGACACCCATGAGCATGCGTTCTCACACTCACTCTCTCCCATTCCTACCAAGGCTATACATATCTTATTCTAGATTCAGGATTCTATACATATTTGATTTGGAGATGAAGTAATAACCCTCATCTTTAAAGGAATTAAGACAACACGCCAACTAGAACACAATGATATAAAGAAACTCATCCAAAACCATAGCAAAGCAAATGGCTGAGACATAGTCAAGGATCTTGGTCTCTCATATCCATTCCTATTCAAAATGGAGGCCAGGACTAGTAAGTTGGAATTGATTAAGACTCTAGAAAAACTAAATATTCTCACCAACTCAATCTTGGGATTCTGTAGATAAGGAAACAGGGCAGGAATCCTGCAGAAAGGACTTGAAGGAATGCTGAGGAGCAGGTGGAGGCTGGCTCTGCTCAAGTTTCTGTTGAACCAGGTTACACACGTCTGACAAAGGAACAGCAGAAGGAAACTGGAACAGTTTAGAGACCCTGAGGACTCAGCTCCCTGACTCCCAAGTGCGCCCCACCAAGCACTTGAATATCCATTCAGAGCTCCATTTCCAGAAGCACCTAGGGGGAGCCAACTTCTTTTTTATACTCAGGCAGCACAGGTTAGACAGAACAATCTCTGATTCTGAAGGAAGTGGAGAAGGAAGCTATCCTTTGGAGGATAGCTGCAGGCTGGGGTGGACAGCAGGACGCCGCTCATTACTCTAGTTTCTTTTGAAGCTCAAATTTGTGTGGTGTCAAAACAAACATACAGAAAGAAGTAGGAGATGAATACATTTATTCCAAAAAAAATTAACACATTAAAAATGTATTTAAACTTATCCAAGCCAATTCATAAACTCTTTAAATCTTTTATTAAACAAAATGTACAACCCAAAACATCACACTATGGTGCTAATAAGTTGGGTAAGGAGAGGTAGAGGGTTACATCTATGTTTGTGGAACAGAGAGTGAGTCCAATCCCAATTTTAGATCTTCTAGAATTCACAACAGAAATGGCTGATAAACAATTTAACATAAAATGTACTGGACCACAATATAATGGGCAAAGGTCATTTCAAAACTAAAAGTGACCTCCAAAACACAAATGTTCCTAGCACTGAGCCAGAATAAGCCTTACCAGTTTGTTGTCTTCCAAAACTGAGCCTGCCAGTTTTTCTGTCATTTAATGAGGCCACTTTCAAACAAGTCTGTAGGTGACTAGAACCATTTAAAGCAAAGGCAACAAGTAAGGAGCTAATATGCCAGTGAGGAAAGTTAAAACAGCAAGCAGGGCTACTCACGATGCAATCCTAACAATGTTAAGGCAGGTCCATCTGAATGAATGGAACCTAAGGGAGGTACAATTCTTTCTTCAAAAGCTTTCCATTTCAGCAAGCTTTCTGGTGTTTCTTCCAGAGATCTGTCAGTTGCCCAGAAAGTTAGGTATACAACACAGTAATTGAAGTCAGCTGTTTCCCAACCCCCCTCACATTCCAGAAATGGTAGCCTCAAAGTCAAAATCAAAGAACACTTTGTGGTGAGCCAGATAGACATTTGACTTTAATGACAAAGAGAAAATAATTTGGCCAAAAATTTAAAAAATTAACAGAAAACGTTTTTTTCTTTTACAGATATGTAGAGAAGTTGTTAAAACTTATTTTGTCTAGTATTTTAAAGGGAAAGGGGGGAGATGGTATTGTTTTAGCTCCAATGAACATTTACTGTGATGGTTCCAGATGAGATTGCCAACTAGTCCTGGGATCCAATTTCTAAAACCCAATGATTCATCCATTTAAGTAGTCCTGACTGTTACAGTCATAAACACTGGACCTTGTGTGGTCTGGGATGACATCAACTGCAGCTTCTTGTTCAGGCATTTCCTGAGGGCTCACACTGCCTCCAACTACCTGATCCCTTGAAGGGGAGCCTGAGGTTGGAGTTTTTACCAAATTCAAAGCATTGCCATTGTCTTCACTTACTTGAGGAACTGCTACCTCTGAGACAGACACATTCAGAATTTCTGGAGGTGGTGATCCCATCTCCAAGGAACTACACTTGAGAAAGTCATCTGGCTCACAAAGTAGAGAACATGGTTTTTCTTTTGGAACTCCAGGTGTCCGTGTGACAAAATCAACAAGATCTGGAAGGCAAGGAGATGGTCCAAGGTTTGAAGGACTGACTGTTGTGGATTCCATTCTGAGTAAATCTTTCTGTAGTGGTGAAGTTTCTTTTACTTCCTCAGACAACATTCCTCCAGCCAAGAGGTCAAGGGCCTGGTGTGTTCTCTCACCTCCTAAGTCATGGTCAACATTTTCCATAGGGTGTCCAGTTTCCAAAGAGCTAGAGGGGATTCTCCCATTTCTGGAATTAGATGAGCTATGTGCACCCTCTGATTCAAAATTAAGCACCAAAGTTTTGGGAGATTCTAATGGAAATCCAGAAAAAGATGGTATTGGTTCAATGTCACTGAGACTGGAAGGATTACACACTACAGATGACACAGAATTTTCTTCACATGTTTTATGTGACAGGGCAGTTGGTGATCTCCGTGTTTGTTCTATCTGACTATTGCTGAAATCAGCATGCATATCCCCCAGATTCCTCAGAGCTGCAAATCCCTCTACCTCTAAATGTGTAGCATCAAAGTTTTCCAAAACTTTGCTTTCTATTGTCACTGTTAGTTCTGGATGGGTACCTTGTAGCTCCACATCTTCCACTCCTAGTTTCTCTGGCCTCTCCCAAGTCTCTTGTCTCTTTAAACACATACCTGATTCAGCTGGAGACAGCAGTAGCAGTTCAGGCATGCCTTTTGGATTCTGGAGCAATGATGGAAATGAATCTATTTTTGTCCTTTTGGAAGGGAGAGACTGACTCAATTCAATTACTACTTTACTTGTATTTTCATGTCCTGTCATCAATTTGCTAGACTGTTCTGCCTCTTTGTCAACTGTTGACAACTTGGGTTGTCCTATTTCTCCTTCCCATGTATTTCTGTTGCCATGGTTTGAATTAGAATCTTCTATGCTGTTGGCACCTTCTTCTTCTTCTTCTTCAGCTGTTGCCTTTCCTTTTAGTTCAGTGTTTCTCTTCACCTCACTTTCTTTGCAATCTTCTAACTGGTACACCTCTTGGTTCTTGTTTTGATTATCTATGAGGTTAATTTCTATCAACTTCTGAGATCCATTGGTTTGACGGTATTTATCTGACAGATGAGAAGTTGAGTCTGTACCAGGTGGCCCTGGCTCTCCCAGGTCAAATTTGATTTTCCCCTCTGGAGGTCTATCCTTATCGGTGTCATTCTGGAAAGAACCAGAAGTCCACATGACCAAAGTGTCTGTCTTTGGGGAAACTATTTCATAAGGCTTACTTTGGTATAATCTTGTCAGAGGCTGTAGGAAGCTATAGGTGCTGTCTTTGCTTTGGGGATCTATTTGATCTACAACAGACCATTTCCCTATGGACTCCATATTTTTTGAAATAGGATTTTCAAGATTGCTGATTTCAGTAGCAGTGACCAAAGCACTACCTTGAGGTAGGTCCTCTGAGGATAAACTACTGTTCAAAGCAGAAGTGGAGATTTCTGAACTTTCTGTTCTAGAAAGGCTGTTGCTTTCCCCATTGGCCAATGGACTACTAATTGGCTTAGTCTCATGGGCCCCCTTTCCACCACTACTGTAGAATATGTCATACAGGTCTTTAGCATTGGCTGTGGCTAAACATGAATTTCGCTTTTCTAATTTTTTGGCCTGTTCACTGAATACACTTGAGAGGGGTGGTGGAGGCCGTACTAACATAGATATTAGGGTCTGGTCCTGGTCACTCTCACTCACCCCAGGAGCTGTCTCATCAGAAGGAATTGCAGCTGCTTGTTCTGAGGCCATGAAGGCCACAGGCAACCCTGGGTTCAAAATGTTAGGACCTTGGAACCCAAGATTTAAAGTCTGAGATACCACTGAATTGGATTTTACTGGAGTTAAGACAACATTTGCTTGAGCAGGAGATGGGGCAGGTAGCTGAGGTACAACCAGGGGTGGTGGAGGTGGGGGTGGAGGTGGTGGAGGTGGAGGTGGTGGCGGTGGAAGTAGAGCCAGCATTTGCTCAGGTACTTGGGATGGTTCATTTTTTTCAGCCAGTTCCACTTTTTCCTCTGGAGACCCTTTCAGAACCACCTCTTCTCCTCCAAAAGCTTTGGAGATGATATCTGGAGGCAAGAGAAGATCTGATGAAGACTCTTTAACCACTGGCAGAGGCTTGGTGGAGGTCCCAGAGGACTTGATAGACAGAAAGGTGTTAAGAGGAGCAGGCTTGCTCACTGCGGCTGAACCTGACTTGCGGAGTACTGTGGATGGGATAGGCAAGTTGGGTCGAATCTTAGTCTGTGTTGAAGTTGTAACGACAGGCGTCCAGGGACTGGTCTGTGCAACGACAGTTTTTCCAGAAAGCTTGATTTTGATGGGCTTTGTCTTACCAACCTCAGCTTTGCCATCATCTCTGTCCTTACTGGTTTCCATGGTGTCTTCCTTAGGGGCACCTGGGGTCACCACTGAACTTTTTTCTTCTTCTTTTTCTGGCTTCTTCCAACTGAACTTTCCAAAAGAAGATGCTATTGATGATTCCTTCTTTACTTCTTCTTTTACTTGGGGTTTGAGGCTAGCATTCCTTTTAATTTCACCTTTCTCAGGGGAATTCCCACCCTCAGAGAATTGGTCCTCTAGTTCTCCAGAGGCTTTGTCATCTTCCTTTGCTTCTTTTACAATTTTTGCCTTTTTTTCTATCTTCTCCTCCTTTGGTTTCTCATTAAGTTTGCGTTTTAGCTCATTTTGCCGTCGTCGCTCTGTCTCTAGGACAACAGCCAAGCCAGCTTGGCGGTCCAGATTTCTTCGTTCTTCATACAATGGGTTTTCTTCCACATATTTCTGGAAATAGAACATATAAAGGCTTAATAAGTTGTCAACTTGATATATAAGAGAAAATCTTTGTCCTTGCCACGGCTACAACTCATTTAAGAATATAACACTGGAACAATCTTTTCAAGAATTAGGACCGAGAACTTCCTAGTGTTAGATGGAATGTGAAAAATGTTGGCCGCTAACTCTTGCTATTTGACATGACCAAAGGAGTTAGTACAGAAAGTGAGGAGCTCTACAGGACTTCAAAGACCAACCTTGTAGTTTTCATTGTGCTGGTGACCCTTGACATGCTGCTCTCCAGAAATTGGATCCCCAAAAAATTCCTCACAAAGTTGGCAGTAAAACCCAGTGATAGGAATCAGAAACTCAGAGCCTAAAAGAAATAGAAAAGAGGAAGCAAGCCTTTTCCATCAAGGATGACAGAAACCAGAGGCAAATGCCATCACTATTTTGCAATAAGATGACCAGACACACTTTGGAGTCAGAAGTGGCATTTAGATGAATCCCAAGGACATACTCTTTCTAACCTAAGGTTTTACTTTTATGCAGCTATTCTTTTTACCACTTGGAAACACTGCCTCACTGGTTAAACCAGCAGTACCCTGTGCCAGATCCATTCCTTAAGGTCTAACACGCACCCAGCATGTTAGAAGAGATTTAGAAACCATACTCCTCAATAGTAAATTCACGTATCTACATGAGGAGAGTTCTAATGTAGGTACTAAGTAAGTACTTAGAGAGCATCTCTACATGAAGCACTGACTACTTATAAACAAAATTTTAAAGATTCAACTTCTCAATTTACTTCTTAATAAAAACATTTCAAAATATATTTGAGTTGAATAGATTTTAGTTGGAAAAGCAGGGAGGGAGGAAACCTACCTTTTGCAGGAACAGTTATCTTGTCAGTTCGCTTTACAGTGTCTTGCTTAGCCTCACTCTGGGTCTTTGAAGCCCAAGGTCTGTTGTAGGGATCCAGTGTCTATTTGCAAGAGGCAGAGGTGCTCACACAACAGCACTAAAATCTCAATGACCCACTTTTCTCTTTTTTTTCTTCCCCTAAATATCAGACCAGGGAACCAGCAGTTCTTAGCTATCCACCCCCACCCACCAACTCTGCCAACTGTTTAAACGGAATCACCTGTGGAGAAGGTAAAAACATGTTAGCTCAAGTACTAGAAACAGATAAATAAAAATTCAGGAACTCAAGGAATCAAAAGAGAGAGAAGCCTCACTTACACTTGTATGGTGTTTAGTTATAGTAGGTCCCCTGAACTGAGCCCCAGGGATAGTATCTCCTTTCTTGTTAACTCTTGGCTCTTCAGAATGGGCTCCTGCCCTTTTGAGAACGTTTCATTTTCCAGCTTTGTAATGCAGACGGGAGCACAGAGGTTGGAGGGGAATGAGGTGATAGTAGAAATAACAGTGGTCAGGATACCTACCTGTGTGTGCTTCTTAGTGTGCATATGGGTGAAGAAGTCAAACATGGTCCCACAGATGGTATTGCAGTCTTTGCACCAGTGACTGCCAGCATCATAATACTCATAAGCAGCAGCAGGCTGATCAGACTGCTTAGCAGTTGGCGGGAGGCTTTCAGTAGAACTAGGGCTCTTAATACAGGACTTTTCATTTACTTTTGATTCCTAGAGAGAAAAACTACACTTATAAAAAAATTCAAGGCAGTCCAGATTTATCTACTTCCAAAAAAGCAGGTGGTCATACAATCATAGCAATCATGGCCACAGGAATCTCAACCACAGGAATTATGACCATATGTCTAGTGTGTAATATAAAAAGCTATATAAGATAGGGAGAATCTTAATAGAATCTATATTCAAAGACCAAGAAAACAAATTAGGCACTACAGCTCTTTCACATCAAGAATATAATGACTGGGCCAGAGAGATGGCTTTTAAGAGCATTAGCTGCTCTTGTAGAGGACCAGGGATCAGTTCCAGTAGCCACATGGCTTACAACTGCTTGTAACTCCTCTTCTGGCCTCTGTGGACACTGTATGCATGTGGTGCACATACATACATGTAGGCAAAAATACCCATACACATTAAAAAAAGAATCTTTAAATAAAAAACACATAGCTACTTATATATTCTTTATATATTTTAGAGATTTTTAGAGATATTTTAGAAAAATTTCTCTAAAAGAATATCAAGATCATATGAGGACAGTAAGATGATCTAATTAAGCTTAATCTGATGACCTGAGTTTGAGTTCCAGAATCCATGTAAAGAG
Source organism: Apodemus agrarius (assembly GCA_964023405.1). NCBI lineage: Eukaryota > Metazoa > Chordata > Mammalia > Rodentia > Muridae > Apodemus > Apodemus agrarius. The sequence continues at coordinate 33,557,360 of OZ030014.1, read as the reverse complement.
CTAGGTTTGGTGTCATACATATGTAACCCCAGCCTTCATAAGGTGAGATGGGAGGTAGGGAGAGGAGATATGCCATGTTCATGGGCACCTAGTAGTCTGTAAATCAAAGCACAGCAGAAATATCAAGAGAGGCCCTACTTCAAAAACAAAGTGGTAGAAGGGACTCCTAAAAGTTGTTCTCTTAAGTCAGGCGGTGGTGGCGCACACCTGTAATCCCAGCACTCTGGGAGACAGAGGCAGGCGGATTTCTGAGTTTGAGACCAGCCTGGTGTACAGAGTGAGTTCCAGGACAGCCAGGGCTATACAGAGAAACCCTGTCTCGAAAAAAACCAAAATCCAAAAAACAAAAACAAAATAAAATTGTCCTCTTACCACCTTACACGTGCTATCACCCACACACATACTTAAATAAATGTAACTATGTATGCAATATATACATATATACTACATATACATACATTATATACATATCTAATTATATGTGCATATATGTACATACACATATATTATATACACACTAAAATAAATGTAATTATACATATTTACATACATATATACTATATATATTATACACACACATATAAAATGCTTTTAGAGAGGGTATTCAAGATTGTGGAAAGATCTGACTGCTTTGGAGAAAAGAAGCTGGAGAACAATGTGGAAAGGAACTGGAGAATGAACAACCATAGGGAGGAGTCATTTCACTATACCCTTTAGTAGATGCTGAATATATTACCGACGCAAACAAATACATTAAATTTAAAAATCAAATGATGACTAGAAGGAGAAACAAAAGATAGTCAGCAAGTTAAGAATATGAAGAAAATAAGGAATAAATCAAATCACTTTTCTTATGTGTCCTGGAAAGCTAGTGCTGCACATGGATAAAGCAGACAGTAATTTCCATAGAGTGATCGAAAGGAAGATCATATATTCCTAAATGCCTAAAAGTCACCAATAGAAGTTAACACCTTTGAGTTACCAATTCTAATTTTTAGTGTGTGTGTGTGAGCAGGCAGGTTCATGTGTACCATGGCAAGTGTTTGGAGATCAGAGGACAACTTCTGGAGTCAGTTCTTGCCTTCTACCTTATTAAGGCAAGATCTCTTTTGTTTCTGCTGTTAGGATGTATATACAGGCTGGGTGGCCTTCTAGCTTCTGGTTCATTCTTCTGTCTCTGCCCATCTCATCTTAGAAGTGCTAGATTTATAGACTAATGCCACTGAATCCTACTTTTTACAGGCTCTGAGAATTGAGCTAAAGTTACCCAGCTTCTATAAAAGTTCTTCTACCTGCTAAGCCATCTCACCAGCCCAAATTCTCTTTTAAAATGTAACTCCCAAAAAGTAAGGTATCAATAATAAATGCTTCTATTTATGTGACTTCTTCACTAGGTTGGGGAAAAGGCATTTAGGAAATGAGCATTTCGGTTAGATGAAGTATAGTGAACAAGAGAGCAACGAGGAATGCAGTGAGGCCTAAGTAGGGTGTAAATATCACAATAACTAGCTGTGTGTGGGAAGGACTGAGAATGCTGTAGCAGTGAGTGTGGTGGTACATGCTTTAATCCTAGCACCCCAGAGTCAAGGGGATGTCTGTGAGTTCAGGGCTAGCATGCTCCACATAGTGAGTTCCAGGCCAGAGCTATTTAGTGAGATCCTCTTTCAAAAACATATGTGAAAATCTCAAAAAAAAAAAAAACAAAAAAAAACAAAAAAAAAAAAACCTCTACAGCAGTCTAAAGGGGGAGAAAATAACCAAAAAGTTAGTCATTACCTTGTTGTTAGAGGAAGAGTTTGAGGGTGACAACTCTTTTTCTGGGCTCTTAGATTTTTCTTTTTCAGGCTTCTCTGTAGACTCTTTACTGTCATTTGAAGACTTCAGGGATTTATCAAAGATGTCAATTCCCAAGATCTGAGCTACTTTGTCCAGTTCAGACTGCTTCTTTTCTGCTTCTTCTGTCTCTTTATGTAGCTCGGCAATGTCCTTCATAATACTATCCTGAAGTCGACTCACCTCCATCAGAAGTGGATCTTTGTGACCATCCTTCTCTCTTCGCTTCTTGCGCAACATCTCCCCTGAATGGTCAAATGTTTACCAAAAGAAATCTAAGGAATGACAAACTAAGAGAATTCATTTTTTATATTTATAAGTAGCAATCTATAGATCTATATGGTTACAAAATCATTTTCCACCAAAAAACTTAAAAGCAAGTAACAGTCTTTTTCCATAACCAAGGGGCTAGCTTGGGAGAAGTAAAGGTGAAAGGCGCGAGCTCATATTCTCTTCTGTATAATGATAATCAGGTAGGATCTACAGCTAGGACCTCAGGGGCTTTGTAAACGCTCCCAGGTGACATAAGAAGGTCTGTATGTATGTGTCTCCTAAATAGATTATTTGACTTTATTTAGGAACATTTTACCAGTTTCTGCAATGAGTTTATGCCTAATGTTATTTCTTATTTTCAAACTGATTCATGGGTCAACCTTATGGAACAAAATAAGTAAGCTTCTCTTCTTAAGTGATACAAGTTCAGACGGAAACATTGACTTTTTCTGTTCTCTACTTTTTCATTCTATTATCCAGCTGCAGTATTTAGAGGCATTGTTCTTTTTTCTTTCACTGCATATGTGAATTCTTAAAAGCACAGATGAAGAAACAAAAGAACTAGCAGCACATATTTGGAGTCCCACCACTTTGAAGATGGAGACAGGAGTACCAGGATTTCAAAATCCTTCTAAGTTACACAGTGAATGTGAGGCTAGTGTGGTTTATATGAGACCTTGTTTCCCGATACAAAAAATAAAAAACAATGCCAGTCTGGTCTACAAATGGAGTTCCAGAACAGCCAGGGCTGCTACACAGAGAGACCCTGTCTCAAACAGACAGACAGACAGAAAACAAAAATAAAAGGAGGAGAGGGAAGAGGGTAATAGCATAAAGAAGTAAGGTATTCCAGAACACTGTGGGATAAAGAGAAAGCACTCAAAAGTGACGAGGGACACAGAGAAGACACTACAGTCAACTCAACATGGCTCCCACCAGCTCCATTTGAAAAAAATCGGAACATAGAAATAAATAATGACAATGACAGTTGGGCGGTGGTAGCACACACCTTTAATCCCAGCACTTGGCAGGCAGATTTCTGAGTTCAAGGCCAGCCTGGTCTACAGAGTGAGTTCCAGGACAGCTGGAGCTACACAGAGAAACCCTGTCTCGAAAAACCAACCAACCAAACAAACAAACAAAAAAACCAAAAAAAAAAAAAAAAAAGACAATGACAAATGATAACTTACTATCACTGAATGAATATCCACTCATACAAATGACTAAACAAATTGGGGCAGGGGTTAGAAGTTCCTCACTGAAACAGAAACCCTACTACATAGAAGGAATAACAAAAATGAAAAAAAATCACTCAATAACCATGAAAGCAAGTTTCTAAGGCTAGAAACAATAATTAAAGTGGTGGGAAGAAGCTTCACGAGTGACTTTTACCACAGTCTCAAAGATTTCCCGAGAGATACTCCTATCATGAACTTGGCATTCCTTTTGACATAGTCTTACCAAAAATGAATAAGCTAAAGTCAATCATAAACATCAGATAAATTAAAATGAAGAGATATTGTATAAAATACACAACCTTTTCTAAAATATCAAATTATAACTAGAAAGGCTCAGAAACTATTACTATCAAAAGGTAAAAGACTAAAAGACTGATGACTGAATGTGATAAATAACTTTTCAATTTCTTCTTCTATAATGGACAGTTATAAAACAATTAGTAAAATATAAATAAGATTAGTAGACTAGACAGTACAATTACTTTCCTAATTTAAAAAAATCTTTTTGCAGCTGGGTATGGTAGCACACACATTGAATTCCAGCACTTGGGACACAGAGGCAGATGGATCTCTGTGAGTCTGAGGTCAGCCTGGTCTACAAAGAGAGCTCCAAGACAGCCAGGGTTGTTACACAAAGAAATCCTGTCTCAACAAACCAAAACAAAAAACAAAAAACCACCAAATTTTTTGCATGTGTGTATGTGTGTACCTTTACATGTGTGAGCACAGGCACACACATCTTACTGGAGTGGAGGTCAAAGGGCAACCTTGGGTGTTAGCCCTCGTCTTCCATTTTCCTTGAGACAGGACCTCATCTGCTGCTACATGCACCAGGCTTCTGGGGATTCTCTTGTTTCTGCCTCCCATCTCGACATAGAAATGCTGAGATTAAGCCGGGTGGTGGTGGTGGTGGTGGTGGTGGTGGTGGTGGTGGTGGTGGTGCACACTTTTAAGCCCAGCACTTGGGAGGCAGAGGCAGGCAGATTTCTGAGTTTGAGGCCAGCCTGGTGTACAGAGTGAGTGAATTCCAGGACAGCCAGGGCTACAGAGAGAAACCCTGTCTCGAAAAAATAAAAACAAAACAACAACAAAAGAAATGCTGAGATTATAGATGTATGCTACTGTATCTAATTTCTGTGGGTTCTGAGAACCTAAACTCAGATCTCTTTAAGTTCAATGACAGCCTGGTCTACAAAGTGAGTTCCAGGACAGCCAGGGCTACACAGAGAAACTCTGTCTCAATAAACAAAAGTAACAACAACAAACTACACACTCAGATACAGAGATAGGAAGAGAGTGGAAGAGAGAGAGAGGATAAGAACAGAAAATATGGTAAAACTTTAATAATTTGAGAGGACTGAGAATTCTTTGCATGACTATTACAACTTTTCTCTAGGTTTATGCCCAAATTGTTTTCACTGATTCTAAGTACTAATACCTCTCTACTTGACTTTACTGCTCAACAAAGCAGTCATCCAAAGGAGTTGTCTGATACCTTGTTGTTTATGGAGCCGTTCCAACTCAGTCCTGAGATAAAACATTTTCTTTTGCCGGGCTTCCTGTTCAGTTTTCAGTTTTTCCCTCTCTTCAACAACCTACAGAGTACAAAATGGAAAGAGTGTGATCTGAAGTTCCCAAAAGAGGGTGGGGAGTAGGGAGAGAGAGATAGGTAAGCTATACCAGTGTTAAAGACTCTATAAGATCACATGACCAAATGTCAAGATCACAGAGTTAAACCATTCAGACCAGAACTCTACCAATGTGAGCTAGTTTCACTCCCTTTGAAAGTCAACTAGAGTCCACACCTATGGGACCATCTGATCTAATATCCTGTGACTCCAAAAACTATACAATGTATTCTTAGCAGACCAGAAGTTTTCATCAGTTCAAATGCTAAGAACATCATTGAAGCCAGCCAGTGGTGGCACACACCTTTAATTCCAGCACTTGGGAAGAAGAGGCAGGTGGATCTCTTTGAGTTCAAGGCCAGACTTGTCAATACAGCAAGTTCTAGGATAGGCAGGGCTGTTACAAAACAAAAACAAAAATAAAAAAAACCACATATCTCATGTATCTATATCCACAGTGGAACCTGGTACTTGTGTTCCTGGGCCATGGCACTTGCTCTGGTTATAAAACAAATGATTCCCTTTGAAAACTTTGTTTCTGTGTTGACAGGAGTCCCTCAGCTTTCAACATCCTTCTTTTCTACCTACCTAGCATTTATGCTTGGCCCAGTGTAGGAGCACACACCTCTAAATCTTAGCATCAGGAGGCTTTTGCAAAACGACTGCTGTAAGTTCAAGGTCAGCCTGGTCTACATAAAAAGCTCTAGGAAAGCTAGGAGCCTCAAAACAAGACACCTTTACCCAAAGTTCAAATGCCTGCACATGAAAACTTTGTAGTCAAAGTGACATTTTATTCAAATACAAGTTCAAAACCAGAATTTTATCCTCTTTTTCAGAACTATACTACCAAGAAGGTTTCAAGCAGGCCGGGCAGTGGTGGCGCACTCCTGTAATCCCAGCACTTGGGAGGCAGAGGCAGGCGAATTTCTGAGTTGGAGGCCAGCCTGGTCTACAGAGTGAGTTCCAGGACAGCCAGGGCTACACAGAGAAACCCTGTCTCGAAAAACAAAAAACAACAAAAAAACAAAAACAAAAACAAAAACAAAAAAAAAAGAAGGTTTCAAGCACAAAGTACCTACTGCCACTGACAGCACCACTGGACAGAGACTCTGAACCCAGGCAGAAACATAAAAGGACTGAAATGTGGATCTGAGTGACTTGTATTAGCTGTATTACATATTTCATGTTATTTAAACTTCACAACATTTTCTCTATTTTACAGTAGAAAAAGTGACCAACTCTCTTGGGGCAGGCTAGAGATGCCCAGCAGTTACGAGCAGGTATTGCTCTAGTAAAGGACCTGAGCTCAGTTCCTAGCACCCACATCAGGTGGCTCACAGCTGTCTGTAACTATAGTTCCAGAGCATCCCACATCCTCTTCTGGACTTGTTGGGCACATATCCATATGTGCACAAGTCCATATACAGATAGGAACACACATATATAATTAAAAATAAATCTTGGAGCTGGAGAGGTGACTCAGTGGTTAAAAACACTGACTACTCTTCTAGAAAACCTGTGTTCTGTCTACTCATAGCACCTACATAGTGGGTCACTATGCTTCTAACTCTACAGTCCAGAGGATCTGAAGCTCTCTTCTGTTCTCTAAAACACCAGGCATGAATACAGTGCAAGACATATATACAGACAAAACCAATACATAAAATAAATAAATTCTTAAATTAGAACTATAAAGAATCTTTTAAAAAGATGTTACCCAAGGTCACACAAGTCAGAGTAAATTTAAAATACAGATACAGAACCGGGCGTGGTGGCGCACGCCTGTAATCCCAGCACTTGGGAGGCAGAGGCAGGCGAATTTCTGAGTTCGAGGCCAGCCTGGTCTACAGAGTGAGTTCCAGGACAGCCCGAGCTACACAGAGAAACCCTGTCTCGAAAAAACCAAAAAAAAAAAAAAAAAAAAAAAAAAAAAATACAGATACAGATTGTGTATGGTGGCATATGCATTTCCCAGAACTTGGAGACAGAACCAGGTAGATCCTTTGAGTCAGAGGCTAGTCTAGACTACATAGAGAGTTCTAGGCCAGTCAGGAATATATAGCAAGATCCTGGTCTCAAAATAAATAAACAAAAAAACAGATTTAGCTGTCCTAAATTTTATCTTTTAACCATGTTACTACCAGCTAACAGGAAAAAAAAAAAAAAAAAGCAAATATGGCAATATGGCTTGTCTTTAATAAGCAAATGAGAAAAGACATGTATTATCAGCCCTGATTTAGTTTAAGGCTCTTAAAGAGAAAGTGCTCACTGTTGGAGAGATGGTTCAATATTTAAATGCATTGGCTGCTTTTTCAGAGGTCCTGAGTTCAATTCCCAGCACCCACCTGGTGGCTCACAACCATCTACAATGGGATCTGATGCCCTCTTCTGGGACATAAGCATCCATACAGACAGAAATACGCATCTATGCATACATAAATAAATCCAAAGAAAGATTTTTTCTTTTTTTTTAATTGAATATAATCTTCAAGAAAAAGAATTTTGAGTGTTACCCTCATACTGATTTTTCAAGCCCACCTTTAATCCCAGCACTCGAGAAGCAGAGGCAGACAGATCTCTGTGAGTTCAAGGTCAGCCTGGTCTACAGATTAAGTTCTAGGACTAGGACTACACAGAGAAACCCTATGAGTGTATTTTGGGGGCAGGGGGGACACAGTCTCTAAACATTTTTTTCCTTAAAGTTTAAGTTTTGTTTTCATTGAAAATTAAGACTGTCAATAAAACTTAAGGCTGGAGTTCAAAATATTTGAATACCACTGAAAATTAAAATGTTTTTGTCCTTCAAGAATTAAATTTCTTTAAAATGGATAAAAGAGACTGTAAGATACTTTAAGGTTTGAAGCTTTTACTAGCAGGATCTTCAGATCATTCTTGACAGAGAAATAAACAAACCTAACAGTCAGACTTTTTGTTTGGCTATGACAAAACATGAAGAGCTCAGAGGGGCTATTACGTACATTACGTGGATAATGATGTAAACCTCCAAAAAACAAATACCTTACAAATTTTTACCCACCTCAAAAAAAAAAAAAAAAAGTACAAATAAATTAGTATGTTAAAATAGCAAACTAAGGCATGCAATACCCAGAGCTGATATTCACCTTCTGCTTCTGGGAGGCACGGTTCTTCTCATCAGAGATCTTCTTTGGATTGTATTTTATGAGTGATGGAATGGACACCCGAACAGGAATTCGTTTCACTGAAATTGAGCCTAGTACTGGTATTTCTTGTTTGGGCTTTGCAGGAGTCACAGTGGGGATCACCCGGAGATTGGGACGACTCCGAGTAGCTTGTTTGGCTACTGGTATTAACCGGTGTGGGTCAGATAAAGGGTGGCTTGGTGGTTGAGAGGCAGGATACATGGGCCACCTTGAGGCTGCATATGCCATGTAGTGCCTATAAGCATCAAAGGAGGGAATGACAGATCCCTGGTAATTAGGAGGTATCCGAGCTGCAGCAAACTGAGAGGCCCTTGGTATATGAAACTGAGATAATGTAGCAGAGTGAGGAAGTCTAATTGGGGTAGATGGGGCTGATGGCAACATGCACCTAACAGCAACAGATGATTGAAACCCACTGCCAACTACCTCTGGTCCTGAAACATGACCCATTGGAAGGTCAGACTTTAGGAATGGAGGGCTATTTTTTGTGCGCAAGTAAGGATCCACTGGGGAAGAAGCGTGTGGATGAGATACTTCTGGGGACTGGGTATTGCTATGATGTGCCTCCCTACTCTCCGGTCTGTGAGGGTCTGATGAGCGCCAATCAGTTGTGAAACTGTGGTCCACTGAGGAACAGCGGTCAGTTGAAAAGTGTCGGTCAGCAGACAAGTGTCGGTCAGCCGACGAACGTCGGTCAGCTAAGGGGCGTGATGATGGCTTCTTGCCATGAAGTCTCTCCTGGGTGCGTGCAGCCAATTTACCAATTTCTGCTACTCCAATATCCAGCCCTATGGTCTTAAGCAAGTCATGAATCTTGGCATATTCTGGATTGCTTTCTTCTAGTGATTCTAGCTTTACAGCTGGAGTTGAGGGCAGAGAGTTTGCCTTCTGTCTTGTACCTGTACTCTCGGGGTCCTCCAGGGACTTAGGTGGAGATTCTGATTTTATATCCTCCTCTTCATCCCCATAGAGAAATTTCTCCTCATCCTCAATATCAGGGAAGCTACGTCTTCTTTTTTCCTGTGTATTGGTAGGATCAGCCAACATGCTCAGAATTCGAGAAAAGCCACTGCCATCCTGGCTAGCTCTCTCATGGGGCAGCAAGAAGTCTGTCTGTTGCTCAAGTCCCTCAGCCTTCAAATCCAATTTTTCCTTAAAGCACAGAAAACTGTCGAATTTTTCACTGTTGCCTTTAGGTATCTCATGGAGGGGACCCCACTGGTATAGGTTACTCTGAGGATCCTTTAGGTCAGCCTCCACTGTAGCCCCCTTGTTTTCAATCTCTGAAGTAAAAGTAGCAATAGCACCACTTAGTGGAAGAGGTGAATGTTCAGAATAAAGAGGGCGCTCCTCACCGGAACTGGCACTGCTGGAAAAGCTCTCAAGCTGCAAACACAGACATGCTGATTTAGCATCTATGAGCAATCACAAAGCACTAGCAATTCAGATAAACATTTCTTGAATAGGGGAGATATGTACAGACAAAACGAAAAGTGATATTAGCTAAGTTTAAGAAACAAGTCCTCTCTCCAATGGTCTCTGTCAGAAAAGGAGAAAGAGGAACTCAGTAACTGAGTGGTCTGGACCTTTTACTGGTGTGCTTTTTTCCTTATCTAGGAATTCGAATTCAAAAGGATTTTAGATATTTTCCCTAGCTTGTTTTCCTTTTCCTTTTTGTTTTAAGAACTATATTTATTATTATTGTTGTGGTAGTTGTGGGAGTGAGAGGTGTCGACTATATGGGCACACATAAGCACAGTGTGTGCTGGGGAGGAATGTGAACATATGGGCACACAAAAGCATGGTGTTGGGGGGAGAGGGGAGGTGTGTGAATATATGAACACATATGACCAATGTGTGTGTGTGAGAGGAGGGGAAGGGAGGACAGGAGAGAAGAAGGGAAGGGAGAGCAGGGGAAGGAAGAGGTGGGTGAAGGTACAGGCAAACATGAGCACTGTATAGGTGTGAATTTCCAGGAGTTAGGTTCTGGGAATCAAACTCAGGTCATCAGGTTTGCCCCCAGTCCTGTTGCTAGGGGTCTAACTATGTAGCTCGGGCTGACCTTAACTCTCACTGTGCTCTAACAGGTCTTGAATCCTCATATACTAGTCTCTCAGCTGTTGGGATTATAGGTGTGTGCCATCCCACTCAACTTGTTTTCATATCTACTGATGACCAAAAGACAACACACACAAGTCAGACTACTGTGAAGACAGGAAACTTTAGAACTCTAACTGGCCTCCTTTTGTTTCTCTAAGCGCTTTCTGTACTTGCTCAGAAACCTTATTCAAACTAGTACTCTTGCCTGACCATCTTGTTCAGGCAAAGAAAAACAATGTCAAGGCCAGGAATGTTATGATTTCTCTAAAAATCACACAGGAAGTTGATGGTTCCAGAACAGAATCATTTCATTTCTAGTCTAATGTTCTACAACTCAGAAGTTGTCTTCTTCTAAAGAGATGGAAAAAGAAATCAGGATTATTTTCTCCTTTTGCCCTCAAGCTTCATTTCCAAGAAATTCACATTCAAAGACTCCTATAGGGCTATTCAATTTAAAGAGGGGAAAAAAAAATCAAGGCAGATACTCTCCAAAATATATTTAGAAAGTAATCTGGCAACAGATGCCCTTGTTGATGCACTATGAGCCTACAGTTTAATTTGAGAATCCTAAAGGGGGTTGCTAACTGTTAGGCCTACCAGTGTTATACAGCAATGGTACACAGGCTACTAACAGAAATTCAACAGACCTGCAAGGAAGGCTTCATTTCCACTTCAATTCGTTTCTTCAGAATGGACTTCTTGGGCATTACAGGTACTTCCTCAGGCTGCTGCAAAGAATATCCAGGCTCTGATGTCGTTAGGACACCTGACAAGCCAGGGATGGAACAGCCAGTCTGATCATCATCAACGCCTACCAGCTCCTGACTCAAGCTCCTACTTTGTTCCTCTTCTTCCTCTCTCTTTCGCCTGGCAAGGTCCAGTTCTCGGAACTCAGGGTCTAGAAACCTAGGGCTTGGGCTGCTTCTTCGCTGTCGGTAGTTTCGAGTCCCAGACGTAAAGCTGGAGTGATCGCCTCCTGTACTGTGTACCTTCTCTGTGTCATCGTAACGGGGCCTTTTGGCCTCCCGGCTTCTTTCCTCAGATCGTATGGAATAGGAGGAGCTTTTAAGTTTGTCTCTATTCCGTTCTGTTCCCCTCAGCAGTTCATCATGACAACTGCTCTGGGGACTATATTCAGATCGATGCAGAAAAGTTTCTCTTGTTCGGTAGTCCTCATCAAGTTGTCCCAAGAAGGGACTAAGTGGCCCCTCCTCCCGAGAAATGTATCGTTCAAGTCCCCGAGAGCACTGAGAGCTTCGAGTGAAGACAGAATCATCAGTCAGGTCATCCCTGAGGAAAGAAACAAGCATCAATGAATATATTGGACTTGGAGAGAGAAAAGCTAGACAATGCTAAGATAATATAAATTAGAAAGTGGACATAGAATTCTTTGTTTGTTTGTTTGTTTTTGAGACAGGGTTTCTCTGTGTAGCTCTGGCTGTCCTGGAACTCACTCTGTAGACCAGGCTGGCCTAGAACTCAGAGATCCAGCCCATAGAATTCTTAAAGCAAAAGTAAACAATTATGAAATCCAAAGACAGATTACACATGGAACATTTCCTTTCCCTTTCTCAGGGTCAGGAAATGTCACAAGCAGCTTTAGACTCTAATCAAAAGGTGCTACTACTAATACATCTAACAGAATTCTTAGGCTAATTACTTTTAAATTAGTCTGAGGACACAGTATCACACACACTAGAGCTCAGGAGATATAAAATGATCACAAAGAGGCTAAAGATATGATTCAGAAGAGTGCATAGTGTCTTCTACAAAATCCAAGTTTAGTTCCAGTACCCATGTTTAGTGGCTTCCTCCAATCTTAGGGATTGGACAGCCTCTTCAGCTTATGAGGATGCCTGCATTCACATGAACACACTCACACAGAAACACACACACATAACTGAAAAATAAAAATAAAATAACACAAAGAGTCCAAATTGATACTTGACTAGCTAGACCAGGTACAGGAACCTATATCTTTAATCCCAGCACCAGGGAGACAGGTGGACCTTTCCGAATTCCTTGGCTACAAACTGAAACACTTGTCTTGGGAAAAAAATAAATAAAAGGATTGGAAAGATGGCTCATTGGTTAAAAGCACTGGATGGTCTTCTAGAGTACATGGGGACATGGGTTTGATTTACAGCACCTATATGGTGGTTCACAACCATCTATAACTTCAATTTCAGGGGATCCAATGCCTTTTTCAGGCTTCCTCCTCAGACAACATGCATGCCTGTAGTACACAGACATACACCCATATACATAAATATAAAATTTAAAAACAAAATAACAACAAAAAATTAGCTGACTAGCTAAATTCAAGCTCTTTGTCAGGACTAGCAGTCCTGGCATTACCTGGGAACTTATTAAACACTAACAATTTTAAGCAAACATGATGGTGAGTATCTGTAATACTACTGAGGATACAGTTCAGAGCCAACCTGGGCTCTAGCAACTTTTGACGACAGATTGGCTAGAGGACTCTACCTCAAAAACAAAACAAGAAATACAGATTCTTAGGCTCTATCCCAGGCCTAATGGACTAGAATTTGAATTTTAATGAGATTTCTAAGTGATTTGTATGTGCTACAAAGTTTGAGAAACAACATTCAAGAACAATGGCTTTCAAGCTTTGTTCCATGGTTTAGGGTTATTTCTTTTTCGTTTCTCTTTTTTCAAAGATTTATTTATTTATTTATGTATATGAGTCACTGTCTTTGGACATAGCAGAAGAGGGTATCAGATCCTATTACAGATGGTTGTGAGCCACCATGTGGATGCTGAGAATTGAACTCAGGACCTCTGAAAGAGCAGCAGCCAGTGCTCTTAACTCCGAGCCATCTCTCCAGTCCTAGGTTTGTTTCTTAATCTGTTTTGCTTTTCTTAGCTGTGCAGGGGATAGAATCTGAGCCTCCACATCTAACAGGTAAGTACCTATTACTGAGCATATGTATTTCCAGCCCACAGAGATTTTGCAAAGCACTTAGGAGCTTCCTAAAGGAAGATGCTAGGAAAGCAAAGAGGTCCTAGACTCCCCACTCATCTAAGTTGGACCAGTCCCAACTTCATGTCTACACAATCAAGACTGACCTATTTCTCCTGGGGGAAAAGTTTCATTATAAGAATAACTAAGAACTGTTTGATCATGTTCCTTCCTGCCTTGCCTGGATAACTACAGAAATAAATGATGTTCTGGCTCACTATGTATTTTTATTGTTCAGAAATACAAAGGTTTGAGACCTTTGCAACATAAAAGTCAAAATTCAGGATGAGGTAGTTTTCCTTCTAGCCCAGAGGCAGATAAAAAAAATTAGGCATTTGGCAGCACTATGGCCTCAAAGCTTCTAACCCAAACCACAAGGATTCTGATATAAATTGTAGATGGAAATAAAGGCCCTCTAGGATTTTTTGTTTTGTTTTCCAAGACAGGGCTTCTCTGTGTAGCCCTTGCTGTCAAAGAACTAGCTTTGTAGACCAGGCTAGCCTTAAACTCATAAGAGATCTGCCTGCCTCTTCCTCTCAAGTGCTAGGATTAAATATGTGTGCTGCCACTGCCAGGCTCCTCTAGGATTTTTTTAAAATTGCATTATTTTTTTTTATATGTGTACATGTCTATGTATTTCGGCACATGTGTGAATGCCAGAGGACCATGTGTGGAAGTTGGTTCTCTCCTTCTACTTTATGTGTTCTAAAAATCTCAGGTCTTCAGGCTTACTGACAAGTGCCTTTACCTGTTCAGCTGTCTTGATCTTCTAGAAGTTTAGAAATCTAATTTTATCTAGAAAGGAAGAAAGGAAAGAAGGCAGGCAGGCAGGAAGGGAAAAAGAAACCAGGTCATCTCAGAAGTTAGGAAGCTGGGGCAAAATTATCACCATAAGTTTGAGACCAGACTGGATAGAATGAGTTCCAGGCCAGGCTGGGTTTTAAGGTGGAATTCAGTCTCAATAAAATAAGATAAAATAAAGTAAAATAAAATCTGAGACTGGAGAGATGGCTCAGTGGTTAAGAACACTTACTACTTTTCTAGAGGACATGGGTTCAATTCCCAGCAACCACGTAGCAGTTCACAACTACCTATAACACCAATTTCAGGGGATCTGACACCCTCACACAGACATAGATGAAGGAAAAACATCAATGCACATAAAATTAAATTACTCATAAAATGTTATAAAAAATCCAGAATGAATTACCATCCAGAGAAAATTATTAATAACTGTTTCTTTTCTTTTCTTTTCTTTCTTTCTTTCTTTCTTTCTTTTTTTTTTTTTTTTTTTTTTTTTTTTTTTGAGACAAGGTTTCTCTGTGTAGTTCTGGCTGTCCTGGAACTCACTCTGTAGACCAGGCTGGCCTCGAACTCAGAAATCCTCCTACCTCTGCCTCCCAAGTGCTGGGACTACAGGTGTGCGCCACCATGCTCGGCTTAACTGTTTCTTTTTTAAGTTTTAAAAATATTTACTTTATTTTTTTTATGTGGGTTCATGTGTTCTATTACCCCCATGAAGTCAGAATTTTGTGTCTTCTGCTGATGGAGCAATAGGCAGTTGAGAGCTGGAACCTTAACTCAGGTCCTCTAAAAACCTTTTTTACAAAGGTCATTTTTATGTGCATAGGTGTTTTGTCTTCAAGTATGTCTATGCACCAAATCTAAGCATGGTGCCACTGGAGGCCAGAAGAGGGCATCATATGCCCTGGAACTAGAGTTACAGATAGTTGTGAGCTGCCATGTAGGTGCTGGGAATCAAATCTGGGTTCTCTAGATGAAAAGCCAGTATACACTCTCTCTTTTTTAAAGATTTCTTTATTTTATGTATATGAGTACACTGTAGCTATCAGAGCTATCAGAGACACCAGAAGAGGGCATTGGATCCCATTACAGATGGTTATGAGTCACCATGTGGTTGCTGAGAATTGAACTGAGGACCTCTGGGAGAGCAGTCAGTGTTTTTAAAACACTGACCCATCTCTCCAGCTCCCAAGCCAGTGCTCTTAACCAATGATCCATCTCTTTAGCCCCACAGAAATTACTTTTAAAAAGAAATATGGATAATTTTGAAGTTTTAATGTATTATGAAACAAAATAAACTAAGAATGACCTCTGAAATCAAATACCACTGAAATAAAAATTTTACTCTAAAGCCGGGCAGTGGTGGCGCACGCCTGTAATCCTAGCACTTGGGAGGCAGAGGCAGGCGGATTTCTGAGTTCGAGGCCAGCCTGGTCTACAGAGTGAGTTCCAGGACAGCCAGGGCTACACAGAGAGAAACCCTGTCTCGAAAAACCAAAAAAAAAAAAAAAAAATTTTACTCTATCAGTTATAAAGATACCTATTTCCAGGGAGATATGTTTACAAGTTGACTATCCCCAAACCATCAACCAACAAGTCTCATACTAGTACAGAAGAAAGACCCCATAAACTATATGTATAGTAGCAAGGTCACCTATGTTCTACTTCTCACTAGAACTAGGACATATCACCACCAAAAGAAGCATTAATCAAGATCTAATATGATACTAATTATCAAGAAGCTACAGATAAGATGGCCCTCATAAAAACCTCAGTAAGTCCAGCAAAAGGGGATATGACAGAAGACACAAGAAAAGTTAAGAAAAAAAACAAAACCAGAAGTTATCATGTAAATATAGTCCACAGTCAGACTGCTTTTTAGAAGATCAATCCTTTTTCTTAAGGACTCCCAGGGGTTTAAAGCTGTCATAAGAGACAGCTCCAGAGCTAATGAGATAGTTCAATGAACACTTGCTATTTTTCCAGAGGATTGGGTTTAGCCTCCAGTACCTATAGAGAAGCTCACAACCATCTGAAACTCCAGTTCTAGGACATCCAAAATGGACACTGGACATGCAAGTAGTACATATGTATATAGACATATAAGACACACAGAATTTTAAACTAAAAAAAACCAAAAGAGTACTAAAAAGAATTACAATTGCCAGTTAGTTGTGGCACACAGCTTTAATCCCAGCACTAAGGAGGTAGAGGAAGGCAGATCTGTAAATTTGAGGTCAGCCTGGTCTACAGAGCTAGTTCTAAGACAGCCAAGATTACACGAGAAACCCTGTCATGAAAAAACAGAAACAAGCAAACAAAAAAAATCACAATTGCCTTTAGCCTAGAATGGCACAGTGACAGACACTCTAAAAGCTTTGGCTAAGCTGGGCATGGTGGCACACAGCTTTAATCCCAACAAGTGGGTGGCAGAGTAGGAGGATCTAAATGAGTTCTAGGCCAGCCTAGACTACATAGTTCCAACACAGCCAGGACTAGACAATGATATTGTTTAGAAACAGCAGCAGCAGCAGCAGCCACCTTGGCTAAAGACCTATTGGTTTTGTTTTATATTGGTTTTAGTTTTTTGAGACAGCGTTTCCCTGTGCAGCTCTAGCTGTCCTGGAACTCACTCTGTAGACCAGGCTGGCCTTGAACTCAGAAGTCTCCTACCCCAGCCTCCCAAGGGCCATGATTAAAGTGTGAGTCACCACCACCCAGCTGACTCTTATGCGCGCATAAAATTGTTAGTGTAAGCTAACAAGTTTACACAAAAGCAAGAGGTTTTTGCTGGTCAGTGGTGGCACACACCTTATTCCACTCAGGACCACTTAGAAGGCAAAGGTAGGCAGATAGCTATAAGTTGAGGCCAGCCTGGTCTACAGATCAAGTTCCAAGACAGTCAGGGCTACTTGAGGCTTTTTTTTTTTTTTTTTTGGTTTTTCGAGACAGGGTTTCTCTGTGTAGCCCTGGCTGTCCTGGAACTCACTCTGTAGACCAGGCTGGCCTCGAACTCAGAAATCCGCCTGTCTCTGCCTCCCAAGTGCTGGGATTACAGGCATGTGCCACCATGCCCGGCCTATTTATGTTTTTTTAAGGCTTTTTTTTTTTGTCAGGGCTACTTGAAAAAAAAATTATGTGGGTAATAGGAATATGAGGGCTCACTGTACTTTATTCTCTATTTTTAAAAATTATTTTGTCAAAAAAAAAAAAAAAAAAAAAAAGCCGGGCAGTGGTGGCGCTCGCCTGTAATCCCAGCACTCTGGGAGGCAGAGGCAGGCGGATTTCTGAGTTCAAAGCCAGCCTGGTCTACAGAGTGAGTTCCAGGACAGCCAGGGCTACACAGAGAAACCCTGTCTCGAAAAAACCAAAATAAAAAAAAATATTTTTATTAGCATACATTAGTTGTATAAAGTAACACATTATGACATTTCCTATATGCTTAATGTATTTTGATTATATTTCCCCCATTGCCCCTTTTTATCCATTTCACCTTTCCTACTGATCCTTTCCTAGTACCAAATACTACTCTATTTTTTGTGTCTACAAATTTCATTAAAGAAATTTAAAATGAAAGGCTAGAAGTATAGCTCAATGACAGAGTGTTTGCCTAGCATACACAGACGTTGGGGTTAGTTTTGTAGTATCAGAGAATACCACAAAAGTAAAACAAAATATTTGTCTATAGCAGTGATTCTCAACCTATAACTGCAATCCCTTTGGGGGTTGAATGACCCTTCACAAGGGTCGAAAATCAGTATCTTGCATGTCATATATTTATATTACAATTTATAGCAGTAGCAAAATTAGAGTTATGAAGTAGCAACAAAAGTAATTCTATGGTTGCGGGTCACCACATGAGGAACTGCATTAAAGGGTCATAGCATTAGGAAGGGTGAGAGCCACAAAGAAGCTTGTATAACAACATTCATAGAATTATGTGTAACAGCTGAAAGGAAAGACAACCCAATGATCTTCCCCCACTTACTCCTAATGAATAAACAGAATCTGGTATATGCATACAATGAAAAATTAATGGCAATTAAAAAAAAACAGCACAAACATGATGAACCTTAAAATATGTGAAAGCCAGTCACAAAGAATCATATATTATATGAATAGTCAAATTCATAAAGAAGAAAACTTAAAGATTGCCTAGAACTGACATAAGGGTAAGGGGAGTAAAGGTTAAGTGTTTAAGAATTCCTCCAGACATAATAAAAATGTTCTATAGTGTACTGTAGTGATAAACAACTCTGTGAATATGTGTCTTAGTGTCCAAGTGTCTTCGAATTTTTCACTCAACTTCTTTTCACTCCCTTTTTAGAATCAGTCCTCTAGAAGACTGATAAGACCACAATCTTGATAACTTGGTGTGCTGGCTACTCTTATGTCAACTTGACACAAGCTAGAGTCATGAGAGGAGGGAGCCTCAATTAAGAAAATGTTCCTATAATATTGGGCTGTAGGCAAGCATGTGGAGCATTTTCTTAATTAGTAGTTAATTCATGGGGAAGGGCCCAGCCCATTGTGGGTGGTGCTGGTGGTCCTGGCTAAGCAGACTAGGCAGGCCATAAGGAGCAAGCCAGTAAGTAAAGCCAGTAAGTAATGGCCTCTGCATCAGGTCCTGCCTCCAGTTTCCTGCTCTGTTTGAGTTCCTGTCCTGACTTCCTTTAGTGATGTACTACAATGTAGAAAGGTAGGTAAAATCCTTTCCTTTCCAATTTTGCTTTTGGTCATGATGTTTTATCATAACAATAGAAATCCTAATTAAGTCACTTGGCTGTTACCTAAAAACCTAATAATAAGACTTGACATTCACTAAAAGAGGAAAAATTTGGGGGGTGGGGGTCTCAAGAAAAAAATTTAACATGGCTTATTAAAACTAAAGATTTTTATTTTAAAAAGCGTATGTGTCTGTGTTTGTGTGTGTGTTTGTGTGTGTGTGTGTGTGTGTGTGTGTACCTGAGTGCAGTTGACGTTGAAGGCCAGAGTGGACACTGGACTCTTGGAACTGGACTTACATGTCTGTAGTTGGTTGTGAGTTGCTGGACATGGGCTCCTGAAACTGAACTCCTGTCCTCTGCAAGAGCAGCCAAGTGGTTTTAACCATCGAGTTAAAACCACTTGGCTGGTTTTAACCCTAAAAATGGTCTGTTCAATTAGCTGAAGCCTAGACCCACCATCCGGAAACATATTGAATATTCTGATGGATCTACAACCTGATTTTACTGGACAATAATCCATACAAAAAGTAATCACAGCCTGGCAGTATGTTGCACTGTGATCTCTGAGTTTGAGGTCAGCCTGGTCTACAGAGTTCCAAGATCGCTAAGGCTACACAGAAAAACCCTGCCTTGAAAAAAAAAAGTCAAAAAAAAAGTAACCACAAACATGCAGGTAATAAAAATATAAAAAACAGCCCCACAGTTCCCAAGGAGACCCTTATCTCATTTTCTCTAAAACACATATTTCTAGGAACATTACAGTTCTAAACACTTTATGAGGAAAATTAACTTTTTATAAGTTAAAAAGAGAGTTGTTATCAGAGCATATAGGCATAACAAAGAGGAAATGTCAGTCTAAGTACCGCAAAACCCAGCAAGGAAGGAAGAGAATCACACCCTGTACCACCACCCCAATCCACCTACTCAATCATCTCCCAAAATAGAAGCAGACGGAAGGGCAAGAACTGTTGACTCAATTAGCGATCCAGTCAGATACCTCAAAGCGCAACCTTCTGAAGCTAAGGTGCTATATGACTGTCCTCCCTTGCTTCACTGCATCCATAGCTATCGGAGCTTAAAGTAAATACCACTGTCCTCAGACTTAGACTCCCAGCCCAGCTGTCCCACTCTGCCTGCCTATACACTATACAATACTCAACACTACCTAGGATAAACAGTACTTCCTTGACTAATTACTATGAGTCACTTATGAAAACCCCAGTGTGTTAGACATGGCTATGGCAGACATGCTCTAGGATGGAGAACAGGCTGTCCTGCACTCCCATCCAGACCTTTTTCCTTTTGTGAGGTAATAAAGTTATTTAATCCTCATATATAATTTTCAGTAACTAAGGACTACATTCAATAGTGTATAGTTTACTTTTCTTAGCACTCAAGAACTGTAATCAGTAATCACACAAAAATTTTAAAGATCTCTAGCTTTCTCTTACTGCTTCATACATTTAATATATACACATGCATTATTTACTTAAATGCTTTCAGTATCTATATTCTGGCCTTATTATGCTAAAAATGAATCATTAAAAACTAATTTTGTAGTAGGATGTTGGGGTCATGCTTGTAATCTCAGCACTCAGGAAGCAGAGGCAGGAAGATTTTTGTTGCGTTCCAGATCAGCCAGCCAGAGCTATATAGATTGGCCCACACCCCTCAAAAAAGCCAAGTAGACTACCACAGCCTTTAATCCAGCACTGGGAAGCAGAGACAGAACTCTGTAAGTTCAAACTCATTTAGAGCAATATAGTAAAATTATCTCAAACAAATAAATCCTCCATCGGTAAGAAAACTTCAAACAGCATATATGTTTGGCCCAGGCCTTTAATCCCAGCACTTGGAAAACAGAAGCAAGCCAATCTCTGAGTATAAGGCCAGTCTGGCCTACAGACTGAGTTCCAAGATAGACAGGGACACACAGAGAAACCCTCTCTTTAAAAAAAAAAAAAGAAGAAGAGGAGGAGGAGGAAGAGAAGGAGGAGGAGGAGGAAAAGGAGAAGAAAGAAAAGGAAGAAGAGGAGGAGGGGAAAAAAGACTTCCCATTTTGTCCAAAACCTTCATTGTATAAGGGGATCTTCTTAGATTTTAATCCAATATTTGATTATGTCCCCTTAGCTTCTCTTTCCACTTGTACCATGATGTTCTTTTTCTGGCACACATTTCATTCAGAAACAGAATCTATATCAACATATTCTTCCCACTCAGAAACCATTTTCCAGTGTTGTATCTTCCATTGGATACAGACACCGTTTGACTTCAGTGCTAGCACCAACTTTCAAACACACCACCCAGAAAACAGCAATATTCTGTCTTCCAGAACTAGTATGGTGTGCCTGCCACAGCTGACGCCTACCTGTCCATGTCCTCCAGACCATCCACTGGAGATCCCAGCCGCTCACTGAGCCGCCGCCGCTCTGGTGTGCTAACACAGAAGTGGTCATTGCCAACTGTGATCCTTAAACTCTGCTCCAAAGAAGAATCCGAACACAGGCCAGGAGAACGTCTCTACACAAAGTTAAAACAAAAACAAAATAAAAAACCATATACTAGTCAACATGAATACATTTCTATGCCCCAAAATGCTCTCCCTACTTATATAATTGTTGTCTATCAGGGTAAGAAAGCATTCTACAATTAAAAATGAATTTTAGAAGTTTCCTTAGAGGAAAAAAATCTTTTGAGACAGAGTTTCTCTGTGTAGGTCTGGCTGTCCTAGAATTCACTCTGAAGACCAGGCTAGCCTCAAACTCAGATCCACCTGCCTCTTGCTTCCTGAGTGCTGGGATTAAAGGCGTGCGCCACCACCACCCAGTGAGATGAGAGTTTCTCTCCACTTGTTTCTAAAAATTGTCCACTGTGTAGCAGAGGCTACACAGAAAGATTCCGTCTCAAAAGACCTCTTATTCTTATGAAACACGGGAATAGCCAAATAAAAAACCCTGTTCTCAGGACACACACACACACACACACACACACACACAGGCACACACACGTCTATCTAAAAAAGGAGAGGCAAAACCAATTATGTTTTAAATACTTCAGAAGGTACCAACAAATTGCACAGTCACTAAAAAAAAAAAAAAAAAAAAAAAAAAAAAACTTTAAAAGTCAAGGAAAAGGAGGAATCACTCGAGATTAGATGGTTAAAGGCAGCACTTCTGGGATGCTGCCACTAAATGGGAGGCACATAGGTCTTTCAAAGAAAATCAGATATTTCAGGCCAAAGGACACATCTCAGGAATGAATCAGTATGCTTTGGGTAAGAGGCAGAAAAGAGACCAGGACAGTTGCAGCAATGTGACTGAGAAGAGAGACAAAATTAGGAAATTTGGATTTGATAATGTGCTAAGAGCCACCGGAGGGTTTTAAGCATTAAAGTCATGTGACCCAACCACAATTTTCCTCCCGAAGCTTGGACTACTTGCTCTCACTCTCTCGTGGTCTTAATTCAAGACTCACTTCTCATGAGGCTCTTTTCCTTGAAATTGTAACTCAATTTTGTTTTTAGCCCTTAATCATATTTAACACACCACAGAATTTCTAACTTTACCTATTTATAACTATCTAATTCATGGCAGATGCTCAATATATGTTTATTAAATGTATAAAATGAAGGCTTAAAATCAGTTTGGAGGCTCCAGTTAAGAGTACTATTCCTTCAAAGGACCAGACTTTGGATCACAGAACTCTCTCAGGAGCAGCTAACTATGTCCAAGGAATCCAAAGTCTCCACCAACATCTGGACTCCCACATATATATCTCATTGGCAGGTACACCTGAATACACGCTATTAAAAATATTTTAAAAGATCAATTTGATGGCTCAAAACACACACACACACACACACACACACAAATAAATGGTGAGTAGCAAGGCTAAATTATGAAGAAGGCAATGTAACAATCCAAGGAAAAGGTATCAGGGTCATCAGAGTGCTGGGAGATGATAGGATAGCCTGGGGTTTCCCTTGAAGCTACACCTAACAGGTTAGATGCGGTAAATCTTTGGATGATACGAGAAAATATTTTCCTACGGGACAGAGAACTGGAGCAAATACAGTGCCCAGAAGAAAGGGGAGGCTGTAGTAGTCTACTCTTGATTTCTCTGTTGTGAGGGCTTTGAGAAGTCTTCACAATGTGACAAGTCAGTTTATGGCCAGAACACTAGGATACTATAGTGTCATCTGAGAGGTCAATGTCACACCTGCACCTTTTTTTAAAAATTAGGATGCTAAGGATCCAAGGCGGGTTTTACATTTTCGTAAGCCCCGCAGAGTACTACTATTGAGCTATACCCACCACAACCATAAATTAACCCCACACTCTGTTCCTCTAGCAGCACATTTTAACATGTAAAATCGCGGGCTGTGAGAATCAAAGGTGTGAACTGAACCTCAGCTCTATCACTTGTGTGTCACCTTGATCAACTTAAACCTCCCTGAGCTGGTTCCTTGGCTGTGGTAACACTTATTGCTAATGCTTCACCCCAAGGGACGGTGAACCCCAAAGGCTGCTGTTAGCTGCTCTCCCCGTCGCTAGCTGGTGGCAGCAATCACAACGATTGACTATGCACACCTCTCGTCTCGCAATAGCTCCAACTGAGATTCCATGACAGCTAAAGCATCCAGTCTGCTTCGGTTCAAGCTTTCCTCACTGGCCCCACCAGAGATTTCAGATGCTTTGCTCAACTCTGGCCTTAAGGGGATGAATTTGACCAAACCCACAGCGCCAGTCAGTGTGGAAGAAATTCCCCTCGCCTTGATGAACTTTTCCACACAGCAAGAGCGAAAGCCTCTTTCCAAGAAACCGGGCGTTCTGTTCCAACCAAACGGGTCCCGAGTCCGTTATTGTGTAAACGAGGCGCCCGGGACTGTCAGGGAGCGGGACAGACTGGGACATTCGGGCTCTGGCGTGAGGGCCCGGGGGCTGGGGATATGGGGGCAACATGGGCGAAGGGTGGGATTACCCGACTGCCGCCGTCGCCTGGATGGTCTCCGCGGCCGTCCCGGGCGAAGTCGGCGCGGGACTCGCCTCGAATGCTGCCTCGGAAGCCACCCAGGCCAGGTGGGTAGTGTCGCCGGCTCCGCGGTGGCGACGGGGAGCCGCGACGGGTGCGCGGCGGGGACGGGGAGACACGACGACCCCGCGGAGGGGATGGCGAGGCCCGGCGGCCGCGGGGCGGGGACGGCGAGGCCCGGCGGCCGCGGGGCGGGGACGGGGAGCCGCGACGACCACCCCGTGGCGGGGACGGCGAGGCCCAGCGGCCGCGGTGGCCTGAGGGCGAGCGGTGGCGGCGGGCGGGGAGCCGCAGCGAGGAGCAAGAGGGCGGCGGCGAAGAGAGGCGGCGTGCCGAGCCTGAGGAGGAGCCCACGGGACGGCCCGGCGGCGGGCCGCTCGCGCCGCCGTCTTTCGACCGGTGCGAAGAGACAGAGGAGCGGGAGCCACTGCGGTACATGGCTACCGGGAGCGCCGCGGACGCGGCCCCGGAGCGTGCCGCCACAGCTGCAGGCACGGCCACCAAGACCGCAGCGCGCCGCCCTCCAGGACCGAGCAGCCCCCTCCCCGAGGCCCCGCCCCGCCCCTAAGGCCCGGCCGAGCGCGCCCCGCCGGCCAGCGGTTGGGAGGGCGCGGGCACGCGCCGACACACCCCCCCGCCCTCCCAAGCTCCCGCGGCTGGACGCAGAGAGCGGCCGCGCGAGCGGGGAGCAGCGGGGAGGAGCCCGGAATCCGCGCGAGCACCAGGGACGCGCGCCCTGAGGTGCGCAGGCCCCGCCTCTCGGCCTGCAAGATGGCGACCGGCGAGCCGCCCACTTCCCCTCCCCCGGCGACCCCGTGACGCAGAGACACCCCCCACCCCCCACCCCGGCACGGTGGGCGGGGCAGAAGAGCAGGGTGAGTGGGCGGGGCCAGGTGTGTCCAGGAGGTCTCAGTGGGTTGGTTCCCAGGCCCCTGGAGCATGTGTGCTTTTCGTGCCCACAGCAACCCATCTGATCTATACAAATGATTGTAGTGAGAATGCAAATGACCCCTACACTCAGACCTGAGCCCTGTCAGAAGCTACGAACCTCAACGAGCGCCCACCTAAGTCCTTTCACCACAGAGGAAGCTTGACGTTGTCAGTTGACTTTCCAGTCCAATAGTTTATAGAGGTTTAAATCGAGATGAGAAAGTGCCGGTGAAAGTCAAACATTAACAGACATCAGTAGAATTTCCAAATGTTTTGGCCAAGCGTTACAGTAAATGGTTGTGGAGGCCACCATCGGAGCATCCCATACTGTGACAGGCCCGGCAAATGTTTTGAGATATCAATGGTACACAGACACACATGGAGGCAAAAATTCATACACAGAAAATAGAAATAAATCCTTAAAAAGACAACAAGATAAGGGTCAAGCAAAACGCAGGAAAATAGGGCCTGGATAGAGATGGCTTGGGAGGTCTCTAGCACCTTCGTGGTAACTCACAACCATCTGGGGCTCCAGTTCCAGAGGATCTCACACCATGAAAAAAAACAAACAAAAATAAGGAGATATGTTGACCCTAAACAATAGCTCCATATTTTTCACCAGCTAAACACAAATCTGGAATTTGTGTAAAAATCATATTTCTGAGCCAGGCAGTGGTGGCACAAACTTTCTAATCCTAGTACTCAGAGGCAGAATCAGGTGAATCTCTGAGTTCGGGGTTAACCTGGACTACGGAGGCTATACTGAGAAACCCTGTCTTGGGGGGGGGGGAGACACGACACCAAAATCAGATTTCTGGAAAGAAAAAAAATACTCTTTGTTAATTTGTTTTTGAATTAGGTTTAAAGTATAAGCCAATTTACATATCTATGAACGTCATATGCTTCATATTTCAGCATAAAATCTTGCTTCTCTCCTTTTTTTTTTTTATCTCACTATGCAGCCTTAGCTGGTTTGGAATTTCCTATGTAGATCAGGCTTGAAGTCATGGAGCGTCACACTTGGCACCAGTATAAAAATTTTACCAGCAGTATTCCCTAACACTTGCTTATTTTATCCTATGTTATTGATATAATTTTTAAATATACAAGTTATTTTTATGAAAAAGAGGTATGTGCCCTGTCTTTATCATACTATCTATGTATGTAGTTATCTACACCTGGAATCTAAGTAAATGAGGAAAGAGAAATCACTATGTATATTTGCTCTTAGTCAATGCTTATTGTGTGTACTAGGCTCTCAGTTACCTGAGACTTGTCTCAAATTCAATATGTATCAGAGGATGGCTTTGAACCCCTGATTCCTTTGAGTCTACTTCGTAAGTGCTGGGCACACAGATATGGAGTACTGTTACTTAGAATCAAAATTAATACTTTTTTTTTTGAGACAGTTTCCTTGGCTGTCCTGGAACTTGCACTGTAGACCAGGCTGGCCCCCAAAACTCAGATTCACCTGCATCTGCCTCCCGAGTGTTGGGATTAAAAGTTTATGCCATGCCGGGCGGTGGTGGCGCACACCTGTAATCCCAGCACTTGGGAGGCAGAGGCAGGCGGATTTCTGAGTTCGAGGCCAGCCTGGTCTACAGAGTGAGTTCCAGGACAGCCAGGGCTACACAGAGAAACCCTGTCTCAAAAAAAAAAAAAAAAAAAAAAAAAAACAAAAAAAACAAAAAAAAACAAAAAAAAACAAAAGTTTATGCCACCACTGACTGACCAGAATCAATACATTTGAAATTGGGGTTTGCTATTCTAGTATTAACAGTGTCTCCTCTGTCTTTCTCCAATAAGGTTGTTTAAAAAAACAAAAAACAAAAATAAAAAACCAAAGGGCAAGTCTCTACAATATATAATCAGAAAAACTCCTTCTTGCCCTCTATGCCTGCCTTCTGCAGATTGCTTCTGTGCCTGAATGAAAGTCTTTGCAGAGCCCTTTGTTTTCAAACATTCTTCCGTATCATGAGAGAATCATTGCAGCATACAAATGTCCGGTCCAGGGTCACAAAGCCTTTCTTAGGCACACACCTGGGTGACCAGGCTCACGAAGTGATCCTCACAGCCTGCCAGAGTTCCAGGCTCAAAACCAAACAAACCTTTAAACTTCCTTTCACATAACAGCTCCATACTTGACACCTGGTAAGATTAGGGAGTGGGCTAGACTTCTGTGGAAACTCCTTCTTCCCTGAGTGGAACGGCGGGAGAGGGAATGCAGAGTCCGAAGGTAATTCTCCAACACAGTCCTCAGCTCTCCTCTGCAGGCCGGACCCCAGGTCTCACCGGGGCTCTCTGAGATGAAGGAACGGAGTGCCTGGCACCTACTAGGCTGCTTTCTGCCTTTGAGGCCATTGCTGAAAGGCCGAAGGCAACAGGAAGAATCTAATTCAAAATATCTCCTGTCTGAGTCCAGGTTTCTAGTCCTGCCCAAAACATCATGACCAAGAAGAAAGTTGGGGAGGAAAGGGTTTATTCAGCTTACACTTCCACACAGCTGTTCATCACTAAAGGAAGTGACTGAAACTCAAGCAGGTCAGGAAGCAGGAGCTGATGCAGAGGCCATGGAGGGATGTTCCTTACTGGCTTGCTTCACCTGCTTTGCTCAGCCTTCTCTCTTATAGAACCCAAGAAATACCAATCCAGGGATGGCACCACCCACAAGGGGCCCTCCCCCCCTTGATCACTAATTGAGAAAATGCCCCACAGCTGGATCTCATGGAGGCACTTCCCCAGCTGAAGCTCCTTTCTCTGTGATGACTCCAGCTTGTGTCAAATTGGCACATAAAGCCAGCCAGTACATCTCCCAACTGTTGTCTGTCACCAGTTCGATGCATTCTTAGTGGACTTTTGATGAAAATGGCTAAGAGCTTTCACACATCATGGTCTGTACTGTGGGACCCAGTTCACCTGCTGAAACTCCCATCCTTAATGTGATGATTTGGAGAAGATAAGCAGGGTTAGAGGAGGTGGTCAAGCTCTTAATGTGATTGTGCCTTATAAGAAGAGAAAGAGATGTGGAGGTGTGTTTCTCTGCTGTGTGCGGTCACCGAGAAGCCAGCCACGCATATGTGAGAAAAGGAGCCTGAGCTGCCGACAGCCTGGTGTTGGACCTCCCAGACCCTAGAACTATGAGAAGCAACTGTCTATTATAATTTTGAGACAGGGTCTCACTTAACTCTGCTTGGCTTCAAACTTACTATGTAGCCGAAGGTGACCTTGGATTCCTGATCTTCCTGCCTCCCAAGTGCTTGGGGTTATAGGCATGTGCAGCACACAAGACTGTTTGTCTGTTTGAGAGAGCGTCATTCTGTAGCCTGGCCAGGTCTGGAACTTACTGTAGAGCCCAAACTGACCTTGAACTCATCACAGCAACTCTCCTGCGTCAGTATACCAAATACTGGGATTCCAGGTGTAAGCTGCCACGTCGTGCTAAATACCTATTATTTAAGCCGCTCGGACAAGGTACATTGTCATAGCGTTCTGTTATGGTCTCCTACGAAGCTGCCTCCCACAGCTTGGCCTTGAAGACTGTAGCTTGCCCTGGTCCCTCCTGCACTCCATTCTCCTGCACGGCGCTACTGATCTCTTTGCTGTGCCACATTCCTTATGCCACGATAGACTAGATTTTCTAAAACTGAGCCAAAATGAAAATTTCCTACCTAAGGTGTCTCTGCTCAGTTATCTGTCCCAGCCACGAGAGGCCGACCAACACGGGAAATGGGTACCTGACAGTGGGGTCAGTAATGGGGTCGGTCACCTTCATCCTGTGGGTCTTAAACCTTGGGAACTGATTTTTCTGGAGGAATTTGGAAATTCAGACTAGATAAACCCTAGACTGTTTCATTTAGTGAGTGGTTTTTTGTGTGCACTCAGGAGACCAGAATCCTAGCACGACCATGAACAGAAAAGGCTGTGTTCTTCATGAGATTCCAGGTGGAAACGAGCACTTTGCTGTGGACCAGTCTAGAAGCCACTCGTGTTACATCCTGGAAAGAAACATGTCTAAATTCTATCCACATCCTGAGACTTCGTAGGAAGCTGAGTCAAAATGTGACAAATTCATCCGGAGAGGACATTTTAAAGCAATCTGCCTGCTCAGAATGTGACGTGGTTGCTTCTGTCTACTTTTAGTCAGACTTACAATTAGAATCCAGAGCAGAAAGCAAATCAAGGGGACCGTGAGAAACGCGTACTTTTATTAAGAAAGAGCCAGAGCAAGAAGAGCTCAGCAGGAAGAGGCCTGGGCATGGCAGTTAGGACAGGCCTTCTGTCCCAGCAGCCCTTGGGAGGCAAAGGCCCATGGAGCGCTATGATTTCAAGGCCAGTCTGGTCTACAGAGTGAATTCAAGGATAGCCAGAGCTATGCAGAGGGCCCTATGTCAAAAGTGGGGAAAAGAATGAGGGACCAGGGACCAGAAAGCGCTCCTGAAGGCCAGGCCCAACAACGCGGGCCCCATCGCAGGCAAAGGTTCCCCTTTAGACATGCGGAGACCCTAGGCAGGTAATCCACAGTATTCCAACGCCCCTGTCCAAGAAGTGAGGGAGGGTGCTGACAACCAGGGTGCAGGAGAGCAAGGTAGACCAGTGAGACAGCGTATGTATGGGGTTACAGACCATGATTCCACAGGGGCCCTCCTCACCAAAGCCAGCCTAGAGAGGATGGCAATGGAGAGAACAAAGGAGATCAAGGAGCTGAGACCCAAGGTCAGCAGCCACCTCAACATCGGTGTCGCCACAACTTCAATTACCGCTGCAGACGCCCAGAGAACACCAAACAAACAAACAAACAAAAAATGGCAACGAGACAAAAGCAGCTGATCCACCAGCTGAGAATTCGACTGCTCCCGAGGCTGAGCCGGCTTACCACCTCTACCATCATCCTGTTTGGTCATCCAACAAGAAGAAATGAATATGAAATCCCAGCAATAAGAAATGGACAAAGATTAGAGCTGAAGGCCTTAAGTGCTTGTTTTTTTGCCCGTTGACCAGTTCATAACATTAGAACTATCTGCATTATCTATGCAGCATGGGGTTTTCATTGTTTTTACCTAAAGATGTCTCTTTTTGGTAATGACAAACGTGTTTTTTTAAGGAAAAAAAAAAGACCTGTTTTTTCCTCAATACACCTTTAATGGTTTTTAAATTGTTTCATATCTGGTCAAGTTGAGATTTTTAAGAACTTCATTTTTACTTTGTAATAAAGTTTACAACTTGATTCTTTTCAAAAAAGCCAACAAACTGCAAGCAGCTGTGGAGAGGTGGTTCAGTGGTTAAGAGCACTCGCTGGCTGCTCTTCTAGAGGATCCAGATGCAATTCCCAGCACCTATAGGGCGGTTCACAGCTGTCTACAGCTGTCCAGACCCAGGGAATCAAGGCCCTTCTCTGGCCTCCACGGGAATCAGATACACTCATGGTGCACATTACATCCGTGAAGGCAAAATGCTCATGCACATAAAAGTAATTTTTTTTTAAAGAAACAAAATATTTTGCATAAGAACTTAGGAAACATGTCCAAGGAATTTCAAGAATTTTCCAGACTTCACCCATTACCAACTCAGGAGTAAGAAAGAGGAAGGTCATTTCCTTGAAAGACTTTTCCTTAGGGAAAAAGGTCACCCCCAGGACGCCTTGCTCACACGCCGAGAAGTTGCCTTTCTAGGACACACGTCACTGTGCTCAAATGCTCAGGGAGGCTAGTGTGGTCATGGTCGGAAGGGCATGCAAAAAAGGACAGCAAAAGGAAAATCTCTCTCGTCTCTAATTCATGGTTTATGTGCATGGTTCAGCTACGTGGTCATTAAATGGAAAACCACTAGCTGGCAGATAAATGGCAAAGATACCTGGTCTGGGAGGCGTGAATGAAAAGGACAAAACCTAGGGAAACTTAGCAAAGACATCAAATTTTATGTGGCTCAGACAGACAAGAGAGACAAAACCGCCTGAAAATGAAATAGTGGACACGTTGACATCATGTTTGATGTCAAGACTAGAATATTAAAACTTCCCAGGGAACAAATTCAGAACGAATCAGGAAGAGTGGTAGATTACACATTTGAAAAATGTGAAAGTTTACCCTAAGGCTAAAAAATAAGAGAACATGAAGAACCAAATCAGCCACCAGGACAACCCCCTGAGAATAACTATTACATGGAATCTATAGCCAAGCAGTGGCTCACACCTTTAATCCCAGCACTTGGGAGGCAGGCAACTAAGATTACAGTGAGTTAAAAGCCACTTGCAAAAGGCAAGCTGAAATTCAAAGTGAATGTCCTTTGTGATCAAAAAATAAATACACTTAAAGACTTGAATTTATATATAAAGAGAAAGGGGACTATAGGTATATTTATCCACACATAATAAGGTATATTTTAGTTTCAAATTTTCAAAAGAATTTTTAAAGTTTTCAATAGAAAGATAATACTTTACCATTGCCAAAAAACATTTTGCCCTAGGAAAGATATAACCTGCCAAAAAAGGAACCCCTGCCCAAGGTTAGGGTTGGGACAGGGTCTTGTTTTTATCTTTCCAGGAGAACAAAAGCACCCAACTAAAGAATCTGGAAACCACTGGGCAAATGAAACATGTGAAGAAAGGACAGGCTGGGCGGTGGTGGCCCACGCCTTTAATTCCAGCACTTGGGAGGCAGAGGCAGGCAGATTTCTGAGTTCGAGGCCACCCTGGTGTACAGAGTGAGTTCCAGGACAGCCAGGGCTACACAGAAAAGCCCTGTCTTGAAAAAAAACTAAATAAATAAATAAATAAATAAATAAATAAATAAATAGCATGGACTATCAAGACAATATGTCCCAAGAAGCAGAGTAAATTGGCCAAGTGGTATCACCTACCTCCAGCTCTTCTCTGCTGCCCTCTACAGACATAAGTGGCAAATGATCTTTATGTGGTCCCAATGCAATCAAAAATTAAAGCCTGGTCTACAGAGTGAGTTCCAGGACAGCCAGGACTACACAGAGAAACCCTGTCTCAAAAAAACCAAAAAAAAAAAAAAAATTAAAGCTGGTTTTGGTTGGAGCGTGACTATTTCCTTGTCTAAGCCCACATATACTTGTTAAAGGAAAATCCAAAACCTCTCTCTCAGGTCAGAGAGCCACCTGGATGGGACAGAGGAAAACAAAAAGTAAGGGAATATTCTATTGTCACTAATCTTTCTCTGTCTCTCTGTCTCTCTTTGGTTTTCATTTGACTCTTTAAAACTTAATATATATCAAAACCTCTAAGATTATTATATATATAATAAAGAAAATGATGGGGCCCTGCACCGATGAATACACCTGGATTGTGGTAACACTAACCACCGGGGAAAACTCCCCCATGCCTCATCTGCTGCAAAGTGGACACCGTTGAGTTGACTCCGGTGATCTACCTACCCAGGACTGCCACTAAGCTGACAAACACTGTCCAAAAAGATCAGCTTCCGACTACAAACTGCTCAGGACATTCAAATTGCTGAGTACAGAGGAGCCTGGCATGAACATTCCACAGAACTTTGAACTAAAACATACTTAACCCTGAAACTGACAAACACAACCAAGCTGGGCACTGTGGAGAGCTTGGCAGAGATAGTCTCATCACTGTGAATAGTTTCACTGTTAGAGTTAAAATCTTTCCTTCTTATTCAGACAAAAAAAGGAGAGATGGTGCAGGATATTTGATCACACTGTGAACCCAGAGATTGGGTCATTTACTGGAAAACCCTGTTTCTAGTTGTGGTGCGGCTCAGCCCCTAGCACACACCTTGAATCTAGAAGCTCTCTGTTTACTGTAAACAGGATCAAATAGAGTCCACCATAGGTCAAAAGGCCAAGCAAGCCAGAGGCCAGCTGACAGGGAGTGAACATAGGTTAAAAACCAAAGCGAGAGGAAGTCAGGAGGACAGCAAGAGGAAGCCAAAGGGGAGGGCGCCCGGTTTTGAAGGGTGTTTGAGACAGTGTGGAGGAGTGCTTCCTTTTCCTTTCAGGATGGCTGAGAGCACTATGAGCCGGGTGCGTTCTCTGCGTCCCTGGGCAGACAGTCACCTTAGCATCTGGCTCCTGAGTCTTTATTGATAAAGTTGGATGTTTGAGATTTTGTTAAAAACAACAAAGGACTAGAGACTGACACTTAAGCCTAAATAAATCTTCCTCTCTAGAGCTGATGTTCAGGCCTCTTTACACAGCAACAGAAGGTCAAACTAAGACATAGCCTGAGCAGGGAGACACATTTTGAACCGAGACTCCCTTCCCCTGCACAGGCGAACACAGAAGCCACAGCCTGCCTGGGCTCTGGGATGAACCTAGAAGTAGGGGTGGCTTGACTAAGAACTCAGGGTTGTGGCTCCCTAGGGGGGAAGTGCGGATGTAAGCAGGCCCTAGGAATAGGACTTGCGCCAGATTTCTAGTTTGCAGTCAAGGGCACCTTTGCCTCTACTTGCAAGATGGACGAGACAGTTGCCAACCTTCTTGGGGCTGAACCTTTATCGAGTGAGAGGGAAGATGAGAAAACTGACGGTCTTTAGAGCCGAGCCTAGGAGATTTTTGCGTGATGGCTTAGCTTGAAGTGGCCTCCAAAAGGCTCATGTTTTTAAAATGTGGTTGCTAGCTAGTGAGTTTTGGAGACGTGATTGGATCCTGTCTCTGACCTTGAGAGGCTAAACCTTTTAAGTTCAGACTCCATTTTAGAGGACCTGACCAAAGTTTGAACTCAGGCAAACTAACAGGCCGCTACCTAACATTAATTTCCAAGTTACCTCCCAACAAAAACCGAAGCTTAGCTCTGGACCCTAGGCTAACCCCCAACAAGACCAGCATCTCCAGATTATTCCCCCAACAAACTTGCAACCCCCCCTCAGGTTATAAGCCTGCCTGTTGCCTGACGACCACTAAAGCAGAAGGAAGCAGAAATTAGCTTTATGATATGACTCCCAGCACCAGCCAATCATGTTAAAGGCCATAACAACTTCCCAATTAGATGCTTGCACACTTATGTCCGTTTGCTTCTTACTATAACGTCTTGCCCCATAAACATTCAGAGCTCTCTAAAACCGTCTTTCGTGACGGCCGAGCACTGAGGGACTCAGACTAGCTCAAATAAAATAAAAAGGGCCTACTGTGGTCGCATGGGATCGGCTCCTGTCTGGTTTGGGGGGATCACTCACATTTCCCTGGCACTACAGCCTGACCAGCCGGCTAACTTTGTTAGGTTCCTAACAGGGTGGCACCTTGGGGAAGCAGGGCCCGCCTGGAAGAAGGAAGTCTCATTGGGGAAGTCCCCTGGAAGGGCATACATTTCTCTTGGCCGCCTGTGTGGGCTCTCTTTTTCTCTCCTTGTCCCTCCTCCCTCCTGGGGTGGTTGTCACAGTGGAAGCCACTCTGCTCTGCCACCCACCCTTGCTGCCCTGATATCCTACCTCATCCCAGGTCACCAGAACAATGGAGCCAGTAAACAGCTGACTGAACACATAGGCCACCCCGCGGGTTTCCCTGGCAAGTTTTCACAGTAATGAGAACTCTCGCACGCCCTGCCCAGTGCCGAGCATGGCAACACCATGGGTGCCAGGTGCCACGAACGAGACGAACCAAGAGCACGACTTCCTGTTAAACACGGTGGACTCAGTCCAGTAAGTCCCTAGCTCCCACTCAAAAGAGCTGTCGTTCGTTTGTTTGTTGGTTTGTTTGTTTGTTTTTATGGGAGCTGTTTTAAGACTTCTACAAATCTAAATGATGTAGTGTGTGTGTGTGTGTGTGTGTGTGTGTGTGTGTGTGTCATAAATGCCAAAGCACACTTGTAGAGGTCAGAGGACAACTTTATGGAGTTAGGTCGCTCTTCCACTGTTGTGTGGACTCTGGGATCAAACTCAGCCTTTCACAGCAGGCACTCTATGCATGGTGCCACCTCACCGCCTGTATTTGCCTGTTTTTAAAGGTGTAAACACGAAGCCGGGCGGTGGTGGCGCATGCCTTTAATCCTAGCACTTGGGAGGCAGAGGCAGGCGGATTTCTGAGTTCGAGGCCAGCCTGGTTTACAGAGTGAGTTCCAGGACAGCCAGGGCTATACAGAGAAACCCTGTCTCAAAAAACAAAAACAAAAACAAAAACAACAAAAAAAAAGGTGTAAACACGATCCCACCACCATTTCGTCTCCGTTCAGCCAGGTAGCCTGCCCTCTTGGCACACTCACCACCCTAAGTGGCTGCTGCGGCTCCTACTGCTTGGGGCCAGCCAGGCCTTCTGGGTCAGATGGTGCCCACTGACCGCAAGCATGGGCATGGACTCAGCAGTAGGGCATGCCATGGGTAGCGCCCTGACCATGGCTTCAGCGGGAGGAAGCTCAGAGCCTGCCCAGCCTGCCTTCCAGCAGGCCCCTGATGGTCCTGCGGCCCGCCCACTACAGATGGGGCCTGATCCAGCAGTTCCTGGATTGCTCAACCACTAGAATGACCCAGCCCTATGGGTTTCAGTGAGGCCCTGAAGCAGTGCAGATACGATCAGAGTCTAAACCACATGCCCTGAAGAAGCCACGGGCCTGCATTTACCCTAATCCCTCACCGACAGCCTGACTGTGATGAGATTGTACCTGGGACTGGAGTAAGAAAAGTTCTTACTCCCTGCCCTACATATTAACATAAACATGCACATAAAGACATGCATGTTCAATTACAGAGTCTGCTTCAGACCACACTCACTCACACCAGCATAACGGAATATACCCTTTATGGCTAGTGTGAGACTGATAACACTTCCTCAGGATGAAATTTTGATTGACATCAGAGCAGGAGTTCGTCCTCCCTAGCTCATGTTCCCAGGAAAGTCTTAAAATACAGTTTAGTGACATCATAGTCCTCAGATTGAGCAAGTTTAACTGCCGTGTGTCCGTGTCAAAGCACACTTTCCCTGCCTCTCTATTGGTGTCCTTCTCCCCATCCCCGTCCCCCGTGTCCCCTACCCCCATTCCCCCTGGTCCCCCCCACTTGTGCCTTGGAGCCCCTACACAAATCAGGCTCTGGTTGCCGGGCATCTAGGGCGGCTCACTAGTGAGATCACATTCATTTATACTTCATTTCATTCACATTAACCTCTGCTTGTCAGGAAATACAGTGGGGACTGGGGAGAGAGCTTAGTTTGTAAAGTGCTTGCTATGAAGGCACGAAGACCTGTGATTCCCCAGCACCTGCTACACACACACACACACACACACACACACACACACACACACACTGAGCAAGACAGTATATACCAATAATCCCAGTGCTGGCTGGAAAGTTAGAAATGAGATTACTGGGACTAGCTATCCAGCCAGTCTAGGCAAATTCATGAACTCTAGATGAAAGACAGTGTCAAAAAGGAAGGAAGGAAGGGAGGGAGGAAGGGAGGAAGGGAGGTGAGAGGGGGTGGAGTAGGGCATGGGAGGTCATTCCTGAAATGCCCACCACAGGAGACTGAGGTGGAAGGGGCTCAGGTGAATTATATGCTTATTGCTAAACTTGCTCTCCAGGAGACAAAAGCAATGGCTACCCTCCTATCTGGGTTCCCATGACAAAGGCACAACTCTGCTTAGATTCACTCTGGGAAACCAATGACTTTCTTGGGGCTTCCTTATAGAGCATAGGTGAGGGCTCTCTTACAGGGGTGTGGGTGCTCCTCCTGAGACACTCAGCACACTGAAAGCCTTCACCTAGTAGAGGTGAGGGTCTCCACAGCAGCACAGATGAAGCCTCCCCCTCTAGTCTTCTCACCCTGTTTCCAGGACACCAGCATTTCAGGCAGGCTTACATCCAACAGATAGGGAGACCCTGCAGGTCAGTTGAGGATCTCACAACCCCACTCCCACCCTCCCCTGGTGTGGGCATGTAAACAGTCAAGCCCAGTTGAGATAGTCATGTTACAATAGGCACAGCTGAACTTTCCAAGATGGCCGTGGCTTAGCTTGAAGGACAGTCCCTCACAACAATGCTGCACAGGCAAAACCACATCAGTGCCAGGCATGGTGGTGCCTGCCTTCGATCCCAGCACTTAAAAGTAGAGGTAAGTGGAGTTCTGTGAGTTTACAAGAAGCCTGGGCCACATCATGAGTTACAAGTTAAGCAGGCATACATGAGATCCTGTCTAAAACAAAACAAAACAAGCAACCAGAAAACACTCATATGATTCTGTAGGTACATTTATCAAATGACTATCTCAGAAAATGACTGACAATCTGACCAAAGGAACCACCAGCCTGGCCTCCAGAATGGTC
Organism: Apodemus agrarius; assembly: GCA_964023405.1. NCBI lineage: Eukaryota > Metazoa > Chordata > Mammalia > Rodentia > Muridae > Apodemus > Apodemus agrarius. The sequence goes on along the minus strand of OZ030014.1, from coordinate 33,520,390 downwards.
ACCCTTCCTCTAGAGATGGAAGGCAGTTTGGCTCTAACCCATGGTCTTCACAGACACTAGCTCTCTGAGCAAAGCACAGCGTGATTCCTTGGCTCTGCGTACATCTGTCATGCCAGGCAGTGTGAGCTTCCACATGTCAGTTACATAGTCTAACAAACCTTCCGGGTGGCTTTGCAAGTCTCCAGTAGACACTCACTTAGTGAGGAGTCCTAATGGCTGTCTAGACAGGAAATTCAAAGACCCCAGACTAGGAGACTATGGAAGTTGCAATTCTTGTCACTGTGATAAAACACCATGACCAAAAGCAACTTACAGAAGAAAGGGTATATTTCAGTTCCACATTAATCCATCACTGAGGAAAATGGACAGGAACTCAGCTGGGGCGGGGCCTGTAGGAGGGAACTGATGTGAAGGCCATAGGGGAGCAGTGGTCTGCAAGGCTTGCCCGGTGGCTCCCCCTGGCTGTCCTGGAACTCACTCCTTAGACCAGGCTGACCTCGAACTCAGAGTATAGATGTAATTCTGGGGCTGGGGGGCTTCTACACCATCCCACTCTGTTCCCAAATAACAACAGAGTGTTTCTATGTCAGCTCTAGCCTGTTTTGGCTCCTGAATAAATGGCACAGAGACCTAATCAACTTGGTAACAAACTGCAATCTATTCTCACCCTCTCTGGCTGCTGACTTCCCAGCCACATAGTCCTTTACCTGCATTCTGAATCTTGCCCTGGTCACTTTGTCCCATACATGTCGGCTCCCCTGCCAACCTCTCAGGAAGAATCGTCCAGGTCCTTCCCTCCCTCCCTCCTCTCTCCTTTTGCTTGGGACCCCCTGATTTGGATTGGAAGTTTCGCCCTATTGTCTTCTGCCCAGCTATAGGCTGACTCATCTCTTTATTAACCAATCAGAGGTGATAGAAAAGAATTTTTATACAATATTTGAGACAGAACATGCTCCAATTATCATGACAATGCCAACAACGGGACTGCACCAGATATCTCGGTACAATAATTAGCATCTTAATGCACACTGCATGAAACCATCTCCCAACAGTTCCCCTTTTAGCCTTGGAGTCAGAGATCTACTTGCCTCTGCCTCCCGAGGGCTGGGATTAAAAAGGCATGTGCCGCCACTGCCTGGCTTCAATCTGCTTTCTTATAGCACCCAGGACCTCCAGCAGGGTAGAGAGGTGGCACTGCCCACAATGAACTGAGCCCTCCGACATCAATCAGCTATCGAGAAAATGGCAAAGGCCAGTCTGATGGCAGCGTTTTCTCATTGTGGTTCTTCTTCCCAAATGACTTTGCTTTGTGTCAAGTTGACTAAAATCAGCCTACACTGCACAGGGACTTAACAGTGGTTGTCACATGATTGCTTGTGAGGACTTCCTCTTTCTCACGTGTGAACTCCCCGTGAGCTTGCCCTAACAGGAGCACTGTGGCTTCTGTCTCCTTTCCCGTTTAAGAATGCTTTCTGTTCTCTCTGATGTCTGACAGAGCTCTGCTGGAATTATTAATAGTTTTGGTAAGCCATGCTGGAGCATCCTGGGACACTGGTCTGATTGTGCTTGTAACCCTTTGAAAATGGAGAAAATAATGCATGACTGGAATCCAGTTTGGGTGCTGTCTGTATTGCGTTCTGGAGGGATGGGTAGGGACAACCATTAAGTAGATCTCTAAAAGCTACGGGCTAGAGATGGTTTATCAGTTAAGAGTACTTGCTGCTCTTGCAGAGGACTTGGATTCAGTTCCCAGCACTCAAATGGTGGTGGCTCACAGTCTTCTATAGTTCCAGTTTCAGGGACTTAGTGTCTTCTTCTGGCCTTCATGAACACGAAGCACAGGCATACATGCAAACAAAACACGTATACACATAAGATAAAATAAATACTTTAATTAAAAATAAATTTTGACACTATTTTACAACTAGAGTTGTTTTGCCAAGGATTGGAAAATAGGAAAAGCTATTATCAGTCTATGGAACAAGCTTCATTTTCTGATCTTTTCCTTAACAGCAATTGGGCATGGTTGTGCATTCCTTTAGAGATGTGCTCATAGTATTTAGAGATCCCAGCACTTGGGAGTCAGAGGCAGGGGATTTCTAAGTTCGAGGCCAGCCTGGTCTAGAGAGTGAGTTTCAGGACCCAAGAGAAAGCCTGTCTTGAAAAACCAAAACCAAAACCAAACAAAATCTAAGTAGCCATGAAGTCAGCCTAAGTCCTACAGCAGAAAAGAACCATATAGTGTAACAGTATGTAGACAGAGGATCTTCATTTGTCACCATTATAAACTTAATTTGGATTCTTGTCTTCAGACACACTAGCAGAAGGCATCAAATCCCATTATAGATGGTTGTGAGCCACCATGCGGTGTACTGGGAATTGAACTCAGGACCTCTGAAGAACAGTCTTCCTAACCACTGAGCCATCTCTCCAGCCACTGAGTTTGGATTTTTTTAGTAAGACGATACCCGTGCTTGTCGTCTTGCTCTATCACAAGATAGCAAGGAATGAAATAAAGTACAAAGAGGCCAACAACTAGGAGAAGGGGCAGTGTGAAGAAGGTGTGTTTGGAACACAGTTGGTAAGGGGCAGGGTTATATGGAAGGATTTTTCTATGCTAAAATGAGTTTCTTTCCTCAGGTGAAATGACTAGTTTTTTGTTTGTTTGTTTGTTTGTTTTCTGGGACAGGGTTTCTTTGTGTAGCTCTGGCTGTCCTGGAACTCACTCTGTAGACCAGGCTGGCCTCGAACTCAGAAATCCGCCAGCCTCTGCCTCCCAAGTGCAAGGATTAAAGGTGTGCGCCACCACCGCTCGGCTTAGATTTTTCCAAAATAGAAAAGGGAAGATGAGGACAAGAAGCATGTCCCAGAGGGGCCGTGTAAGCCACAGAAAGTTGTGAAAGATAAAGCAATGAAAAGTTATTAGGATCCCTAAGGTGGGGCTGGGGAGTGGCTCTCAGCTGTAGAGTGGCTATCTAGAATGTACAAGACTCTGGGTCTAATCTCAGTATTGAAAAAATGTTTCTAAAGTTAAAATTCAGACCACTGTGGGGATGGAGAGATGACTTGCTTTTCAGACCTCAGTTGGGTTCCCTGATGCAAAGACAACAGCCCAGGACCACCTGCAGCTCCAGCTCTAGTTCCTGAGGATACACCGCCCTCTTCTGGCTTCCATGGGCATCTGCACACATGTGGTATTCATGTGTGGACAGACAGACAGACAGACAGACAGACACACACACACACACACACACACACACACACTGGCCTAGAACTAGAATCTAGTCCTTTAAAGAGTGATCTGCTTTTGGAAACTGGTTTAAAACAGTGTACTAGGGAGGTGGCTCAGTTGTGCCGTCGTGAAAGCCTGAGGACTTGAGTTCTATCTCTGGAACTGACATAAAAAGCCAGACACTGTGGCGTGCATGTGGGATCCCAGCACTCCTAAGGGAGGGAGAGACTGTGGAGGTGGCCAAGCTCGCAGGTCTTTTAGCCTATAGGACATGGCTAGGGGCCAAAACAGCACCACAGACCCTGGTTCCACAAAGTGGAAAATGAGATTAACTCCAGAAAGTTGTCATTAGGACCTTCACACATACATTGCAAATGTCCACACTAATACACACATACATATGCACACACATATACAACTTTAAAAAAAAGCAAAATATTTACATTTAACCTAGTCACTTGCATTTTGTGCTACATTTTAGATTTTTAACAGCAAAGGAACTGACCTTAACAAGCCCAAAGTGTGTCCGTCTGCCTGTGTTAGCATCTTTCAAGGATCGCTTTACAAGCAACTCCTAAGATGAGTGGAACAGACGATGACTGGCCTGGCTCATTTCTCAAAAATGTATAGTCCAACTCTGGAAAGATCACTCCAGGAGCTTTTTCTTTCTTTCTTTTTTTTTTTTTTTTTTTGGTTTTTCGAGACAGGGTTTCTCTGTGTAGCCCGGGCTGTCCTGGAACTCACTCTGTAGACCAGGCTGGCCTCGAACTCAGAAATCCGCCTGCCTCTGCCTCCCAAGTGCTGGGATTAAAGGCGTGCGCCACCAACGCCCGGCGCTTTTTCTTTTTCTTGTGAGTGTTTTTAATGCCTGCTCTTCTCATTTGTCTTTTATATTGTCCTTGTTAAACCTGTCACCCGTTGACAGTCTACAGAAGAACAAGTCCTAACCGCCTGAGCCGAGCTGTATCTTGTTTCTAAAAGATGTTTTTATTTTTAGCTCATGTGTATGTTTTTATCTGCACACATACACACATATGTATGTGTGTATATATATATATATATATACATATACATATATATGTATTATATATACATATATATTCACTGAGGCCAGAAGAGGATGTTGAATCTTTGGGAAAGGAATTACTGTTGTTTATTTCCATACAGATGCTGGAAACTAAGCCCAGGCCCTCTGAAAGAGCAGAAGCTTTTTTTACTTATTTTTATTTATGTATGTATTTACATCTAATCACAGTGCCCCTCCCTCCTCCCCTCCCAGCCCCACCCTCCCAAGCCCATCCTCCCATGACTCCTCCCCCTGTGCGTAGGGAAGGGAAAGACCACGATCTGCCCTGGCACATCAAGCTGCAACAGGACTAAGGCAGCCCAGCTAGGGGACGGCAATGGAGTCGGAGACAGCACCCGCTCCAGTTGTCAGGGGACCCACACGAAGAGCAAGCTGCACGTCTGCTCCAAACGTGGAGGGGCCTACGTCCAGCCCATGCTCGCTCTTCAGTTGGTGGGTCAGTCTCTGTGAGCCCCCATGGGTCCAGGTTAGTCGACACCGTGGGTCTTGTGGTGTCCTTGACCCCTCCGGCTCCCTCAATCCTGTGCCCGCTGTAGGTCTCTGCATCTGTTTGCGTCAGCTACTGGGTGAAGCCTCTCAGAAGACAGTTATGTTAAGCTCCTGTCTGCAAGCATAGCAGAGTTTCATCCATAGAGTTAGGATTGGGTCCTGCCCATGGCATGGGTCTCTGGTTGGGCCAGTCATTGGTTGGTCATTCCCTTAGTCTCTGCTCCATCTTTATTCCTGCATCTCTTGCAGGCAGGATACATCTTGGGTTGAAGGTTTTGTGGGTGGGTTGGTGTCACCCTGACTCCAATGGAAGTCCTGCCTGACTGTAGGAGATGGCTGTTCAGTGTTCATATCCCCAACTGCTAGAAATCTCAGCTAGGATCACCCTGTAGACTTTGTAGCTTCTGCTGTCCCAGGTCTCTGGCTAGTCCCAGAAATGACACACACACACACACACACACACACACACACACACACACACCATCCCCACACCCCACAGACCCCACTCCCCCACTCCCCACTCCCCCACCCCCGCCCCATTCGACCGGAAACCAGATCCCAGTGACCACACCGAGCTGGCGCTCTGGCAGGCACGTTTCACTCTCTTCTATCCTCCATTCTGATCTCTGCAGTCTCCCTTCCAGTCCTGAAAAGCCTGCTTGCAGGTGGCCCTTCTCCCACCCTACCTCTTAATGGGGACCCAGCTTAGCTCTTCCTGTAGGCCCTCCCAGCCTGCCCTTCCAACCCCACATTCCTATGGGTCAGCCTTAGATATGTAAAACTTTCTAGCTGGGACCCTCGGTGGCCACAGGGGATGGGACTCAGATCAGTGCTCTGAGAAGCATCTGTCCGGGTAGATGGGAGCTCACACAGAGATTCGCAGCTGGACAATGTGCAGAGGGTGGGCACCCTTGAACTACTAAGTCCTCAATGGAAAGTCCTCATACACCCGTCCTCAGGGTGTCAGGGAGCTGCGCAGAAGAGGAGGAAGAAAGGCTGTAAGAGCCAGGGGAAAGCCTTTAATTCTAGCCTTTGGGAGGCAGAGGCAGGCAGATCTTTGAATAAGAGGTTCAAGTCAGACCCCGTGCCGAGACGGCGGTGGGCTTGGGCTCCTATTCCCAACCAAGAAGCTCCCTGCTATTGACTCTCCTTGCAAAGCAAACAGTTGTTTTCTCCAATGGAGAATATTGGGTATATTAACTGCACTCAAGGGCAGGCCCCGCACCCAGCAGTAGGTGGTCAGCCGGAAGTGAACTCAATGGTGTTTTGGTTTGGTTTGGTTTGGGTTTTGGGTTTTGGGTTTTTTGTTTTTGGTTTTGGTTTTTTTGAGACAAGTTTTCTCTGTGTAGCCCTGGCTGTCCTGGAACTCACTGTGTAGACCAGGCTGGCCTGGAACTCAGAAATCGCCTGCCTCTGCCTCCCAAGTGCTGGGACCCGAGGTGGGCACCACCACTGCCGGGTTCAATGCTGTTTTTGAAGACATTTTGTCTCATGTTATTTTGGGCATTTTTTTTTATCATACTGGTTTTTTGCTTGTGTCTTATACTTCCTGATTTTGTGTTTTTATGGATTGTGTGCATTCACGTGTGTGTGCATGCATGTGTGCGTGTGCATGCCTGCATGAATGTGTTCATGTGCATGTGTGTGCAGGCACAAGTGTGTGTTTATGTGTGTCTGTTCCTTGTGTCTTCCCTAATTTTTTTTGCTTTATTCTTTTTTTTTATTTTTTTTAATTTATTTTGGTTCGCCTGCTTGTTTGCTTTCTAAAGAGAAAGCATCTGAGGCATCGCTGCTGTGTGCGGTCTGCGCGGGCACAGGAACCACGCGCTGTCTGTGGTCCGCATGAGCACACGAACGAACCACATGCTGCCTGTGGTTCGCACGGGCACAGGAAACACGTTGCTGTCTGTGGTCAAAGCTGGCACAGGAACCACGCTGCTGTTTGTGGTCCAAGCTGACACAGGAACCACGCTGCTCTCTGTGGTCTGCGTGGGCACAGGGGGCACAGCGACTGGGTTGATGTCCGAGGTCCGTGATGCAGTCAGAGACTGTGTGGATGTCCGTGCAGCCATGGGAAGACAATGTGGAAGTCTGCGGCCCATGCTGTTGCAGGCTGCTATGGGTAGGGAAGTGCCTGTCACAGTAACACCGAGGACTCCAGACTCATAGTTGAGAATACAAGACATTGAAGGACTCTGCACCAACCTCCCGCTCCACTCCCACCCCACCTTCCAAAACAGAAACAGTCTAGACAGAAAGCCGTTGAAGAGAGTCCTTAACAACTGTGTTAAAGTTGCTGAAGTGTCACTCCACACAGCTGATGGCTGCTGTTGGTGTAGGTGGGATTAGGTGGGGGAGAAACCTGGGAAGGACTCAGCCATCTTTAAGGGACTGACCACTGGGAGTCTGACCACGCTGCAGTGAGTATATGGGCAGCACAAATTGGACTTGGTGTGTTTTCTTCTTTTCTCCTCTTAATTTTTTGGGGGGAGGGGCACAAGAGTGGGAGGGCAGGCCTGGGAGGAATGGGAAGCAAGCATTGTGGGAATGCAAATAATCAGTAAAAAAAAACACTCTGTTGGAAATGCAATGGTCAGCATCCTTGGCTTTCTTGCAGATGCTCTGATGTAAGAGGGGTGTGGTCCAGCTCTGAGTCAGGCACAGGCACTCTTTTTGCTGTTCTTCGTTACTTTATCATCACCACCAACCACCACCACAATTGTTAAATTGTATATATATATATATATATATATATGTGTGTGTGTGTGTGTGTGTGTGTGTGTGTGTATGTGTGTGTTTGTGTGTATATATATACATATATATACACACACATATATATACAATATAGCATATATGTATATATACAATATATATATATACATATATATATATATGTTTGTGTATATATATATATACATATACACACATATATATATTGGTTTTTTGAGACAGGGTTTCTCTGTGTAGCCCTGGCTGTCCTAGAACTCACTCTGTAGACCAGGCTGGCCTTGAACTCAGAAATCTGCCTGCCTCTGCCTCCCAAGTGCTGGGATTAAAGGCGTGCGCCACCACCTCCTGGCTTAAATTATATATATTTAAAAGGTGAAGGCAAGCTATGTTGGTGAAAGCAATTTGTAAATCCTAAACTACTGATCAAAGATGAAGCTTTATTGGCTTCTGACAATCATTTTCTATTAAGCAAATTAAAAATTAAAGGTCCAGAGCTGATCTGGGCAGTGGTGGCTCATGTCTTTCTTTTCTTTTCTTTTTTTTTTTGTTTTTTTTTTTTTGTTTTTGTTTTTTTCGAGACAGGGTTTCTCTGTGTAGCCCTGACTGTCCTGGAACTCACTCTGTAGACCAGGCTGGCCTCAAACTCAGAAATCTGCCTGCCTCTGCCTCCCAAGTGCTGGGGTTACAGGCGTGTGCCACCACGCCCAGCTGACTCATGTCTTTAATCCCAGCACTTGGGAGGTAGAGACAGGTGAATCTCTGTGAATCTGAGCCAGCCTGGTCTACAGACTGAGTTACAGGACACCAGGGCTACACAGGGCTACATGGGGAAACCAGAGAAACAAAAAACAAAAGCAAACGAAAGTCTGGGGCTGAGTGACATTAAGAAAAATTACTACTTTTTTTTTTTTTCGAAACAGGGTTTCTCTGTGTAGTTCAGGCTGTCCTGGAACTCACTTTGTAGACCAGGCTGGCCTTGAACTCAGAAATCTGCCTGCCTTTGCCTCCCAAGTGCTTGGGACCAAAGGCATGCACCACCACCGCCCGCTTGCTTGTTGTTTTGTTTTTGTTTTTGTTTTAAATACTGTTTTTTAATGGGGGAAAAGAGTGGGAGAAAGAAAGGGCACGAGTTGAGTTGGGGAGGTCCGAAAGATCTGGGGGAGTTGAGGGAGGGGAAACCATGATCCAAACATATTATATGAATTTGTTTTTCAAAAAGAAAATGAGCCGTGCGTGGTGGCACACGCCTGTAATCCCAGCACTTGGGAGGCAGAGGCAGGTGGATTTCTGAGTTCGAGGCCAGTCTGGTCTACAGAGTGAGTTCCAGGACAGCCAGGGCTACATAGAGAAACCCTGTCTCGAAAAACCAAAAAAAAAAAAAAAAAGAAAAGAAAAAGAAAAAGAAAATGAGAGGCCAGGAGATGGTGTCACACACCTTTAATCACAGAATTCGGGAGGCAGAAGCAGGGGGATTTCTGAGTTCAAGCCCAGCCTGGTGTACAGAGTGAGTTCCAGGACAGCCAGGGCTACACAGAGAAACCCTGCTCCACCCTGCTCCAGAAATGAAGGTGGAAACAATAACAACAAAAACAGAAAACAAAACAAACAAAAATCCTTACTTAACCAAGGAGATGAAAGACTTCTGCAGGAAAAACTTTTTTTTTAATATTTATTTATTTAATGTATGTGAGTACACTGTAGCTGTCTTCAGACACACCAGGAGAGGGCGTCAGATCCTTTTACAGATGGTTGTGAGTCACCATGTGATTGATGAGAATAGAACTTAGTATCTCTGGAAGAGCAGTCAGTGTTCTTAACCGCTGAACCATCTCTCCAGCTACTAGTAAAGACTTTCAATTCTCCCCAAATAAAAAGGAAATTGAATTGCCAGGCGGTGGTGGCGCACGCCTTTAATCCCAGCACTTGGGAGGCAGAGGAAGGCAGATTTCTGAGTTCGAGGCCAGCCTGGTCTACAGAGTGAGTTCCAGGACAGCCAGAACTATACAGAGAAACCCTGTCTTGAAAAACCAAAAAAAAAAAAAAAAAAAAGAAATTGAAGGAGGTAGAAGGACCTCCAATGCATGTAGATTGATAGAAGTAATGTGAAAATGGCTGTCCTACTAAAAGCAATATACAGATTCAATGCAGTGCCAATCAAAATCCCTATGACAGTCTTCAAAGAAATAGGAGAAAAAAATTTTAATTCATATGGAAGCACAAAAAACCCAGATAGCCAAAGCAATTTGGAGCCAAATAATAATGCTGGAGCATCGTCATATCTGATCTCACTACTACAGAGCCGAGCATGATCCTGGCACAGAAACAGACATGTGGATTGTTGTGTGTAATGTTAAAAAATGATCTATGCTCTAGTTGGCTACGCTCTAGTGCCTCGGTCTCCCCGCTCCCGCGGTCCCCATGTGGTGCCCGCCCTACTTCCCGAGGTTCACTTGCCTCTGTTCTGCTCATATCTTCCCAGCCATCTGTCCCCTGAGGCTAGCTGTCACAAATCCCCGTAACCCAGTAATATCCAAACTCTAGAGGCTTGTAATTTATCAGTCAGATTTATATCAGTCAATTCTCGTTCCACACACCCACACAACAAACTCAAAACTCAGTTGATATGGACACAAGCTGGAAGTCTTGTCCCGTCTTAATCCATCCCTTCTATGATATCATGGCTACCACTGGCTATTTAGAGGCACGTGGGTCTGCTTCCTCCTCTTCATCCATCTTTCTATCCATCCTTCTCTGCCCTTCCTTTCTCTCTGTTCCTATCCATCCTGTCTCTAAAACTCTCAACCCGCCTTCCTTTTCCACTGCCCAATCACAGGCTCTAGCCTTATCTTGTGCCTGCCCTTACCTGCATGTAGACAACAATCCACAGTAGATCAATAGAACAGAGGTACATCCAGATTTAAGTCCACACAATAACAGCCACTTAATTTTAATGTATTTTGATGACAAAATAATCACTGGAGGAGAGATGGTATCTCCAACAAATGGAGTTGGGAAACCCGGACACTGACATGACCAAGGATGAAGTCACACCCCCATCTCTCAATTCTAAATGGATCAACCGCCTGGATGTAAAACTTGAAACTGCTGGAAGAAAAAGTTGGAAACACACCCCATCACTTCCTGAATGGAACGCCAATGGCCTAGGAGGCAATGCCAACAATAGACCAATGTGCCCGATGCCCAGATTTTATAAACAAGGGGCAGGTGAGAGGGCTTAGGAGGTAAGGGTGACCTGACAGCCACCAAGCCTGACAACCTGAATTTGAAACAGGCTCTCACTGCGCAGCCCTGCCTGGCCTGGAACTCACTGTGGAGACCAAGCTGGTGGGGAACTTGCTGTGATTCTCCTGCCTCCGCCTCCCGAGTACTGGGATTGCAAGCCTGTGCTTCAACCCTTGGCTCTAAGATCCACGTTTTCCCTGCTCTTGGCTGTTATTTACCTGCAGCGTCAGGATTCACAGTCGCCCGATGTTCCAGCCATATGTTGTTATCGTCCCTTCCCTTATCCCAGTCTTTCTGTGAGGGCTGTTCTGTGTCCATGCACACTCTGGGTCTGTCTGTCTGGCATCCTCTAAGCACAGCACCAAACAATGTATAACTCATCCCTGGATCCCACTTTTGCTGGCAGAAAAGAAAAAAGAAATCCCCACATTAAGCCTGAGCCCATAACACGAGTTTCCATATCTAACTGTCACACTCCACGCTGACGTCTCCTCTGCCCAGAATCTCTCCGGGCAGGGCCAGGCACCCAGCACTGCAAACCACTCCTGTGTTCCAGATCCCCAACATAACGTACAATAGCTAATCCTCAGCTATTTGCTGTCTACACTGCATTTTCCTGGGGTGGAAACCCCAGGAAAGGCGAGAGTCGTGCTTTCCCATTGTTGCTTGATAAACTGTGGGCCTGGCCGAACGCCTGTGTGCTTCAGGAGGTCACAGGCTGGAGAGAGGAACCTGCTCTTTTGTCCCTCCTAGTGGACATACTATTGTCCACAGGCCTTCTAAGCATTCACTTTTACACACATGGCTTAGTGTTGCCGCCAGCCTTGGTGAGAGAAGCGTCCTCGCAAAGTGCTAGGCCTGAGTGCTCCTGAGTGCTCAGACTTAAGTATAACATCTATGCCACGCACACACACACAGATCTGCCAAAGGATCTCGGGGCATGTCAGAAGAGCAGGTGGAAAGAATGTTGGAACTGGAGGGTGGGGAAGGAGGAGTGTTGGGAGGATGGGGAAGGAGTAGTTCTGGGAGGATGGGGAAGGAGGAGTGTGGGGAAGAAGGAGTGCTGGGAGGATGGGGAAGGAGGAGTGTGGGGAAGGAGGAGTGCTGGGAGGACTGGGAAGGAGGAGTGCTGAGAGAATGGGGAAGGAGGAGTGCTGGGAGGACGAGGAAGGAGGAGTGCTGGGAGGACGAGGAAGGAGGAGTGCTGGGAGGATGGGGAAGGAGGAGTGCTGGGAAGGGCTGTCTTCACATGACTCAGCCATTCCAGTCAGGACTACCTGCAGCTGGGGCTACCACACCAGGTCAAGCTAACGAGCTCAGCCAACACTCAGTAGGTAACACTGACTGAACTCAATGAGGGAACAGCAACAAAAACAGACAAAAAAAAAAAAAAAAAAAAAGACAGGAGGCTGAGAGGGGGATGCTGAGTTAGAGGGCGCCCAGGGAAAGGGGGATGGTTAGGAGTGTAACTTTAAATTTCTCAAACCCGACTTTTAATGATGGTTCTTAAACACTGTAACCCCCCTTTTAGCCCACCACCCACCAGAGGTGGTGGGAAAGAAAGGATACGGGGAAGTGGACCTGTTTAGAAAGGTTCTTCAGAGCCACTCCCATCTGTGTTGTCAGGAAATCGACAGTTCAGTTCACAGGTCAGCCGCAGCAGCTCGATCCACTCGCAAAGACTTCGTGGCTACACCAGCAGTCCAGTACGGTAGAGTCTGGATAGCAAACACGAATCAGCAGCGATGGCTCTATCAGCTGGGCCTCAGCCTCGGTTTGAGACAACAGGAGGAGCCTGGAGGGATGCCAGGAGGGAAGATCAGCGAAGACAGGAGACCCTCGAGCATCGCACAGCTAGCTCAGGGGCAAGCGGAGCCCCGCCTGTGTCTCGGCCCTTCGATTCCTAGTCATACGATCAGAGCATCACGTGTCCTCCACGGGTCGAGCCTCAGCGCATGCTCCTGTCTCAGCTGACATCACTCACTCTGCCAATCAGCCCAAGTCTGCAGAAGCAGCAAGAAACTGCAGCATACCACCACAAGTTTTCTGGTGCGTTTCTCTCTATGGAGTCCCGACAAATGCAGCTCAACTACACAATGAAAGGCAGACATGCGTGTCGTTAGCAAAGAATCCTTCATCACGTGTCCTTCCACGTGCTTGCTTTAGCAGAACATCCTTTCTTCTGTGTCTGCTTCAGGGAAACATCCCTTCATGAGTCTGCCGTAGTCTTTCGCCTGTGTCCACTTCAGGAAAACGTTCCTTCCTGTGTTTGTCCCGGCAAAACACCATCCAACCGGCTTTCCAAAGAACCCTTAAGTTTCCACTTCAGAGGAGTCAGGAATACATAGCATGAAGATAATTGAATATTTGCACAAAACTGTCAGAGTAAAGATTTTTTTAAAAAAATTAAATGAATAAACAGAAGTTCAGGGGCAGCCTGGTTTACATATGGAGTTCCGATCTGGCAGGGCTACACAGTGAGCCCCTGTATAACCCTGTCACAAGCAGTCCCATGAGACAAACGAGAGGCAAGAGGATGAGAGAGCTGTCTACCGACCAGAGAGTGGTCAAGGAGTAGTTCTGTGAGAAACAGTCTGGACCAAAACACTGGAGAGGCTCTTAGTTATCAAGGTAAGGTAGCAAGCAGGCCTAGTGGCAGGGTGTCAGAGGACAGCGGCTATTCCTGCCAGCACGTTTGTAAAATTTGAGGATGAGTGCCGTTGTTACAGATGTCAATAACTGTCACACTTTCTCACTTCTAGAGAGCCACCTGCCACGGTTGTCTGTGCTCTCTGGGTGGTCTTTGGTATAAGCTCTATTCATCTTGTTTTATGTGGGTTTTGCCTGCACATGTACATGTGCACCCTGTGTGTGCCCGGTGCCTGCAGAAGGGGACAATGGAGATCCTGGAACTGGAGTTACAGGTGGTTGTGAGCCATGTGTTGCTGGCCTGGGGCAGCTTTTCCCCTCGGAAAAGTACCCAGGCACCATTGAGCACCCGGGTGCATGGGAGGGTGGGTAAATCAGCAGGATCTTGGTCCACCCAAGTGCAGGAGAAAAAGCCTTCTCCGGAGACAGTTTTCAGCGAAACAGCTCTCTTCAGTAGGGGTTCACAAGGGTTATATGAACCCTGGGGAGCAGGTAGAGGTTTTCAGGGCAAGTGTATGTCATTGACTGGGGCTGAGGTGCTTGAATGCTTCATTTGCATGAAGAGGAGTCCAGGTGCTAGCTGGACAAGTCCTTATATGGAGAGAAGAACTTTAATCTGTAATCTGGTCACCAGGCTACGTGACTACCTCAAGGGTGGTGGAGGTGGGGGTCATAGGGCTTATGCAGGCTGAGACGTGCAGGCCCAGAGCAAGGAGGAAGCAGTCCTAGCCCTGCCTGTCTCGGGATGTTTGGGTTTGGATGAGTCTCGATGGCTCTCATGCCTTGGACTGGCTCCCCCAGCTGCGGCTTTCTAGTCCACACCATGCAGGTACTGGTGTCCTGCTGTAACAGTGTAACCTGGGTCCCCTGTAACAGTGTAACCAGCGTTCTTAACTGCTGAGACATTTCTCCAGGCCTTTATTTTTTTTTTCCAGGCAAGTTCTTGTGTCTTACCAGCTGATGGAAAGCTTGTAATTGACCTGAGGATGACCCTGGACTTCCGACTGTTCCACTCCACCTCCGGAGTGCTAGGACTTAACTGGCTTGCACGGTCACTCCTGGCTTGTGTGGAGCTGTGGACCAAACTCGGGACTCTGTGACTCAGCGCTGTAACGGCTGAGCTACATCCTCAGGCAAACCTGAAGCCTTGACCGCGTTTCTGTTTGTCTTCGTTTTGTTTTCCCTTATGATGCTGGAATCCAATTCAGTCTTGAATGTCCTGGGATAAGGGCTCTAGCAACAGAGCTGTCCCACCAGCCCTGAACTAGTTTTATAATGGGGGATGATGTTTTTCTTTGTGTGTCTTCAATGAAAGGGGACCAGGCTCTGAACTTTTATTGGTCCATATTAAAATAGAAAATTTAAGCCTTTAGATTTGATTTAAAAACAGATGGAGAATATTTATTTGACACAGAATACATAACAGGAACTTTCCAGATCAAACTTCCACATCATCAACTCTCTTCCTAATTATTGATTGCTTTTTCTCTGCCCTGACATATGCAGTTTCTTTCTTTCTTTTTTTTTTTTTTAATTCCTTGCAGAGCTGGGCGGTGGTGGCGTACACCTTTAATCCACAGTAACACACCTACTCCAGCAAGGCCACACCTTCTAGTAGTGCCACTCCTTGGGCTAAGCATATTCAAACCACCACAGGACTGGAAGATGGGTCAGCAGTTACTGGCTGCTCTTCCAGAGGACCCCAGCTGGATTCCCAGTATGCTGGGACACAATGGTAGCCTGCAAGCTTCTTTAGCTGTAGATCTAAGACATTCAGTGTCCTCTTCTGGCCTCTCCAGGCACCAGACATGCAAGTGGTGCGGGCATGCAGGCAAAACACATAGAAAGGCCAAAGACATATATAACAATAGCAGGGCACCAGCTGCCTGAACCCGAGTAAAGAGACGGACTGACCACAAGCTATGTGACTTTTGGAGTGGTGGAAATCATCTACTGTTGGTGGCAGCAGGAGTTACATTGATGCACACATTTGTCAGGCTCATGAACTACGCAGGTAATTGGCAAATGCTGGTATATAGATTACACCTCAATAAATTTAATTATTTAAAAACAGAAGAGGGGAGATTAAAAAAAAGAGTTATAGTGAACTCAGTTTCTTTTCCTGTTCATATTAAAGATGTCCTGATCTCAGAATGGAAGGCAGGAAATGTGTTACCCTGGGGAAGGGGTGATGCATATGTTCACACAGGGGAAGGAAAACTCTGGATTCCATCCAAACTGATAAAAATCAGATTTGACTGGAGAAGACACCCTGAAGATCCTGGCTACAGAGAGGAAGGAGAAAATCAGATGAACCAAACAAACAGGTTATGTGTTGCTGCTCCCTCTGTTTGGGAACAATTCTAATGACTTAATGACTTAACAAGTCTAATTCTTATGACTGGGACATAAAAATCTCTCCAGCCAAAACTTCAACTGTGTGTAGCCAATAAATCTTGTTGGCTACAGAATTCTCATGACTTATTATCACGTGCCGTCTTTCCAGATGGCAGGAATGGAGACGTGCACTGCCGCCGGGTTATATAATCACACTAGCTCAAAAAGAAAGCCAGCTGTCTTTCACCTGCTCAGACAGAGGGGAAAAATCATCCTTAACCGATCTATGCACCTTGCACATTCCATGCAAATGTCTTTACAAAACTATATATTGCTTGATAAGGATTTCATGATACAGAATGGAGCAACCAGACCCCCAAAGAGCATCACTGGCAAGATCCCCCTTCGGAGATGCTGAGCCGCCGGATCCTACATCAAGCTGCCTCAATGTTGTTCCCTCAAAAGACTTCAGCCTTACAGACCGACAGTCAGGAATACACGTCAGCCTGAACTTTCATAGCCCCGGGGACCGGACAACAAATGCCAGCTAGCTTTCTTTTGACTTAACCACTGTCCCAATTACCTTTGGGCTCCTAAAACGAAAATTCCTCCCCTCAATTCAGCAGGAAATATTTACAAAAAGACCATCACCCACTCCTTTAAATTGAGGTGGATGAAGCTGGTACAATCACTCTGAAAATCAGTCTGGCGGTTCCTCAGAAAACTTCCAGGGGACCCTGTTATACCACTCCTGGGCATATACTCAGAGGATTCCCCTGCATGCAGTAAGAACACATGCTCCACTATGTTCATAGCAGCTTTATTTATAATAGCCAGAAGCTGGAAAGAACCCAGATGTCCCTCAATGGAGGAATGGATACAGAAAATGTGGTATATTTACACAATGGAATACTACTCAGCAATTAAAAACAATGAATTCATGAAGTTCTTAGGCAAATGGTTGGAACTGGAAAATATCATCCTAAGTGAGGTAACCCAATCACAAAAGAATACACATGGAATGTAGTCACTGAGAAGTGGATATTAGCCCAGAAGCTCTGAATACCCAAGATATGTTAACTGTAACATATGTTTGATATGTTAACATGTTAACATGTTTGATATGTTAACTGTAACATATCAAATGATTCCCAAGAAGGAAGGAGAGGGCCCTGGTCCAGGAAAGGCTTGATGCAGCAATGTAGGGGATTACCAGAACAGAGAAGTGGGAGGGGGTTGGTTGGGGAATGGGCAGAGGGAAGAGGGCTTATGGGACTTATGGGGAGGGAGGAACCTCCCCATAAAGGAAAGAGGAAATCATTTGGAATGTAAACAAAGAATATAGAAAAAAAAAATGCGGTGGGTGGTTTTGGTCATTGTGATGGTTTGTATATGCTTGGCCCAGGGAGTGGCACTATTAGAAGGTGTGGCCTTGTTGGAGTAGTTGTGGCCTTGTTGGAGTAGGTGTGTTACTGTGGGTGTGGCTTTAAGACCCTCATTCTCGCTGCCTGGAAACCAGTATTCTAGCAGCCTTCAGATGAAGATGTAGAACTCAGCTCCTCCTGCACCATGCCTGCCTGGATGCTACCATGTTCCAACCATGATAATAATGGACTGAGCCTCTGACCTGTAAGCCAACCTCAATTAAATGCTGTCCTTTTAAGAGTTGCCTTGAGAGTCTCACAACACCCAGAGGAAGCTCCACTCCCAGGCGCTTTAACACACCAAAGATCACAGGATCACAGGATCACAGGATCACAGGATTGCAGGATCTCAGCATTCCAGGAGCCTGGTCACACTAGGATCTCAGGGTCCCAGAGGCAGCTTGACTCCTAGAAGCTTGGACACACCCAGGATATCAGGATCACAGAATCACAGAATCACAGGATCATAGAGACAGCTTGACTCTGAGGAGTTCTGACACAACCAGGATCACAGGAAGGACAGGATCCAGTCATATATAGTGAGGGCAGGTAGTACTAAAGATAACCAGATGGCGGGAGGCAATCATAAGAACATAAGCAACAGAAACCAAGGTTACTTGGCATCATCAGAACCCAATTCTTCCACCATAACAAGTCCTAAATACACCATCACACCGGAAAAGCAATATTTGTATCTAAAATCACTTCTCATGATGATAATAGAGGACTTTAAGAGGGACATAAATAACTCCCTTAAAGAAATACAGGAGAACAAAGGTAAACAGCTAGAAGCCCTTAAAGAGGAAACACAAAAATCCCTTAAAGAATTACAGGAAAACACAATAAAACAGGCAAAGGAAACAAAACCATCCAGGATCTAAAACTGAAACTAGAAACAATAAAGAAATCACAAATAGAGACAACCCTGGAGATAGAAAACCTAGGAAAGAGATCAGGAGTCATAGACGCAAGCACCACCAACAGAATACAAGGATAGAAGAGAGAATCTCAGGTTCAGAAGATAACACAGAAAACATTGACACAACAGTCAAAGAAAACACAAAAAGCAAAAAGCTCCTAACCCAAAACATCAAGGAAATCCAGGACACAATGAGAAGACCAAACCTAAGGATTATAGGTATAGAAGAGAGTGAAGATTCCCAACTTAAAGGGCCAGTAAATATCTTCAACAAAATTGTAGAAGAAAGCTTCCCTAACCTAAAAAAAGTGCCCATGAACATGCAAGAGGCCTACAGAACTCCAAATAGATTGGACCAGAAAAGAAATTTCCCCCATCACATAATAGTCAAAACACCAAATGCACTAAACAAAAGAGAATTTTTAAAGCAGTAAGGGGAAAAAAGTCAATTAATATACAAAGGTAGGTCTACCAGAATTACACCAGACTTCTCACCAGAGACTATGAAAGCTAGAAGTTCCTGGACAGATGTCATACAGACCCTAAGAGAATACAAATGCCAGCCCAGGCTACTATACCCAGCAAAACTCTCAATTACCATAGACAGAGAAAACAAGGTCTAGCTGCCTCAAGACAGTGAATTCTCACATATACAAACTTTTGTTGTCAAAACCTTTCTCCTTAATTTAAAACTATTGGTTGAATTAAAAAAAAAAAGACTATAGCCAAATACTGGAGAGAATAGAGGTAGACAGGTTGTCAGTGACCTGGTTGGGGGTCAGAGGGAGGGAGGGAGGAAAGAGAAGGAGGGTGGGGAAGGAGGAGGAAGCCACCATGATAGGAGATGGACCATGGTACATAGCCAGGAGAAACAGCAAGGATTTGGGGTACACAGCTGGTGGAGTAGCCATTCCAGTAGTTAGAAAAGTAGATTAGGGGTTACCCACCAGTAATTGTCAAAGCTAAATAAAACAATCATAGTCCAAGTCTCACTTATTTGTAATCTATATTTGGATGAATTAAAATTTTTTTTCAACTACACTATTTATTATCTTTCTTTGGCTTGGCATATAGTTAATAAAGTCACTAACTCAAAGCAAAAGTATGGCCATTATAGATTACCCTGTAGACCATACAGAATACAGGATCTTTCAAACATAGACATTCAGGGGCTTAAGAGAAGGCTCTGTGATTGAGTATACAAACTGCTCTTGCACAGGACCCAAGTTGTATTCCCAGAACCCATATTTGGCTGCTTATAGCTGCCTGTAACTCCAATTGCAGGGGCATCCTGGGCGCGCGCACACACACACACACACACACACACACACACAATCTTTTTGGTCCAAAGAAGAAGAAATTCAAAAGTCACTCCCAATAAAGCTTAGACAGTCCCAGTAAAGTGCTAAAGGACTGCAATCATGGAATATGAGTTAACTAGAAATAAATCTATCCTGGGACTGGAGAGAAGGCTCAGTGGTCACAAGCCCTGTGTGCATGAAGATGACTTAAGTTTGGTTTTTTGTTTGTTTGTTTGTTTGTTTTTTGTTTTTTGTTTGTTTGTTTGTTTGTTTGAGACAGGGTTTCTCTGTGTAGTCCTGGCTGTCCTGGAACTCACTCTGTAGACCAAGCTGGCCTCGAACTCAGAAATCCGCCTGCCTCTGCCTCCCAAGTGCTGGGATTACAGGCATGCGCCACCACGCCTGGCTTTAAGTTTGGTTTTTAACACAGCTGCATATAACTCCAGTTCCAATTGGTACAATGTCTCTTCTGACCTCTAAAATAAAATATTTTTAAAAATAAATCTATCCTAGGGATTTGAAGAGCCATTTCACCAAAGAAAATGTACAAATGGACAGCAAGCATTAAAAATGGTCAGTATGAGCCGGGCGGTGGTGGCGCACGCCTGGAATCCCAGCACTTGGGAGGCAGAGGCAGGAGGATTTCTGAGTTCGAGGCCAGCCTGGTCTACAGAGTGAGTTCCAGGACAGCCAGGGCTACGCAGAGAAACCTTGTCTCGAAAAAGCCAAATCAAAAAAAAGTCAGTATGAGGCTGGAGACACAGCAGTTAAGAGCACTGTCTGCTCCTTCAGAAGTCCTGAATTCAATTCCCAGCAACCACATGGTGTCTCACAACCATCTATAAAGAGATCTGGTGCCCTCTTATGGCCTGTAGGCATACCTGCAGGTAAAATGCTGTATACATAATAAATATTTTTTTTTAATGGTTAGTATTATTAGACATTAAGGAAATACAAATTAACTTCGAAAGATACTTCTACTTCTATGGTGGCCAAAATTTTTAAAAGGTAGTAACAAACATTGACCAGCATGTGGTTGCTACTTTGTGAGTTTGTTTGATGTTGTGATTAAAATGCTAAACACTGAGTTCCATCCAGAGACTAAATATGTGCTTAGAGTGTTAGAACTTTTAGCCTTATACACCAACCAGTGCTCATACTCAGAAAACTGAGTCAGGAGTATTATGAGTTTGAGACCAGCTTGGGCTATATAGCAATACCTTCTTTAAAAGAAAAAAAAGGGGAAAATGTGCTGGAGATTAAATTCTGTTTTCTTTCTAAAATTTTCATTTTCAATCTGAAATCACTGTGTGTATGCAACGTGTATTCACTCAGAGGCCAGATGACTGTGGAGTTGGGTCTCTCCTGCTTTTATGTGGGTTCTGGGAATCAAACTCAGGTTTGTATACATGCTTTATCTGGTGAGCTATTTTTTTTTAAGAAGGGTCTTATGCAGCCCAGGCTGGGAACAAACTGAATCCTTCTGCCTCAGATTCTGAAGTGCTGTATTAGAGACCTATGCTACCCATATCTGCCTGGCTCTACAATAACTCCCTCCTTCCAGTCCTTTCCTCTCCCTCCCTCTCTCCCTCTTTTCCTCCCTCTCTCCCTCTCTCCCTTCCTTCCTTGTTTCCTCTGCCTGTGTCAGAGCTGCAGATATCTAGGCAGAGCCTTTTAAATGTACCTTGTAGTTAAGGATGACCTTGAACTTTTGATAGTTCTGTCTCCCCACCTGAGTGCTAGGTCTGTGCCACCACATTAAGTTATGCGGTGCTGGGATAAAGCCTAAGCCGTCATGAATTCTAGCCAAGCCCTCCTACCAACTTAGCTATATGCCCAGGGCTATACTGAAGATGCCAATGTTCAGGGAAGATGATGTCCTAAGAAAAAGTATGAAAACTATAACACACACACACACACACACACACACACACACAGGAGCACATGCACAAATACACCCCTTATATCTGTTATTTGTATCTTCTAGTAACTTGTAGGGCCAAAGGAAGGACTGGCATGGGGAATCATGGGACCTCCCCAACATTGTAACCAAGTCAAGTATCTAAATACTTGTATCAACCATCTGAAGTAGGAGCAGTCAAGAGAAGGCCCCTCACCCATGGGCTTCCCATGCTGGAGTGATATGTGAATTGACTTGTTGGGTGCTGGTTACTATGGAAGACCCAGAGAGATGGAGAAGTGACATTGGGAAAGACCAGCATTTGGCGTCAGAGAGGAGAGAATACCTTATAAAATATAACAGCAACTGTTCTAAGATTCTAATGCAGCTGCTAAATCAAGTTATTAAGTTTAAATCTGTAGGCTTAAATTAATTACGGCAGAATTCTTTAGGTTTTGTTGAGGAGAGAAAGGAAGAGAAGCCGCCATCAGATAGAAGAACGTGCAGGAGAAAGGAGAGCCACCGTGGGTTAGTTGAGTCATAATACGTGGCCATGTGGGCTGCTCAGTTGTAGCTAGGAGCAGCCCACATGAAACATAGAAAGTGATAATGGGGATATGGATAGAAAGTAGATTCTAACAGCATGGAGAGCAGGCAGCTACCCAGCTATTGTGCTGCTTCAGGCACATTGAAATATAAAGGCTGTGTGTGTGTGTGTGTGTGTGTGTGTGTGTGGTGTGTGTGTGTGTGTTTCATCTGGGAACATAAAAGGTCAAAGGCAGGAAGAAACCCCGCACTGGGATTTTAAAAATATTTTTACTACACAGAATAGTAAATGGAAAAAAAATTAAGTAATATGAACATTTAATCCCAGCACTTGGGAAGCAGAGGAAGGTAGATTTCTAAGTTTGAGGCCAGCTTGGTCTACAAAGTGAGTTCCAGGACAGCCATGGCTACACAGAGAAACCCTGTCTTGAAAAACCAAAAAAAAAAAAAAAAAGTAATATGAACATTTTTTGGTTAAAAGTAAATGTATTTCCACATGTTGATAAGCCTGGAGAAAGGTCATTAAGGAGGTTACAGGGTATCTTAATTAGCATTTTGCTGCTGTGAATAGACACCACGACCAAGGCAACTCTTATAAAGAACATTTAACTGGGGCTGATTTACAGGTTCAGAGGTTCAGTCCATTATCAAGGCAGAGAGCATGGCAGCTTTCAGACAGGCATGGTGCAGGAGGAGCTGAGAGTTCTACATCATCATTCAAAGATAGACAGGAGAAAATTGACTTCCAGGCAGCTAGGATGAGGGTCTTAAAGCCCACGTCCACAGTGACACACATACTCCAACAAGGCCACACCCACTCCAACAAGGCCACACCTCCTATATGCCACTTTCTGGGCCAAGCATATTCAAACCACCACACAGGGCTCAAGGGTGTTGCCAAAACCCAGGTTCTGCTGCTTCCGTGTTAGCATCTTCCTCAGACAGCAAGAGTGCCACCGTGAGTCAGGTCCAAAACCCCAGGTCCAAATTCAGCAGAGTTGCTGCTTCTCTCTCCAGAGAGATAACACTCCCTCTCCCATTTAAAAATAATTATTTAGTTTATGTGTACCTGTGGGGAGTCATGAGGCTAGTCTGGCCCAGCTGTTGTGGTGTACTCTACAGAGAAGACTGCTCACATGGGTTTAAGCCAGTAGAAAGTCTTTATTAGCTGGCCAGCAACTACACTGGGTGTTTGGGATCCCAGTATAGCCCCGGGACTTTCCTGGGATGAGATTTTAAGCACTAAAACCATGTTCTGGGTTGACATAGCTCAGTTAACAAGAACAGCCAGCCAGAAGTGGAACTATAGACGCTAAAACACAAGGTTGGTACATTTAGAGACTTTCACAAAACTGTGTATACATTGATGGATGAGGCCTTTGTCTTAGTCTTGGCAGGTAGGTGGTGCTGTCTGTTGCTGAGTTTTACAGCCTGAATGGAACTTCTGTCATGGAGTCAACTGTACTAAGGTCTCGGGACCCTATTACATAGCTGCCTTGAGAGGTAAACCCTACAAGTTTTTCCTGGTAGATTCTATGGCCCCTGGGCACTATGCCCCTTTCAGTTCCTGAGAAACTAAGGCATTCCCTCAGGTTGTGAAGCATTCAGACTGCTTTGTGCTTCTCTGTGTGTTCCCTTAAAAGTCAAGGAAACATGGAAACGTTGACAGGCGGTTGTCTTAGACATTAATCTTGTGCACTTTGTACAGCTTGTGAATGTCCTTACATCCTGGCAGCTACACCTGGATTAATGCTGGCAATCACCGCCATAGTCCGTAGTCCACGCCATGATTTCTCTCAATAACTGAGCCTGGCTTAATTCCTTGACCAGTCTTAACAGCTAACCTTAGTCTGGTTATTAAGTGTGGATGTTCACATGGATGTAGTATGCCTGAATGTAAGTATGGACACCATTAGCAAGCAGGAGCCCAAGAGGTTCAGAGAGAGTGATGGGTCCCCTTGAAATTGGAGTTATAGGAGTAATGAATGACCATGTGGGTGCTGGGGACCGGATTCTGTGCAAAAGCAGTAAGAGGACCTCTGAGCCATCGCTGCAGTCCCTCACTGCTTCTTCTGTAATACATCTTCATTGAGCTAGTTCCTATAGCCAAGGGAAAGGATTGTTCCAACCAAGCCTTTCCTGTATCAATTTGGAATTCTCCCCAAGTGTTGGGAATTGACTCCTAAAGCCATGCTTCCAGACCTGAGGGTCCCTGCACGCAGACGGCTTCAATTGATAATAAAGAACTGCAGTGCAGCCAATGGCTGGGCAAAAGGATTGAGGCGGGACTTTTAGATTGTGTGGGCAAGGGACTGGGGGAGAGGAAAGGAGGAGGAGACTGTCCGTGACTCAGAGGCAGAGGGATGAGATTTAAGAGCTGCAGGAGAAAAATCATCCAGCAATATAGGTAGAAAGGAAAAGTGGCCCTATGGGGGAGGGGTGCTGCTCAAAAGGTAACAGGGCAGCAAAGATAAAATATAGATTTAGGAGGTGTAGAGCCAGAAATACTGGAGAGAAATGTGTGTTAGCTGCGGGACTGCTACATTCTGGCTGAAAAGCTTGTGTCTGTGGGGCTGGGGTGATCGCTCAGTTACTGAAGTGCTTGTCACGTAAGCATAAGGACCTGAGTTTGGATCCACAAGGAAGCTGGATGTGGCTGGGCTCTGGCACTGAGGGACATATAGAGACAGGGAGATCCCAAGAGCCAGACCGTCCAGCCGACTGAGAAGCTGCACGTTCAGTGAGCCCAGGGAAAGGTACCTTTCTCTTGTTGTTGTTGTTTTTGTTTTTTTGTTTTTCCGAGACAGGGTTTCTCTGTGTAGTCCTGGCTGTCCTGGAACTCACTCTGTAGACCAGGCTGGCCTCGAACTCAGAAATCCGCCTGCCTCTGCCTCCCAAGTGCTGGGATTACAGGCATGCGCCACCACGCCCGGCTGGTACCTTTCTCTTGTAATTTTGGAGGATCAACTTTAATAATTTTCAAGAAAACCACCCATTGTTTTTTTTATTTAAGATTTATTTATTTATTATATATATGAGTACACTGTAGCTGTCTTCATAACACTCCAGAAGAGGGCATCAGATCCCATTACAGATGGTTGTGAGAATCCCATGTGGTTGCTGAGAACTGAATTCAGGACCTCTGGAAGAGCAGTCAGTGCTCTTAACCGCTGAGCCATCTCTCCAGCTCAACCCATTGCTTCTTTTTTTGTTTTGTTTTGTTTTGTTTTTCGAGACAGGGTTTCTCTGTGTAGCCCTGGCTGTCCTGGAGCTCACTCTGAAGACCAGGCTGGCCTCGAACTCAGAAATCCGCCTGCCTCTGCCTCCCAAGTGCTGGGATTAAAGGCTTATGCCACCACCGCCCGGCTAACCCATTACTTCTTAAATCCTACTTGGCAACTCTCTTCTTCTTCTTCTTCTTCTTCTTCTTCTTCTTCTTCTTCTTCTTCTTCTTCTTCCTCCTCCTTCTCCTCCTCCTCCTCCTTCTCCTTCTTCTTCTCCTTCTTCCTTGTGTGGGTAGAATTCCTTCCTAAATTTGCCATGGGATGTGTGGAATGCATTGATAACAATGAGGAGAGATTTTGTGATGGGTAGCCAAGGAAAATAGCTTCCTTTTGAAAATGTCAATGCATACGCAGGACTCTTGTGTACCTCCACCCGTAGTAAATCAATGTGGATGTGCTACACCTCTCCTACATGTATTATTGCTTCCCTTTGAATAAAGTTACCTTCCCACTGCTGCGAGTCTGTGCGATCTCCTATTTTCAGTCCTGTGAATAAGAATCTGGGAAACATTCAGCCTCGATCCCTGTGGTATTGTGTTCTACAGACCCTGGGAGGGGAGAGCAGGGAGGCTGGGGAGGGGAGCAGGATCCTGGGCCAGCTGGCATTGAGTGCTGAATGCTAGAGAGGCAGAAGAGAGAAGACCTTCCGGAGTCTTAATATTGTGGCTCATTTAGGCTTCTTTTCTTTTTATTAAAGATTTATTTGTGTATGAGTGTTCTATCTGCCTGTACACCTACATACCATAAGAAAGCATCAAAACTCATTACGGATGGTCATGAGCCATCGTATGGTTGCTGGGAATTGAACTCAGGACCTCTGGAAGAGCAGCCGATGCTCTTAACTGGTGAGCTGTCTGTCCAGCCTCACTCTATTTTCTTAATGTATTTTGTGTGTTTGTGTGTGTGTGTGTGTGTGTGTCCACATGCACACGTGTGCAGGGCCACATGTGATTCAGCATGTGGAGAGGTTAGAGAACAACCTGTCAGAGCTGCTTCTCTCTTTCATCCAAGGCAGGCTTGGGGATTAAGGTCAGGTCCTCAGGCTTGAAGGTAGGTGACGTTATCCACTAAACCGCCTGGCTAAATTTTCTAAATTTCTGTAACATTATCAAAAGAAGAGAAGGAGGAGGAAGAGAAGGGAGAGGGGAAGAAGAGGGAGAGGAGGAAGCAGAGGAAGTGGAGGAGGAAGAGGAAGAAGAGGAGGAAGAAGAGAATCCTGGCTTGGGCTAGAGAGATGGCTTAGTGGTTGAGAAGAGTTTGCTCTTGAGGAAGACCTGGGTTTAGTTCCCAGCACCCACATGGCAGCTCACCACATCTATAAGTACAGTCCCAGAGGATCCAGTTCCCTCTTCTGGACTGTACAGGCAATGCATCAATGTGTTGTACAGATTGTGTGTGTTATACACGCAAGCAACACACACAAATGCAAAAAATAAAAACAAGTACGTTTTTGTTCGGTTGGTTTTTCAAGACACGGTTTCTTTTGTAGCTGTGGCTGTTCTAGAACTCACTCTATACCAGGCTGGTCTCGAAATTAGAGATCCACCTGCCTCTGCCTCCCATGTGCTGGGATCAAAGTTATAAGCCACCACTGCCCAGCTAAAAACAAATAAGTTGTTAAAAAGAAAAAAAATGTAGAGCTTTTTTTTTGGGGGGGGGTTGGTTTTTTTTGGGTTTTGGTTTTTTTCAAGACAGGGTTTCTCTGTGTAGCCCTGGCTGTCCTAGAACTCACTCTGTAGACCAGGCTGGCCTCGAACTCAGAAATCTGCCTGCCTCTGCCTCCCAAGTGCTGGGATTAAAGGTGTGCGCCACCACTGGTGGGCTTCAAGGCACATCTTTAACTTGGTTGCAAGGTCTTCAGTTTTTGAAGGCAAAGATTAAAAAAAAACAAAAACATAAACCAAGACGCTATTCCCACAACACTGAACACTCCTGGGAAGTAGGTACCATTATAAAACAACACTGAACACTCCTGGGAAGTGGGTACCATTATATGCCGTTCGACCATAAAGCTAAAATGAAACCAATCTCATCACAGTGCTAAAATCGGTGGGTCAGGATCCGATCCCACATCTATCTGGATAACTAAAAGTTTCCATTCTTCCCATTGCTCTGAAATATTTAGGACTGACTAAGCAAAGCACCTGACCTGAATATTCCTTTTAAAGTTTATATGTATGTGTGTGCGGATGCCTACAGAGGCCAAGAAGGCCTTGGATCTCTGGAGCTGGGTGCTGGAAATCAAACCCAGGTCCTCTGCAAGAGCGGGAAGCACTCTTAATCTCTGAGCCACCGCCTCAAACCTTGACGTAAGCATTTAATTACTTACACAAACTTCACGATGCTTGGGTAAGTATTATTATCCCAATCTTAAAAAAAGAAAGAAAGAAAGAAAGAAAGAAAGAAAGAAAGAAAGAAAGAAAGAAAAAGCCAAAAAAAAACGAGGTTCAGATACATTGGATACTTTCAAAATAGTGTAGCCTCAGGATACGGGAATAGCCTTTTGTTACCAGTCCTGAAGCATTCCTCAGAGCGGCAGGCACGTTTGGCTTTCCAGCTCTTTAAACATTAGAAATGCTGTGCATGTGTCATCTTGTATGCAAAAGGTGAGAGCGAGCGCTCCACATGACCGGGTCTTAAAAATGAATTTGCACAAGGACAGGGCTGGGTCACTGCACAAGCCAAATGACAGATCCATCACGCTCCAGCGACAGCTCCCCGAGGCGCTGGGCAGCGGAGAGTTGCACGTATGCGCAGAGGTTTTTAGCCCCATGGTTTTCGAAGAAAAAAAAAAAAAGAACGGCGACCAGCACCCGCTGACAGGTCTTCCTGCCTCTAGAGGGCCCTAGCGTCGTGGCGCAGCGCCCTGACCTGCCAGCGCGTTCTTTCTCACCCACAAACACTTGAGATATTAAAACTCAGCGCAAAGGTGTTCAGGTTTCCCGGAGCAGGAGACAGACGCGTCAGCCTAAGTACCAGGATCTGGAAACTGGCCGGCCCGGGGTACGGAGACTTCCTCTCCAGCCCCGGAAGTACCTCACGGATGGGCGGGCTCTAGCTCGAGGCGGGCCGGGATAGGGGGCGGGGTTTAGCTGGGTGACTTGGTCCGCAGCCCTGTCACTCTTGGCTTCCGCCTAGGTGAGGCGTCTATGGAGGGGCTCCTGGCCCAGCTGTGTGGCACGGACGCGGCGCGGCCGCTCCCGCTGTGGGAAGGGGACACCACGGGTCACTGCTTCACCCAGCTGGTGCTCAGCGTCCTTCCCCACGTGCTCCTCGCCGTCCTCAGTGCCTGCCACTTGGGCACCCCAAGGTGAGACTACGAGACAACCAACTCACATCTCTCCCGCATGTCACTGGGATTGCGAGGTCTCTGTGGTAGGGCAGAATAAAAGCTGACTGTTCGCACTTAGCTGAGCAAGCCACCGCAGTTTTGAGAGTGTTTTAATGACCCAAGGCGTTTAAACATATAGTGCAGCACCTGGCGTATCCTTAAAGTCGCCAACCCATCTCTCTTGCAGAGTTTTAAGTGTCCGAACAGAACTGCCATGAATTGGAGGCAAACTTAGATAAACGTTTTGTAAGACTCGGCCAGTCTTACCATACCGGACCCCCTGAGGGGACCACGGGGAGACAGAAAATCAGTGCAAAACACATGAGGAAATTTTTATTAAAAATCTAGCATGCTAGGGACGCTCTGCATATGAAGAGTGAGCGACCTCCCTGCAGTCCTCGCAGCAGAACTTTTATACAGTCTCCAGGGCAGACACCATTAGGCACAATGTAATTGGCAGAACGGTGATACTTTTAAACAGATTGGTCCCTAGGGAATTGAGGTAAGTGGCCAACGGTCAGTCCTTTGGAATGTGTCCTCACCCCTAGGTCAGTCTCTTCCTCCCCCTTGTGGTCTGAGGAATGCAACCCAACAGCCCCTGACCCTTTTAAAGTTTCTGAGTTAACTCTTTCAGTTTAAGCTAAAAAAGGATGCTTGATTAGGGCCAGTGGTTCACCACTTCCGACCACCAAGCCCTGTTACCCCTAGGCTAAAAGCCGATGCAGACAAACTCTGCTGAAGGGAAGCTGTCAGGAGAAGAGGAAAATAAGTCAAAACCTTAGAACTAACTTGGTTTTGTGCTGTAATGTGTTGGTGCTGCACTCGCCTTGATTTCATATCTAGTTCTTGGATGGCCAAGTTAGTCCTGTCTCTTTTGCAGAATGAAGCAAAAGCGTAGAGGAGGTTAGCACAGATACCCACAGCAAGCCTGCTCAGGCCTGGCATGTGAAGCACTCCTTTAATCTCTTGGGAGGCAGAGGCAGGTGGATATCAGTGAGGCCACCTTGTAGACTGTGAGTCCAAGGCCAGCCTGGTCTACCTAGGGAGGTCCAGGCCAGGCAAGGCTATTTAGAGAGCGCCCATAGTCTAAGCTGTTCTGGAGGCTGAGACAGAAGGATCTCAGCTTGGGCCACACGAGGGAGAACAAAAGGAACTAAAGTATTTAGTTGACAATTAAACATTGTTAGCGTAGCAAAAAGCATAACAGACTCAGATGGGTTGTTTGTATTGTCGAGATAGCATGTCATTCTGTATGCCTGCTTCTGCCTTCTGAGAACTGGGATTAAAGGAATTTGCCTCCAGCCTCAGCCTTTGCTCTTTTGATCGATTGATTGATTGATTGATTGATTGATCGATCGATTGATTGATTGATTGATTGATTTTGCCTGAATGTTTGACTGTGCACCACTTGGGTGCAGTGTCTGAGGAGGCCAGAGGTAAGGGCATCAGATCTCCTGGAAAGAGTGTTTCAGACAGCCATGAGCCACCTCTGGTTGCCGGGAACTGTACCCTTGGTCCTCGGTAAGAGCAGCCACTGCTCTTAACTGCTCAGCTGTCTCTCGAGCCCCAATTTTATTCTTTAAAAAAAAAAATACTGTAAGAGTTTTATGCATAAGAGTGTTCGTCAGACAGCCTTGCACGGGGCCATGGTGCCTACAGAGTAGTCCCGTCACTTGAGAGGTCCTCTTGGGAGGGAAGAGCAGCAGCCTTTTCCAAATGCAATGTTCTGAAGTCAGGTACAGTGACACATGTCCATAATCCCAGCATTCGAGTCGTAGGAGGCAGGATGGCCAGTAGTTTAAAGTCATCCTTGGCTACAGCACAGGCTGACAAGCCTAGGGTGTATGAGACCATATCTCAGAAAACAGAAAGAACTTAGAGCATCAGCAGGGAGGCCTCATCTCATTCAGCTCCCCTGGGTTTTGATTGATGTTAGAATTGAGTCACGTTTCCTCAAGTCCAAGGAACATTACTATGATCTATTAGAAACTTAAAGGTGAGAAGAGAAACACCTGTAGCGTTTTATGTAAAATATCATTTTAAATGGAAAAAAAAAAGTGTTCGCCTGCACGGATTCACATGGGCCACATGCATGTCTGCTAAAAGATGGCATTGGGTACCCTGGAACTAGTGTCACAGAGGGTTGTGAGCTGTCATGTGGGTGCTCGGAAGGAACTCAGATCCTCTGCAAAACATGTCTACCTGCCCAGTTTTCTTTTATATGGAAATGCATTCTGATGTTCACTGCTATAACTGTTTTCTCTTTGATTTTTTTTTTTAAGACAACGCTTTGCTATATAATAGCCTTAGCTGGCCTGGAACTCTCTATGTAGACCAGGCTGACTCCCAACCCATGGAGATCTTTTCATCTCCACCCTACCTGGCCCTGGGATTACAAGCATGTACCATCATGGTTGCCCCTGTGATTCTCTTTGAGGGGAGAAGGGGGTTGAGATGAGGTATTAAATAGCCCAATTTTGGCTTGAGCTTATGGTCCTCCTGATCCACCTCCCAAGTGCTGATGTTACAGGTGTACTCCACCATACCCAGCCTATATTTGAAATATTCGAGGTTTTTTTTTCCTCCCCAGGATCTTACTGGCTGGCCTAGAACTTGCTAAGTAGACCAGGCTGACCTTGAACTCAGAGTTCAAACTGACCATCTGCTTCTGCCTCCCTAGTGCTGTGATTAAAGGTGTGCACCTCCAAGCTGTTTCCATTGTTTAAGTGTATTGTGTGTTGTATTTTGTGTGTGTGTGTGAGTGAGCACACGCATGTGTGCTCATGTGCACACACAAATGCGTATGGACCCCAGAAAAGGATAAAGGATGGTCTGGAGCTGGAGTTGTAGCAGTTGTGAGCTGCTGGGAACTGACCTCAGGTTCTTGAGAAGAGCAGCAGGTGTTCTTGACTACAGAGACATCTCCAACCCCTGTATTTGATTGTTTTGTCCAAGCAGGGTTCTCTGTGTAGCCCTGGCTGTCCTGGAACTCACTCTGTAGACCAAGCTGCCTCGAACTCAGAAATCCACCTGCCTCTGCCTCCCAAGTGCTGGGATTAAAGGAGTGCGCCACCACCGCCCGGCTTTGTTTTTGATTCTTAATGTAAACCTTTTTGTGTTGTGGTTGTTTATGAAAAACATTTTTGACGTAAAGAGGATATAGGCAGAACTGAAAGAAGTCCCTCTTGAGCTGGGAGGCCACACAGTGATGTGCACTGCTTCTTTTTTTTTTTTTTTTTTTTTTTTTTTGGTTTTTGGTTTTTGGTTTTCCAAGACAGGGTTTCTCTGTGTAGTCCTGGCTGTCCTGGAACTCACTCTGTAGACCAGGCTGGCCTCGAACTCAGAAATCCGCCTGCCTCTGCCTCTCAAGTGCTGGGATTACAGGCGTGCGCCACCACGCCCGGCTGCACTGCTTCTTACAATTAGGAAAAGACAGGGGTAGAATATTCTGAGACCTTGTAAAATGTAGGTTCTCTGTTAGAGGACAGAAGCTGCCAACAAGCAAATGTCCCCCCGGGGGGCTTCAGATGACCTTCAGATACTTTCTTGTGGACCCTTTTTATAAAAAGTATTTATCTTTGTATAAAATGTGTGGGTTTTTCTTTTTTTTTTTTTTTTTTTGAGACAGGGTTTCTCTGTGTAGTCCTGGCTGTCCTGGAACTCACTCTGTAGACCAGGCTGGCCTCGAACTCAGAAATCCGCCTGCCTCTGCCTCCCAAGTGCTGGGACTACAGGCATGCGCCACCACGCCCGGCTGTGTGGGTTTTTCTTAATTGGGATCTTCATGGTACATACAACCTTAACTCAGGCTTGCTTGTACCTGTGGCAAAAGAATGAGTCACAAAATCTGTGGGCAAATTAGAAAATGGATTGGGCAATCTAGGAAGACTTCCTGGAAGGAGAGGCTTTGGGGTCCAGGGTAAAGTAGGGCAGGGGTACCATGTGCAGACCAGAAGGGGAATTTACCTCCTCCAGCTTGTTGAGACGATGGGCATGTCCTAGCCCTGTGTCAGCCATGATCTCTTCTTTTCTTCTCTTTTCCCCAGGGCCGCCAATAACACCCCACCTCTCAATCCTGGCTGGCGCCTCCGCCTCACAGCTTCCTTCCTTCTCTCCGTCTTCCCGCTGCTAGACCTCCTTCCAGTTGTTTTGCCTCCAGGGTCACGCCCAGGGCCCATATGGCTAGAGGTGCTGGCCGGGTGTGTGACAGCTGTGGCCTGGTTCACCCACAGCCTGGCCCTGTGGGCATTGGTTCATTCCCCTCGGGGCCGTTCCCGCGGCCCCTTGGCCTTGGCTCTGGCGGCCCTCTTCCCCACCCCAGCCCTGGTACTGACTCTGCTGTGGCATTGCCAGCGGGGTACCTTTCTGCCCCCACTTCTGCCAGGCCCTCTGGGCCGAGCATGTCTTCTTGTTCTACAGCTGGCAGCAGTCTTGGCCTATGGGTTGGGCTGGGCAGCCCCTGGGGGACGACGAGAGCCCTGGACTCATGATCTCTTCCTGTCCTCTGAGAGTCAAGAGACAGAGGTAGCCGAAGATGGAGAGAGTTGGCTGTCACGCTTTTCCTATGCCTGGTTGGCGCCCTTGCTCGCTCGTGGACTCCGAGGAGAGCTACGGCAGCCCCAGGACATTTGCCGCCTCCCCCGCAGGCTGCATCCTGCCTACCTGGCCCGAACCTTCCAAGCACACTGGAAGGAGGGGGCCCAGCTGTGGAGGGCCCTGTATGCGGCCTTTGGATGTTGCTACCTAGCCCTTGGACTGTTGAAGTTGGTGGGGACCATGCTGGGATTCTCTGGGCCTCTGCTGCTCTCCCTACTGGTGGGCTTCCTGGAGGAAGGACAAGAGCCTCTAAGCCACGGCCTGCTCTATGTCCTGGGGTTGGCGAGTGGGACTGTGATGAGTGCTGTGCTACAGAATCAGTATGGGTATGAGATACGCAAAGTGACACTTCAGGCACGGGTGGCTGTCCTGAGCCTTCTCTACCGCAAGGCCTTGAAGCTTGGGCCCAGCCGCCCTCCAACCGGAGAGGTCCTGAACCTCCTAGGCACAGACTCTGAGAGGCTGCTTAACTTTGCGGGCAGCTTCCATGAGGCCTGGGGCCTGCCTCTGCAGCTGGCCATCACTCTCTACCTGCTCTACCAGCAGGTGGGCCTGGCCTTCCTGGCCGGGCTGGTCCTGGCACTGCTGCTGGTACCTGTCAACAAAGTGATCGCCACCCGAATCATGGCCAGCAACCAGGAGATGCTCCGGCACAAGGATGCCCGGGTGAAGGTGAGGGGCTTCCGGGGTCCTTCAGCCGGATGGGGGTCCCAGCCAGCAGCAGGCAGAGGGATGTGAGCCGCGCCTCAGCTCCACGCCACTCTTCTGTCCCTGTCTCCAGCTCATGACAGAGCTGCTGAGTGGCATTCGAGTCATCAAATTCTTCAGGTGGGAGCAGGCTCTGGGGGACCGCGTGAAGGCTCACCGGACTCGGGAGCTGGGGCGACTCCGCGTCGTCAAATACCTGGACGCAGTCTGTGTGTACCTCTGGGCTGCGCTGCCCGTGGTCATCTTCGTCGCCATCTTCATCACCTATGTCCTCATGGGCCACCAGCTCACCGCCACCAAGGTGAGAGCTGTGATGAAACACCACACCCAAAGCAAGTGGGGAGTGCAATGGTTGGTTTCCCTCACGGTTCCTTATGACAGTTCATCATCCAAAGAGAGCAGGAACTCAGTCAGGGCAGGAGCCTGGAGGTAGGAGCGGATGCAGAGGCCATGGAGGGGCGCTGTTTGCTGGCTTGCTCCTCATGGCTTGCTCAGCCTGCTTTCTTATAGAACCCAGGACTATGTGCCCAGGGGTGGCCCCACCTGCAGTGGGCTGGGCCCTTCCCCATCAATCACTAATTAAGAAAATGCCCCATGGGCTTGCCTACAGCCTGATCTTATGGAGACATTTTCTCAGTTGAGCTTCCCTCCTCTGGAAGACTCTAACTTGGGTCAAATTGACATAAAACCAGCCAGCACAGCGGGAGAGGATGGGCCTAGGATGGGGAGGGACTGTTATGGGGTGGAAGTGAGGGCTCAGGACTTTAGTGTTAGCTGGGAATAGGGGAGAAAGAGGCCCCCTGGCTGCCTTGTCCTTTCCCAGCTAAGAGGGTATTCTCTGAAGAATTTCTTTAATTATCTTGGATATGTATCTTTGTATGTTTGTAAAGGAATTTCTTTCTTCCTCTCCCTTTATCTTCAACTTCCATTCAGGCCCAGACTTGGGATTAAGTCCTTCTATGGAGAAGTGCTTTTTCTTTCTTTTTTAAGCAAGGTCTCCCCGAGTAACCCAGGCTGCCAGTGTAACTGGGGTTGGGCTGATAAAGAGGTCTTTGGGGTGGGGAATCCACAATCTACTATTGGGTCTGGCCGGGGCTAGTGACCTTTGTTCTCACTCAGAGATTATTAGGAAGTCTCAGAGCGACCTAGGCTGTGTGCTTATCAAGAGACGCTCCGCATCAGAGCCAGTGCTTACCAAGTGTGAAGCGCTGGGTCTGTCTCCAGCATCAAGACCAGTAGCCAGCATTGCCTAAGGGGCACTTAGAATTGCTAGGACTCGGAGAGTGGCCGCCTCTGCCATTTCTAACGCAGGGCACCCCAGCCACCCCCTCAGGTCGGCTGCCTGCCTGTTTTTGCCTCTACAGACATGTCATGGGGTAACCCCAGAGCAAGACTCGGGGTTACGCCCCTTCTTCACCCCACTTAGGTGTTTACAGCACTGGCACTTGTGCGCATGCTCATTCTTCCTCTCAACAACTTCCCCTGGGTGATCAACGGGCTCTTGGAATCCAAAGTATCCCTGGACCGGATCCAGCGTTTCCTCGACCTTCCAAGCTACAGCCCTGAGGCCTACTACAGCCCCGGTAAGGGAGGCTGGAGGGAAGAATGCGTGGTAAGGACGGGGATGTAATCTTTTTGTTGTTTTAAGACTTGTTTTATTTTATGTATGTGTGTGTGCACCTGAGTGTGTGCAGATGCTCATGGAGGCCAGAGAGCGCATTGGAGCCCTCGGAACTAAAGTTAAAAAGTGTGAGCCTTATGATGTGGCGCCTGGGAACAAATCTGAGGACCTCTGGAAGAGTGCTCCTAGCCACAGATCATGGCTCCAGCCCTAGCCTGTTGGACACTATGCATGGCTGTTTCCAGAGAAGTCAGGGACAAAATCTAGATACAACAAACTCAGGCTGAATCAGCTCTGGGCGGGTAGACAAGGGACAGGTGACCCGGTGACATGCCAGTGCTGGGCCCTTGGGATCCCAGCAGATGAGTGGTAGGTGAGGAGCAAAGGGTGAGTGGCGCCTTCCCTGCTTAGACCCCCCCACAGAGCCCTCCGCCGCACTGGAGCTGCACGAAGCCCTCTTCTCCTGGGACCCAGTTGGAGCAAGCCAGAAGACCTTCATCAGTCACCTCCAAGTGAAGAAGGTTTGGGGGACAGACACCCCGGGAGGGTTCCCAGATAAGCAGGGTGCCCGGTCAATACACAAGGACTGGTGCGGCTCTGCCGGGTGCTCGGTGTGCGGATTCCAGTCTGAGAGGAGACGACTCCTTATGTGTGCATGTCACTCCTCACCGCCTTCCACTGTTCACACTTCTCTCTAGGTGCTCACACCCACCTGTCCCACAGATGCCGTCTGATTCCCCCTGCAGTGTCCCTTTCCAGCTGAAGGGTCAGAACAGACCCCAGAGCTTGTCCACCCTCCTTTCAGGCTGGGAACCTGGAAGACAGGCGCAGGAGCCCCTCCCAGCTTTCACAAGCAGTGTAGGTGGTCCCCCGTTTAGTTTAGAAAACAGCCATGTGGCTTCTGACATGGTATATGTAGTCAAAGAGCTCAGTGGGAACATGCCTACCAGGCTGGTGACCTTTCTTCACCCTGGTTTTGAGTCTCGACTCTCCTGACCTCGGCCCAACCCTTTGCCCCACATCTCAACCCAGAGCCCTCCAGCAATGGCTGAATCGCCTCTACCACATTTGGCTCATGTTTCTGGCTTTTGTTGGGTGTTTTGTCTTTATTCTTAGTTTGGGCAAGACAAGGCTGGAATTCTTCAAAGGAATTTTACTAATGTGTTGGGGGTTTTATATAAATAGATAGGTAGGAGTCATAGAAACCCACTGGAGCCTAAGCAAACACGACTGTGAAATAAGAACACACAGATGGATCAGAGTCCAGAGCAAGAGCACGGATCTTAGAAGCAGTCTGAGCCGGCCTCAACATGCAGCACCCTTGGCCTTCCTCTCTGAGCGCTTGCCTCGTGCTGTCTGTCTGTGGGCTCTGCGCCGAGCAGCAGTGTGGCTGCGTCGGTCTTCCAGCTTGTAGGCTTTAGCTACCAAGGACGAAGCTGCCAGAGGCCTGATCCCTCAGTCCCAGGGAGATCATAGACCTGCCTGTTGTCCGCTTGCAGGTGGGTCAGCCGTGGCACACTGCTGGCATCATGGAAAAAGCTGGCAAGATCCCTGAGCATTTGTAAGTTTTCTTCTTGAGGCAGGAAATTGCTCTGTGGATGTACATGGCAACTAAGAATGAAGGAAGAACAGAACGTTTTGCATTGCAGATCTCAGGAAAGGGTGTTCTGCAGAGCGCTGCCTTTTGCCCACTGTGTTGGGAACTGTCACCCAGCCCAGTGCCCCCAGACACAGGAACCCCTCCTCCCATGCCTGCCTCAGTGTACCTCAGGAGTTCTAGACACTCTCCTCTTCTCTCTGGCAGGTCTGTCTTCCTCACAGGCCGTGTGCAGTTAAGAATAAAGCTCACAGCTGTCCTGGGATAGATGCAGGCAGGCACTGGGGCCCACCATGTGGGGTGGGGAGACATCTTTCTCTGAAGACCTAACTAAGCCCCGAGAAGCATCAGTTGGGGGCTGCCCTTCCTCTCCAATCAGGTGGTGCTTACTGTGTGGCTTCCTTGCAGGGTATGCTGGTGGGCATTGTGGGAAAGGTGGGCTGTGGAAAGAGTTCGCTGTTGGCCGCCATCACCGGGGAGCTCCACAGGTAATGAACGTCCAGTGTGCCCCTGACTCTGGTTTCACCCCTTAGTAGCCATTTACTGGGTTCCTGCTGTGTGAGAATGAACTGGGTACGTGGCCGGGGGAGGGGGCAACACATGTACCGAAAAGGGTAAAATTCAGCCCTTTCTAGGGAGGGTTCAGTCTGGAGATGGGGAGGGAGACAAGTAAATCTGACTAGGGTGGAGCTTGAGTGGTAGAGCACCTGCCTGATGAGAACCCCAGCCTTGGGTTCAGTCCTTAGTACAGTGTAAAACTGGCCTCGGTGCTGTAAGTCTGTCCTCTCGGCACTCGGGAGACAGAGGAAGAGGGTAAGGAGAGAAGCCATCCATGCTGGCACAGCGAATTCAAGGCCAGCCTGGGATACATGAGATACTGTGTCAGAGGAGAAGGTGAAACTAGCTAAACAAACGGAGCAGGGAGAGCGGCGCTAGACGAGAGCAGCGGTTCTCGGCCTTCCCAGTGCTGCGGCCCTTAATACCATTCCTCATGCGTGCTGGCCCATTTATAAAGTCACTCTTTTGTTTGTTTGTTTTTGTTTTTCGAGACAGGGTTCCTCTGTGTAGTCCTGGCTGTCCTGGAACTCACTCTGTAGACCATGCTGGCCTCAAACTCAGAAATCTGCCTGCCTCTGCCTCCCAAGTGCTGGGATTACAGGCATGCACCACCACGCCCGGCTTTCTTTCTTTTTTTTTTTTTAACTTTCTTTTTTTTAATTTATTTTTATTTTTTAAATTTTTTATTGGATATATTCTATATTTACATTTCATTTCCCTTTTTCTGGTTCCCCACCCCCCAAAGGTCCCACATGCCCTTTTCCCTCCCCCTGTTCCCCCATCCACCCCTTCCCACTTCCCTGTTCTGGTATTTCCCTACACTGATGCTTTGATCCATTCCAGCACCAGTGTCCACTCCTTTCTTCTTGTCAGACATCATTTGGTATGTGGATTGTGTCTTTGGTGTCCCAAGATTCTAGGCTAATATCCACTTATCAGTGAGTGCATACCATGGGTATTCTTTTGAGACTAGGTTACCTCACTTAGTATGACATTCTCCAGCTCCATCCATTTGTCTTAAGAATTTCATGAATTCATTGTTTCTAATGGCTGAATAGTACTCCACTGTGTATATATACCACATTTTTTTGTATCCATTCCTCTGTTGAAGGACATCTGGGTTCTTTCCAGCTTCTGGCTATTATAAATAAGGCTGCTATGAACATAGTGGAGCATGTGTCCTTATTGCATGCTGGGGAATCTTCTGGGTATATGCCCAGGAGGGGTATGGCTGGGTCCTCCGGAAATATCATGTCCAGTTTTCTGAGGAACCGCCAGACTGATTTCCAGAGTGGTTGTACCAGCTTGCAGTCCCACCAGCAGTGGAGGAGTGTTCCTCTTTCTCCACATCCTTGCCAACACCTGATGTCTTCTGAGTTTTTAATCCTAGCCATTCTGACTGGTGTGAGGTGAAATCTCAGGGTTGTTTTGAATTGCATTTCTCTAATGACTAATGATTTTGAACATTTTTTAAGGTGTTTCACAGCTATCCGAATTTCTTCACGTGAAAAGTCTTTGTTTAGCTCTGTACCCCATTTTTGGATGGGGTTATTTGGTTTTCTGGGGTCTAACTTCTTGAGTTCTTTGTATACATTGGATATTAGCCCTCTGTCAGATGTAGGGTTGGTGAAGAACTTTTCCCAATTTGTTGGTTGTTGATTTGTCCTTTTGACAGTGTCTTTTGCCTTACAGAAACTTTGTAACTTTATGAGGTCCCATTTGTCTATTCTTGATCTTAGAGCATAAGCAATTGGTATTCTGTTCAGGAACTTTCCCCCTGAGACAATGTCCTCAAGGGTCTTCCCTAGTTTCTTTTCTATTAATTTTAGTGTGTCTGGTTTTATGTGGAGGTCCTTGATCCACTTGGAGTTGAGCTTAGTACAAGAAGATAAGAGTGGGTCAGTTCTCATTCTGCATGTTGACCTCCAGTTCAGCCAGCACCATTTGTTGAAAAGGCCATCTTTTTTCCACTGGATGTTTTCAGCTCCTTTGTCGAAGATCAATTGGCCATATATGTGTGGGTTCACTTCTGGGTCTTCAATCCTATTCCATTGATCCACCTCCCTGTCACTGTACCAATACCATGCATGCAGTTTTTAACACTACTGCTCTTTAGTATTGCTTGAGGTCCAAGATATTGATTCCCCCAAAAGTTCTTTTACTGTTGATGATAGTTTTAGCTATCCTGGGTTTTTTGTTATTCCAGATGAATTTGAGAATTGCTCTTTCTAACTCTATGAAGAACTGAGTTGGGATTTTAATGGGGATTGCATTGAATCTGTATATTGCTTTTGGCAAGATTGCCATTTTAACTATATTAATCCTGCCAACCCACGAGCATGGAAGATTTTTCCATTTTCTGAGCTGTTCTTCCATTTCCTTCTTCAGAGACCTGAAGTTTTTGTCATATAAATCTTTCACTTGTTTGGTTAGAGTCACACCAAGATACTTTATATTGTTTGCGGCTATTGTGAAGGGCGTCATTTCCCTAATTTCTTTCTCAGCCTGCTTATCCTTTGAGTTTAGGAAGGCTACTAATTTGCTTGAGTTAATTTTATAACCAGCCACTTTGCTGAAGTTGTTTATCAGTTGTAGGAGTTCTCTGGTGGAGTTTTTTGGGTCACTTAAGTATACTATCATATCGTCTGCGAATAGTGATAGTTTGACTTCTTCCTTTCCAATTTGTATCCCTTTGACTTCCTTATGTTGTCGAATTGCTCTAGCTAGTACCTCAAGTACTATATTGAAGAGATATGGTGAGAGGGGGCAGCCTTGTCTAGTCCCTGATTTTAGTGGGATTGCTTCAAGTTTCTCTCCATTTACTTTGATGTTGGCTACCAGTCTGCTGTAAATTGCTTTTACTATGTTTAGGTATGGCCCTTGAATTCCTGTTCTTTCCAAGACTTTTAGCATGGAAGGATGCTGAATTTTTTCAAGTGCTTTTTCAGCATCCAATGAGATGACCATGTGGTGTTTTTTGTTTGTTTGTTTTTTGTTTTTTGTTTTTTTTTTTTGAGTTTGTTTATGTAGTGGATTACGTTGATGGATTTCTGTATATTGAACCATCCCTGCATCCCTGGGATGAAGCCAACTTGATCATGGTGAATGATCGTTTTGATGTGTTCTTGGATTCAGTTGGCAAGAATTTTATTGAGTATATAAAATCATTCTTTTTTTTTTTTGTTTTTTTTTTGTTTTTTGGTTTTTCAAGACAGGGTTTCTCTGTGTAGCCCTGGCTGTTCTGGAACTCACTCGGTAGACCAGGCTGGCCTCAAACTCAGAAATCCACCTGCCTCTGCCTCCCAAGTGCTGGGATTAAAGGCGTGCGCCACCACCGCCCAGCTATAAAATCATTCTTATTGCTCCTTCATTCCTGTAATTTTGTTGTGCATTGTAATGTAAATATCTGTGGTTTCTGATGGTCTTAGGTGACCGCTGTGAAAGATGTTTGATTCCAAAAGGGCTGTGACCCACAGGTTGAGAACCAATATACTGGTAGGGTCATAGAGTTAGAACAAGAAGAAAACTCTAGTCTGCTGTCAGCTGTACTTCCTGGCTACCTAGGGAAGAGG
This sequence comes from Apodemus agrarius, assembly GCA_964023405.1. NCBI lineage: Eukaryota > Metazoa > Chordata > Mammalia > Rodentia > Muridae > Apodemus > Apodemus agrarius. The sequence goes on along the minus strand of OZ030014.1, from coordinate 33,479,266 downwards.
TCCAGAGACAGTGGGGAATTAGGGAGGCCATGTTCTGAGGTGAGGATGAGCTGCCCCTGTGTGTGTCCACAGTGTGTCTGGGACAGCTGCCGGGCTGGAACCAGAGAGCTGCTTCCTCCAGGCCATAGTGAGCCCGCAGCTAGGACCGCCTCACCTTAGAGGCCGTCAGCCACATCTGAGGATGCTTCTGAGAGACAGGGCCTGGGCATGGAAGGGCCCAACCAGGAGCTAGTCCCCATGCTGCCTTGACTCTCTGCAGGCTCTGTGGGTGGGTGGCCGTGTCAGACCTGTCCAAAGGTTTCGGACTGGCCACCCAGGAGCCCTGGATCCAGTGTGCCACCATCCGAGACAACATCCTCTTTGGGAAGACATTCGATGCCCAGCTGTACAGGGAGGTGCTGGAGGCCTGCGCCCTCAATGATGATCTCAGTGTGAGTACCTGGCTGGACGCCCTCATCTGCCTGCTTCCCTGTATGTCCCTAACACTCCAGACTCCACTGGCTTCTCTGGAAAGGTCTTCTGCACAGGTGTCACTCACCTAGGGCAAGCAGTCAGCCTTTGGGCCTCCTAGAGTGTTCAGCTGCTTGGTCCCCACTTCCTTCTAAGGCTCACAGGAGGATGGGGAGGGCGTTGCTCACAGCAGCTAGAAGAGCCCTGAGGCCTCTAACCCTTCCTAACTAGGAAGATTCAGAAGAGTCAAGGTCTTGTTTAGAATCCTTAAGAAAGCTTCCAAGTCCATTAAATTGCCCCATACATGCAAGCCAGGTACTAAAAACATGGGAGACAAACCAGCTTTGTCCTGTGGATTCTCAGCCAATCCCCATGTCTACGCTAGGACACCATGTCTACTCTAGGACCCCATGTCTACTCTAGGACCCCATGTCTACTCTAGGACCCCATGTCTACTCTAAGACCTCATGTCTACTCTAGGACCCCATGTCTACTCTAGGACCCCATGTCTACTCTAGGACCCTATGTCTACTCTAGGACCCCATGTCTACTCTAGGACCTCATGTCTACTCTAGGACCCCATGTCTACTCTAGGACCCCATGTCTACTCTAGGACCTCATGTCTATGCTAGGACCCCATGTCTACTCTAGTACCGTGGTCACCATTGGCCTACCCAGATAAATATGAAACTTGCTGGGGCAGAAGGGCCTTTGATTTTGATCAAGGGGCATCTTGTGTCCCTTTATCATTTACTTCACATCCCTTAGGCAAGGTGGTTCACCTACCTATGCTCCGGTCCCATCTGCTAAGAGCAAATAATGCAAACTTTATGAGATCCTCCTGGCTTCAAATGAGATGATTCCTACGCCTTAGTTGCTTTCCTACTGCTGTGATAAACACCATGGCCAAGGCAACTTATGGAAGAAGAGTTTATCGGGGGTTGTCCGTAGCCATTGTGGCAGGAAGCATGGCAGCAAGCAGACAGGCATGTGGTGGAGCAGTAGCTGGAAGCTCACATCTTGAGGCAATAGTCACAAAGCAAAGAGAGGTGACAGAGAATAACAAAGACTGCAGTGACACACCTCCTCCAACCAGGCCACAGCTCCTAACCCTTCCTAAACAGTTCTACCAACCGAGGACCACATATTCAGACTAATGAGACTGTGGGCCACTCCAGTTTAAACTGCCACAGCCTAGAAGGCATTAATTGTTCAGTGGCTGCCGGGGATTGGAATGGGGCTGATAGCCTCTGAGTCACCTGTCCCAGACTGAAATACAGTCTCAAGCTTATGGAGCCTTTTGAGCTCCACATTATCTTTTTCCTACAAAGGGACAGGAGACAGGACGTGAGGAGTTTGCTAACCACTGGGTGTCTGTTCCTTCAGATCCTGCCTGCTGGAGATCAGACAGAAGTTGGAGAGAAGGGTGTGACCCTCAGCGGGGGACAGAGGGCCCGGATTGCACTTGCCCGCGCTGTCTACCAGGTAAGTTAAAGGGGCGAGGGGGCGGGTGTTGGTAGGCTGGTAGGTCGGGGAAGTGCTCCAGGGCTATGAGGCTTGCTGAGTAAGGGCTAGGAATATTTCACTGTGTTTGCTTGCTCCCTCCACCATGTTCCTAGTTATTGGCCACAGCACACCCTTTTCAGGTTCGAGGCTAAAATAAAAGTCTGGGGCACTGGGACCCAGCAAAGTATCAGACCCAGATCTGACTTCACACTGGTGGGTAGGAAGTCCACCTTCACATCTCATCTTCCTCCTGCCACTGTAGAGCTGTTCGCACCTGTCTTTTCTGGTTGCCCTGACACCTGGGTCTAGGAGAGCCTACAAGCACAGCCAGAGGCCTGGGGTCAGGGTGCCTGCTGTCCATTCTGTCTAGGAGAAAACACTCTACCTCCTCGATGACCCTCTGGCTGCTGTGGACGCAGATGTGGCCAACCACCTGTTACACAGGTGCATCCTGGGAGTGCTGAGCCACACTACCCGGCTGCTGTGCACCCACCGCACTGAGTACCTGGAGAGGGCTGACGTGGTGCTGTTGATGGAGGCCGGGCACCTGGTCCGAACAGGTAATGCAGTGGGGAAAACACTTGCCCTGGTGCGACAGAAGGACAGAGTATCACGTGCAGTGCTGGCAGCGCCTGCCACCCCTCCGCGTGGCCTGAGTGCCACTCTCAGCTCTTCCTGCCCCCACAGAGTCAGCATAAGGAAGCAGGAGGTGCGGGGATGGGGAGTGTGTGACAATGCACCCGAGCTCTTAGAACCTAGCTGCCTGGGAACCTGGAGAGCAGTCACGTGGCCTCCCAGAAGGAGCAGTGACCTGCAGGAACAATCTTCTGCTAAAGAAAAGAACCACAAAGCCCTGATGGGCTATTATCCAGAGCAGCGTGGCCACCTAAAGAGCTCTGAGCAGAGCTCCAGGAAACCGTGAGGCCCAGCGGAAGGTCAGGAATTGAGTTAGAACTTGAGAACAGACTCCTGCAGTAGTGACAGATGATACGGTGCAGGTGGCGGGTTGCCACCGCCGTGGCTCTCCTCGGAACTTCTGTTGGCTAGACTCATAGCTGTGAGTCCACTGGGGTAGGCCAGGGAGGACAGCCAGAGAGGGGAAGGTGGGATTACACACACGTTTACAAAGGCATGATGTAGACCGTAACAGCCTCCTCCCCTGCTACTGCCCAGGGCCTCCCTCTGAGATCCTGCCGTTGGTGCAAGCTGTCCCCACACCCCGGGCTGAGAAGGAACAAGTGACTGACTCAGGTATGGCCCAGAGGTGGGAGACAGGGTCTTATGATACAACCCAGGCTGCCTTGAATTTACTCAGTAGCCCAGGCTGGCCTCAAACATGGAGTCTTACTGAGCACTGAGATGACAGGTGTGTGCCACCGCACACGGAAAGTTTGTTGTTTCTTTGGGTTTAGTTTCCTTCAAAGTCCTAGGAGTCAAAGCCAGGGCCTTGTGGGTGCACATCAGAGGCTGCGCTGTGGGGCCCCCACCGGTCTTGCTTTTCTCTGGCACACAATGGAAATGGGTTGTAAAGCCTGCCTGCTCCTGTACAGCACTCATATTTCACATGTAATCCCTCTGAGGCCTTCCTGACTCTCCCAGGCCAGTCCCCGTCTGTACTCGAGCTAGAGAGAACCACCAAGGAGCTGGAGGTGGAGCAGGACACATCCGGTCGCCTCGTGCAGGAGGAAAGCAAAAGGGAGGGTGCTGTGGCCCTGCACGTCTACCAAGCATACTGGAGGGCCATGGGCCACGGCCTGGCCGCCGCCATCCTCATCTCCCTGCTCCTCATGCAAGGTGAGCTGCTCCCGGAAGGCCTTCCTACCTGCCTGCAGCGAATCCGCAGCCACGGTGTCCAGGTGCTCATGACCACAGTCACCCTGTGGAATCCCCATAAAACTCCGAACCTTCCCAAGCAGAGACAACAGCTGGGACAAAAGGATACCCCAAGTTTGAGGATTCCGGGGGTCAGTTAGATGTCATAGTCTACCACAGTCCTGTTTTTAATTTAAAAAATCACTCGTTTTTTGCGTGAGTGTTTTACCTGCATGTATGTCTGTGTACTATGTGTGTGCTTGGTGCACATAGTTCAAAAGAAGGCATCGGGTCCTTTGGGACTGGAGTTACAGATGGTTGCGAACAGTCATGTGGGTATTGCAAATTGAACCTGGGCCTCTGCAAGAGTAGCACATGCCCTACTGCTGAGCCATCTCTCCAGCACAATCATCTTTTTAAAAAATATATTGTTATGGGTTTGTTTTTGTTTTGAGACAAGGTTTCACTGTGCATCTCAGGCTGGTTTCATTGGACTGGATTTGCAGTCCCCCAGCCTGTTTCTGAATGTGGAAATTATAGGTGTGCACCACCACAAACTGGTTTCCATGGTTACCTTTTTCATCTGCCAACCAGGCAAGTTCCATGCTACAAGACTGATCACGTGGTCCACAGAGCTGAAGGGTGACAGGTCTGGGAACATGTAGAGTAGGAAGGACTGAGGTTCGCGGTGTGATGCCGAGGTGCGGGCTGGGGGGCTGAGGATGTGGATATTTGGGTGGAGCCAAGCAGCTGAGTCTCTGAATCCTGTCCCTTCCCATCTCCATCCAGTCACACGCAACGGTGCTGACTGGTGGCTCGCTCACTGGCTGTCTCAGCTGAAGGCAGGCAGAAATGGCTCCGAGGAGGATCCAGCTTCCTCCAGCCCAGGCTCCACAGGACTCTTCTCCCCACGGCTGCTCATCTTCTCCCCTGGAAGCGTCTAGTGAGTGACTGAGGCTGGGAGCAGGCCTGGTGCTCTCCAGTAACTTCTGGGGGCGGGGCGGTGGGCCAACAGGCGTGGAGTGTGTATTTTAGAGGGTGGGAAAAGGCGGGCCTAGAGAGCAGAGGGGCGCCCCAGCAGCCCTTCCCTGGGCTACCTGCAATCTCCTCCCCCCTGCTCAGCATCCCACTGTACAAAGCTGCTCCCAACGGCTCCTCAGACGTCCACTTCTACCTCACCGTGTACACAACCATTGCTGGGCTCAACTCCCTCTGCACCTTCCTCCGGGCTGTGCTCTTTGCAGCCGGTGCCCTGCAAGCAGCCGCCAGCCTACACCACCGCCTGCTGCATCGACTCCTCATGGTGAGGGTGGGCGGGTGCAGGCTAGCCCAGCTTGTCTGCCTCCAGAGCATTGCCCACATTCCACAGTCCCCGGCCGTATACTAGCCCCTCACAGAGGAGGCTGCATGGAGCACTCTCAGACCCGGCCAAGTGTCTGCCTGGGTTTGGATAATGGTTTAAGCCTGTAGCTTGTCATCTAGAAACAGGGCAAGTAAGGGAACATTCCTTAGAGTTCCATCTTGAACTTGAGGTACTAAGGCTGGACTTTGTAAGAACTGTTTTCTCCTAGTGTTCTCTATTTTCTCTCATGTCTTACCGTTCCCGTTCCCCTTTCCTTCCTTGATAAGCAACCTTACTATGGGTATTTAATCTGCTAATACTAAGGGTTCTGTTATCTTTTTGTCTGTTTTTTGCAGAATGCCTGTTTTATGTGCTTGAGTACTTTAAATTTTTTATTTCTTGTGCATGCATTATTGTTTTTTAAAGATTTATTTATTTATGTAAGTACACTTTAGCTATCTTCAGACACACCAGAAGAGGGCATCAAATCTCATTACAGATGGTTGTGAGCCACCATGTGGTTGCTGGGAATTGAACTCAGGACCTCTGGAAGAGCAGTCAGTGCTCTTAACTACTGAGCCATCTCCCCAGCCGCATATCATTGTTTTTGAGGCAGGATATCATTATGTGGCTCAGGCTGTCCTGCTACTCACTGTGTAGACCAAGCTGGCCTTGAACTCACTGAGACCTGCGTGCCTCTGCCTCTAAGTGCTACTACACCTGGCTTTGTGCATATATTTTTTGAGGCAGGAATCTCTTGTGTTTGAGGCCATCCTGAGCTACATAGTGAGCTGAAAGGCAGCTTGTGAGACCTTGCCTTAGGAAAAAAAGTAAACTTAAGATGCACTGCTGTTGTATATTCTGTCCTTTGCTTTCTCGTATGTATGAAGTTGAGTTGATTGACCCCGTTGGTTGATACCTGGAAAGTGCTTAGGGTAATGCCCGCACCTGCTAAGCGCTCAGTTAATTGTTATTTAATTTATTCATTAGCCGCCAGCTCTCAATAGCTCCAACACTCAGTCCTCCTGCCTCTGCCTCCTGAGTAGTGGGAATACAGGTGTGTACCACCACACCCAGGCTCCTTTAGCAGTTATTATTCCCCCGCTCTTTATTAGCCCGTGATAATCTCACAATAACCCTGCGAGGTACCCTCACCCCATTTTACAGGCAGGGGAACTGACACCAGGAGCATCGAGATGGCCTTGCCAAGTCTAGATCTGTGAAAGACCCATCCAAGTTTGGATCTCCCTGCTGCCCCTGGGGAGCGGCCACCCCTACTCTCCTTCTCCTCCGCCATGAGCCACGGAGGAGACCCTGGGCTGTGAGGGAACTAAGTTCTCCTAAGTGTGCCTTCCGAGTCACTTGACTTAGTCCACCCCCTCACCTAGGACTGTCTCCACAGTAAATGCAGATGAAGGCACAGACAGGGAAGATGGGGAACATGCTGCTGGATTGGAGGCTCTACTCCAACGGCAGTCCGAGCGGCAAGTCCTTGGCCACACAGCCCAGCACAGCCCAGCGCAGCACAGCACAGCCCAGTACAGCCCAGCATAGCCCAGCACAGCCCAGCACAGCGCAGCCCAGCCCAGCCCAGCCCAGCCCAGCACAGCACAGCACAGCACAGCACAGCACAGCACAGCACAGCACAGCACAGCACAGCACAGCACAACACAACACAGCCCAGCACAACACAGCACAGCACAGCACAGCACAGCACAGCGCAGCGCAGCACAGCCCAGCACAACACAGCACAGCCCAGTGCAGCGCAGCACAGCGCAGCACAGCACAGCACAGCACAGCACAGCACAGCACAGCACAGCGCAGCACAGTGCAGCACAGTGCAGCACAGCCCAGAGCAGCCCAGAGCAGCACAGCGCAGCGCAGCACAGCACAGCACAGCACAGCGCAGTACAGCCCTCTTCACAGCCCTCTTCACAGCCTGGTGAGGCCGAGTCCTACTGTTTTCCTTACTTTCTGCTTATTTTTTAAGACAAGGCCTCACCAGTATAACTCTGGCTGTCCAGGAACTTGCTATATAGACCAGGCTGGCCTTGAACTCCCAGAAATCTCCTTGCCTCTGCCCCCCAACTGCTGGAATTAAAGGCAGGTGCCACCGCCTAGTACAACTGTCCCCACACTTTTCTAAGCAGAGTGAGCATGGATTCCGTACAGAAAAGTGAGCACTCCCTAGGGTAGAAGATCCTGTCTTTCTACTCTATGATGAGGATCAGGAATCTCCGAGAGAAACAAGCGCCTTGCCTGGAGCTCACACCCCGCAAGCTGCAGGCCTGGGCTTCAGGGCCTGCCTCCACCTGAGCCTTCTCTTGGTTTTGGTTTGATTTGTGATTTTGAGGTAGGGTTTCTTGTTGCCATGATGATGATCTTGAACTAATTCTCCCACCTTCACCCCCGGATGCTGGGGTTCTACACCTGCACCTACACCGCCAGGCTCAGAACCCGCGTCCTTCGACGGGGCAGAGCTGATCTCCAGCTGCAGACAGTTTTCCTCCCGGTATCTACGTCTCACTTGCTGCTGAATTGTCCAGCTTGTGGAGAAAGATTGGCTCTCTGCTCTTAAAGGAGCAGTAAGCATGTCCGACCCAGGGGGCAGTGAAAGTTTAGCAGGTCTTGTAGGGTTGCCCCCGGCCTGAGGAACTGGAGTCTTTTCCACCTTGAGATAGATCTCTCCAAGTTCTACCAATTCCTTGGCCGCCCAGCTTTGGGATACATTATTTTTCCTACTGCAGGCCATCTTTCCTACCTCACCCCCACACCTACCTGTCTGCCAGCTCTTGCTTCAGCCAGTGACCCTGCCCTACCACCTCCCTTCTCCAGGCACCGGTGACTTTCTATGACTCCACACCTTCCGGCCGGGTCCTGAACCGCTTCTCCTCAGATGTAGCCTGTGTAGACGACAGCCTGCCTTTCCTCCTCAACATCCTGCTGTCCAATTCCATGGGCCTGCTGGGCCTCCTCGCTGTCCTCGGGTCTGGTCTGCCCTGGCTGCTGCTCCTGCTGCCACCTCTGAGCTTCACCTACTACAGCGTGCAGAGCCTCTACAGGGCCTCCTTCCGGGAGCTGCGGCGCCTGGGCAGCCTCACCTTGTCTCCGCTCTACTCGCACCTGGCGGACACCCTGGCCGGCCTCCCCGTGCTCCGGGCTTCGGGGGCCACTTACAGGTACATCCCCCAGCCAGGGGCGGGGATGGGGAGCATACAAAACAGGGGTTACAAGTAAAGGAGTCCGGTCTCTTGGGAAGACAGGGGGAGGACACTCGGGAGATGTGCAAACCGGAAGGGAGGAAGGTGGGTCAGGCGGGTGTGGGGGTCAGCTTCCGGGAAGGTTGCCTGTCAGGGGGAGGGGTGAGATCCACTCCACAGTGCACTGGCCCACCTTCCTTCCTGGCCTCCAGGTTTGAGGAGGAGAACCAGCGACTCTTGGAGTTGAACCAGAGATGTCAGTTTGCCTCCTACGCCACGATGCAGTGGTTGGACATCCGACTGCAGCTCATGGGGGCAGCGGTGGTCAGCGCCATTGCGGGCATTGCCCTGGTGCAGCACCAGCAGGGCCTGGCCAACCCAGGTGCCGTCCTGGGACCCATCACCCTTACCCTAGGAGCAAGTCATTCCATATCGTTGTTCCAGACCCCGTTGTGTGTCTCCTAACCCCCTCCCCATCCCACCATGACCTCCTGGGGTCACCTGGGGTCCCTGTGAGGATGCGTCATCAGTACCATCATCACCCTCATTTTAGTGCTAAGAAAGCCACAGGCAGTGGTGGATCTGGGACTAGACCCAGACCTGTGACGTCATCCTTCCCTCGCTCCTGTGCATAGCCCTTCTACTCAGCTGCCTCCCCACCTTAGCCGTCTGCCTGCCACCCCTCGTGACCTCCCTCTCCAGGCCTACTCCAGCTGGCCTGCACCACCCCTGGCCCGGCTCCCATTATAGGCCTGCTCCTACGCCCTTGAACACCCTCAGTCCATAGCTGGGATTCTCCCCAACACACTTCTCAGGATCCAGGGTCCCTAGCAGCCAGTACTCCTCTCCGCAGAGCTGGTGGGCCTCGTGCTTTCTTATGCCTTGTCTTTGACGGGCCTGCTCTCGGGCATGGTGAGCAGCTTCACACAGACGGAAGCCATGATGGTGAGCGTTGAGCGGCTGGAGGAGTATTCCTGTGACATCCCCCAGGAGCCCCATGGCCAGCCACTGCAGGTGCGTCTGTGCTACTGCCCTGGGCGGGGGCTGCCAGCCGTGGGCGGGGGCTGCCAGCGGTGGGTGGGGGCTGCCAGCCGTGGGTGGGGGCTGCCAGCCGTGGGTGGGGGCTGCCAGCCGTGGGCGTCCTTCAGTCCTCCCGGCCCTTTCCCTTTGGCCCCGATCATTTCCACATCCCTGAGCCTCTTCATGTCACTGCTGCTATTCTTCACTGTGCCCCCCCCCACACATACACATCGTGTCCTTTACCATCACTCCAACCCCCACGCCCCCGCCGTTGCCCTCACGCCGGCCACTCCCCAGTCCTCTCCTTCCATCTCACCAACGTTTCTCCATCACCCCTTTCCCATAGTCGCCCCACCAGCGCATCAGCTGGCCGACCCGGGGAAGTGTGGAGTTCCAGGACGTGGTGCTGGTGTACCGGCCAGGGCTGCCAAAGGCCCTCGACGGGGTGACCTTCCGCGTGGAGCCTGGAGAGAAGCTGGGCATTGTGGGCCGCACAGGCTCCGGCAAGTCTTCCCTGTTTCTGGTGCTCTTCCGGCTGCTGGAGCCCAGTGCAGGGCGAGTGCTCCTGGACGGTGTGGACACCAGCCAGCTGGAGCTGGCTGAGCTCAGGTCTGGGGCTCAGAGACTTGGGAGGAGGGAGGAGGGCTGTCCTCTAGGAAGGGGGGATGCAGCCAGGGCCAGTGGGCAGACAAGGAAGAGGAGGTAGCCAGGCGAGGACAGATGAGCTGTGGCCACCATTACAGCTGATGCTCATTGGATCTTCCTTGCCCCAGGTTAGACCCTTTCCTGCTCAGACACTAGCCATTGCCGACTGAATCAGAGCCTCCTGGGAACTGTACCCCCAGATGCCATGAGCCCCCAGGCCCCAGGCTCGGCAGGCAGTACATGGGTCAGTCGTACTTGGCCACAAGGGATCTCATCTGAGCGATCTCCCCACCCATTCCCAGTATCCTTAGTGTCACTTTCAGTTCCACTTGGCTGCCCCCGCCCTGCCTTTTCTGCCCTCCGTCCAAGGCTGCGATGGTCCAACCTCACCACTTGACATCCTAGCCTCCTCCACCCCGGCCCAGGGCAGAGAACAGGGCAGTGGCTGGTTTGGAGCTCCTGGGGATGTCACAGGACTACTCCTCCAGCCGCTCCTCCACCCCATTCCCACTCTCCTTATTTCCAGCCTCGACACTGCTGTCCCTGGAGTCCGTACCACAGTTCGGCCATTTGTTCCCTGGCTTTGAACACCTCAATGAAGTGTAATCCCTTCCCGCCAGGGTCTAGGCCTTTCATCTCTCTAGTGCTCCTCACTGCACCATGCTGTCCTAGGTATGGGGCTGACTCACTGAGGATTTAGTGGATACACGGTGAGAAGCAGAGGGTTCTCATCCCCGGATCTCCTTAGGAGTACCAGGCCGAGCAGGTAAACTTGGACCCCAGGAAGATGGATGCGTCTCCAGCCTGACGCCAATGTCCTTGCTCCCCAGGTCCCAGCTGGCCGTCATTCCCCAGGAGCCTTTCTTGTTCAGTGGGACTGTTCGGGAAAACCTGGACCCCCAGGGCCTACACGAGGACAGGGCCCTGTGGCAAGCCTTAGAACAGTGTCACCTGAGTGAGGTGGCCGTCACCATGGGTAAGTCCCGGCATGCAGGAAGAGCAGACAGGAAGCAAAGAATGGCCACTGGCAAAGCAGGTGCTCTGCTTACAGGCGGCCTGGACGGAGAGCTGGGCGAAAGGGGCCGGAACCTGTCCCTAGGACAGAGACAGCTGCTGTGCCTGGCAAGGGCTCTCCTTACAGATGCTAAAGTAAGATGGGGGGCGGGGGTGGGGGTGGGAGAGACTTGCAAGAGGCAGGGATGTGTGGAGGGAGGAGGGGGGCTGGAGCGAGGTCTGAGCAGAGCAGAGGGTGGAGAGCCGGGTGGGGAACCGTAGGTAGGTTACAGTCTCCACTCTCGCTTCCCCTCCCTGCTGCATACTGTCCAGATCTTGTGCATTGACGAGGCCACGGCAAGTGTGGACCAGAAGACAGACCAGCTGCTCCAGCAAACCATCTGTAAACGCTTTGCGAACAAGACAGTGCTGACCATTGCCCACAGGTGTGAGACTCCTCAGGGGCAGTAGAGACATAGACCTCTGCCCCCAGAGGGAGATCAGACTCCCAGAGACAGGCTCCGCTAGGCAGGGGATTCTGGCCCTTGGCAGCACATCATTTGGAGGGACACCATGGTTCTTCCCATAGCACAGCCCCAGGGGGGTCAACCTGTGCGGGCAGACCTGAGGGATCTGGAAGGAGATGAGGTCAGCCTTCTTCTCAGGGCTTTGTACTTCATCCTCACTGACAGCCGTCTCCCACCCAGGCTCAACACCATCCTGAACTCTGACCGGGTGCTGGTGCTCCAGGCCGGGAGGGTGGTGGAACTGGCCTCCCCCTCAGCCCTGCGCAGCCAGCCCCACTCAGTGTTCCAGCAGCTTCTGCAGAGCAGCCAGCTGGGAGCCCACGCCCTCCCTCCAGGATGCTGAGCCTCCCACTGGGCCGTGCTGCTCCCCACCGGGCTGCTGGTTTACATTCTCCTCTGTGCTCTCTACCTTCCCTCCACTTCCCCAGAGGGGACACAGCACCCTGGCTTCCTCATGAAAACCACTCCTAGGCGGGTTGAAGGCCGAGGCTTCCCCAGAACAAGCCCATGTGGGCCTTTTTGCCCAGAATTCTGGGCCAGTTTTCCTTCCATAGAAGCCCACTTGCATTTTCATAAATTTATTTGATAAAATTCCTATGTTACATTCTGTGTTTTAAAAAAATAATATTTCTGTTGTGAGACTGAACTCCCCTGGATAGGTATACCAAAGCTGAGGGCGGGTGACAGTCTGAGGTGGGGCGGAGGTGAGGACGGCGGCTAGAAAGCCCCCTCCGTGTCACAGCGCTGTGGTCTTACCAGGCTCAGGGGGCAGGTCTGGTGACAGCGGGAACCCTGCCGGCAGCATGCTGACCTGACACTCCTGATCCTGCCGAGCCGGGGCGTAGTGTGGAGCTGGGTACCCACAGGGTCCAGCGGGGCATACGCCTCGGCGCCACGCCCTCAGGGTCAGTATCACAGTGGCCAGAACCAGAGCAGCAGTGAGGGACCCGAACACCACCAGGGCGACCAGGCTGGACTCACCGAGTCCAGCCTCTTGCCGCCTTACCACCTCCTTCACCGAGATCCTCAGCAGGCCCGCCCCCGCACTGTGAGGGGCGGGCCCCGTAGTAGCAGGTACAACCACGGCTGAGGTGGGCGTTTGTGGGGCACCCACCGTGGCAGGGTCAGGAGCAGGTAGGACAAGCTCACAAGTCTTGCCACCGTAGCCACTGGGGCATAGGCAGTCAAAGTCATGGACACGGTCCCTGCAGCGGGCTCCTCTCTGGCACGGGCGGCTGGCACAGTCATCCAGGTTGATGGTGCAGAAGCGCCCAGTGAAGCCCTCAGGACAGAGGCAGGAAAAGCGGTTTATGCCGTCAATACATGTGGCACCGTTGGCGCAAGGCCGCATCAGGCAGTCATCCACGTTGACCTCACAGTGGGCACCCATGAATCCTGCCAAGCAGCGACATGTGAAGTTGAGGGCAAAACCCTGGTTGTCCTGACACTGTCCTCCATTCCAGCACGGGAAGCTGGGGTGGGAGTGGGAGAGAGCATTGGTATCAACGAGCCCACCAGTGTCCTGCCCACTCAGTGCCCCCCCCTTTCTCTCTCTGAGTTTCAAATAACCTTATTTTAAAAATGAGAATAAAAAATAGCCAAATCGTGTGGGTTCGATGAGAGAACCCGATGTCAAGCAGTCTGCACGCGGCCTGGCCCCAGCTCAGGGCTCAGAGCGGAGCTGCCTGTCATCCCCACACGCTCTTGGGCCTACAGCGGAAGTGGGGCAAGCCCAGCCCTGTGGACGTTTCATAACCTGCACAGGAAGAGCCAGCTAGCTCTTAAGGCTGCGTGTCTGCTTTTGTACGAAAGCAGAGGGAGTCCTCGGTGCCTGCCCTCCCACGCCGCCCTCCTCCACCAAAACACCATTTGCGGAGAAGAAATAGCTCGGGCACACTGTCACGGGGGTTTTTATCCTGAGGCATCCCTGCGTGGGTCTGATCTCAGTCCCCCACTCTACTGGCAGTCCTGCCTCTTTCCTCAGCACCAGATTCCGGTCTAGCTTCCCCAGGGCCCAGCACTTACCCTGCCTGCTCACAAGGTCCAGCCTTGCGCTCACAGCCGCGCCCATGGAAGCCTGGCAGGCACACACAGTGGTACTCGCCACCCCCGTCATACACACACTGGCCTCCATTCTGGCAGGGTGACTGTGAGGTACAGATGTGCTCATCTGGAAAGGAGGTAAGAAGATGCCCTCATCTTTGGTCCCCAGGACCCCAAAGCTCTGTGAAGGTGGCTCATACATCAGGCCTACCCTGGCCAGTGGCCAGGGGAAGCATGCTGAAGTAGGGTTCTAGAACCCCCGGTCTTGGCTCTGGTAGTCTGGGCCAAACTGACTCTAGACAAGTTATGGCTCTTCTGTAGACCACAGCTTTGTCATGTTGGTACAATCTGGGGCTGAAGAGATGTCACAGCAGTTAAGAGCACCAGCTACTCTTCCTAAGTTCAATTCCCAGCACCCACATGGCAGCTCACAATCTGATACCCTCTTCCGGTCTGCAGGCATACATGCAGACAAAGCACTTATAGATGTAAAAAATAAATAAATCTGAAAAAATGCATACAATCCTTAGTAGCCGCCTTTCCGACATCATGGGGTGATGCTGGGAATCCGTTCAGACCCCAAGGAAGGTTCAGATAAGGAAGAATATGTGAGGATTAGAGCATGCACAGCAGGTGCTCAGTAAATAGTCAGTGTTGGTGGAGAGTCCAGAACGCATGCGCTCTCAAGCCAATAGCACATCCATCCTACCTTTGTCACAGAACTTCCCCGCCCAGCCACTGTGGCAGATGCACTGCCAGGGCTGGTGACAGGTCCCGTGCTGGCAGCCGGGCATCCTCACACAGCGCTCACAGTGCGGCCCCTCCCAGCCTGGGTCACACCTGGTGGAGAAAGCAAAGGACCGGGGTGTGTGTGTGTGTGTGTGTGTGTGTGTGTGTTAGAACCAGAGCTTCTAGAAACTTGGATATACAACAGCCCCCAAGGAAAAGCAGATCAACCTCAGGTAGGTGCAAGGCTGGGCAAACGGACATTTAAGCAATCAGACACACCACAGCCTTCAAGTCTAGCATCTGCATTTTGTCCAGCCTTTCATAATCTGTCTTCTCACCTGAACACTGAGAAAATGCCTCCCTTGAAGAGTATTCTTAAATAAATGTCTGTAAAACCTCTGGTGCCATCCCTGGAGTGTCTGGTTAGACACACTTGAAAGAGTGAGTGACCTTCTGAGGTCACCAGAACCTTCTTCCTTTCAGACTCTGGAACAAGTGGCCAGGTTGCTTTGTTTGGGGGATAGTGGTTTTTAGTTTGTTTGTTTTTGTCTCAAGTGGACGAGGCTAACCTGGAATCCGGACCTCCCTAGCCTCACTTCACAACCACTAAAGTCACAGGTATATGTCACCACACCAGATCTATGACTTTTTGCTGTTTTGTTTTGTTTTTGTTTGTTTGTTTGGTTGGTTTTTTGTTTTTTGAGACAGGGTTTCTCTATGTAGCCCTGGCTGTCCTGAAACTCACTCTGTAGACCAGGCTGGCCGCGAACTCAGAAATCTGCCTGCCTCTGCCTCCCAAGTGCTGGGATTACAGGCGTGCGCCACCACCGCCCAGCTGCTGTTTTGTTTTTCAACACAGGGTTCCTCTATGTAGCCCCGGCTGTCCTAGAACTCTTGCTCTGTAGATCAGGCTGGCCTTGAACTCAGAGACTGCTTTGCCTTTGCCTCCCGAGAGCTGGGATTAAAGGTGCCACTGCCCAGTAACATTCCTGATAAGCCCACGAGGATGTCTAGTCTCAAATACCCCAGCTCTGTGCCCAGTACCCGCCCTTGCCGGCTCCCTTCTCATGTCTAAACCCTTCTGTGTCACATAATTTGCCTAGTCTGCCAAGCTGATTTAATGGTGGAATTCTCCAAGAAACATCCCCTCCCCCTGTCGCCCCCTCCCCCTGCAGCCCCCCTCCCCCTGCAGCCCTTCTTCCCAAACAGCTCTTCTCTTCTGTCCTCTTTCCTGCGACTCTCAGTCCCTCAACTCTCAAGCTTCAGGTTTCTCTAGGGTATCTTGAGGGACAGAAGCCCTTGAGAGAATAAAGAGTTGGATATACAAGCTCTTAAGTAAGTGGCAAAATGAGAAACGGGGAGGGCAAGGGAGGGGAGGAGACTGGTCATTCCTGTTTGTAAAAACAAACAATAGGGTCTTAGGCGCCTAGACACTGTTGGGGCTTTTGACCTGCTCTTGGATGTGGAGGACTGAAAGCGGGGCACGTGTGCAGCTGAAGTACCTGCAGGAGCCGTCAGGAGCGCAGCAGCCGTGGGCCAGGTCACAGTGGGAGCTGCAGTCATCCGCTGTAAGAGATTGGTGTAGTGGGCGTGAGCCTGGGTCCGGGTCTGGCTTCCCAGGCTCAGGACTTGGCAGAGGTTTCAGTAGTCAGAAGGACTCATGGACGTCCCATTCCAACGAGGGCACCTAGATCTCACCAGCCCGATGGAACCGGGCGGCTGCAGTGCCGTCTCTAGCCGGCAGAGGTCAACGTGCCAGCGAGGACGGCTGAGGAGAGCCGGGACCCAATCCCTGGGGCACGCTCACCTCTGGCAGGCTGGCTGGTTGCCCCCAGGATGCACAGCAGGCACACGAGATTTAGGCAGCGGCAGCCGCTGGGCATGGTCAGTTCCGGCCTCAGGAGGGACGGACGGATGAACGGCCAGACGTGTAGACACCTGTGGGATGGCACTAGCTGGGAAGCGGCTTGACACGGAGATAGCGGCACTGATAGGGTTCCAAGTGACAGGAGCCAGAGAAGGAGAGGGACTCCCGGGGTAGGGAGTGGAAGGGCGAGAGCGAGGAAGGGACGAGCAGGCGAAGGGACTGGAGGCAGGAACCCACTAGCAAGGGCTGCGAAAAGAGGCCAAAGGATGGGCAGTAGCGAGCGTGGCCACGGCGCGGGAACGGCCACGGCTGCGATCGCGATCCAGGTGGAGGGGTCCATAGGGATGGGGACAGCGCTGAAAGGCGAGCGCGACGGGACGTGGGGGCTGGAGTGTAGGGAGCAAGATATCTCCGCCCGGGTCCTCCGACATCCACCCACCCAGGCCTGGCTTTCACACACCCCCAATCCCCCCCCCCTCGCCTCGCTTCGGCCTGGGGTCCCCACCGGCGGACCGCGTCCTCCTAGCTTCTCACCTCCGGCTGAGAGGCGACGCGTCCCCAGGGCGCAGAGTCAAGCGGGATCCGACGGACTGGGCCAGGGGGGGCCGCCCCTAGCTGGCCGCGGGGCTCGGCACCGAGGTGGCTGCCATGCCAGCCGAGCACTCGGGAATCTAGGGCTACAGGCGACCCCGAGCGGCGGCAGCGGCTCCTCGCGCGCGCTCGGCCCCCTGCCAGGGGCGGCGTGTGCCGGCGGAGCCCGCCTCTCCCCTCCCGCCGCCGCGGCCCGCCCCGCACCGACTGCGCCCCGCGCCCACCCCCGCTGCGTACGGCCACACCTCACGCTGCCACTCGGTCCCGGCACCCCCAGTCCTCTTTGCTCCTCCCTTCGCGGCCCCCAGCCCCCAAGCTTCGCTTTCTTCCTCCGAAATTAGAAAATCAAAGGAACTGAACTGGGCACACGCGGTAAAGCGCGGGCCGAAGGTGCGCGCCCTGCTGTTTTCCCATCTTCTCCCCGACCCCACCCCACCGCACCCGCTCGCCCCACTCTGCCCCACACCCACGCCCGCCCCTGCACGCCCCTGTCTACTGCGCATCATGATTTTTATCAGCCTTTCACGGTTCTCGTGTTTTAGCCCGAGCACACTGAAGCCATGCTTGCTGCCACCTTCCTCCTGTCACCAGCCCACGCCTCCCCTACTTGCAGAGCCTTCGTCATGGCTTCGTAGGTCAGCGCCTGCTCTCTATGGGCTTCTTTCTTTCTTCGTTATCTCTTCCAGGAAGGACCATATCTACACAAATGTCATCCCAGCGGACACTCCGTTCTTTCCTCCCTTCTGCTCCCAGCCTTCACAGCCCATTCCTTTTCAAGCCCACCCTTGGGAAGTCCGCCTGGGTCAGGCACTGACTATCTATCGGTGTTGACCCACAAGTCCCTGCCGCTGAACATCCCCCGTGTGCATTCACGGCTCCACATGTCGGGCTGAGAGAGTTTTATATTGAGAAAGGGTGGGAAGCATTGCCCTTGTAGGCCTCTTTACCCCTTAGAGCCAATGACTCCAAAATCTGAGGAAGACAAAAACCCCCAAACGTGTATTTGTTGTTGCTTAGTTGGGTAGACGTGCAGAAGGGGAAGGCTGCCCATGGTCTCTAGGTCATCCTCTGGAACTTTCCTATCTTTAAGTTGAAAACGTTGGAAGGAAACTTCCCTAACTGCAGAGTGGCTTCCTACTGCCTAGAGGAGAGGGACAGGGCAAGGCCCACCTCCTATGCTCACAACACCCACGCCCAATCCCAGCTCGCTAGCTAGCTGACTTCCTCTTGCCTGGGGGGCTCTCTGGATTTGAGTCACAAGTGGGCTTCTAGCGTTCATTTCTTGTGTTCTAAACTGTGTTGCTGTTTTCTTTTTAGCAAAAATTCCAAACCCAAAGCATCAACAAACAATTAATGTAGAAAATGTAAGCCTGGCATGCTAGCATAATGTGACTAGTAAGTCACCTTCTTGAAGTCTAAAAGACTACAAAATACGAGGATTTCAAGATGAAAGCAGCCTGGGCTACATGAGAAGACCCCCCCCCCGAGAAACCCAGAGTGGGGAGGTGAGGGAGAGAAACAATGGACTCCAATGTTAGCAGTTATCACTCTCTGTGTGATAAGATGATAGTTCTCTCCCGGGTGATAAGATGATTGAATCTGCCTGCCTTCTTGATTGATTGATTCCTTCCTTCCCTTTCTCTCAACAAGGTTTCAAGTAGCCCAGGCTGGTCTGGAACTTACCGTGTAGCTAAGGATAACTGAATTCCTGACCCTCCTTAGTGTCAAAATTACAGGTATGCATTTACCACACCTGGCTAAGATTTTTTTTCTCTCATTAATACTGGGTATCATCTCTATTTTCTTCACAATGCACATGTATAACTTTCTAAAAACTGAAGTATATAATATACATTATATATGGCTAATACTTATATTTATAATATATTCACACTTTTTGAAATAAAGGGAAGGAAGACGTCAATCAATCGGGGCAAGAAAAGATTCTGCATTTGTTCATATATGTTACTTTTTTCGGTCATTACAAATTCATTCAGCAAATAGGTATTGAGCGCATACATGCTAGTGCCAGGCGACCGATGCCATTCCAGGCACCGGGAACTGAGACTGCTGAGACACAGCACCTCCATCCCCGACTCCCCGACCCTCCCAGTGCTGGAGACATCATCTCAGGTCCTCACACAGAGAAGCTAACACTCTGCGGGGGAGCAGCACCCCTCTCGCTGATGGGTGACTGAGTGAAGACGGAAGGGAGGAGCACCCCCAGCTCATTGACAGAATGTATTAAAATCCGCCTGTGCAGCGTGCGCGGCTTTTGCGGATGACACATCACCTGCCTCCCCCTCGTTCTCTGAGGATCCCGGCAGCCGGCTCGCCGTCACTCTCTTCCCTCGCCTCCAAGTCTCAATGATCTTTTTGCCTTCTTGTTCCCGGCTCCTGGTAACTCAGTGCGACAGAAACTACTCCCTGGCATGGCTGGTAGATTGCTTGTAAGGACAGCCACTACATCCCCTCCTGTCCCACCCCTCACAGCAGGTGACCCTTATCCTTAGGCTGTCCTCTGTGACTCACATTGAATGGCACTGACCCATGGGACTCCCTATCATCTAGGGCTCCAGAGGGAGCTGCCCTTGGTCCTTCTAGAATCCTTCCAACATCAGTTAAAGAAGTCCGTGTTCAGAACCAGGCGGCACGCACCTTCAATCCCAGCACTTGGGAAGCAGAGACAGGCGGATCTCTGTGAGTTAGAGGCCAGCCTAACAGGGGAATTCAGCCTAGGCAGGGGATTCAGACCAGCTAGGGCTACACAGTGAGATTCTGTCTTTTAATTTTATTGGGGGGGAGAATAGATACCTTCTGTTTCTCTACAGATTCCAGCTACATGTTTTACTCCCCCCCTGTAGTGGCCAGGGGTCTGATGCTGCTCTGTATTCAGATGCTAAATACTGTATGCTAAAGGCCCCATTGCTGCAAGACAGCAGCAGGTGTGCATGTGTACTAGTTTTTGATGTAAAAACCTTGTCCCCCAAGTTATCCCTGAGAGAGATGTCTACACCCTGGGCTGGGTAGAAGACAAAGCAAGGGTTCTCAGATTTGGGGGTCTCAGGCAGGGACACAAGAAGAAGAAAGGAGAGGAGGAAGCAGAAAGTCACGTCGGGGTAGGCGGGTGAGTGAGCACATGGTCACGAGGGCTGGCTTGTCAGAGTAGGAGCAGCCCAGGCTGCCGCTGGAAGTGAGAGCTCGGGGTTACTGACAGGAAGTAGACAAAACAGCACAGAGGGCTGATCTCTCTCTGCCCCGCTCTTGTGCCTTAAGGCTTGTTATCAATAGAAAAGCTGTGTGTCTTTTCTTTGGGAACTAACTGATCTAAGTGGGGTGGAAATTCCCCCCGGAATACTGTTTACCACAGCAATCTCCTTTATTACAAATGCTTCAAAAATATTTGTTTAAGCTAGCTATGGTGGCTCCCCTCTGTGATCCAAGCACTTAGGAGGCCGAGGTAAGTTCACTGCGATGGACCTCAGGTCTACACAGGCTACATAGTAAGCTTCAGGCCAACCTTGGCTACACAATTAGACTCGGAAAAGAAAGAGAGAGAGGGAAAGAGAAGAAAGAAACGTCTTTTGCGTTCCTGGGATCCCATGCCCAGGCCTCTTTTCTGTCTTTATTCCTTCCTTCTTCCGGATGCCATTCAGCCCAGTGACTGAAGGTCTAGCTTGTCAAGACAGTGGCTCTCAAGCCATAGGCTGTCTGCCTAGGCCCTCCCCGTGGATCAATGGACTTAACCTTCGCAAATGCAAAGTCCAGATTTCCACTCCAAACAGCTTTCCTTTGTCAGTTTTACCAGTCTCAGTGGCTCGTCCGCCTGTCGAATGTTAGGTCACAGTCATCATGGCCGTGTCATACTTGATCTCTCTCTCTCTCTCTCTCTCTCTTTCTCTCTGTGTGTGTCTGTCTGTCTGTCTGTGTCTGTCTGTCTCTCTGTCCCTGTCTGTCTGTCTGTCTGTCTGTCTCTCTCTCTCTCTTCTCTCTCTTGTTTGGCATATATGGAGTTCAGTGGACCAACCCCTTAGCTCCTCAGAAGCTATCCATCCACCTTGGTTGTTTAGACAGGGTCGCTCACTGTCCTAGAGTTTACTGAGTAGGCAAAGGTGGCTGCTGCCAGTGAACCCAGGGAGTCCAAACACCTGTCGCCACATTTGGCTTTGTTACGTGTGTTCTGGGATCAAACTCAGAACTTCATGCTTGCATAGATAGCACTTGGCTGGCTGAGACATCTCTCCAGTCTTCTTCCTTTCTCTTTTATCTTTGTGTGTGTGCATGTGTGTGTGTGATGCGTGTATATAGGATGTATGTGTGCATGTGTATATACGATTTGTATATGCATGAGCATGTACGCTATGCACGTATGTACGGTGTGTGCATGCAGGCATGTGTATTATAATGTGTGTGTGCTCATATACATGTATGCATGATGTATGTTTGCTTGGTTGCATGCATGCATGGTGTGTATAAAGGCATGTGTATGTATGATGTGTGTACATACACATGTATGTATGATGTATGAGTGCATGGTATGTATGCATGTATATGTATGATGTATCTATGCATGTGTATCTATGCATGTATCCATGATGCATGTTTATATAGTGTGTATATACAAATATATGTATGATGTATATTCATATGGTGCGTGTATGTGTATGTATGATGTGTGTATGCATATATATGTATAGTGTGTGTGGTGTGTCTGTATTACATATGTATGTATGATGTATGTATAGTATGTGCCTACAAATGTATGTATGATGGATATGTGATGGATGTTTGTGTAGTCTGTGCATGCAAATGTACATAAGATGTGTATATATGCATGTGTGTATATAACATATATGTGCATGACTGTGTATCTGTGGTATGTGTGTATGTGTGCATACCTATGACATGTGCATGCATGTGTGTGGGCACATACCTACTACATATGGAGGTCAGAGGAGACCTTGTTAGAGGAAGGATATTTTTGTTGTTTGCTAGTACACTTAGTATGTCAGACAAACTGATCCATAGCTTTCAGAGAGAGGCATTGTCATGGAAACATTGGATGACATAGGTGCAGTATGCCTGGCTCTATGTAGGTTCTGGGGATTCCCACTTAGGTGTTCAGGATTGTTCAGCAAGCCCTGTACCCCCTGGGCCGTCACCCCAGGCCCTCTTCTTTCTCTTACACTCCACATCCTGCAGACTCTGCCTTCAAATCTATCAAGAATTTAGCCAAACATGGTAGCACATGCCTTTAAAGCCCGAAGTCCAGGGACAGAGGCAGGAGGATATCTGAGTTTGAGGCCAGCCTGCTCTACAAAGTGGATTCCAAGGCAGCAAATCCTGTCTCAAAAAACCGAAACAACAACAAAAGAGTGTGTGATGCCTTGCTACTTGTCACAGGTTGACTATAACCCCTGGCTCAGGCCACTGTTACTTTTGTCTTTTTCCCCTGATTTTATTTATTTATAATTTGTGTATGTTTATGGATGGACATGTGCCACAACCTACATGTGGAGGCCAGAGGAGAATTTTCCAGGCTCAGTTCTCTCCTTCTACTATGTAGGTTGTAGGGATTGAACTCAGATTGTCCTGCTTGGCCGCAGACACCTTTACCTGCTGAACCTTCTCGTTGGCCCACTACCGTTGCCTGTCGTTGAGATTTTGCAACCTTCCAGAACAATCCTCTACGATCATGTATCAGGCAGGGTAATCCTGATAAAAGTAGGTGCAGCAAATGTGACTCAGTATCTAAAACTAAATCCTGATTGTAGTGAGCCAGTGAGATGGCTTAGCAGATCAAAGCACTGGCCATGAAGCCTGACTATATAAGTTCGAACCTGGAGGTCCACATGGTGAAAGGAGAGAACCGACTCCTGAAAGTTATATTCTGACCTTCTCATGCAGGCTGGGACATGCGGACCTACAGATCCATATATGCATGAAATAAACAAGTAGATAAATAAATGTAATAACAAATGAATACATTAAATAATAAACAAATAAATCCCATCAAAACAATCAGTGGAGGGGCTGGAGAGATGGCTCAGCTGTTGAGAGCACCGGGGCTGGGTGCTCTCAACACCCAGAGCCTGGTCTCTTCCAGAAGACCAGGGTTCAATTCCCAGCACCCACATGGCAGCTTACAACTGTTTGTAACTCCTGTTCCAGAGGATCTGACACCCTCACACAAACGTACACACATCAAATCACCATTGTAGATAACATCAAAATAAATACATAATAAAAAATTGTCCGGGGGCTGGAGAGATGGCTCAGCGGTTAAGAGCATCGACTGCTCTTCTGAAGGTCCTGAGTTCAAATCCCAGCAACCACGTGGTGGCTCACAACCATCCGAAATGAGATCTGACACCCTCTTCTGGTGTATTTGAAGACAGCTACAGTGTACTTACATATAATAATAAATAAATCTTTTTAAAACATTGTCCTCTGACCTTCACATGCACACCTGTATGTATGCATGCTCACACAAATGTCGTAATTTAAACATCAAAGAGTGCTAAAATCCCCTTTACTCCATAGCTCTATTCCCTGTATTGGGTGCCTGGGGTAGTGGACCTTCCTTGTCAGCGTTGTTGATTTAGAATCACCTAGGAGCAGTGCTAGTCATTTCCACGTATGCATTTGCAGAGAGGTTTGACTAAGGAGGGAAAACCCACCTCTAAAGTGAGCGGCGCCATTTTCACAAGCTGGGGTCCTGGTCTAAGTAAAAAGGGGGAAGAAGAGGAAAGTCGAGTCAACCCTGATCCCCCTGTTTCCTGGCTGAGTGACTGCTGCGGCGACTGCTGCGGTGACCTCTAGGTGAGCGGCAGCCAGCCCATGTGGCTGAGCCCGTCCCCCATCTCTGCCACCATGGCCACTTTGTTCCTGGGCCCACAAGGCAGTGACAGGGATGGCTGGGGAGAGAGGCTGACTGTCCACAGACCGGTCATCCTGTCTCCCTGATTACTGAACTCCTCCTCAGCTGAAGTCACCTTTCGATGAGCATTTGCAGGGCACACAGGCATCCTTACGTCCTTCACCCGTTCGGAGAGATCGATCCACAGACCTCTTCCTCGGGCATCTTTCTCACCAACTTTCTAGTTGTGATCTTTGTGACCAGCCAGTGACCTGGTAGCAGGTTGACTACATTGGACCGCTTCCTCCACGGAAAGGACAACGCTTTGCCCTTACTGGAGAAGATACCCATTCTGGTTATGGCTTCGTCTTTCCCGTCTGGAATGCTTCTGCCAGGACCACCATCCCTGATGTCTTTACCACTGTCATGGTTTGCCACACAGTGTTCTTCTGACCAAGGAAATTACTTCACAGCCAGGAAGTGTGACGGTGGGCCCGAGATCATGGCATCCACTGGTCTTACCATGTTCCCCACATTCCTGAAGTGGCTGGCCTAATAGAAATATGGAATGGTCTTCAATTTTTTATTGATTCTTTGTGAATTTCATGTCGTGTACTCAAATTCCATTTGTCTCCCCATCCCTTCATATCTGCCCTCTGCCCTTGCCATCTCTCTGGCCAAATAAAACAAACTCTTCCTGTGGAGGCTGCATTGAATCACTGTCCCACAGTCCACACTTTCGCCCAAACAACAGCTCTCCTCGCCAGTGTTCACTGCAGTGAGTCATTGCTCTGGTCTGAGGCCTCTGGCTTCTGCTATACCACGAATACCGAATCCTCAACAGGACTCCTCTAGGATATCCCGTTGTTGCCCTGTGTCATGGAGATCCTGTGCCTTGACTCTGCAGGACCTGCTCCTTCGTGCACTTCAGGAGTTCACAGATGAGGTAGATGTTGGGGTGGGCCAACTCAAAGCCCTGGATCTGGTCCCGGGTGATGGCTGAGTTGATCAGCCTGCCAGGGCGAGTTCTCCAGCACTGCCCAGGCTAGCTCACCCAAGCGCTACAGTTGGTGAGGGGCAGGGCCTGCTCTCCTGCTCTCATACCCTAAGGGCTGGCTCACCCGTGCTGTCGCCACCAGGCTAGGTGCAGGGCCCTCTCTCCCTAGTGCTACAGCCAGTGAGGGGCAGAGACAGCTTTCTGGTTCTCATGACCTCAGGGTCCTCTCTCCCGCCTGCTGCAGGCAGTGAGGGATAGAGGGGAAGGACCACCTTTTGAAGATATATATATATATATATATATATATATATATATATATGTCAATTGGGTGGCAGCAGCCTGGAGGTCTGGGGCACAGTTCTCCAAAAGGCAGTATATGCTTTGAATCAGTATCCAACATATGGTATGGTTTCTCCCATAGCCAGGAATCAATGTGTGGGAAAGGGATAATTCCACTCATTATCACTCCTAGTGACCCACTAGGGAATTTTTTCTTCCTGTTCCCACAATCTTAAGTTCATCCGGCCTAAACATTTTGGTTCCACTGGAAAGGGGTTTGCTACTGCCAGGAGCCACGACAAACATTGGACTCAGCCTTCCCCCTGGCACCCTTGGGCTCCGAATGCCCTCAAACCAACAGGCTAAGAAAGGAAGAATGGTATTAGGAGGGGTGACAGATCCAGATTACTGTAGGGAAATCAGATTGCTTCACAGTGGAGGTAAGAAAGAGTATGTCTGGATAGCAGGAGATCCTTTAGGTCGATTCTTGGTGCTACCGTGTCCTGTGATTAAAGTCAGTGCGAAACTACAACAGCCTAATCCAGACAGGATGACAAAGGGCACAGGTCCTTCAAGAATAAAGGTATGGGTCACTCCTCCAGGGAAAGAGCCAAGACCTGCTCCGACCATTCTGTTGTATTTCATTAAGAATGTGTTTGTGAAGCCGGGCGTGGTGGCGCATGCCTGTAATCCCAGCATTTGGGAGGCAGAGGCAGGCGGATTTCTGAGTTCGAGGCTAGCCTGGTCTACAGAGTGAGTTCCAGGACAGCCAGGACTACACAGAGAAACCCTGTCTCGAAAAACCAAAAAAAAAAAAAAAAAAAAAAAAAAAAGAATGTGTTTGTGGGCCGGGCGTGGTGGCGCACGCCTGTAATCCCAGCACTTGGGAGGCAGAGGCAGGTGGATTTCTGAGTTCGAGGCCAGCCTAGTTTACAGAGTGAGTTCCAGGACAGCCAGGACTACACAGAGAAACCCTGTCTCGAAAAAACCTGAAAAAAAAAAAAAAAGGAAGAATGTGTTTGTGGGGCTGGAGAGATGGCTCAGCAGTTAAGAGCACTGGCTGCCCTTCCAGAGGACCTAGGTTCAATTCCCAGCACCCACATGGCAGCTCACAACTGTCTGTAACTCCAGTTCCAAGGGATCTGACACACTCACACAAATGCACATAAAATAAAATTAAATAAATTATTAAATATTAAAATGTACAAATATTTGTGGGTTTTAAAATTTTCTTTATCATACGATGTAACATCAACTAAGAGAATATCAATGGTTAACATATTTATGCTTGAAATACTAAAAAAAAAATGTCCCTTAAGGGACATTGCTACCTAATCTAAACTTTTTGTTTTGTTTTGTTTTGTTTTGTTTTGTTTTTTTTGAGACAGGGTTTCTCTAGGCAGCCCTGGAACTCACTCTGTAGACCAGGCTGGCCTTGAACTCAGAAATCCACCTGCCTCTGTCTCCCCAAGTGCTGGAATTAAATGCATGTGCCACCACTGCCTGGCTGTTCTAAACTTCTAATGCCTTTGTTTGGCAGATAGTCATATCACGTTAGGCATAATGATGAACTTGTTGTGTCAAGTTGGCAGGAGGCGAGCCTGGGATGGCTACTCTTGGTTGTCAATTTGACTCCACCTGGAACTAACTGAACCCTAAATGGATGAGTATTCCTGTGAGGGGCTTTTGCTTAACCATTGGGAGTGGAAAGCGCCACTTGGAGATCTTTGAGGCAGGAAGACATACCTTTACTCTGGACCACAGCGGCCGGAAGCCTGTAGAAAGGACTTGGCGCTCTCCTGCCTGCTTGCTCTCCCCCTACTAGCAAGCCCTTTTTGTCACTGGCATTGCAGGCTACTTCTTTGGGTTGCCGGCAGATACCAGCTAAGACATCCAGCCTCGTGGACCGAATGACTACTGAATTCTTGCCCTTCCTTTCATAGACAGCCATTGTTGGATTAGCAGGACCACAGCCTTCAAGTTATTCTAATAAATCTCCCATACATATATATGTATATATGTTTGTACATATACACATACACACACAAATACAAGCATACACATATATATTTGTTCTGTAAGTTCTGTTACTCTAGAGAAGCCTGACTCACACACTGACCACACATTCAATGTGACCAGCTGCCTCAGGCTCCTACCGCCGTGCTTTCTCCGCCATTATGGTCTGTATCCCCCTCAACTGCGAGTTAAAAATCAGCTCCTCCTTTCTTTCTTTCTTTCTTTCTTTCTTTCTTTCTTTCTTCCTTTCTTCCTTTCTTTCTTCCTTTCTTCCTTTCTTCCTTTCTTCCTTTCTTCCTTTCTTCCTTTCTTCCTTTCTTTCTTTCTTTCTTTCTTTCTTTCTTCTTCTTCTTCTTCTTCTTTTTTTTTTTTTTTTTTTTTTTTGGTTTTTCGAGACATGGTTTCTCTGGGTAGTCCTGGCTGTCCTGGAACTCGCTCTGTAGACCAGGCTGGTCTCGAACTCAGAAATCCGCCTGCCTCTGCCTCCCAAGTGCTGGGATTACAGGCATGTGCCACCACCACCCGGCGCAGCTCCTCCTTTCTTAAATTGCTTTTCTCACAAGTATTCTGTCCCAGCAGCAGGAAGGAAATACAGAGACCTTTCAGAGCCTTGGAGTCCTTGTTGGTGAGAGATCATCCTATGTACCAGGTACTAGTCTGAGCACTTTGTGTGTATGTAATGATTAGTATCAATTGTTACTTGCTAGGCTCTGAGGTCGTCTAGGGCAAGCCTCCAAACACACTTCCAGACATTAGCTTCTGGCCACGTGGCTGAAGGAGTATCTTGGTTAGGTTCCTTTGGAAGGTCGGCATTGGAAGTGGTTGACACCATTCCTCAGCTGTGGACTATACAAAGTGAGAAAGCTAGAGGAACACATGCTCTCTGCTTCCTGAGTGTGGATACAATGTCACCAACTCACTCAAGCTCCCACTGTTGTGATTTTCCAGCCATGATGAACTCTAACCTGTAACTGGGAACCAGAATAAGCCCTTTCTCCATTAAGTTGTCTCTGTCAGGGTAATTCATCACAGGAACAGGAAAAGCCTGAGGACAGTGCATGAATTCATTTGACCCACAACTCTGACCTAGATGCTATTTTTAATCTGCTTTTCTAGATGGGGAATGGACATAGAGCTTCAGATATTCGGCTATGGTCAGGCTAGGTGGTGGCCACAGCTGCATTTGACCCCAGGCACTCTGCTTAGGACTGGCTTACCACTGACCTATGCTCGGGGAAAGTGACAGGTTCAGCTGGTGAGGGAGCGCCCTGGCTGATGCCCATCAAGCTCTTGGCTTGAATTTCTGCTGTTCAGTATATGACTTAATGTGCTCACTTTAGCAGTACATATAGTAAAATTGGAATGATACAGAGATTAGCTGGTCTCTGAGCAAGAATGAAACCCAAATGTGTAACTCAGTAGCTGTTCTTTCGTGGACCTGGGAACGGATTTTGCTGGCAACCAGACGACTTTGGGACAGTAAGGTTTTCCCTCATAGTGGTGATCACTAGTCAAAGCTAGCTCGTTTCTGGCTTTGATCCCAGGCCTGGACAATAGCGATAGTTCTCTAGAACAGTCAAGACACCGCCACAGTCCCTGAGCCAATATCATTCCTGAGTATCTGTCTTTCCGGGCCCTCAGAAATATAGCTTCATCCTTCTAGGTCTCTCGAACTCCCAACTGAGAGGAAGGGTCTTGAGTTCCCTGTCTCTCGTCTTAGGATCCCTTTCACAAAAAGGCCTCGTATATTAATTACCAAATGAGCTACAGATATGAGACAATAAGAACCTGTCATTCATTCTCGTTTGCATTGACCTACCCATGAGGATTTTTCCTCTTTGGCTGCCAGAGTCTTACATGATGGTAGATTCTGTAGGTAGGTAGGAACAGAGAGCTCCCCCCGCCGCCCCCGCCTCCCCCCCCCCTGCTCAGTGCCAGATGCCCAGTGAGTATGATTTACATGTTTTGTTTCTGAGGCTGAATCCTATACAACCCAGACTGACCCTGAACTGGCCATGTAGTTGAGGAGAAGGGAGCTTCTGGTCCTCCTGCCTCTGCTTTCTGAGTACTGAGATTACAGGCATTTGACACCATGCCTGGATCGCTTAAACAGTCTGGGGGGTTAAACCCAGTGCCTTGCGGCTGCTAGGCAAGCACTGTACCAAATGAACTGCCTGTAGCCCTTATTTACACTCCCATCACACACACAGATACACAGACACAGACACACAGACGCACACACAGACACACAGACACACTTTGAGATGAAGTCTCACATAGCCCAAACTAGTCTCAAACTATGGATGACTTGGAACTCCTGGTCGTCTTGCCTGCATCTCCCAAGCGATTACAGGCATGAGCTGTCACTCCTGGTGATAAATGATAACTTAGTGAGAGAATGAATTAATACAAACAGGGAGAAGCAATGAGCCCTGACCTCCCCAAGCTTCTTACAGTCTAGAAGAGGAGGCACACCCTCTCACTTGCCCGTGTATTCCTAATAAACAGAGGGATAGATGCTGCTGCGGGCTCTGGACCTGGAGGAGTCCTGAGGGCTTGTAGATCCGGCCTTTGTTCTCACCAAGTTAGGGCAGTTTATCCCACTTGTGCTGTCCTGTTTTTCTCTAAGCCAGTTCTAGCCAGTCCGGGGAGGACCTTAGAGTGTGTGTGTGTGTGTGTGTGTGTGTGTGTGTGTGTAGGGGGGAGGTGGGGGAGGAGTGGGGTGGTGGTGGGGCTGAGCGGGTGCTGGAAGGGAGACTTATCCAGGGAGGATGTCTTTCAGAGGGCAGTCTGCCAGCAGAGGGGCCCTTGGGTCCTATAACAAATGTAAGCTGTAAGCGGTCTCCCTCTGGCTGCTTCCTGTTTTCCACCCACCCCCATCCTACCTTAGAAGCAGTGTCAGAGCCAGCTGTTCAAGAGCTGAAATCCAAGTCCAACCATTGTTCTCTACTTTTGGCTAGCTAGAGAGAGAGAGAGAGAGAGAGAGAGAGAGAGAGAGAGAGAGAGTTTTGCTGGAACCCATTGTGTGCCTCAAGGACTGTTGTACCTGTTGTGCCAAGTCTCGGGCCCTGGACGCCATGCCTGGGATATGGGGACTTTCGGGAGGAAGCTGTGGTGGACGCTCTGTGTGGGCATCAGGTGTTGAGGAGTGACAGGGGAGTGGGGTCATGCTCAATGACCGGCCCAAGGTGCTCTTTTTTTAAAATGGCAAGAGAAGGAAGGGTCCATTCAGACCCTAGGCATGTTGAGACACAGGCACACAGACCGGCAGGACGGGGAGCCACTCCCCCAGACAGTGAGTGTAAGGGACAGCAGCACTACCAAGTGTTCACATGCTGTGGGTCGCTGTCACCTGCACTGCCTGGGGTGGATGAGGCCCCGGTGATTCAGGCCCCGGGTGGGCCTGGCTCAGCCTCCCTAGGAGCTGTCCCAGGGCTCATTCCTGGA
Organism: Apodemus agrarius; assembly: GCA_964023405.1. NCBI lineage: Eukaryota > Metazoa > Chordata > Mammalia > Rodentia > Muridae > Apodemus > Apodemus agrarius. The sequence continues at coordinate 33,448,943 of OZ030014.1, read as the reverse complement.
TGCTTCTGGACCCCGGAGCGCCTGTTTCTGCCTTTCCTATAGAAAGAGCTGCCTAGTTTACAAGCTAGCAGAAGGTCCAAAGCCAGATCCTACACTAACCTGGAATGGCTGGGGAAGGGCCTGCTCATTTGGAAGAGACGGACGGAACCGTAGAATCATCCAGCCCTGCTGCCGGCTGCAGAGGATTCACTCCTAGCTCCGGAAACGTGGCTGCTAGGTCCCTAAGATAACAGCAGTCATGTATTTTTTATGCTTTTTAAATTTTTTTTTTGTAGTGCTGGAAGCCTCCCACATGACGAGCAAGCCCCCCATCGCTGAGCTAAGGCTTGGTCCTCTGCTGTAGGCGTGGTCCGATCCCCGTGCCTAAGGATCCCGGGTAGCTGGGATTCCAGGCCAGCGCCACCAGAGTGGGCTCCTGCTGTCCTCGTTTTGCTTGTCATAACGTCCTCAAAGTCTGTGTGTGCCGTGCTCACATCAGGGCCTCACAGCGTAGCACAGGCCCAAGCTGTCTATGGAACCCAGGCTGTCCTTGAAATCACGGCGATCTTTCGGCTTCCTTCTCTTCAATGTTGAGTAAAGTAAGCCACACCCAAGTATGGCCCGGGCTCCTGAGACGCTGTGGCCTTTCTTCCTTCCTCCTGTTTTGTTTGTTTGTTTTTGTTTTTGAAAGATTTATTTATTTTATGTAAGTGAGTACACTGTAGCTGTACACCTGGTTGTGAGCCATCATGTGGTTGCTGGTAATTAAACTCAGGACTTCTGTTTGCTCCAGTCCCTCTAGTTCCGGCCCAAATATTTATTTATTATTATATCTATGTACACTGTAGCTGTCTTCAGATATACCGGAAGAGGGCGTCAGATCTCATTACCGATGGCTGTGAGCCACCATGTGGTTGCTGGGATTTGAACTCAGGACCTTCGGAAGAGCAGTCAGTGCTCTTAACTGCTGAGCCATCTCTCCAGCCACCCCACCCCCATCCCCTCTCCTGTTTTGTGTTTTGCTTTCTTTTGAGATAGAGGGTCATTCTATAGCCTGGCCTGACCTTGAGCTCATGATCTTCTTGGCTCTACCTCCTGAAGTGCTGCTCTACCCGCCACACCCAGCGAAGACTATATCTCCTAGCCGTTCATATCACTCAGCATTCTAAGATTGGAAAAAAGACAGTGTATGTAGCAAAACTTAATGAACCAGAATGGTGGCCTTAGATTTCATTAGAAGGGAGTTAGGAAGGAGATGGGGATAATTGAAACTTTAGGAAATTAACGGATCAGCCGGGCGGTGGTGGCGCACGCCTTTGATCCCAGCACTTGGGAGGCAGAGGCAGGTGGATTTCTGAGTTCAAGGCCAGCCTGGTCTACAGAGTGAGTTCCAGGACAGCCAGGGCTACACAGAGAAACCCTGTCTTGAAAAAGCCAAAATAAATAAATAATAAATAAACAAATAAATAAATAAATAAATAAAAGTGCTGAGTGGGCAGTTTAAGGGGAACCGAGTGGAGCTGCGTAATGGCCAGGAGTCAGTTTGCCCTGTTTTGGGTGGGAAAGATTGGCACAGCTTCTTATTTCTTATTTTACTGTATTTTCAACTTTTCTTTTCCACTGCTCTATTCCAGAATCCTTCAGCCACTCACTTCCAGATCACTTAATGAAGTTATAATTGTTATGATAGCTACCCCTGTGTTCCAACCCTTTTTTTTTAGTTTCATAAAAAACAAAACAAAACACAACTATGTGATCAATTTTGTCAGTATAATTTTTTTTTTTTTGAGACAGGGTTTCTCTGTGTAGCCCCGGCTGTCCTGGAACTCACTCTATAGACCAGGCTGGCCTCGAACTCAGAAATCTGCCTGCCTCTACCTCCCAAGTGCTGGGATTACAGGAGTGCGCCACCACGCCCGGCTTCTGTCAGTATAATTTTATTTGTTTTTAAAACTATATGTGGTAGAAGGGGGGGATAAAATTGTGGGACTCTACCTAGTTGTGCTGCTTACTTATAATTCGAGCACTGGGGAGGCAGAGGCTGGTGTATTTCTGAGTTTGATGCCAGCCTGATGTTCATAGTGAGTTCCAGGACAGTCAAAGCTATGTAGAGAGACGCTGTTTTATTTTGTTTCTGTTTAAATAATAAAACAATACAAACAAAAAGGAAAAATATGTGGGGCTCTGTCCTCTAGAGACCTGGGATCCTCTGGGAGGTTTTATTTGTGTGTACTGATGGGGGGGGGCACTGGAAACCGCATCACCCAGGGACTGGCCCAGCTTCCTTCCATCTTGGGCCAGGGAAATGGGATACCTCTGTGCTATGAAATGTTGATGAGCTGCAGAGGGGACCAGCGCAGGAGTAGCAGATGGAATTCCTGGACGATTGTTCCGGCTGTCACCAGAGAAGACTGGCAGGAAGGAGAACTGGATAATTTATGGAGGGACAGATGCTAAGGCTTCTCCGGAACCATTTGGTCAAGCGGGGCCTGGGCTTGGGGGTAGATGCCTTTAGTTCTGAGCGGACAGGTTGGCTACGAGTCCTCCCTTTTCCTTTACCTGGCTTCCTCTTGTCCTGGAGTCTTTTCAGAAGGGCTGTGCCCCCTGAGGATGCAGAGGCAGAACTCCAGCTGACTCCCCTCTCAGGTTCTCCTCTGTGGAATCTGGACTCGTCCCTGCCACCATGCCTGCCAGGGCCCAGTGCGACTTGGGGCGGGGATGGGGCATGACTTTTCTTATTTTACTGTATTTTCAACTCTTCTTTTCCACTGCTCTATTCCAGAATCCTTCGGCCAATCCCTTCCAGATCACTTATTGAATAACAAGTATTTATTGAGTACCTACTTTGGGCAAACAATTTAGACACTGAGGGCACCGTGCTGAATGAGGAAAAAAAAAACCTGGAGTTTTCATGATAGTAGGACAGATGGTCACTAAACAAAGGAATATTTAATATGATATCAGATAATAATAGCCTCCATGTAAGAAAATGTTAAACTGTTAAACGAGGCACTGTTAGGGGGAGCGACTGGGTGCTGAATGGCCAAAGAGGGTTTCTTTGACGTGATGCCGTTTGAACAGGGACACACCTGTTGGTGACTACCTAGAAGGAGAACTTCCAGTCACCGGAAACAGAAAGCCGGAAGACTCTAAGGCATCAATATGCTTAGCACGCCCCAGGAAAACCTGCTACCTAATCGCTGTTGTGGGCTGTGCACCTGCTACAGCATATCAAAACATGCTCTTTGATTTAAAAAAAAAACACTAGGGTAAAGGGATACAGTAAGTAAAGCAAGATTTATGAAACTGGAGAGGTATTCAGCAGTCAAGAGCATTTGCTGCCCTTGTAGAGAACCCTAAATCAGCTCCCAGCACCTATATGGAGGCTCACAACTGCCTATAACTCCAGTTCCCAGTGATGTAATACCCTTTTCTGGCCTCTGCAGGCTCCTGAAGGTACGTAGTGCACATACATAGACATGGGCACGCACACACAAAATAAACTAATAAATAATTATGGTATGGGAGGAGGGGAGCTGGGCAGTGGTGGCGCACGCCTTTAATCCCAGCACTTGGGAGGCAGAGGCAGGTGGATTTCTGAGTTTGAGGCCAGCCTGGTTTACAGAGTGAGTTCCAGGACAGCCAGGGCTACACAGAGAAACCCTGTCTCAAAAAAACAGACAAACCAAAAAAAAAAAAATTATGGTACGGGATATTCGTAATAAAGTTCTGTGCAACTAGTTAGAGCTATCTAGTAAATGGAGCATCAAAGGGAAGGCTTTCTTGAAGAGGTGATAGTTTTAAGAATGGAAACTGAAAACTGGGCCTAGAGTCTAACACCTGTAATACCAGGTGAGTTTAATACCTGTATACCAAGATGCTTGCCTGGGCTACATAATGAATCTGAAGTCAGCCTGGACTACAGTGTGAAGACGTGCCCTTCCCTCCAAAAACAGTAAAAATTGACCTCCGGATGTGAAGAGCGAACTGGATTGCAGATCTCAAGGCTTGATTTTCTAACTGGATTGCAGATCTCAAGGCTTGGTTTTCTGTTAACACAGGACAATTTAAGAACCTCAAACTTTGGGAGAGGTGGGAAGCAGGGTTGAAAAGGGGGAAACTGGGTTATGTGTTACCTTCTGTCAAGATGAAAAGCTGGCATTTTCCTTTACCCCGTGTGGCACTCTGGAGGCAGGGGCCAAAGGCTCTCTGTGGGTTCAAGGTCAGCCTGTTCTACAAAGTGAGTTTCCATTCCAAGGTCAGCTAAAGAGGCCTGACCCAAAGAAGCCTGACAGGTGGAGTGGAGATGACAGTGCGCGGCGGTGTGTGTTAGTGTTTTTCTTTGTATAAGAAGCAGCTCCTACTGCATTTTTAGACGTTGTTCCCTATTTTCCCCCAGAGTACCAGTTTTTCCCCCTTTCTCACTGTTGACTCCTACTTCCGACACCGACTTCTTTTTTCCCTTGCCAGATGCGCAATGCTTGTTTCCAGCATCACCAGAAGTCCCTATTCTTTACCCCGAGGCCCCGCCCCAGGCGCCGCCCCTGATGACGCACGGCGCCTAGTGCGTGGGGATTCCCGCGGTCCAGGCCCCTACCCGGCCTGCCCCGCGGCAAGATGGCTACCTGAAGGAGAGGGCCCCGGCGGAAAGTTTGTTGTGGGATTTTTGAGTAGTCGCGCTGGGAGGCTAGAGTTGAGGGGGATTGCAGGGCTCTAATATGGAGTAGGGATGGAGGGAGGAAACAGCTCCGAGGTGGTAGGATTCCAGGATGGAGGAGTGTTGGAGGCGGAAAGGGAAAAAAAAATGCCGATGGGGGCGGAGGGGAGGGGGCCTGTAATTCTGTGGCAGCCCTAGGGGAGGAGATGGGGCGGGAGTAGCCAGAAATAGGTGTGGTTCGGATTCTGGAGGAGCAATCACTCACGAGTTGAAAAAGTTACTTCTCTCAGAGTAAGGAAGCCCAGAGCGTGGGACAGAGGCCTGACTCCATCGAGCCAGTGGGAGGGGAAAGGGCTCTTCTTGTAGTTGCCGTCGGGAAAGGATAGGAGTGAGATCTGGAGCGTACTGGGCGGGTCTCCCCAAGGAGGGGACCGAAGCCAGTCAGATGGCCCTCTTCCAGGCTTAGATTAGCCTTATCCATAGATCCTATAGCAACATCTGCCCCAATTTCAGCTTGAAGACCCAGGGGCCCCAGGGACTGGAAGAAATCACATTGCCTGCTTGGAAAGAAGAGGTAGCAACTTGCCCCAGCCCAACCCCAGAGCGGGTAAGATGGTTTCCAGAGACAGGTTTCTGAGTGATATTCTCCCTGGGAGAGAATCCATGGGTTTGGAAAATCAGTTAATCCCAGAAGGTTGCTTGCTCTTCTAGAGAGTTTGTTTTTTGACTGTGATCCTTAAGTTGGTGTTTTGGTTAGACTGCTGGCTACCTTTTGGGAGCTGGTGTAGAATTAAGTTTTGCTTGCCTTCAGCTGATGAACAACTCTGCGCAAGTAGAGGGTAAACTAAAAATATTCTTTCTTTCTTGTTTGTTTATTGCTTTTTTGACATAGGGTCTCACTGGGTAGCCCTGCCTGGCCTGGAGCTCACTGTGCAGAGTTGGCTGAAAGTATTCTAACGCATTCTTGTCACAAAGCAGTTTCCTACGTGTGTACCATTTCTTTTTCCATTTCCCCTCACATTACCAGTTTGCCATTCTGCCTGGAAGTAGACCTTTTGTGGGTGACATGATGGGGAGCCACAGTCAACTTTCTGATGGGGTTCACGAACGTTTTAGGTCATTTCAATGAGCAGCTGCAGAAGTCACTCCTGGTGTTTGTCTGCTTTGGCAATTTTCTTTTGGGTGAGAAAAGGTCATTGGTGCTCCTTGGGTGTGGACTGGGAGACCTGTGTCTCCGGTGAGGGAAAGACAGGATGGGAATAGGAAGAAACTCAGGATGAGTCTACATGGCAAGGGGTCAGTGTGACCTGTGTAAAAAGTTGTGAATTCTCGGTATCCCTGACCATCCCTGATAAAATGTTACTTTGCAGCGGCATCAGTGAGATAAAGGCAGGAAACATTCTGGAAACGTGCCCTTTTCTGGTTAACTTTCTCTTCGCCCTTATATGTGCTCCATCAAATCACGTTTAACAAAGAAAAGGCCATCACTGTACTCAAAGGGAGCATGGTCTTCCACAGAGTGAACTTGCTCCTGGAGAGAGAGGCCTGAAGACTGAGGATATTAATGCAGTCTTCGCGAATGTTGCTGTCCCAGGCAGATAGAGTTGTGAGCTGGCCTCTGAAATTTGCGGTTTTTGTTGTTGTTGTTGTTGTTAGTGAGCTTTTTTGGTTTGTTTGTTTGTTTTTTTTTTACTGTTTTTGAGTCAGGGTCTTGCTGTGTAGCTCTGGCTGACCTGGAACTCTTTCTGTAGACCAGGCTGGCCTGGAACTCCTGGACACACAATGCCTAGATTAGTTTATTTTAAATATTGTAATTAAAATATTGTTACTTTATGTTTATGAGTGTTTTGGCTGCAGATACATTTGTATACCAGATGTAGGCCTAGTGCCCATGGAGACCAGAAGAGGTATCCTGTCCCTTGGAACTGGAGTTACAGATGGTTATAAGATGCCATGTAGGTGCTGGGAATTAAACCCTCTTGTAGAAGAGCAGCCCGTGTCCTTAACTGTTAAGCGATTCTCACGGGCTGGTGTGTGCCTGACTGTATGTATGTGCATGCACCATGTGCTTTGGGGCTCTCAGACTTCAGAAAGGGGGCATTAGATCCCCTGGATTTCCAGGCAGCTGTGAACTTCCATAGGGGTGCTGGGAGCTGGATCCAGGTCTTCCGCAGGAGCAGTAAACACTCCTGTAATTGCTGAGCCATCTCGCCAGCCCCCAGTTAGACAGGTTTGCTCTGATGCAGTCTGGCCTCAAACCCATTGTAGAGCTCAGGCTGGCCTTGAGCTTGGGGCAGCTCTTTCCCTCATGTGTCTTCCTCCAAGTTACAGGATTATAGACATGAATGACTGCGGCCATTCTGGGGGTTTTTGTGTGTTCACTTTTCTTCTTTAAGGAAGTCTTGCTGTATTGCCTAGGCTAGACTTAGACTCTGGGGCTCCTCAAGGGATCCTCCTTCATCAGCATCTCAAGAAGCTGGGTCCATGGGAGCGCAGCACTGTGCCCAGTGCAGTCAGGTTTCATATTAAAGTGTATTTTGGGACATGCACGTGTGTGACGATTGGATTGGGAGGTCTGACTTTGTGGAGACGCTCTCACTAATCATGTCTTCTTCACTGCATGCATATTCCTACCACCAAGCATTCACTCCAGGCAGAGGCCTTAAGTCAGTGCCACTGGTCTAGCTGCAGTGTGCTCAGGTGCCCAAAGAGCTGAGGAGATTTAGCTTCAGATTCCTTTCTAGAAGTTAGGGAACCCTTTTTTTTCCCCTGAAGAAAATTTGTGTATGTGGTTCCTTGGGAGTTGTAATCAGTTAGAACTGTGTGGTAGCCAGGCATGGTAGCACACACCTATAATTCTAGCATGCAGGAGGCTGAGGAAAGAGGATTGGTAGTTTGAGGCCAGCCTTGTTTACATAGACCCTCTTTCTGAGAAAAGAAAAGGAGAAAGAAGGGGAAAGAGCAGTGTGTTGAGTGCTGAACAGCTAAGAGAATCGAGCTGGTGTATACTAGTAACTTTAGCATTCGATAATGGAGGCAGAAGGATCAGGAGTTCAGGAGCGTCCTCAAGTTATGTAACATATTTGAGGATAGCCTAGGCTACTTGGAACCTGTTTCAAAAACAAAAGAACAAAAACTGACACACAGAGCTAGGTTGCTAGTTGGATCCCAACTGTGGCTGTTTGACCTTTCTTAATTGTATAGTTCTGTGCACTTCAGTTTCTCACTGCCCAGTGGGGAGAGTAAGAGTCCCTGTCTCGGACGTGTTGTAAGGGTTCATCCACGAATGTGCTTCAGCTCTCCCTGACACCTGATAAATACCGTTCTGCTCATCAGATCCCCGTGCTTGGCCCTGTGCTCGATGGAGGATTTGTGCTGGTGGGCTGCTAGCCTGATGCTGCAAAGATCGGTGCCACCCTTTGATTATGGGGCTGGCTAAGTTAAGCTGGGTGAGGTGTGTCAGGAGCTGAGGCTGGGAGTTTTGTCTTTGCTGGTGAGCAGTAATACCGGCGAATATTGAGGACATTCTCTCCTGGAAGCACTCTGCATGCAATAGCTACTTTTTTGGGTAACAGCTATATGAAGATCTGCTGTTTATAGTCCGATTTCACAGATGAGGAAATGAAGTGTGGTGGTCGAGCCATTTTTTCAAAGGTCCCCGGTTACGAAGTGGCAGAGCCCTGCAGGGTGTGAACTCAGGACCCTTGTTTCAGCAATTGAATGAGCTGGTTTGTTTGTTTTTTTGTTTTTTTTTTTTTTTTTTTAAGGATGTATTTATTTTGTGTATATGAGTATACTATAGCTGTGCAGATGGTTGTGAGCCATCATGTGGTTGCTGGGAGTTGAATTCAGGATCTCTGCTCACTCTGGTCCAAAGGTTTATTTATTATTATGTGTAAGTACACTGTAGCTATCTTCAGACACACCAGAAGAGGGCATCAGATCTCATCATGCATGGTTGTGAGCCACCATATGGTTGCTGGGATTTGAGCTCAGGACCTTCGGAACAGCAGTCAGTGCTCTTAACCACTGAGCCATCTCTCCAGCTCCCTGTTTGGGTTTTTTATATGTAATAAATTAAAAAAATTATTTGGGGACCAGGCATTTGGTGTACACATTTATTCCTAGTACTCAAGAGGCAGAGGCAGTTGGATCTCTGTGGTTTCTAGGCCAGCCTGGCCTATTTAGCAAATTCCAGGCTAGCCAGGTGAGACCCTGCCTAAAAATTTTTGTTATCATTGTTACTATTTTTATGAGTATTTGTTTTGTTTTGTTTTGTTTTGTTTTTTGAGACAGGGTTTCTCTGTGTAGCCCTGGCTGTCCTGGAACTCACTTGGTAGACCAGGCTGGCCTCGAACTCAGAAATCTGCCTGCCTCTGCCTCTTAAGTGCTGGGATTAAAAGCGTGTGCCACCATGCCCGGCTTGGTTTTTTTTTTTTTTTTTTTTTTTTTTTTTGGTTTTTCGAGACAGGGTTTCTCTATGTAGTCCTGGCTGTCCTGGAACTCACTCTGTAGACCAGGCTAGCCTCGAACTCAGAAATCCACCTGCCTCTGCCTCCCAAGTGCTGGGATTAAAGGCGTGCGCCACCACTGCCCGGCTTGTTTTATTTTTTAATTGGATGGTAGAGGTGTACGATCATCCTGGACTAGAGTTACACATGATTGTGAACCACTTGCTGCAGGTTCTGGGACTTGAACTCTGGAAGAGCAGTGCATACTCTTAACTGCTGAGCTGCCTCTCCAGCCCTCGACACTCAAACAGTTGTATTTATGTGAAGTTACCTTTGTTGCGGCTCAGCCGCAGCCTCCGCCTCCTGAGTTCACTGATACGTGGTTGCGAACCCTTGGCCTTCACATAGGCTAGGCACGTACCCCACCACCGAAATGAATTCCCAGCGCCCACTGGGCTTTACAGTTGGTCCCTTTGCCTCGGCTTCCAGAGCGGCTGCACCGTAGGCATGCGTATGTGCGGTTACTTGAGAGCTGCAGAGGTGACTTGTTTAACTACCTCCCCCAGGCCGCTTGTCCTGTTGCTTCCATGTCCACCCATGGGAGACATATTTTGGGTGTTCAGAATTCGTTTCTGGGACTCAGCTCTTCAAGTCACCCTTCTGTTTGCTCTTAGGAATAACACATAAGGCAGAGACCGTGCAGAGGACACTGTGGGCCAGGCGGCTCTCTCCTTTAAGTCTCGGGCCTTAGTGAGTGAGACCAACACTGGGATCCACCCTGACTCAGGCACGGCAGTGTACCCTTGGCAGAGACAGAAATGAGGATGGCCGTGGGAGCCCAGGCTAGCCAACAGCTCTCACTCTAGCACAGTTTAAAGAAGGATGTATTCCTATGTGTTAATTTCGACAAATATTAGGGATGGTGTTTGATTTTGATCACTGACATGTGGAGATAAAGTAGCCACAGTATTAAATTCATAGACTGTATGCAATCATTCTTTTAAAAATAGCAACCTACACAGAGGAAAAATAGGTGACATTTTAAATAGCTCCTTCTCTCAGCGTTTGGTGAAAATGGAAAACAGATGTTCCTGCCCTGAAGCTGTGCTGCCTGCTGAAGGCTGGGTGTAGGGCGTGAGTCTCTTCTCCTGTGTGCCAGGCAGGGATGGCCTGAGGGCAGAGCCAGCCTCAGGTGTGGTTAACTGGCTCTCCTTCACCCTGTGCGTCAGACGCGCCTCTTCCTTCTGAGTCCTGTCCTGTCTCTTTAACACACCCGCAGGGCCCATCTTTTCTTCAGTGAGTGACTTTACCCTGCCAATAGGCGTGTGCCTAGTGTATAACCGGATTTTAGGGGACTTGGAGGCCCAGGTCTGCACTTTTCCCTGAGGACTCTGGCCTGGCCCCATAATGAACTTCTTTGTTTGTTGTGGTATTGACAGATTTGTTCCCTCCTCCATTGTCTTAGCAGCCACACATCCCAGGGTGACATCCCTTGTCTTGGTGTGTGCAGCCATCAACGCATGTTGCAACGCGTTCTCCTAATAGAGCACATGGTGCTGTGGAGGCCTGTGGGCCTGCAGAGCTCAGGTTACAGCTTAATGGATAGCTGGTTGCCGGGGAGCGCTGGCATTGGAGCCGGTTCTACCTTACCATCTATACACTAGATTCCTCTTCAAATGCCCATGCTTGAGATTTATGTTCAAACCTCTTCATCGTCGTCGTCGTCGTCGTCGTCGTCGTCGTCGTCGTCGTCGTCGTCCTTTTACTGTCTTCTTACCACATGTGAAGAACCTCCTGATGAGCTGAGTCTTTGTCTCATCTGGATAGGCTTTTATGTTTTAAAGATTCTAAAAAATGTGTATGTGTGGTTATGTGCACTTGAGTGCAGATGCCCACAGAGACCAGAAGAGGGTGGTGTTGGCTTTTTTCCTCCCTTTTTTCTTCTGTCTCTGTCTCTCGTTGTCTCTCTGTGTGTGGCTGTCTCTGTATGTCTCTGTCTCTCTGTCTCTGTCTCTCTCTCTCTCTCTCTGCAGCATTGCCTCACCTGGAACTCTGCCCTTTGGGTGCTGGAGTAAGGGCTTGTGCCTCAGCACCTGGCAGATGAGATTTTACCAGCCATCTGGACTTAACGCAGCCTTTGCAGCTTCCCGGCCTTTGCATACACACATGCTGTGGCCCACATTTCTGGATCCCTCTCTCTGCTCTCTTTAGCCCTTTTTTTGTCCTTCAGATCTTGTCTTTGTTGGTTTGTTTTGTTTGTCTTTTTCAAGACAGGGTTTCTCTGTGTAACCCTGGCAGTCCTGGAACTCACTCTGTAGATCAGGCTAGCCTTGAACTCAGAAATCTGCCCGCCTCTGCCTCCCAAGTGCTGGGATTAAAGGCGTGCGCCACCACTGCCCGGCTTCAGATCTTGTCTTAAATGCCCCTTCTAACAATTTGCTTCTCTTTAATCTCTTTGGTCTATCCTTGACTCTGATACTATATTTGCCTGTTTTGTTTTGTCTGCTTCTCCCAGGACCTAAGTGTTCTGAGAACAAGGACTTGTCTTGACTTCTGTATGTCCAGCATTTGGGGTAGTGAAGGTACTTACAATGGTGTGGTGCCTGGAGGGTGAGTGAAGGATCCAGGTTTCCTCTCCCTGCTTCTGTCTACCATGCTGTTGTTAAACTGTTTCCCAAAAAATAAAAATAAAAACAAAAACAAACAAAACAAAACAAAACAAAAAAGCCGCCTTTAATCCCAGCACTTGGGAGGCAGAGGCAGGTGGATTTCTGAGTTCGAGGCCAGCCTGGTCTACAGAGTGAGTTCCAGGACAGCCAGGACTATACAGAGAAACCCTGTCTCGAAAAACAAAACAAACAAAAAAACCAAAATGTTTCCCTAGTAAACACTCTGCCCTAGCTGAGCACGATGGTGAACCAAGAATCCAGCTCTTGGGTCCTAAGGCAGTGTGTTGAGTTCCAGAGCAGCCTGGTCTATACAGTGGGGCCCTGCCTCCAAAAACCACTCAACCCATGCCTTCTGAAGTACTGTGGTTCTTCCCTATTTAATTTAAAGCTCATCCTCTTTACCTTGGCATACAAAAAGTACCTCACATTCTGGCCCTGGCCTGAGCTTACTCCTTGTCCTGGTTTGTTTTCTGTTGCTGTGATAAAACACTAAGACAAAGTGACTTGGGAAGAACAGGGTTCATTTCTCTTGAACTTCAGTGTTAGAATCCATCATTGAGGGAAGCCGGAGCAACAGTCAACGCAGAGACCATGGAGGGACCCATTTTTACTGTGTGTGCTTGGTCAGTCTGTGGTCTACCGTGGGCTGTGCCTTTCTGCGTCATGTCTTGTTAAAGAATGTGGTCCCCCAGACAGACTTGCCTCCAGACCAGTCTATGCAGGCCCTGTCTTCACTGAGGGTCTCTCTTCCCAGATGACACTAGCTTGTGTAAAGTTGGCAAGAAAAAGCCAGCTCAGCCCGTTAGCCAGAGTCACTGCCACCATGCTCCATGTATCCTGCTCGTCATGGTGCCATGAGCCCACCTGTTGTCCTCTTTATGCTGTACTCAGTCCACATGTCTCCATCCGCCAGGAATAACTTCTTTGACACTTCTATGAGAAGTTTTCTCCCACCACCTTAAGAAAAAAAACAAAGACAAAGACTAGGGTCTTGCTGTGTAGCCCATAGTGACTTTAGGCTGTCTGGCCCATAGTGACTTCAGGCTGTGTAGCCCATAGTGACTTCAGGCTGTGTGGCCCATAGTGACTTCAGGCTGTCTGGCCCATAGTGACTTCAGGCTGTCTGGCCCATAGTGACTTCAGGCTGTCTGGCCCATAGTGACTTGAGACTTGCCATCTTTAGCCTCTGGTCCCTAAATGCCTGGATTGTAGGCGTCCACTCCTGCCTGGCCCACACCTGCCTTCCCTGCCCTCCTCCCTGTAAAGCTCTGGAACGTTTTCCGTCCTTTCCCATGCTCAGTAGGTTTGTGTGGAGTGCACTCTGTTGACCACACGTGGGGACGGTCCCTCATTTCAGGTGGAGTGCTGTGGGCTGTGTGGGAGAGTCTGCTTTTGGAGCCAGGTGGGTTTGTTTCAAATTATGACCACGCCTGCTGTGCAGTGTTGACAAGTTTCTTCGCTGGAGGAGTCCTTGTCTTTTTTAAAGATTTTTTTTTTTTGTTATGTATACAGTGTTCTGCCTGCGTGTGCCTGGCACATGAAGAACAGGCCTTAAGTAACTCTTGAATCCCAGTTTTGAGACTCTATGGATAAGAAAAGGCTTCTTTTTTTTTTTTTTTTTTTTTTTTTTTTTTGGTTTTTCAAGACAGGGTTTCTCTGTATAGCCCTGGCTGTCCTGGAACTCACTCTGTAGACCAGGCTGGCCTCGAACTCAGAAATCCGCCTGCCTCTGCCTCCCAAGTGCTGGGATTACAGGCGTGAGCCACCAACACCCGGCCAGAAAAGGCTTCTTTTAAGATTTAGGCCCCTTGATTTCTGTCCTGAAGCCAGGGCGTTTTGAATAGCGTGGTAAATGGAGAGTGTCTCCTTTCTTGTGCTGCAGCAACAGTGAGATCCAGCATAGGAAGGAGCGCGCCATCACAGAACAACCTGTGAAAATCTGACTGCAGTGCAGCCCTCATTCCTGGGCTGACTGCAGTGCAACCCCCATTCCTGGGCTGACTGCAGTGCAACCCCCATTCCTGGGCTGACTGCAGTGCAACCCCCATTCCTGGGCTGACTGCAGTGCAACCCCCATTCCTGGGATGACTGCAGTACAACCCCCATTCCTGGGCTGACTGCAGTGCAACCCCCATTCCTGGGCTGACTGCAGTGCAACCCCCATTCCTGGGCTGACTGCAGTGCAACCCCCATTCCTGGGCTGACTGCAGTGCAACCCCCATTCCTGGGATGACTGCAGTGCAACCCCCATTCCTGGGATGACTGCAGTGCAGCCCCCATTCCTGGGATGACTGCAGTGCAACCCCCATTCCTGGGATGACTGCAGTGCAACCCCCATTCCTGGGATGACTGCAGTGCAACCCCCATTCCTGGGCTGCAAAGTTGTGATGGACCACCGTATGCCTGCTGCTTCCCCGGTCCTGGGGAAGGTGGGAGTGACCTTGGGTGTGCCTAGTGGATGGTGGATTGTAGTTACTGGGGCTTTGGATAGACAAGAGGGTTCCATACGATAAGTGACTGGATGAAGCGTGTCGTAGTCAGGTCTGTAGCGTAGGCTATGCTGTGATGAAACACCATGACCAAAGCAGCCTGGGGAGGGAAGGGTTTGTTTGGCTTACTTTAAAACATCACTATTCCTCATCAAAGGAAATCAGGACTGAACTCAGGCAGGGCAGGACCTGGAGGAGAGAGCTGATGCAGGGGTCCCAGGAGTGCTGGGTTGCCCTTCGATGCTTGCTCAGCCTGCTTTCTTATACAGTCAACCAGCCCAGGGGTGGGGCTACAACTGCCCTCCAGGCTCGCCTGTCACTCAGTCTTATGGAGGCTTTTTTTGTTTGTTTGTTTTTGTTTTTGATTTTGTTTTTTGTTTTCCTTACGTGATCGTCCCTCTCATTTAATCAAGCTTGTGTCAAGATAACAAACCAGCCAGCACAGAGTGCTTTGGGACCCATGTTCCCAAGTGTCTGAGGGACTGAAAAATGTCAGGAATAACAAGAGGAATGTATGCAGCTATTGAGTAAGCCAGACTTGCAGGCCCCTGTGGTCTTAGGGCTTTGGTCTTCCGAAATAGCTGGTGGCTGAGTCACCGTCTGTTCTTCCCATTACGGTAGTTGATGGGAATGGTCTGTAGATCCCACTTCTGAATAGATACAAGAGGAATTGGTTTTAGGGGTTGGAACTCTTGAACGGCATGCAAGGTACTCCAGCCTGAGCCTGCAGTCAGATGAACAGAACTCCCTGTTCTCTGTATGGCCACAGATTCCCGCCTGCACCAGTTGTGTCCTCTGTGATCCCGAAGCATGCCCTATATACTGAGTCACCGCTAACCCGTCTCTCCTCTGCTAAAGGGAAGATCTGCGTCTGCGGCTGTGTAGGAACAAGGCCTTAACTGAAGGCAAACATTAGGTCCTGGGAAAGAGTGCTGGGCAGCTCTGGTTGCCCTGCGATCTGCCTATCCTTCCCAGGTGGATTAGAGCAGATGAGATCTTGCCGGTAAGACCTAGACCTTCCCAGTTCTTAGGGCTTTTTCTTTTTCTTTTTTTCTTTTTTCCTTTTTCAGATGAAAGGCTCACCCTGAAGCCCTGGCTAGATCGGAGGGGTTTTTTGTTTTTTTGAGACAGGGTTAGCTCTGGCTAGCCTCAAACTTTGAGCCTCCTTCCTTCCTTGTCATCTGTGTTGGGATTCTGGGCATACCTCAGTCATTCCCAGCCTGTTTGTTTTTCTATATAGACCTGGCTGTTCTGGAACTCACTGTGTAGACCCTGCTGGCCTCCAGCTCACAGAAATTTGACCGCCTCTGCCTCCTGAGTGCTGGGATTAAAGACTTTCACCACTACACACAATGGGCTACCCTTTGACCACAAACCAGATTTAGCTGACTTAGCTGTTGTCTTGTTGCTCTTGTGGGTAAGGGTCTGAAGGCCACCCACCTATCAGTGGCCAGGTGGCCTTCTTCCTCTAGGAAAAAGGTGAAAAAGCCTTTAGGGGAACATTTAGCTTTTTTTTTTTTTTTTTTTTTTAGGCTTTTTTGAGACAGGGTTTCTCTGTACAGCCCTGGCTGTCCTGGAACTCACTCTGTAGACCAGGCTGGCCTCGAACTCAGAAATCTGCCTGCCTCTGCCTCCCAAGTGTCTGGGATTAAAGGTGTGCACCACCACCGCCCAGCTAGATTTAGCTTTCTTAAACAGTGGTTCTCAGCCTGTGGGTCAAGAACCCTTGTCCAGTTGAATAACTTTGATAGGGCTGCCTTTGACTGTAGAAAGACAAAGATGTTTGCATTATGATCCATAATAGTATCAAATTTACATTTATGAAACAGCAACAAAAGTAATGTTATGGCTGTGGTAGTGGAGTTGCCACACCTCGAGGTACTGTATTAAGGATCACAGCCTCAGGAAAGTTGAGAGCCACTGTTAGAGCATTGTCTTTTCTCCACAGTTGGGATGGCTTTTGAGGCCCAGGGCCAGTACTCAGAGTACTATGGGGAGTCTCAGTTAATGGGCAGTTGGGGAACCTGTTGGCGCATGCATTTTTGTGGTGTATGCTGGAGGATAAACCTAGGGCCCTGCACATGCTAACAAGTACTCTAACCTTGGGCCATCTCTAGCACCCATCTTCCTTTTTTTTTTTTTAAAGTTTGAAGCAAGAGTCTAAGTTGTGCAGGCTGGCCTTGAACTTGTCATCCTCCTGCTTCAGTGTGCTGGGCAGCTGGGTGATTCCAGACCCACACTGGGGCAGATGGAGACTGTTCTTCCCATCTAGCTCCAGTCACTGCTCTGCCTGGGGCTTCTCAAGCAGGGCTGAGGCCCTCTCCGCCCTTTCCTGGTGTGTTAGAAGTGAGTTTGCTGTCCTGCTGCCCCAGGGGACACATCTCAAGTTTCCACTGTGGTGGCTGGCACTGTCTTCCCCAGGATGTCCCTGCAGGCTTTGGGAAGGTGTTGGTGCTTCTTAGAAGTAGGGTTCTGAGAGGGTGGAAGAGCCCCTGTCAGAGGCTGGGAACTGTGTACTTTATGGGGTCCTCGGGCTCCCTGGGCCATCTGTATGGCGGTGTGCCACCTTTTCCTTGCGTGGCCTAGCTCTGGGGCATGGCCACACACTGCTCCATTGTACTGTGTGTTCTGACACAGCTCTCATCTCAGCCTGCCTCCAGCTCTCTCCTACAGTTCTTTCCCTCAGAGCCTCAGTGGGAGGTGGTGGAATGCACTGTTGGCATAGGCCTGGATGAGTGGCAGCTGCATCTGGGATAGGGGGTTGTTCTGAGCCAGTGATCAGAGTCCTGGTGCAGCCTGGCAGTGGGGTTTGGGAACTAGGGAGACAGGGAGTTGCCTTCCACAATAGCTGCCTTCTCCTGATCCACCAGACAGCCCTGTTGTGTGGGTTAGTAAGCTGGACTCACTGTCGGCCAGGCGGGCTGTTGGGCTTCCATCGGGTGCTTTCCCCCAGAAGAGCACAGTATGTGCCGGAGGGCTCCTTCAGTGCGGTCTCTGCTCTCTCTCTGCAGCTGCTCACACACCAACCCGTCTGCTTATATGGAGCGCCTGGAGGGCGTCTGCCAGGAGCCTGCTGCTAACAGCACTAACCAGGAAAGCTGGCTGGCTGGGGACAAGACACTAACCCTGTGAGTCTGACCTTGGCTAGCTGACCTGCCCCAGGCGTTGCCAGCGGGTCTCTGTGGTCTCTTCCAGGCCGCCTGCCTCCTCTGCTTTCGGGGTCCCTTTCTCATCTCCCCTAATGTGGCGATTCCGCTTTGGTCTTTGCTCCTTTTCTGTTGCTGTGTGAAACACCATGACCAAGGCGGCTCAGGGAAGAACGCATTTGGTTGGGTTCTCGTCAGGGCTGGGGTCTGTGACTGTGACCGGAACAGCTGAGTCAGCTCTTGATCCCCAGCCTCGAGGGAGGGAGAAGGGGAGTGACAGATGTGACCAGACAAACACACAGCAACACCCTCCAGGAATGGTGAGACTCATTTCAAACTACAGAGCTCACCCGCAGTGGACAAGGCCACACCACCTCATACGTCCCAAATAGTCCCACCAACTGGGGCCAGGTATTCAAATGCGTACCAGTCTCATTCAGACAGCCACACACCCTTCATGGCCAGAAGAGAGATGCCCAACACAAGATTCCTGCCTCTCCCTCGTTCACACTGGACACCTCAGTCTCCCACAAGGCCAAATTGGTTGGTGGTTCTGTTCTGTTCTGTTCTGTTCTGTGCTTTTAGCAGCATGAGCTAGACTTTCCCTCAGTTACCATGCTATCCGTACGTCTCTGCTTCAGAGATAGGTGAGGTGGGAGAACACCCCAGAGGCTTTTCCTCCCTTTGCCAAGAGGGCAAGTGTGGACACCCCTAACCCCCCCACCCCCGCCAATCACTCACTCAGAATAAGAAGTGAGGTTGTCCTCCTCTTTTTTTTTTTTTTTTTTTTTTTTTTTTTTTGGATTTTTTTTTCAAGACAGGGTTTCTCTGTGTAGCCCCCAGCTATCCTGGAACTCACTCTGTAGACCAGGCTGGCCTCGAACTCAGAAATCTGCCTGCCTCTGCCTCCCAAGTGCTGGGATTACAGGCATGCTGGTTGTCCTCTTGTTGGTTGAGAGATTGAGACTTCCCTTGGCCTGGTCAGAGAGTGAAGTATCGTGAGAGTCAGATTCAGGCCTGTGTGTGACGGTGTGGCTCCCACAGTCACCCTTGCTCTGAGGTGGAGCTTGGTTTTCACATGGAGTGTCAGGCGGACTTTAGCCGAGAATCGGGAAGGGTGCCTCAGCTAGACAGGGCAGGATCTGGCTTTGGATTCTTCAGGCCCAGGAGAGGTCCTGGCTCCGTGGGTGATTGGTGAGTGTTGCCTGGCTTTAGGAGCTGCTCCCCTAGACCCTGTTCTTCATGCTTGGAACAGAGAAGGGATGCCTGACAGTCTCAAGACCAGTTAGTTGCTTTGCTCTCCTGGCAGTCCGATAGGTAGCTCTACACAAACTGTGTCTTCAGGCTTGGGAGGTGAGCCTGGAGCTTGAGGCGTGTGAGCCCTCCTGGCAGATTCTCTTCCTGGTGGCTGAGAGGAAGAAGCCTGGGCCTCGACTGCAGTGTGTGGATATGTGGGGCACAGGTACTTCAGGGTGCCTGAGAGATTGAGTCGGGAGTGAGCAAGCTGAAGGGGATGGGCTTGGCTCTGACTAGAAAAGCGAAGACTGCTGGCCGGGCCACAGCTGTGCTTCTCCCCTTAGGAGGGGGCAGAGTCGAATGTCAGGGGCAGGCGCGGACTAGGGGCTTCAGGCCGCTTCAGGAGGGTTTGGTTCCTTGGATCTCCATCAGCAGTCTTACTCCTTTGTTCCTGTCACGTGTGACAGCTAGACACTGTTTGTCCAGGTGGGGAGCCGGGTGGGGTGGGTTCTCGTACTCACCAGCACTGGTCTTGAGGCTTCATGATTGCTCTGGTTAGAACCAGTCTCTCCCTTTGGCCTTCAGAGTCCTGTCGGTTTGTTCAGCTTGGTGTGGGCAGGGGGCCAGCTCAGCTACCGGCAGCTTATCCCAAGAGGGTGAGGTTGTACTTGCCCAGGGGCATGAATAGCTATTGGAGGGGCAGCAGGGCTGGTCTGGGCACAGACTGGCATCGTCTACCCTACTCATCAGCCTAGAGCAGCACCTTTGCCCAGGCCCCACCCTGAGAGCGGCTGGCTGCCTGCCTGCTTGCCACGCGCCCAGGATTGCTGAGGGCTTCGCTCATGTACCTTGGGGACAGCTGCATGCCGGAAACTGGGGGCTGAGGCAAACGAGGGGGTGGGGTGCAGTGGGGAAGGCTGAATCCAGCTTTGGGAGGATCATGGATTGGGCTAAGGACAGTTCTCTGCAGCAGGCTGGGCGGAGGGGTGTGTTGGAGTGTGAGAGGACTGGCGGGCAGTTCTTAGGGCTGTGCTGGTGGGTCTTGGACCCCAGGGTTGACCCTTGCAGTGTAGGGTTTGTGTTTGGGAGTGTTCAGTGGAGGCAGAGCCTAGACTTCAGAAGCTTCACAATCGTCCAGGCCTGCACGGCAAGTGTGTTGAATACTCCTGTGATGGGCAACTTCCTCAGGTTGCAGATGTCAGAAATTGGATATCCAAGGCATGTGGTTTAAGAAAGTCAAGGAGAGGTGTCTTGCTTCCTGTGCGATCAGGATGCTGTGATTTGGGCTGATGGAGGCTTTGAGAAGGGCAGGTGTTTATTACCTATTTATATCCTGCTAGGTCCAGGAATTAAGGCTGTATACATAGGTCAGCTGTCTTCTAAAGTAGGGATCAATTTTCCTTTCACTTTGAAAGCAACAGCAATTACTAACTATTCTTGGAACCATTATGAAGAAAAACTTTAAAGACTCATATAGTGTGGGTCCCACCCTGATTAAAAGGTTCATTGACCCCTCAGGGACCCTCAAAACTTAGTTCATTGGCAGCCCTGAGCAGACTTTGTTAGTAGGCTTTATAATAATCTGAACCCACATAAATGACATCCTTTCCTAAAGGAGGTGTGCGTGCCATGGGTAGGAGGACGATGGTCTAACTGGGTAGGGTGCTGACATGGGGCAGTGAGCCTGTTCACACGGATAGTGCAGACCTGAGGAGCTAGAGGAGGCTTCTGATGGGATGGGGGGCGGGGCTGGCAGGCAAAAGGGCAGAGAGCATTCTGTCCTGCTCCCGTGTGTGTGTGTGTGTGTGTGTGTGTGTGTGTGTGTGTGTGTGTGTGTGAGAGAGAGAGAGAGAGAGAGATTGAGAGAGATGGTGACCTTGTTGTTAGCCAGAAGAACTGGATGCTTAGAACGTCTTCTGTCCCTTGACCTTGCTGGACCTTAGGCAGGCCTCAGTAGAGTGGCAGAGGGGACAGAGTTTTCCAGGCTTGGGCTTCTCTCTGTTGGCTAGTGTCCCTTGGGGACATTCACTAGAACAAGGGTAGAAGTTTGAGTGAGTCGGGGATCTGAAGAGGTTTCTCTTAGCCCACCTTTCCAGCCACAGTGATCTCTGGCATCAGTGGAAGCTCCTGGTGAGTCCCATCCCCTGGCTAGACTGTTGCTCTTTGAGTAACTGACAGTATGCTGCTTCCGGTCAGGTGCCCTGTGTCTTATCTGTCAGTACTCTGCTCAGCTGCTCAGTGGGTTCGCAGTGCAGGTCCTCTGCGTGCTGAGTCCCATTTCTAATGAAAGTAGACTTTGTTCTCTGAAGGCAGCTAATCGTGCCCCATGGGCTGTAATCAGGGAGAAGGTATTTAATACAGGGCAGGTGGCAACAGGCGGCCACACTGGCTGGCAGATTGCAACATGGCAATTAGTAAGCACTGTCACCCCTCCTCGGCAGATAGGAGGTCGTCGTTCCTCCGAGCTGAGTGTGAAGAGTCAAGAATGACTGCTATGGCAGAGGAAGGAGACAGGGTTAGCTGGGGCGGGTAGGACGGGTGAGCGTGAGAGCCCCTTCTCCTCCTGCTTCAGGGTATTTGGGGGTCAGCCAGAGGTTCTGCTTGGGCACAGTTCTTCTAGTATCGACCCAGAGAACAAGCTGTAGCCCCTCTCCTGAGTTACCTGATCCTGACTCCTAGGGACCAGGGAGTTAGGAGTGGAATTCTTCCCTGATTGTTGCCAGATCTTCCTCAGAGAATCAATCTACTTGGCATCTAGAGGCCACGAGGCTGCCCTTGGCTGTGGCTGGCTTGTGGTGGCCCAGGGAAATTTCTCTTCTCCGTACAGGGTTGGGAATCTTCCTTGGGCTGAGCTCTGGAGAGCCTTCAGGCAGAGTTGTGCTCACTTGAGGCTGCAGCTGGTAGCTGAGAGCTCTGCTGTAACTGTTCTGAGGCCTCTAACGCAACCTCGTTACCTTCTCCCAGCATGGGGACCACCAAATCCGTTCTTCCCAGGCCTGTTCTGTAGTCCAGGGAGTGATGCCAGGACCATAGTCTGTCCACTGCTGTCCCTTACAGGCAGGATCCAGGGAAATCAATAGATTTGAGGAATTGAAGCAAAGGCTCAGATGTCCTAACTTGTCCTGATACTTATGGACATGGGGCAGGGAGTGGCACAGATCTGCCTTGAGGTGTGGGGTTGGGAAACCTAGTAGGTTCCAGAGTGGATCACCCCTGCTTTCCTAGTCAGGAGTGTTTCTGTCCTTGTGACACTGATAGAAGTAACCTTTCACCTCACCTCATCCTTAGAGTCTCGTCTGCTCTGTGTCCTCTCCATACCCACACCATCCCCCAACCCAGCAAGCAGACTGCCTCTAGCCTCAGAGAAGCCTGAGAAGAAGAAATGTGCTGCTCAGAGGTGCAGCCAGGACTTACTGGCAGGGCAGGGCAGGGCAGGCTATAGGATGTGGCGCCTTCGTGAGGCAGGTCTACCCACATATAGAATTACCAGCTCCCTGGATGTGTTTCTGTCTGCCCCGCCTGTCTACTGTTGTCACAAGTGCCCTGGGACCTAGAAAAGAGTGTGAGTCTTGGCGGGAATTGGGGTGGGTAAGTAAAACAGGGTAAGGTAGAGAAAGCACACCAGGAGGCCTGCCGTGGGAAGGGAAGGGAAGGGAAGGGAAGGGAAGGGAAGGGAAGGGAAGGGAAGGGAAGGGAAGGGAAGGGAAGGGAAGGGAAGGGTTCCTCCGCCTTTGGGGAGCAGACTCCCAGTGTCATGGAGAGCTGGCACATGCAGGGAGAAGGCTGGCCCCTGGAAGCGTACCCATCATTTTCTAGAAGCTCTGCCTGTCTCCCCTTTAGTCCATGGCTTTGGTCCTACCTTGTTTCCCAGGCGTACACACCCACATACACACCTTGAATGTTAGGCCCTGGCTAACCTGTACTGCTTTGGGACTTTTTTAGGTACTTCCCTCGGGCCACAGGAGTCCCTACTCTGGGTTGAGTACCTATTCTGGGGCCCTCTGGAGGACAGCTCCTGTGGTTGTATCTTGTTTGTTCTCCCTTACCCCAGGAATGTGGTGTCCTCTCTGGCCCTCCCAGATTCCTGTGCAGGGAGTCAGCCGACTGCATGCTGCTTGTGCCCTGTGGGGACACGTTCTGCCTCCTGTCAAAGGGGCGGGGGCTGGCTGCTCGGGCTTTCCCCAAGCTCTCCCCAGATCCAGGCCAGGAACCTGCAGAAGAGAGGTTGCTCCTGCCTCCCCACCCTCCCTTGCCCCAGCCCTGCTGCCCCAGGCCCTGCTGGAATGTGACAGGAGTCATGGCCAGGGCATGTCCCAACAGCAGGGGCACATGCTCTAGCCCGGAAGGCTGCCCTCAGCCCCAGCTCTGTTTGGGTTCATGGGGGTGGGAAGAGGGTTTTTGTTTTTCGTTTTGAATGCTCAGAAAGCCACCTAGGGTTACTGTTTCCACTGTCACTGTGGTGGCTGCTGCCCCCATGCTGCAGCCCAGCTTATTACAGGTGCTTCTCAATCCCAAGAAGCCGAGGGGCTTGGCAGGTCGCTTCCCCGGGCGTTGGCAATGCTGTAGAGCAGGCTTTTGCAGTGGGGAAGCACGTTTACCCAGGCACTTCAGTAGGCTGGAGCAGCCTTGGGTCTCAGCTCCCCAGGCTCCGGCTTAAAGTTTTTCTACTGCGTGTATTTTGAGCATACATACTTCCCACTGTGTGCATGTGGAGGTCAGAGGAGATCAAGTTGGGGTCCTCAGGCTTGGCAGCAAGCACCTTTACCTACTGAGCCATCCTGCCGGCCCCACAGATATGGTTTATATACCAGTAGCTCTCAGCCTCGGTGCTGTTGACCTCTGTTACCGTGGCTTCCCTGTGTATGGTCGGATTAGTCAGTGTCCTGCCCCTGACTCACCAGCGGAACCTCTCTGTCTGCAGACTTGGACATCTGCCAGTTGTCCCTGGGAGAGGCAGGGGTAACGCACCCTAATTGAGAATCATTGCTCCAAATTGCTGAGTTTTGGATTTTCTTTCTTGGGTCTACCTTTGCTCACTGCCAAGTTTATTGTACACCGTGGTACCCAGAAATGGTCTCTGGCTCCTTTAGAATCATTGCTAGGGGCACTCTACAGTGCCATTGTCACCTTGCTCCTTTGCCATGCCCCACGTAGTCTCACTTATAGTCTGCGTTCCCCAGATTTCCCTGCTTTTTGTGGACTCAGAAACCTCGGAGGTGAACAGGACATAGGAGATAGGGATAAGAATAGTGCCGGGCCTGTTGCAGAAGGGGCGTGTGGCAAGTGGGGAGAGCACATTGTACGGATGTGGACATGTGGGTGTTGCTGGAGAAAGTCGGGGACTCGTTACCTTTTTTTTTTTTTTTTTTTTTTTTTCCTTTTTTGGTTTGTTTTTTTTTTATTCAGGGTTTTTCTGTGCAGCCCTGGCTGTCCTGGAACTCACTCTGTAGACCAGGCTGGTCTCGAACTCAGAAATCCACTTGCCTCTGCCTCCCAAGTGCTGGGATTAAAGGCGTGCGCCACCATCGCCCAGCGGGGACTCTTACCTTACCTGGTTTCTTTGTAAGAGTTGGTCTTGCTTCGTAAAGCAGGCCGCTATCGGCCCACTAGTGATCCTCCTACTTTTGCTGCTTTCTCCTAAAACCCACTGTGCTGTGGTCTCTTTGCTTACTGCTTTCTTGGGGCCTTCAGGTTCCAGACTGGACAGGCAGGCAGCTGACACCGGGTTTCCACTTTCCCCTTCTCTGGTTTCAGGAGTTCTTGGCTCGAGGAGGTAGAGGGGCTGTGGGGTGTGGAGAGCCAAAGGCTGACTCCAGGAGCTCAGAGCAGAGAGAGCTGCCCGCGAGCAAACGGTACGTCCCGACGGCGCCTGTGTTCCCTGCTTTGTCCTCTTCTGGGAGGCTGGCAGGGGAGGACCAGATAGGTGCTCTCGATCAGTGGAGCCAGGACAAAAAGGATATGCAGGCAGGGTCCAGAGAGCTCTCAGCTGGAGACCTCATCTAGGAGCCTGGGTCGGTCAGTATCCTCAGACTTGTTAGATTTGTTCACAGTTTATGGACGGCAAGCCCGACCTTAACATTGCCTAAGTGCTGAGCACTGTTTTTGTTTTAGACAGTCTCGCTGTGTGGCCCAGGCAGGCATCAAATGTAGGACCCTCTTGCCTATGCCTCCCCAGTGCTTGAGATTGCAAATGTGTGTCACTGGCTGTGTCTCTGTTTGAGGCAGGGTTCCAGTGAGTACGATTGGCCTGAAACTGTAGACCAGTCCTGGAGCTCCCAGAGGCCCACCTGCCCCTGCCCTCTGAGTGCTTTGATCAGAAGCACATACCACTCTGCCAGTCTAATGTGGCAGTGCCTTGTGGCCCGCTGGTGTCCTCACAGCAGCCTAGGAACTGCTGCTGCTTATACCCTCACTTAGTTGAGGAAGATCGATGCTTTGCAGCATCTCTGTCTACAAGGGACGGTGTGGGCTGCTGGTGAGGCTCTCCTCCCCACTCTTAGGGCAAACTGCTCATCCTGGGGCCCAGGAGGTCAATATGCATCCCTGGCCATCTTTTAATTCTCAGGGCAAAGACACCTTAGAATGTCTGTCATTAGTTTATTTGTGTGTAAGGGAGTGTAGGCATGGGCTGCATGCCCACAGTGCCCCTATAGAGGAAGGGATGGCTTGTGGGAGTCAGTTGTCTCTTAATGTGCGTCCTGAGGATAGAGGTAAGGTGGTCAGAGCAGTAAGCGCCTTACCCACTGAGCCCTTTGGAGACGCGAACTATCTCTTTGAGCCTGTTTCTTTCTGGCTTCTCCCAGCAGGTAGACGAGCCCACACCTTCCAGAATGACCAGTGCTGCCCCCGCTAAGAAACCGTACCGTAAGGCACCTCCAGAGCATCGAGAGCTGCGCCTAGAAAATCCCGTGTCCCGGCTCGAGCAGGAGGTCAGCAAGGCTGGGGTCTGGCCCTGGCTGGCAGAAGCAGGCCCCTGAAGGCATCTGTCTGCTGGCCTCTCAGGCCCGAGGTGCTGGGCGTGTGTTAGGCTAGAGACTCAGATTGCTGATACAGCAGTGCTGGTGGGGGACTGTCTGTATGTATTCACATGTCAGGGAGCCTCGGTCTTTACACTCAGCAGAGTTGATCCCTGTAACAGCCAGCCCACTGGACTGTCCGTGCCCAAGCCGTGGGACGCTGGACCCCAGGTGCTGGTGGAGGAGGCCAGCCTGAGAAGGCCGTGCTCCAGGTGCTCCCTCCGCAGCCGCGGTTCTGTTGGCCCTTCCTCCAGCTCCTTTGACCCTTCACACTCGGTCAGGAACCATGTTAGGCTTGCTCTCAGGGGGCCTTTGGTCAACCAAAGTCCTGCCCTTGAGACTGGGCGGTTGACTCGGCACGTTCTTAGCACTGCGCCTCCCCTGCGCAGTGTCTCAGATTATAACTGAGGGAGCAGAGGTACGTGAGTGAGGCCTTCACTGCGTATTGTTGAGGTCAAATCCAGTGCTCAGGCTCTAGAGTCCTGGATTTGAGTGAGCCATTTGCCTCCCTGGCTTCTTCATGACTTCGTGGTAGACATCTGAAGTCATCGTGTGTGTCCCTCATGCCTGGCTTGGGCCTGGTCTGGGTGGCTGGGTTGTGACTTTGGGTCATTGCCGTTGTAGGAGCTTAGGAAAATTGGGCAGGGGTTAAAGCAAGACACAAAATGGTTTGGTGGTACAAAGTCATATTGGAAGACGAGGCAGGAAGAGCAGGAGTTCAAGGTCACGTTAGTTCCTTGGTGAGTTTGAGCTCAGCCTAGACTATCTGAGAACCAGTGCAAACAAACCCCAACCACAAAGCCCAATAGCATTTGTCCCAGAGGCTCCAGCCATTCTGGTTGTCCTCCTCAGTCTCCGAGGTCCTCTGGTGGGCCTGAGAGGCCTCTGTCAAAACTTAGAACTTTTGCCGGGCGGTGGTGGCGCATGCCTTTAATCCCAGCACTTGGGAAGCAGAGGCAGGCGGATTTCTGAGTTCAAGGCCAACCTGTTCTACAGAGTGAGTTCCAGGACAGCCAGTGCTACACAGAGAAACCCTGTCTTGGAAAAAAAAAAAAAAAAAAAAAGTGTGGCAGACAGCTGAGGTGCTTTATCCGTGGGGATCGGGGTCATGGGTACCTGGTCCCCTTTGAAGATGGCTTTAGGATTAAGGGAAGATGTTGGAAGAGGTTCTAGAATTTTCTGGTTGACGGGAAAGAGGGCTCTGTGAGCTTATCAGACCTATCTGGATCTCATCCATCTCTGGAGGGCCTGTCACCCTGTGGCAAGACCTTCTCCAGGGCTTGGAGAGCTGACCGGGGGCCGGGGCTCTGGAGCCTGGTCTCAGGCTCTCCCTCTTTCTGGTCCAGGAGTCCTTGACTGACGCAGAGAGGATGAAGTGAGTATTGACTGCCCGTCACTGGCCTGCGCTGTGCCCTTGTCACTCCCCGCTGGGCTGTTGGTACTCCTGGGCTCCTCCTCACATCTGGCCTTCCAACTTCTTACGTTGTGGCATAATGATGTGACCTTCAGTTATTCATGCTCAAGACAGACAAAGTGCAGGAAGTGATACTTCTAAGTGAGTTTCTGGGTTTTGTGTTGGGCCGCATCCACAGCCTTCCTGGGCCACATGCATCCCATGGGCTTCTCACGGTCAGCAGAGGTAAAGGCTGGCCCGGGGCTGTTAGGGCTTTATTTCACCCATGAGCTGAGGGCCTGCCCTTACAGAGTCCTTGCCCAGCTGCTGGCTCCAGAAAACAGTGACCGGCCTGTGCCAGCTTCTGCATGCCTTTTCTGTCAGGCATGTGAGGCCTCCTTTGCTGGCCTGGATTCCCAAGAGATGAATAATGGAGAAGGCTGATTGTGAAGGGGAAATAGGAGCTGCGGGGCTTGGGGCCTGCTGCCTTGGGTGGTAACCAGAGACAGTCGGGAGCGTCGCCTTTGATTCTGACCTAGGACTTCACTATGGGGGGGGGGCGGGCACTGGACTGTTGTACACCATACACTCGGCTTCCACACATCCCTTCTCCATCCTAGACTGTCCCCGAGGCCAGAGGGCCTGGATATTGCCTCTCCTTACCAAGACCGAGGCTGAAGGGACCCTCTTGCCCATCCACTCCTTTCTCAGTCCTGTCTGCTGCCCTAGGGTTAGCTGTTTTTGATGGTTCCCTGCCTACTACCCCAGACTTTTGCAGCAGGAGAATGAAGAACTTCGCAGACGTCTGGCTTCGGCCACCAGACGCACTGAGGCCCTGGAACGGGAGCTGGAAATAGGGCAAGACTGCCTGGAACTGGAGTTAGGACAGAGCCGTGAGGAGCTGGACAAATTTAAGGACAAATTCCGCAGGTGTGGAACAAGGGGCTATTAGTGGGGCATCTCCCGCTTCATAGGTTAGCTGGAAGAGCCTCAGATCCCACCTACCTTTATTTAATAACCCAGATATTGGACGGAGAGGGATGGATGCTCCTAGATTCCCATGTAGAGGAGGGTTGGTGGGCCTGAGGAGCAGGACCTAACCAGGGCTCTGCCTCTCTGCCTGTTTGCGTGTGTAGGCTGCAGAACAGCTATACGGCATCGCAGCGGGCCAACCAGGAGCTGGAGGACAAGCTGCACGCGCTGGTACTGTGTGGGGAGACAGCGTGGCTGGCCTGCTCTCAGCATAGGGGGCTAGGACTTGCTGGGGGTGCCACTTGCTCCCCCTGGGGCTCGGGGAGGAGAGGGGGGCCAGGGCAGTGGTGGGGAGGGCGCAGTGTGCTGTGCCAGGCGGGACACCCTTAATGCTCACACGGTTTCTCTTCTCTCTGTCTCCCTCATGCTGCCACCGCTGCCGCTGCACTCTCCTCTCAGGCCTCTCTTAGCCACAGCTGGATTTTTGCAGTTGCGTCTGAGTTTGTGTTTTCCCTGGTCCTGGCCTCCTGGGTCCATGTCAGGGATTGTGGGGACCCTGGCTGTTTCCCTCTGCCCCTTGAACTCATCCTCTCTTTTCCTGTCACTGTGAGGCCCACAGTGCCACCCTCCTGGGCAAGAGCTAGAGCCCATGGCTCCACTCATGGCACTGAGTGGTATCCCTCAGCTGTCCTCCAGCCGGGTGCCAGCAAGCCCAGGCTCTAGGTACATGTTAGAGAGCGGAAGATCAGACGTCCGCCTGCAGATCAGATCCTGCGGCTCTTCCCTGCCCATCCAGCTGATCTATCTCACGGGCGCCCCACTCCCAGCCTGACCCTGGAGCAGCTGCTCACACAGCTCAGTCCTGGCTGCAGTACCGCCTCTAGGATGGCAGCGCCTTGCCTGGTGCCTAGAGTCCCCCAGGCTCCCTCAGAGGACGGGTAGTTCTTAGACTGTCAGGGCCTCAAGTCCTACTCAGAAAGCTCCCTTCCACGGGCAGCCTGCAGAGCCGGAGAAATGCTGAGTGTCCTTCTGTCTGTCATTTGTCTGCTCTGTCTGCCTTGGCGGCCCTAGCACCTTATGTCTCTGGGCTAGGAGGTGGTGGAGGGAGAGAGGGCTGGCTGGGGTCTGGGCTGTGTTTACCCTAAGTCTGTGCCTCAGATCAAGAAGGCTGAGATGGACAGGAAGACGCTGGACTGGGAGATCGTGGAGCTGACCAACAAGCTACTGGACGCCAGGAACACCATCAATAAACTGGAAGAGCTCAATGTATGTTCCCATCCTCAGCCTGGCTATGTCCTATGCCCTTGGGTGTGCTGGGCTCTAAGCAGCTCCGTGTCTCCAGGAGCGGTACCGGCTGGACTGCAACCTGGCTGTGCAGCTCCTCAAGTGCAACAAGTCCCACTTCCGGAGCCACAAGCTTGCCGATGTGAGTCACGGGCCTGCCTGCCTCCCCCGCTCCAGCCGCCTCGGCACTCTGCCACTCTGCTTCCTCTGACCCCCCTTTCCACTTGTCCTCCCCGCTGCCCCCTGCGGAGGTCCTGGGTGCTGTTGAGGCCCCCTGCTAGTGCTGGGGCTGGATCTTAGTGTTTCTGTTAGCGCTCTTCATTCCGACAAGGCCGTGCGGGAAGGCGGGGTGGCAGAGTATTAAGCCCAGCCCTTCTCACTCCTCCCGGGCAGAGCCCAGAGGCCAGGCTGGTGTGGCCCACAGAGCTGCGGGTCCTGCAGGCCTGTGGTTGGGCCAGTTCTCCACTAGACAGGAGGTGATGTGTCATGGGCAGTCTCGCCAGTGGGTCTGGTCAACTTCGTGCTATTTTATCCCTACCATTTGTTTTCTCTCTTAGGTGAGGTTGTGTAGGAGCTTAAAAGCTGAGTGGACAGGGTTAACTAGGACACGGGGCCCAGCACCTTTGCTGTGAAACAAGCTATTCTTAGTGGGCGCTCGTTCTTGTCTCTCTCCCTTGTCTTCTAGCTACCCTGTGAGCTACAGGACATGGTTCGGAAACATCTACGCAGTGGTCAGGAGGCTGCCAGCCCCAGCCCCAGTCCCGGCCCCGGCCCCGGCCCCAGCCCCAGCCCCAGCCCTTCTTCCTGCTTGGCCCCAGGGGCCGTGGTGCCTACCTCAGTCATTGCCCGGGTGTTGGAGAAACCCGAGTCTCTCCTGCTCAATTCAGCCCAGTCCGGCAGTGCTGGACGCCCCTTGGCTGAGGATGTATTCGTGCATGTGGACATGAGTGGGGGTGACCCAGCCAGCCCCCCTGTCCCGGGCAGTCCCTCTCCACAACCCAATGGGGAGTGCTGCTCAGCGAGTACTGCGGGGGGCTCCCCAGAGGAGGAGCTGCCCCTGCCAGCCTTTGATAAGTTGAGTCCCTACCCTACCCCGTCCCCACCACACCCATTGTACCCCGGTAGGAAAGTGATAGAGTTCTCTGAGGATAAGATCCGAATTCCTCGGAACAGCCCCCTCCCCAACTGTACCTATGCCACCCGGCAGGCCATCTCCTTGAGCCTGGTGGAGGATGGCAGCGAGCGTGCCCACCGCAGCCCAGTGCCTAGCAGTCCTGCCTCAGCCCAGGGTTCACCCCATCACCAGCCTAGTCCAGCCCCCTCGGCACCGAGTGCCCCAGCTAGCTCGGCCAGCTCTGAGGAGGACCTGCTGGCCAGCTGGCAGCGTGCATTTGTGGACCGCACCCCGCCCCCTGCTGCTGTGGTCCAGCGCACAGCCTTTGGTCGAGACTCACTGCCGGAGCTACAACTGCATCTCTCCCCGGGCCACTCTGCAGCCTCACCGCCTTCCCCTCGCCGGGAGCGGGGACTTGCACTGCCAGCTGAACCCGACGCTGGCTTTCCTCAAGAAGAGGAAGAGGAGATGCTGAACCTGCCTGTCAGCCCCGAGGAAGAGCGCCAGAGCCTGCTGCCTGATAGAGAGGGTGCCGAGGAGGGACCCAGCCCTTCCCACGTTGACGGCAGGGCCTGGCCTCTTCCCACTTCCAGCCGCCCCCAGCGCAGCCCCAAGAGAATGGGTGTGCACCACCTGCACCGCAAGGACAGCCTAACGCAGGCCCAGGAGCAGGGCACCCTGCTCGGCTAGGCCTGCCTGCCTTCTGCCACCTTAGGGCTGCATGTGGCCTCAACCCCCTACAGACCCGGTTGGCTCTGTGAGTGGGACCCACATCGACTCTCGGAACTGTGTTTGCACTGACTGGTGCCGGCTTGCCTCGTGATTTGGTTTTCTCTTCCTTTGGAATATTTATTCTCCAAGGATAACAAGTCGTTTGAGCCCCAAGCTCTTTCCACCATTCGGTCAGCCCGCTGTTACGGAAGTTGGGCGGCCTTTTCGGTTTTCATTTTCCATCTCCTTTCTTATCCGGGAGCTCTGGTTGTTAGGGGGCGGGATTGTTGGTGCTGCTGACCTATTACTCTCCCTCGTGAGCTGCTCAGGCCTGCTCAGCTGGCCCCAGAGACAAGACTCACTCAGGGCTCCCCATTCCAGAGGGAAGACATGACTTCAGGGGCATCAAGCTAGACTCTAGGTGAGGCCTGGCCTCCTCTTAACCTTGGCTCTAGACTGTTACTCCCAGATTTGGGAAGTTTTCACATAATAATGACTATTTTAAAATGAAATAAAACTTATTTTACAGGTAAGGCTTCATTTGCCTCTCCTTCCCGCTTTAGTCCCCTTCTTGCTTTTGTTGCAATGGTGTCTCATGTAGCACTGGCTGGCCCGGAACTCCCAGCTCCACCCGTCTGCCTCCAGAGTGCTGGATTAAAGGTGCACCCCCATGCCTGGCCGCAGAGTGGCTGTGTGGCTGCGCACTTGTGTACAGGGGCCCCTGGAGCTGGGGTTACATGTCAGCTGCCCAGCACCTCTCCAGTCCTTAGTATTTCTAGTCCGGCGGTTTCCTGGTCTTTGCCAGAGACTCCTCCTTACCCCATCTGCCTGGCTTCCCTTATCTGGAGGCACAGGAGGAGGGTGCTCAGGTAATAGGGGGGCTGAGAACAAGGCTCCCTGAAGAAGACGGGTCCAGTTTGGCACTGCCCTTCACTCTTAAGTGTCTGAGTTCCCAGGATCCCCAGGTCCTAGACCTGGGCTGACCTTTTGGAATCTGAGCTGTAGGATGATATCACCCTAAGGCTGATCAGTGGTGGCCAGTCCCTCCCATTGTCATCCCCCAGTGACTACAGCTGCAAGCCAGGTTGTGGAGTTTATAAAATCTGTTCCGAGCCAGCGGGTTGCAGCCAGAGCTGCCAGCAAGTTCAATGTCAGTACCTCAGTACCCTGGGTTCACGTCCCCCGCCACCCTCAAGGCTGTTGCCCAGTGACAGCTTCCAGAGCCTCGTACCACTACCAGGAGCTGCCAGAGCCCCAGCCAGGGCCTTTCCCTGCCCTGTGGAGGAGGGTAGTGGGGACACGGACAAATGTAGTGATGTGCAGGAGTCCAAGTGGAGAGTCACATCTCTGTCTCAGCCAGCAGACTGTCCCCTAGTCCTGATGTCATCAGCACCATCTGAGAACTGGGATGTTCTGTGGAAGGACAGAAGGACGCTCAGGTCGTCATTGATTTCTCAGAGGACATCATAAATCCCACACCCACCTCCCTTTATCCAAGTCTTCCAGAAACAACTCTCCCACTCTGCAGGTTCTTACCGCCGGGGCACATCCAGGAGCTGCTACCCCGCTGGTGGGCAGCAGGCTCCCGCTCTCCCCCCCACTCCTGGGTGTCAGCAGCCCCTCCTGCCATCTCTTCCTCCTCTTCCCCCTCAGACAGGAGGTCACAGATCTGCTGTTGTAGCTCTGGGCTAATGCTGTTCTCAGCCAACACCAGGCTCCGCAAAGCTGTTGGGTAATTTTCTACCATGTCCAGCAGGGTCTTGGGAAAGGAGAGATGTGCACAGAAAAGAGTAAACACAGAAGACATGTTTCAGTGGTTAAGAGTAGTGGCTGCTTTTCCTAAGGACCAGGGTTCAATTCCCACACCCATGTCACTTCATCACATAACTCCAGTCCCAGGGGCTCTGACACCACCTTCTGGCCTCCACGGGCACAAGAGACACACAGGCAAAACGTTCATTCACATAAAATAATAAGTATTAAGTTATAAAACTTAAAAAATAAAAAACATGATTTAGGGACTGGGGAGATGGCTCAGCAGGTAAGAGCACTGACTGTTCTTCTGAAGGTCCTGAGTTCAAATCCCAGCAACCACATGGTGGCTCAACCATCCGTCATGAATCTGATGCCCTCTTCTGGGGTGTCTAAAGACAGCTACAGTGTACTTATATATGATAAATAAATAAGTCTTTAAAAAACAAAACATGATTTAGGCAGTCCTTGGACCCAACAGGCCAGTCTTAGATGTCACCAGTCTTAGGTGTGTCTCGGACAATAACACCCTGTCCCCTAGTTTGTCTCAAGAACACGATGGCTTCTCACCTGAGCTGACTGGTTGGTGAGCCCTGTGCCCTCCAAGTCTAGGACTTCTAGGGTACGGCTTGAGGCCACAGCTACAGCCAGCATCCCTGCCACATGGTCACCTAGGGAGATAACACAGCTGCTCAGCCATCTGGGAAGACAGGTCTGTTAATCCTCACTCTAGGTGAGGAACCCAATGCCTGGCCAGGAAGGGAGCAGCATCTTTTTTTTTTTTTTTTTTTTTTTTCCAAGACAGGGTTTCTCTGTATAGCCCTGGCTGTCCTGGAACTCACTCTGTAGACCAGGCTGGTCTCGAACTCAGAAATCCACCTGCCTCTGCCTCCCAGAGTGCTGGGATTACAGGTGTGCGCCACCACCAGCCTGGCTCTGGGGAGCAGCATCTTAAGTGAGATGAAGCAAGTCAGATCCAGATTCTGACCAGGGTTTAAGCCTACCTGTTGGTCAGGATGGCTCCCTTACAAGACTCTTGGGAGCTCTCATCCTCCCTCTCCTGTTACTATGGCAACTGATGATCTGAGGCTTTTGGACAGGGCAGCAGCGAACGTTGAGGGGAAGGATCTGAAACTCACCCAGGGGGTTGTAGTCCAGGTTGAGGACGCGGACTTGGGAGCTGTGGGCCACAGCAATGGCAAGGCGGCTCCAGCCCTTAGGGGTGATGCCAGGGTTGGCGCTCAGCGTTAGCTCCTTCAGACCTACGCAGCAGCACAGTGAGAGTCCAGGGTGGGTATGGTGAGGCCCTTCTCCCCCCTCCTCTGTCTATGGGGTAGCCCTAGTGGCTGGG
Organism: Apodemus agrarius; assembly: GCA_964023405.1. Lineage (NCBI taxonomy): Eukaryota > Metazoa > Chordata > Mammalia > Rodentia > Muridae > Apodemus > Apodemus agrarius. The sequence goes on along the minus strand of OZ030014.1, from coordinate 33,414,723 downwards.
AGCCACTCTGCCCCCAACCGTAGCAGTCTGCAGCGGTTAGGGACCTGCTCCTGCCTCCCCTGCCTGGCTCCGTTTCCACTCTGCTCAGTTCCCAAGCATCTCCCTTCCTGAGAAGGGTAAAAAGGCGTTCTCGCTACACCCTCCCGGCTCTCGCTCTCTCGGCACTGGGCCACACCCCCTTCTCTGCATTTAGCCTACATCAGTCACACTAGCCCATGCACTCCGCAGGGTCCTGCTCACCAGACTTGGCCCCGTCTGGAGGGAGGAGGCCACAGATGAGGTTGATGGCTTCATCACCCAACATGCAGTCCCCCAGGTCAAGAGCCACAAGGGCGGGGTGGAGAGCCAGGGCTGGGTTCAGCAAGGCCAGTCCCGCATCTGTCAGTGGGCTCCCATGGAGGCTGAAGGTTGAGATGAAATTAATTATGTATAACCAGCCTTATCTATTTGGGAAAGCTGCCCCTCCCCGAGACAAGAATGAGAAGGAAGAATGGAAATCCTAGATGTGAAGGGATACCATTTAAAGGGAACTTGGTTTCTGGGGCAGGAACTGATGAGAATATTGCACGGGGAGGGGTATGTGGGTAGTGACTGTGGAGGGAGCCAACACACATGCTCCTGGTCCTTCAGAATCCTTCAGCGTGTAGGGCTGGGAGAGCTCGGCTCGGCTGGAGTCTCCATGGGAGGTGAACCTTCCTCAGAAAAGAAGGGGCTTCCCAATGAAGTAACTTAGGGTGGGGTGGGGTGGGGTGGGAAGGACAGTATTCTCTACTAGGCAGGGCTCGGTATTCCAGCTCTCTTTGAAGGTTAGCATGTGGTGCAAGGTCTAGAACTGATGCATGTTTCTGGGAGGGTGTGGACGGTGGGAAAACAGGTAATGTGGAGACACAGGAGGTGGCAGAGGATGTGTGGAGGGGTGCATTGGCCGGGACCCCCTTGCGAGGGGACACACTCACAAGAGGGACTGGATGGAGCGGTTGGTCCGTAGCGCTTCTGCCAGCTGCTTGATGCGGCTGGGACTAGACACGACGCCCAGGTTAAGGTTGAGCTGCGCCAGGGACGTGGCTCCAGCTAGGGCCCGGCAGATGCGGCCGAAGTCGCGGTCGCACAGGCGACAGCCGCGCAGCGAGAGTAGGCGCACCGCGTTGTCGCGCAGGCCGCGGCAGATGTCCCGCACCTCGGCGCCTGACAGCGGCTCCCCCGAAATCTGGATGGAGCTAGGCAGCATGGTCCCCACGGCTGGGCCTCGGGGGGGCTGGGGGGCTGGCGCCCGTTCCCGGCCTGGGCAGAAGTTGGCTCGGGGGCGGGGCGGGGACTCAGGTCGCGGTCCCGGTTGGGGTCGCGGCGGAGGCGGAGGCCGAGGCAACGGCGGCTGTGGAGGCGACGAAGCGCGCCCGGGTCCCGGCGGAATCGAAAGCAGGCGCGGGCTCGGGTTCGGAGACGCGGAGGAGGAGCGGTGCGGGGGCAGGGGAGGGGGCGGCCGGGGACTGAGCTGCAGCCACCCCGCGCTGGTCCTATCCCTCGCGGCTTTGGAGGCCGCGCCCGCTCTGCGGGCCCGGGGCCCGGCAGCACGGCTCTCGGGGACAGCCGGGGCGGGATGCAGCTCAGCTTCAGCTGCTGCGCCGGAGCAGGCGGCGAGTTCCTATGGTAACGGTTGCGTCACTGGCCCTCGCCCCGCCCCCTGTCCCCGCACGGACCACGCGGCCGGCGCGCGATGCGTGTCTTAGGGCAAAGAACTAGGATCTGAGAGGGCCTGACAACGCGGAAAGTAGGTAGAAGGATGCAGTCTCACGGTGGAAGCAAGTCACGCTGAGACAGCTTTTGGTGTCACTTCGGTCTCTTTTTTACTTACTCTCTGGTGCTTCTCCATTTTTAAGGTCTAAATCCGGAGATTCAGCGCCTTCGCCAAGACCCTGGACTATCAGTCCTGCTTGGAAGTCTATGGGCTCTTTAATCCGGTCGCACCCCGCCCCCAAATCCCAGTGACGCGAGGCGTAGCTTGCGTGGGGATTCCAGACCGCAGGGACTTCCCGGTCAATATGGTTGCTTGGGACAGGATCCCTAGGGCAGGGCAGGTGAACCACCTTTGAAGATGTTTAACATACAGGAAAATGGGGTTGCCCAAATTAAATGGTGTCAGATCATCGCAGAGCCGTGGGAATCGGGGTGGGTGGGGGCGTGTAAAGCCGCTACAATGAAGCTGAGTTTTATCTCTGATTGCAACCGGGGCTTCATTAGTGCAGAGGAACAGCAGAGTAGGGAGAGGAAGTGCCATCCAAAGAAAAGTGAAGCCGGGCGGTGGTGGCGCACGCCTTTAATCCGAGCACTTGGGAGGCAGAGGCAGGTGGATTTCTGAGTTCGAGACCAGCCTGGTCTACAAAGTGAGTTCCAGGACAGCCAGGGCTACACAGAGAAACCCTGTCTCAAAAAACCAAAAAAAAAAAAAAAAAAAAAAAAAAAAAAGTGAGTCAGAGGAGGGTGTGTTGGCACGCGCCTTTAATCCCAGCACTCAGGAGACAGATGCAGGTGGGTCAGAGTTCCAGGCCAGCCTGGTCTACCGAGCGAGTTTCCAGGACAGCCAGGGCTGCACTGAGAAATCCTGCCTCAAAAAACGAAAACAAAAACAAGAGTGAGCCAGACATAGGCATGCGCCTTTAATCTTAGTTTTTGTGGAGAGGCTGGTGGATCTCTGGTTCACCTGGTGAGTTCCAGGAAAGCTAGCCCCTCCCGCAGGGGGAGAAAAAAGCAGACCTACTCCTGGTAACTGTTTTACTTAAAATACTACAGGTTTGCAGGTGCCTGAAGAAGCCAGAAGAGGGTGCTAGAGTTACAGAAAATCTGACCCACCCACCATAAAAATGCTGAGAACTGAGCTACTGAATCCTTGTCTTTTGCAAGGGCAGTGCATTCTTAACCAGAGCCATCTCTCCAGCCCCTAGATTTTATTTTTAATTATGTTAATGCATGTGCCTGTGCAGTGAGTACAGGTGCCCTCAGAGGTCCTTGGAGCTGGAGTTAAAAACCAATTGTGCACCATTCACCGTGGGTGCTGGGAACTGCAGTCCAGTCCCCCACAGGGAGTGGCCTCAGTTAACCACTGAGCAGGCCCTCCAGCATCCGGAATTGACTTTCTGTGTGGCGCCAGCTGGTTTGGAACTCTTGTTGCCTAGGTTGGCGCTGAAGATCCATCTTCCTGTGTATCCTGCTGGGATTAAAAGGCTTGCACCACCACACTTGGCCTGAATTTACTTCAGTGGAGGTTAAAGGGTGGTGGTCGTTAACACTCAGAAAACCAAAGCCTCGTAAGACCATGCTTGGCTTCAAATGTCAGCTCGGTGGGGACATTCTCTCATGATGGCCTCGGTGCAGAAGGTCCTTGTGATGACGTAAGTGAAATTTGTCACTGTTGCCCTGGCTTCTCAGCCAGCCAGCCTAGACATAGGCCCGGGGTACTCTATACAGAACTGTGGGCTGCTTGCTGCTCTGTGGGCCAAGGGTCTCCAACCCTCGGGGCAATAATGGGCATCAGAATGGTGGCAGGATGGCGGGAACAGGAGCGGCAGGCCCAGACTTCAATCAGTATTTTAATTACCAAGTCTATATTTAGCAGGACAGGGGGGGAAGGGAGAGAAAGGGGTAGGTGGTGAGGGGCCTCAGAAGAGCTGGCCCACATTCTGCACTGTCTGCAGAGACTTGCAGTCCGAGCCATGAGTTCCTGGCCTTGTGCCCTTCAGAAGCCACGCCTGGTGCCCAGGTGTTTAGGCAGGGACAGCTTGGTGGCTGCAGACCCAGCACACATCCTCAGTACTGTCCTTTAATTCCCTCTGCCCGGAGCTGGGGGTCAGGGCAGGCCGAGAGTTTCAGAGAGGGTCAGTGTGACTGCAGAGTCACTGCTAGTGCCTTGGCGGTAGCATTGACCACAGCAACGGGAAGCTTGGCAGCAGGGAGCACAGCAGGGAGCACAGCAGGGATGTCTCTGGGGACCCTCTGCATGGGTGGAATATTGGGACCCTCCAGGGTGTCCAGGATCCCTAAGGGAGGAAGGATGGCAGGTGAGCTGGCAGGGCGGGTCAGCTCAGCCAGCCCACCCCAGTCAGCTCAGCCAGCCCCCGGGTCAGCTCAGCCAGCCCGCCCCCTGCCCTCGGCTCACCCAGCCCGCCCCCTGCAGCCCGCCACTCACCCTCTACCACCTTGTGGTAGGCGAAGTGCAGGTAGAGCAGGAAGAGCATGTGCAGAGCAGCCAGCGTGCCACAGAGCAGCAGCCGCTGGGTAGGGCCCACAGTCCGGGACACCAGCACTGCCACCTAGGGCCAGGGACACAGTTCAGGAGGCCCGTTTCAAAGGGAGGGATGGAGCAGACACTCCAAGCCCAGGGCAGAACTGTCAGTGTCCTTCTAGAGCCCTCTGTGGGGTGGACAGCAGAGTCCGCTCAGCTTACCATGCGCAGGGTAGAGAGCCCACCCACCAGCAGCCAGAAGAGGTAGAAGAGGGCGTGGAGGTGGATGTTGTAGGTGACGAACAGCACTATGCAGTGCCCGAAGAGGCCGTAACCCTGCAGAGGGCGAGAGCACCATCGCTTGGATACACAGGCCCTTGGCCGAGGTGGGGTCCTTTAGCTTGCTCCTCCCACCCCAGCCCAGGCCCAAAGATGGCAGGGTGCGGACCTTCTCAGCCACCCCCAGGCTCAGCTCCTTACCAGCAGTGCCAACATCTGGAGCATGGTGATCTGGGCATTACACAGGTAGGCAAGGAAATAAATGAAGGACGAGACCCCCAGCCAGTATCCGAAGCAGGTGCCTATGGCTGTGCCCATGAGGGTGCCCTCCCGCTGTGGGGTGAAGGCTCTGCTTAAGCTGGGAGAGCTCTGATCTCAGCCTTCCCCAGGCCATGTGTGCACAGCTGCTCCTGCCTCACCGCCACCAGCCACCCGCCTTCCCCAAGGCCTGTGCTCTGCTTACGATAATGGTATCCGAAGTCTTCATCCCGTGCAGGAGGATGGCGACCAGCGTGAAGACCAGCATGAGAGGTCCATAGAGCTCGCCTGCGACTTTCTGTCAATACACGTTCGCTAGGGTCTGCAAGCCAGACTTAGCTTGGTGGCCCCCTCCCCCTGCTCTGAAGACAGGCCTTTCCCTCCTCACCTGGGGGAAGTTGACCATCTTGATAGGGATCATGGACTCCAGGAGCCTGGGAGGGAAGGGGAGAGGAGAGATGAGAGCAGAAGCAGCACTGTGGTGTGCTCTGGAGGACAGGGTCTAAATCTGAACTCACGTCTCTGCCTCCAGGAATGGGGCTGGCCCAGGGGACATACCGGATGGGGGGAGGGAGGGGTAAAAACGGAAGGGCAGAATAACTTTGAGGAAGGACAACCCTCTGAAGCTGAGGTGAGCAGTCAGCCTGGAGAACTGGGTCGACCTACGCGGCCTGTGGAAGACAGGCAGAGATGCCCCAGAACTGTCCAGCTGCTGAGGGATGGAGGAAGCAGCTGCTTCCTGCCTTTCCTCATTACTGCTCCAAGCAGTGAGGATTTTCTGGAAAAATATACTTGAACTGCTGATAAAAAGTCATACAGAATAAAAAAAGAAAAAAAAAAGAGAATCATTTCTTCCTCTACCTATGGCTACTATAACTTGGGTTTTTCTTGTTTTTAGCAATGCTCTTGGACTATTCTTTTTAGTTAAGATATTACTTCCTCTGGTAAGCCTTCCCCTTGTACCCTGAAGTCTTTCTAGGCTCCAGTGTCTCTCCTGGGGACGGCACTCAATGCTGACACCCCCCCCCCATTCACCGACAGGTCAGATGTTATCAGGATAGTGCTCCACGCAGAGTAAGAACTCGGTGTGCGTTTGCTCGCTGGCCCTAGCTTTTGTATTAGCTCTGGGTAAAGGATGGACGGAGAATGAAGCCAGGACTGAATAGCCCTTTGGTAACCGAGTCGAGGGCTATGCTGGTATTCAGGCGCAGTCTGTTCTGATGCCGGAGGGGCTGGGCTAAGGGCAGCGGGGCTTGCTTTGGAGGAGCTGTTGGTGTTTGGGGAGACGGGCTCAGGAATAAGAATGTTTGAAGAGCTGGGCAGTGGTGGCGCACGCCTTTAATCCCAGAGGAAGAGGCAGGCAGATTTCTGAGTTCGAGGCCAGCCTGGTCTACAGAGTGAGTTCCAGGACAGCCAGGGTTACACAGAGAAACCCTGTCTCGAAAAACAAAATGAACAAACAAACAAAGAATGTTTGAGGAGCCACCTCCAAGAGAGAGTTGTCTAGGAGACCAGGTGAGAACCAAGGAGGAGGACTGAGAACAGAGGGAGTGCTTGCTGTTGATGGAGGTGTGGAGGGAGGGACTGGGGCAGCGCATTTGATGGAGGTGTGGAGGGAGGCAGCGTAGGAGGGAAGCAGGGTTAGCACACTTGAAGGAGGGCCTGGCCAACTGTGCCTTTCACCATGTAGTCAGCAACACGTTCAGTGGCCAGAGAGACGGGGTTACAAGCAGGGGAGCCCGCCAGCGCGCAGGGCTCTGAGTGAGTGAAGTCTGGATGAGGGTCTAGATGTGAGGACAGACGTTTCAGAGAAGCCTCCTCACCTGCTTCGGACCTGGGCAGGCTCCACATCAAAGTAGGGTCTCAGGATGTCGATGTTGGCATACAAGCTGAAGGCCCTGGAGGCTTGTCTCTTCCCTGCCTGCCACATCTGAGGAGAAATGGGTATTATGAAACTCTTGGCTCTAGATGGTTACCCGGTTCTCCCCTAGGTTTCTGTGTGGGTCTAAGTGGAAAACCTGTATCAATTTAGGACTTTTTTTCCACTGGTTTACCTGATCGGCCACCTGCCGGCTCAGTTGTCCCTTAAAGCCTTTCATGCCAAGGAACTCCCCATCCTCTTCTTCTGCAGCAGCTGCATCAGCATCTACTTCTTCCTCACGCAGGCGCTGATGCAGCTCACCCATGTCCTCGAAGCTGGAGCCTGAGGTATCATCCATGTTCTCCATATCAATCACAGCCGAGCCCCCACCCTGCGAAGACAATGGCTCCTAGAGTGAGGGGCCCTTCCACTGCGTCCTTCCGTCCTCCGCTCATCAGACAGTCTGAGGCTTTGCCCTTCCACCGTCGAGGACATGGCTCGGAACTGCTACCCATCGTGCTGTATACATGTTCTTCCACTGCTGGCATCTCTTGGTAGAGACACTTTTGTAGTCCAGGAAACCTACTATTTATTTTCAACTCACGTTGTTTTCCTACTCCCCCCCCCCACCTCAAAGCTCCAAAGAGTTGCAAAATAGCCCATCTGCCTCTCCTAACTCTCAAGCCTATTTTTAGGGAATGCCAGGGAATCCATCTCTAGCCCCACACTATGCCTGATGCAGACCTTCCAACCCGTCTGCAAAGCCCCGGGCAGGCGCAGAGCGCCGAGACCCGCTGGAGCCTTAGTTTATCCCTTTCACGCCAGCGCAAGCTCTACACACTTTCGCGAGGAAGACTCAAAGCGGGCAGGCGGTGTTGCAACGGAGCCCGACTTCCAGGCCGCGAGAGAGAAGAGCAACCACACTCCGGACGGCCGCCAGCCTGGAGGTGCTAGCAGCAGCGGCTCTCAATACCTGGATGTTTTCTTCGAAGCCTCCCCATTCCGGGCCAGCACCATTTCGGACGCCGCTGGCCGGCGCCGCCGGAGTCGCCATGTCCCTCGAGGCTTCCCGTCGCGGAGGCTCGCGCGCGTGGGAATAGTGTGAGACCTGGGCCCGAGGGAGGGAAAGGTTCAGAGGAGCGACAAGGCGAGGTGGTATCAGCCGGAACGCAAAAGTGAGAAACCCGGATGTTTGGCCTCAATTGACATCCGGAAGCGAAGGACGTGGACAGAGGCGGGACAAGATCTCGCGACATTCAAGATTGCCGGAGACTGAGCGTTGCTGCGGAGACGGGGGCGGGCCGCTAGCGCGCACGCGCGGACTTGGAGGCTCCTCTCACTGCGAGCGGTGGAAGATGGCGGCGGCGCTGGCGGTGGAGGAAATGCGAACTCGCGTGGTTCTAGAAGAGTATGGGGTTCGCAATGTAAGAGGTCGGGGCGCGGGAGGGATGGGGGTGGCACGGGGAAGAGGAGGCCTGGTGTGGAGCTCGGCCTCACCGCCCTTTCTGTTGGCTCTAGGTCCACACCACTGACTTTCCCGGTAACTACGCCGGTTATGATGATGCCTGGGACCAGAACCGCTTCGAGAAGGTGGGTAGGGCTGGAGGTGACCAGTCGGCCTGAGGGTCAGACCTCGCAGGTTGGGTTGGCGGGGGTGGGGGTGGGGGTGGGGGGAGGTCCCTGTTTTCACGCATGTGCTCCGTGGACGGGCCGTCAGACACGGTTCCAGTTCGTGGAACAAGTTGTTCACTCTCGGTGGGATAATGGATGGACCACATAAACAAGTTATTCCGCTATAATAAGATAGCGATGAAGATGGCTTGGATGGGGTAAGGAATCATTCATGCCCGTAATCCAGCCAATTGAAGAGATGTAGTTAAAGGTCAGTGAAGGGAGTGAAATTTGAATTAAGCTTTAAACTATGAATAAAAGTTGAGCTGTGAAGACGTAATTGGAGCTTCATTATATACGGATTTTCTTTTCTTTTGTTTTTTCGAGACGATTTCTTTGTGTAGCCCTGGCTGTCCTGGAACTCACTCTGTAGACCAGGCTGGCCTCGAACTCAGATATCCACCTGCCTCTGCCTCCCAAGTGCTGGGATTAAAGGCAACACCACCCAGCTTTTTTTTTTTTTTTTTGTCTATTTTGTCTTTTTTGAAACAGTGTTTCTGTTTAGCCCTGGCTGCCCTGGAACTCCGTCTGTAGACCAGGCTGGACTCAGAGCCATTCATCTGCCTCTGCCTCCCTTGCACTGGAATTAAAGGCATGAGCCACCACGCCCAGTTTAGAATTTTTTGAGTAGATTGATAAAATTTTGCAATCTTGATAGCTGAGAGGGAATGAATTCTAGTGACTGCCAGCTAGTGTATGGAGGCTGAAATGGGGGCATGGATGAACTCCAGACAGTGGTAATGGGGGAGGGAGTGATAACTAGCTGATGCAGACCATTGCTTTGGTGAGGGCAGTGTGCGTGAGAAAGGACTTTGTGGCTTGAAGAACTTAAAGCTTTTTCTTGGTATGTGTGTTTGCCTGCATGTGTATTTGTGCACCACTGTGTGTTAGTGATCCCAGCAGTGTGAGGAGAGTGTTAAGTTGCGCTTGGTACTGGCAACCCAACCTGGTTCTTTTGCAAGAGTAGTAGGTGCTCTCAATACCGGAGCCATTTCTCCAGCCGCACTGGGGGACTGTATTGCTGGCTGTGTCATTTGCTAAGCAGGAGAGCAAGACGATGGTACATTCAAAGGCCTGCTTGTGAGGTCTACAGGCCGAGGGGTTGATGGTTGAAGTGGGACCACGGTTAGGGGCTGCTGTATGCTTGCTTGAGCCAGGAGCATGATGGAGGTCGCCTGGGGATTAGATCCTAGGAGAAAGTTACTGTACTGGGTGGGTGGGTTAGAAGGATTATCAGATAAGGAAATGGGTGTTCAGACACCAAAGGAATATAGTTGAGAAAAGTAGGCATTAAAAGAATAAAGCCGGCGGCGGCGGTGGTGGCGCACGCCTTTAATCCCAGCACTTGGGAGGCAGAGGCAGGCGGATTTCTGACTTCGAGGCCAGCCTGGTCTACAGAGTGAGTTCCAGGGCAGCTGGAGCTACACAGAGAAACCCTGTCTCGAAAAACAAAAACAAACAAACAAACAAACAAACAAAAGAATAAAGACAACAGAAATGCAAGTATCAAATGGTCTAAATAGTGTGTGAAGTTCTGCTTTCTGTACAGTAGCTTCTCTGGGTGGTTTGTGGACGACCTGGGAAGCCAGGCTTAGTGCCACACACCATTAATCCCAGTACTCAGGAGGCAGAAGTAGGTGGATCTTTTGAGTTCAAGGCCAGCCTGGTCTACAGAGTCTACAGAGTGAGTTCCAGGACAGCCAGAACTACATGGAGAAGCCTCACCTAGGATAAATCTAAAAAACAAGAAACAAACAGCCCCACCCCCAAGTACTGGACGGGAGACAGAATGTCCACTGATTGTCCTGACTTAAGGTGGCAGGTGGAGTACACTGAGGGATGAGCCAGGGCGGGCTCGAGGCATGAAGGGTGGAGACAAGCTTCCCACTGGCTTGTTTTTGCCATCCCTCTAGAATTTCCGTGTGGACGTGGTACATCTGGATGAAAGCACACTGGAGTTCGACATGGTGGGGATCGACGCTGCCATTGCCAATGCTTTCCGGAGAATTCTGTTAGCCGAGGTATTAGAAGGTGTGGGCTGGAGGGTGAACCTCAAAGCCATCCCTCCCGGGTCACACCTGGAACCTGAACTCTTTGGAGGCAGACTGGGCTACATAGTAAACATATCAAAAATCTGAAGGGCAAATTTAAAAACAGCTGCCTCTCACATTTCCGGGAAGGGGGGATGGGTGAGGTCAGTCGCATGATTTTGCTTTCTTGGGCAGGTGCCAACAATGGCTGTGGAAAAGGTGTTGGTGTATAACAACACATCCATTGTCCAGGATGAGATCCTTGCTCACCGCCTGGGGCTCATCCCCATTCTTGCTGATCCTCGCCTCTTTGAATACCGGAACCAAGGTGAGGCTGCAAGGTTGAGATTATGAGTTAAGCTGAACTGACCTGGAATGTATCATGGGCTCAGATCCCAGGCCTACTGCTGGGATCTTGTACACCTGCCTTCACCTGGGAGAATAGCTGTCCCCGCCTTTAGTCTGTCACTATGTACAACCTCTGAGCACAGTGCCAGCAGCACCCAGAGGCTCTCTTTCCACCGTTACATGCTTTCTGGGGATTGAACTCAGGACTCCAGGTTTGAGACCCTCACTCTCACGCCCTCACTCTGTGAGCCTTCTTGTCAGCCTATTATTAGAGCTAGGAGGGCCAGGTATGGTGGTGTACATCTTTACTCTCAGCAATGGCAGAATCAGGCAGATGTCTCATGAGTTCAAGGCCAGCCTGGTCTGCCTAGCAAATTCCAGGACAGCCAGGGCTTGTGGAACCCTGTCTCAAAACCAGACCAACCCTGCTGCTTCCTCACTCTTACAGGAGAGGAAGAAGGAACAGAGATAGACACGCTGCAGTTCCGGCTGCAGGTCAGGTGTACCAGGAACCCCAATGCTGCTAAGGATTCCTCGGACCCCAATGAACTCTATGTGAACCACAAAGGTGAGATGGCGAAGAGGGCCCAGAGGCAGAAGGGGCAAATTGTAGAATCTGAGATCTCTGACATATTTCCCTCCAGTATATACCAGGCACATGACATGGGTCCCCTTGGGAAACCAGGCTGATGTCTTCCCGGAGGGCACAATTCGCCCAGTGCACGATGACATCCTTATCGCTCAGCTTCGGCCTGGCCAGGAAATTGACTTGGTCATGCACTGCGTCAAGGGCATTGGTGAGAGCAGTGGGTGCCCTGCGGGTGGGCCAGTCTGACTGGAGTGGTTCAGAGAACCAGCTCAACTGGGATGTTACCAACAGGCCAAAAGCCAACGTGCTTGTGTCGTCCCAGGCAAAGACCATGCCAAGTTCTCACCAGTGGCCACAGCCAGCTACAGACTCCTGCCGGACATCACCCTGCTTGAACCTGTGGAGGGGGAAGCGGCTGAGGAGCTGAGGCAGTGCTTCTCACCCGGTGTGATTGAGGTGCAGGAAGTGCAAGGTGTGGTTTGGGTGCACTGTGTGACTAAGGCCTAAGGCTGTTTTCTTTGAAAGTAGCAGACAAGGAAAGCACAATCTGATTGTTTCCCTTAGGTAAAAAGGTGGCCAGGGTTGCCAATGCTCGGCTGGACACCTTCAGCAGGGAAATCTTCCGGCACGAGCAGCTCAGGAAGGCTGTGCGGCTTGGCCGCGTTCGGGACCATTACATCTGTGAGTGACAGTGGTACTTTTTGGATAGCATTTAGAACTGGCTTGTATTAGAGGTAAATCCTGCTGGGACTGAGTGTTTTGTTTGGTCTCTAGTTTCTGTGGAGTCAACAGGAGTTTTGCCACCAGAGGTGCTGGTAAGTGAAGCCATCAAGATCCTGATGGGAAAGTGCAGGCGGTTCCTGGATGAACTAGATGCAGTTGAGATGGACTGAAGCTTCCACAGCACTCCTGGGAGGGCGTGACTGTTCCCCAACTGCATCGCTGTGCCCAGTGGTCAGTGGTCGATTCCAGGCTCATTTCCGGCGAATACATTTTATTGAATGTGCCACAGGTTAAGATGCCTTTGTAAGGCTTTTGTTGTAAATAAATTGATCTTTTTTTTTTCCCCCAGACTTTCTTTTGTCTAATAATGAGCCTGGCCTCAGCAGGTTGGCATTAACAAGGACCAAGGGTTTACTAAAGCTGTTTGAGAAAGGCCAAATGACAAAGGCTCTGGCTGAGGGGAAAGACACAGGAAGCCATAGCTACTGCGCACTGTCAGGGCCAGAGAAGACAGTCTCTTCTGGACAGATGGAGGTGTGTGTCTTTCTGTTAAGTACTCCTAACTTGGAGTTAGTTAGGGGTACTGCTTGGAGGAGTCATTGGTTTGAAAAAGGAAAATAGGGCCCTTCTGTATGAAACAGATTTTTACTGACATGCAGATGTACTTTAGAGTTAGCATTTCTACAAAAGGTTCTATAAACAATAGAAAATTTCTAGCATGAAGTCATAGGATGTTAAAAATATTACAACATAATAAATACAACTACATCCTCCATAGCCCTAAGCAGACAGGAGTAGGCAGCTATCAAGTTTGGAGGGAAATACTGAGATCACCTTTACAATCTGTAGACCCCAAGCACCACGCAGGATGGCGGCCTTGAGCAGCTGTAGAGCACAGCGGCCTCGGTGTAGGTGCTGCTTCCCGGCTGACTCTCCAACTTTACCATGCATGACTGTCTCACACTAGGTCAAGGTTGGGGCTGTGTGGCCAGTAGCTCTGTTAGCACAGACACCAGGTCACACCTGCCTGTCATGATAGGCAGAGTTGGACCTTAAGAACTCAAAAGTGTTGGCTCTGACTGGAACACTTTTTTAAAAAATCTTAATCGACCATTGAGCTTTTCAAAGGCACAGGGCCAGCTAGTCCCAGGGGGACAGTGGCTGCTTTGCTAGCTTGTCAGAAGCCCACTTGGCCTGGGTTCCTTTTGTATGGTTGGTGTCATGGGACATGGGGGAAACCCTTGAGAGTCAATCATAGAAAGGCAAGATGGCCACTTTTAGAAACACTTAAGAGCGTTACACTGAATTCTGCCCAGCTCTTGTTCCCTGGACAGCAAGCGCAGACTTTAGCAATAGCCTGTACTATGCCAAGTAGCCAGATTCTTGCTTTAGATTAAGATGAGAAAACTGGCCGTATATGGGTCAGCATGTAGCACCTAGGCCAGACATGCCCCTGGAAGTGGAGAAGGATCCCTGTTAGCCCAGCAGCATAGGGCTCAAGTGGGACACTGTAGTCCTAAAGAAACTGGCTGAGTCCTTGCACACAGTGGGTCTGGGCACACCACCCCAGTCCTTCCTATCTGCGCTGGTGCAGTTGCTTTGGGGAAAGGCCATTGTGCTCTAGCTTTTCTTAGAAAAGCCTAAATTGCAGGTTGACTGCACCTCCCGGGCCAGCACTCTGCAATGGGGTAGGTCCCGACAGCCTTTACTTTAGTAGGGTGACTCAGGCCCTCGCGCAGGACCCCCTCTGCTCCAGCTTGACCTGGATCTGAGCTTCTCCAGGCTGACTCTGTGGAAAGTGAGGCGGCAGTATGAGGAGGGCCTAGAGATTAGCTACACGGGGGAAGAAGAGATGACAACCGAGGCCGGAGAAGGATGCCCAAAAGCTTGATTCAGGGTTCAAAGATGGTGGCCAGTCCACCCTCCTCACTGTCCAGCACTTCTGTCTCCAGCATTGGTTTGGGTTTTTTGAAAAGCCAGGGAAGGTTCTTAATGTGAACTTCTTTTCGGAACTGTTCTCCCAGGGGTTTCTGCAGAAAACAAAAAAGAAAACTAATGGTGAGACAGAGACAGACAGACAGACAGACAGACAGACACACACACACGTCAGAACAGTCGGTGACTAGTTCATTTTGAGTTTACCCACAACAGGCATAGACAACAAGCAACTGTGGAACCATGTGCCCTTGCGGGGAAGCATGACTAACCCCAATGCAGCCAGCGATGAGACGTTTGAAGTGGTCCTTCCGGCGTTTATCAGCTGCTTTTTGAAGGGAGGGGTTTAAAAGCTTGCAGTCAAATTGGTCCAGAGACTCCTTGTTGATTTCAGGGATCTGCTCCATCACGGCTCTTATCTCTAGGTACCTGGGGCGCTGTTTAAGTGGGGATAAATTCACTGATGTAGGTTTGGCTTGTCACCTTCCCCATTCCACACCACACCCACTTCCTAGGGGAGCACAGGCAGTGTGGCGGATCCCGAAGCTCAAGATCCTGGGAGCAAGGTAAAGAGAAATGGCCAGGCTGCCAGCCCCCACTTACCAGTGCCTCGTAGATCTGGAAGGCCAAGTGGACCAGGGAGGCCATGCACCCTTCGTGCTGCCCATGCATCTGGAGCCCTTTGAGCACGTTAGTGAAAAGCCACGTGACAGCGTCTGCGAGCAGGGTCCCAGACATAACCTGGGAAGACAGCCACGCTCAGGCGCCACGGGAACCCGGAAGGGCCCACCCCACAGTCCTCACACGACTCACTCCACGAGCCTGCCTAACTTCAACCTTCGGAGAGGAAAGGAGAGGAGAGCCCCGCCATGTTTTCACATCTCAGTTTCTGCTATCCCGAAGGCCGTGGAGCCTGCCTGACTCAGCAAGGGCAAGCCTATAATGGTTATACCTGCCCCTGGTTCTGACCCGTGTCTCTGCCAGGCTTTACCTGACATGGGCTGAGACCCTGAGACCCCTTAGTTCAGCTAGTCTGTTAGCTGAGCGGCATCCATCACAGTAGTACAACAGTAACTGACAGGGTCGATGTCTGAGACAACTGAGGTGGGCTGGCAAGGTCAAGGCTTGCCTGGGGGGGTGGAGGGTCGGGAGGAGGGAGCTCAGGGCTAGCTTGGGAAACTTTCAAACCCTTTGCTCAAAATAAAAAGGGGAAGGGCCTTGGGGCTATCTCAGGAGTAAGTGCTGGCCTAGCATGCCTCCAACCCTCAGAAGAAAGGAGAGTAAGCGCACCTGTGTGAGGAGGGGCCAGCAGAGCTGTGTGGTCGCCCTCTGGCAAGACAGCGTGTCCTTCCAGGTCAGAGAACTAAATGCAGTGATTAACAGTGCTGTGCAAACTTCCTGAACAGGAAAGAAGAAAGAACAATGGGAATAAATATGACACCTCTGACTGCATTATACACAAATTCAGGTCTTTAGTTCCAGCAGTCAGACAGGGCTATACAGCGAGTTCCAGGCCAGAGAGAGTGAGATTTTGTTTCTTTTAAAAAAGGGATGGGGTGTCTGAAGAGAGCAATGGTGGTGGACTCATATGCATAAAATAAATAAATTGAAAAGGGGGGAAGGGGGGAAGGTTGGAGTGGGGAGAGAAATAGCTGTATGTGGGACAGACAAGAGCTCAGGCCTACAGAGGCCAAAGACCATTAATCTGCAGCAATGTACGTGTGCATTTACGCAGAGCGTCTGCCCATAGAGAGGAAGGTGGGAGCTGGTGAGGAGAGGCACCCACCTCATGCTTCATCAGGCACTTGCCCAGGTCTGTGAGCTCCACCACAGAGGACGGGGCTGCTTCAGTGGCCATCATCTCTTCATCTGTGAACAAGGCACAACACTAAGCACCAGTCTTCAGCAGAAATACCTATGCTAAAGGTTCTAGCTAGCCGGGACTGAGCGGGACTGCACAGCCCTCTCCCCACGAGGGCTGCAGGCGCCTGGGAGTGACACACCTACATATAGATAAAGATAGGGATGATGTCCGGAGCATTGCGGGAGCCCCTAGGGGCTGAGTGACTGAGGACACTAGGGCAGTGTCACACGCGAGTGCACATGCTGCCAGGCACGGTCGCTCACCAGAGGACAGAAGGAGGAGCACGGTCCCTCCCTATGACAGTCTACAGCGAAGGGGACGGGCAAGGAATAAACATGCTGGGAGCTGAACTAAAAGCATGGCAGAGGAATAGGTGGCCGGTGCTTGGGGATGTGTGTTTGGCAGAGTGGGCATGAAGACCTCTCGGAGGAGGAAACACTGGAGCAGAGGTCACGGCAAGGAGGGCAGTACAAGGCAGTGGATGGATGGATGGATGGATGGATGGATGGATGGATGGATGGATGGACGGACGGACGGACGCGTGTTTCTCTGAGGGCCGAGCCACAGCCTACTCACCATCCCCATCCACGGTGGGAGGCGCAGTGTGGTCGGCAGTCTTCTTTGACACACAGCAAGCCACTAGGAGAGAGCACAGTTACTAGGCTAGGAGAAGGCTCTTGCGTCCACTCAGCCAACAGGGCGGCTCACCAACTGATCTCAGGCCACTGCTGGCCAGATGAAGGCTGGTGGGAAGATCCTGTTCACAGAATACAGTCAGCTGCACAATAGGAGGAGGGATTCTGAGGACCCCAGCCACACTGTGGGCTTCCTCCTCCAGTCAGTCAGCTAGGGACAGAGTCCTCTAAGAACACATGACCAGGGAAGGGCACTGAAACATCTCCAACTACTCTGGACTGACAATAAACGACTAGTATTGAATTTGTCAACATTTCTGAACAAGGCAAAGGATGTCCATGTCTAAGAGTCAACCTTTCTCCTATCTTATCAAGCCAGAACGTTGCTGCCAGCGCTAGTGCGCGCTCACTTGGACCCCTTTCTTATTTGGCACACGCAGCTCAGTTTGGGCTGACTGAGGATGTTGGCTTCTGTCATCCTGAGCCTCTGCCGGGCACAGCTTCTGGGTCCCCACAAGTCACTTACTGATTAGGTCCATGACTTCTCGGGTTAGCATCCTCACCAGCTGTTCCTCCAGCATTTCCTGAGACTCGGGGTTGTCCTCTGCAATCTCATCATCTCCACTGCAGAACCGAGAACCAGGGGACACATTCCATGGGAGGGCAAAGGCACTGAGGACCAGGAGAGTGGCGACCCGCCCCGCCCCCCCTTCCCCCAAGGTCTGAGTTCTGAAGATGTTATCAGGGATCAACAGCAGTCCACTGAAGCACAGTCTGTGTGACTGCTTGGCTGGAATAATGGAGGCTCAGGATCAACCCCCACAACAGGGAAGGGGAAGGTCCCCAGAGCAAGGCTGAGCTTCCTATCAGGCTGCTCATGGCAACAGCCTGTCCAGACACACTGCCTCTCATCTAAGTTGGGAAAGGTTATAAACCACTGCCACTCTAGCCCTAGGATAGCCGGGACCCTGCCTGCCCCCTCTTCCTTTTCCGACCTGAAGCTGCCTGCTGGCTCACCCACCGAGGTCATCCCTTACCATAGCACGCTCCTCTGGTTGATGACATGCCACTTCTGGGAAAGCCTCTGGAGAGACAAGACAAGTGTTAGAGTGGCGAGTGACAGGCTGAGGACGAGGTGCTAAGGCCGACTCCTCATTCCTTAGTGCTGGGGCTAGGGGTGTAAGCGTCTACATATAGCATTAATATGTAGGCAGAATTAGTTACCCAGAAACAAATTCCTTAGGCCAACCTAAAGACATTTTCTGAACTGCAAACTAAATTGTACCAAAGCCCAAATATGAAAATGGAATCTAAGCTGGGCAGTGGTGGCACACACCTTTAATCCCAGCACTTGAGCGGCAGAGGCAGGAAGATTTCTGAGTTCAAGGCCAGCCTAGTCTACAGAGTGAATTCCAGGACAGTCAAGGGCTATACAGAAAACCAACCCACCCCCTACCTCTACCCCCCCAAAAAGGGAATCTAAAATAGGAATTTAATTAATGTTGGCACTAACTTTTAATTTGGTCAAAACAGGAAAAAGAGTTGAATTGTTGGACACAGACATCAATTTTCTATGCTCAGAGGTGTTCAAAGTCAGTACTTGGTAATTTATTGCCAATTCAAGGGAGTCAGGTATGTGTCAGTCACCTTCCTATAATATCTCTAGCCGTGGCAGACCAAATACAGCAAAGATCTGGTTTCTATAACCTTACTCTGCTGATTGACAAGGGCAGCACTGTCAGCCATCTCTGCTAAAACAGATCAACAGTACCGAGATCTGGGTTTCTCTGTCGAGCTGTCCACCGGTTCATCCCAGAACCAAGAGCAGACCCAGGGAGAGCAGCCCCTTGATCATCTGTCCTCCCAGGAGGACGGACGGAAGCAGGATCTGCACGTGCAGGCAGCCGGGCCAGCTCTTACGGGGCTGTTGGTGCACAGAGCACATCTGTTGGACCAGCGCCTCAGCGACAGGCCGGGGCTGGGAGAGCACTTTCCGGAGCCTCTTAGGAGAAGACTGCAGAGCAAGCATGCACCTTTGTGTGTGCATTTGGTGTGTGGGTGTTTTGTGTGGAGGTGTGCACACATATGTTGTGTCTTCCTTTATCGGTCTTCACCATATTTTTTAAATCTCTCTGTACCTGGAGCTTATCAATTAGCACAAGTCTGTTGGGCCAAAGAGCTCCAGTGCTGAGGTCAGATGCGCGGCAGCACAGCCAGCTTCCACGTGTCTTCTGGAGGCCCGCATTCATACCATTATGCCTGTGAGCTCCGAGCCATCTCCCCAGCCTGGACCATGTGTTTAGGAGTGAGTTCTCTTTGCCCTCTTCCCTCACCCACTTACCATGTGGAGGTAGGTGAAGAGAGGTCCAAGGATGGGGGATAACAGGCTTTCATAGTGTTCTGGGGGACAGAAGAGCACGAGGGGCTTCACGAAGACGCGTGCTACCATGAGTTAAGGAGTTTGAGTACATGAGCGGTCATTCTCTCTCTCTCTAGCCAACAGGATGCACCACTGGGCAGTGCACTCCAGGGCTTTCACGATGCCAAGGATGTCCTGTGTTAACAGGAACCGTCTCACGCTTGTCCTAGGCCCCCAGCTGCACAAACACTCAACTCTTTTGTGTTTCAGCTTAACTGTCTTTGCTGTGAGCTGTCCACCTAGGCCTGGGCTGCCGAAGAGGAGGAGACAAAGACACCCTACACAAAAGGCTCTGAAAGTCGATGACATCTTGAGTGTTCTTTTCAAAAGAAAGCACACAGCTGGTTGTACCAGCTTTCCCCTGTAGCTGCAATTCCTCAGGAGGTTGAGGAAGACTGTTACCTGAGCCCAAGATTTCCAGGTCAGGCTGAAGAACAGTGAGATTGTTACTCAAAACAAAAACAAAATAAACCCAGGTGTAGTAGCACCCAACACTCAGCAGGCAGAGGCCACAGAGAGATTCTGTCTCAAAACCCCAAAATAAATAAATACAGAACCCGGCTGGTGGTGCATGTCCAGAATACAGCATTTAGGAAGTTATGGCAGGAGGGAGCTAGCCTAGACTATATACTGAGAGTCCCTGGCAAACCCAACCAACCAAAAGGAAGCACTAAACAAACTGTAGAAAAGGAAATGAACTTTTTTATATTTCTAAGACGTAAGAAGACAATAATTTACCTCCAGAGAGCACCTCTGAGGGCTCCCACGCTGCCTTCCTGTCTTTTCTCTCTTACTGTCTGTCTGGAGAGGGCCCGGCTGCACTGACACCCATCGGCCCACCAGTTAGGCCTCCCTCCCTCTCACCCATCTCCCGTTTTCTGGCCTTCAGGGTAACTCAGAGCCATTTCAAGGATATGAAGCATGGATCTGAGCCGGAAGTCAGGAATATTGTTCAAGTTGACGAAAGCAGAACCGAGGAGCTGGGTAGCAAGGTCCTCCACAGTGTAGAAATCCTGCTGCATGGCAGGGCCGGCCTTCCCTAGGATATGGTAACTGTAAGGCAAAGTCACTGGTGTTAATCCTCGGTGAGGCTACAGCTCAACGCCCTGTGCGCGTGCTCAGTATCTATGGCTAAGCCCCATAGCCAGGACAGAAGCCTGCCTGGCCGCCGCCCACTGTCCCATGAGAAAGGGATGACAAGCACAAAAGTCAGAGCAGATGCCATCTCCTTCTCTAACTCCTGGGCTTCAAGGTTATGCTTTAGCACCGACACAGCGGGCACAAACTTCAGGTCACAGCCAGGACTGCGGTGCACACGATATCACGGTGTGACACAGGAGAGCAGGTTGCTCCCTTAGAGTGAACACCAACTTCCCTTCCAAGGCTTGGCCTGCCTCACCTCCACACTAGAGTTCTCTGTGCTGGCCTCCCTACAAAGTGAGTGCTCTAGCAAGGGAGCGCAAGCGGGGGCCTTTACCAGTTTTCATAGAGGATGCCGAAGAACCGCTGCATCCTTTCCAAAATGGTTCTATAGACAGGGTGGTCGTTGAATTCCAAGAGAGGCTGAGGTAACCCTACAAACAAAGAAGGGGTTGGGAATGCACTGTCTCAGAGAGCCAACACCCCTGAGCAGGCAGCTATGACTGTGCGCATGTGTACTATAGTACAAAGCAGGTGGCCATATTCTCTAGTCGTAGAGTACCAAGACCATCGTGAAGGTGTTAGACCTTCCTCTTCCTCCCGTCTTTCTGCGGCTGGGAATGAGACTGACTAGGCCCAGGCACATGCCAGTTAGGCATATCCCCGCATCGGACACAGGCAGTTTTCACTAGCCCTTCAAGAAGGAACTTCCCAGACAACAGGTTAGGCCTCCAAACTGGCACTCTCCCAAGGACCTGCCTCTTTCCTTCATAGCAGATTCCAGATTTAAGACTGTTTTGCCATTTCTGTTTTTAATCAAAGGTGAAAATGAGTGATTCTATCAGGGTAAAAAATGAGAAACACGGTTCTCCCATCCACCACTAGTTGCACACCAAACTAAAGGAGACGTTACTCCTGCTGGGAAGACTCACAAGGCAGACCCGAGGCGCTCCACAAGTGCACTTCCTGACCCTGCTTGGGAGCTTAGGGTGAGCCTGACAGGGACGTAAAACTATCTTACCTAATATTGCCGTTTTTTCAGATTCAACTATATCCAGAGCCTTGGTGAAAGGCTCTGCCATTTTGGTTAGCATTTCCGGTGTATATAAAGTATTATGAGTTCTGAAAGAAATAAGAATGTTATGTAAACATAAAGTCTGGCTAGTATTTCAAATAGATTTCCCAGTAACACTACTCCCAAGAGAGGCAACAAAAAGAAAGAAATAAGAATTGATGATTCCCCAGAGAAAATCGAAGTGTTAACTACACTGTACATGTTCCTCACGGCCTAATAACACACACCAAATCCCGAGACTGAAGGACAGCCACAACAATATGACTCTAAAGCAAAATCCTTTTAGACCTGAGTTGATGCAGAACACTCCCAGTTTTCTGACTAGTGGTACCCAACCGTCTCAGTTTGGGTTTTACTGCTGTGAACAGACAGTATGACCAAGGCAACTCTTACAATGGGAAACAATTGGGACTGGCTTACAGGTTCAGACTTTTAGCCCACTATCACCATGGCAGGAAGCACTGCAGCATCCAGGCAGTGGGTGCAAGGAGCAGACTGCCTCTTCCGCACTGGGTGGAGTCTCAAAGCCCACCCGCACAGTGACACACTTCCTCCAACACGGCCACACCCCCAACAGTACCACTTCCTATGGGCCAAGCATTTTTGAATCCTCGCACCAATGATGTGTGGCACTGTGATATGTTATCTGTCACCTGTTTATGGAGCACAGAGCTGGCAATTGGTAGTACAGCTTCCAAGAGGAACAAGGTCCAAATATGTTCTCCATCAAAATGCCGCGTGTTACTGAGGGACAAGGCTCACACTAACTACTTCACTGCACCATCAGCAGCCACCTCCATCCTTGCTTTTCTGGAGTACTGGGACCAGAACCAGGATCTTATGAACTGTAAAAATCCGACCACTCTAGAATGGAGCTTCACCCTAGATTTACCAACTCTAAGCTAGTCACTTATTTAATTATTATGTGTGCATGGAGACTACATGAGTTTGTGTGCTCTAGTAGGTCAGAGTAAGAATCAGGTCCCCTGGAGCTGGAGCTGCCTAACGGGGTGCAATGAACCAAACTCTAGTCCTCTGACCCATCTAGACTTTCAGGAGACTTAAAAAAAAAAAAAAAAAAAAAAAAAAAAAAAGAGGATAAAGTCTTATTATGACTATGCAGCCCTGCTGGTCTGGGTCCTGCTATACAAATTTAGCAGGTCTTGATCTCATTTCCCATTTGGAATTAAAAATATGAGTCACTTTAGGTGATTCTTTTTTTGGCTTTTCGAGACAGGGTTTCTCTGTATAGCCCTGGCTGTCCTGGAACTCACTCTGTAGACCAGGCTGGCCTCGAACTCAGACATCCACCTGCCTCTGCCTTCCAAGTGCTGGGATTACAGGCGTGCGCCAAAAGACTCACTTTTTGAGATACTATCTTGTTAACTTGCCCAAGCTGGCCTTGAACTCAATCTACAGCCAACAGTGACCTTGGTTTTTCCATTAAAAGCCAAGGATCAAGCCTGGACTCCTAGGCTTCTTCCCAAAGGTTCATTTTAGAACATTTGCAATACACAGAAAATGCCGGGCATTGACAGACACAGAAAGACAGGCACCAAAGAATGATGTGCTGGCCATTAGACCAACCATGAAAGTGCACATCACAGTGCACGCAGCTGCACTGAAGCTGTCGTGGATACAGTTCAACAGACTTGCTGCACCGATAGTCGCAGAACACTCTAGCCCACAACTGTGTACTGCATGGGATCCATGGGAAGCAGTGATTGTTACTTCATGGATTATTGGAGTTTAAAATCAGGTCAGAGCCAGGCATGGTGGTGCACACCTTTAATCCTAACACCCAGGAGGCGGAGGCAGGAGGCCAGCCTGGTCTCACATAGTGAATTTCAGGACAGCCAGGGCTATGCAGAGACATCCCTTCTCAAAAAGACAAATCAAATAAAAGGCTGCCCTTGGACTTTGTTAGTTCTCCTGTTCCACCCTCCCAAGTGCTTGCCACTAAGACTGGTTCGATCTGAGTTCAATCCCTGGGATCTGTAGGGTGGAAGAAAACCAACTTCTTATAAGTTATCCTCTGACCTCGATGGCATGCCTGAGTCTACAAGGGAACAAATGTTAAGGCCTAAAGAGACTGCTCCGCAGCTAGGAGCACGGCTGCTCCTAGAGAGGACAAGATTTTGATGCCCAGCACCTACATGGTCATTAGTATCTCCTGTAACCAGCTCCAGGGGATGGTACCTTCTCTGGCCTCTGTGGGTGGTCCACAGACGGCAGCAGATCAGCCCAGAGCCAGCTGTGTTGTACAGGCTGGTCTTAAATTCTTGTCCTCCTGTTCCCTTTACACGAGATGAACTCAGTGTAAAACACCATACCTACAATATGTGTGTTGTTTTAAACTGAGCATAAACATTCAAAACACTTCAAAGTTTATTAACATTTACTTAGTCTGGCAGCATACCAAGAACATGATAGTAAGGTCAGGTCGATCATTACGGAAGATGACTGATGGGGCAAATGTGCAGTGTGCAAAGGACTCAACAGGGCACACTGCGACATTATTTGAAACAAAAACAAAATCACAAAAGACAGGGTTTCACTATGTATTTCTGGCTGACCTGGAACTCACTCTGTAGACCAGACTGGCCTCAAACTTCACCTGTCTTAGCCTTCTGGGTGCTGAGACTAAAGGGGTGCACTACTACGACTCAAAAAACATAACACCTAAAATAGGAGTATTGTTCTTGCATTTCACCACATGGGTCTTGGTGACTGAAGTCAGGACACTGAGTGGCTGGTAACTGTCTGGATGGAAAAGGCGTGGAAAACCCAGGAAGCTCCTGAGAAGGGCCATGAGGCACCTCCGCAAGCTGCTCTAACAGTGAACAGTTCCTGAAGGAGAGGACACTCTTCGGCAGAAGCTGCTGCAGATGGTTTGGGAAACTCCACGGATGCGTGTTCCACAGCCAGACTGGTGATGAGGCTGTCGTTGAGACACCCATGCTCCCAACTAACCCTCTAACCTCCCTGGCCACAGAGCAGACTTGCCACTGCCTGTTGCTAGTGCCCTGTGTAGAAAACAGCCAGCTGCCACCGAGCCAGGAAAACGTTCAGTCTAGTAAGGCCAGCCTGACTGCGCAACAAGGTTCTCAGAGCACAGATCCAAACTGCACTTGGCTCGCTTTGCAGTAGTTTGCTTTCTGAAACAAAATTCTCTCAGAAGTCTGGGATGAT
The DNA here is from genome assembly GCA_964023405.1 of Apodemus agrarius. NCBI lineage: Eukaryota > Metazoa > Chordata > Mammalia > Rodentia > Muridae > Apodemus > Apodemus agrarius. The sequence continues at coordinate 33,390,488 of OZ030014.1, read as the reverse complement.
GTTACTACTATAAAATAATGTCTGATATAATTACTCGAATGAATTTAAACTTCACTCTAAGCAAATTGACTATAATTATTTCCCCCCCTTTCTTTCACTGTCTTTTTTTTTTAAAGACAAGGTCTTGGAGCTGGATTGCTCAGTGGTTAGCAACACTGGCTGCTCCTCCAGAGGACCTGGGTCCAATACCCAGTACCCACATGGCAGCTCACAACTGTTTGTGAATCCAGTTCCAGAGGCTCTGACAACTTCACACAGACATACATGCAGTCAAAACACCTACGCAAATGAAATAAAAATAAGTAAATCTCAAAATAAATAAATAAATAAAAAAGGCTGGCTGTGAACCCACAGATATCAGCCTGACTTTGCTCCCAAATACTAGTATTAGAGGCATACAAAACATGCCCATGGTTTTTTTGTTTGTTTGTTTGTTTGTTCTGAGACAATGTTTTGTGCTCAGGAGTCTCCGCTTTAGTCTCAAGTGATCTGATTATATGAACTATAAATGGCTTTGCAGCATACCTGCCTGCTATTTTTACTATTAATTAAATGTGATCATAAAAACCAACCAACCAACACACACATACCCTAAGCTGGGTGTGGTGACAGCTGGGAAGTAGAAGGACCAGAGTTCGTGATCACAGTGAGTTCAAGACCAGCCTGGACTACAGAGAATAAACTCTACTAGCCCAAAACATAATCAAAAATACAAAAGGGGCCTGGAGAGACTGCTCAGAGAGTAAAGGGCCCGGTATGCTCTGCCAGCTCGTGCTCTAGTCAGACAGTGTCACCAACTTCCAGGTGTAGGCTCACGCTGGAGACTGTCTCAAAGAATGAGGCAGAGAATTAACAATGGAGACACCCTGACAGTGGTCTCTGGCTTCTGCATGCACCTGCACATAAGTGCACCCCATCCCCACCAAAACGGGATATAACAGACAACATTACGTCTATATAGAGAGTACACCTCGCACAGGGAGGCCAACTGTCCTTAGAAAGAAGAGCCTCCCTCTCAAAAGACCCGGGGCCTAATTCCATACCACTGCTGTGATCAAAAATAAAAGATTAAACTTTTGAGATTCTTAGGGTTAAAATAAGAACAAAGACTATCTCTGACTCACCTTACGAGGGCAAGCAGATTGTCCAGAAGCCTGAGGACCTGCTCCGTGCAGGGGTTCCGGAAGATCGGGTTCCCACTGGGCGTGTGACCCACCACAAACCCCCCAGCTCTGGCTTCTTCTAGGTCAGAAGGCCAGCTAGTCCGTCTCATAACCCCCAGAATGCTGTACACGCAAAAACTCATCTACAGAGAAGAATGAAAAACATAGCCGGGATAAGGGGAAAGCACTGTGACACACACTCAGGGTGACAGCTCAGCGACAGAGACAGAGACAGGGAAGAAGCCTCTGTGTGTCCCACCCCAGCAAGACCTCAGTCCTTGTCTTTATGGTCCAGTCCAAGGGAGGTCTTCTCACTGCCGTTTCCAGGACCAGTGGTAGGAAGCTCTGGAAGCTTCCTTTTTATTAGGATCTTTCCAGGGGTTGAATGACCCTGGTAGGGGTGGCTTGGATGAGCTCCACCCCGAGTATTTAAACTGCCATTTTTTACCTGACCCTCCATCTGGGACTCCACAGCTTGCATCCTAACCCCCAACCCCTCATGCCAGGCTGATCATGTGTCTTTCACCATAGTGGCTTATTTGAGTACCAATGCACTGGAAAGCCTCAGGTTCTCAAGGTTTGGCCATCACCTAGGGCTTCACATGCCAGAGAGCAATAGCAGGGAGGACTCACCCTGCGACCAAGTTCTGACCTACTTCCTCATTACACCTCCAGTCTTCCGAGCTACTTAGGGATCCTTAAAGCCAAAATAATGACTTCATAGAAAAGACCATGTGCTCTGTTGTGAGAACTAACTCAAGAATTCAAGACTAAAGAAGAAAAGAAAGGAGAAGCTTAGGGCAGGAGAGACTCTTGGATCTCTCACTAGTACAGACAAAACAAATCTGAGAAACTCGATAAATGAAACACCCTAACTCCTGCCCGTGGCCAGTGCAGCTTCCCGTTCCCAGGAGTCTTACTCGTGCACGGTTCAGGCCACAGGGATCCTCTACAGCGGGGTCACAGCCTTTCAGATCAGCACCCACATAGGCAATGAAGGCGTCAATGTCCGACAGCGCTCTGAAGAGGGGAGGAAGAAAAGTTATGTCATGATCTTGGTTTAGACAAAGATTTACTTTTTTTCAGCTAAGTGTATGTGCACATCTATGTGGGGGGTGTGTATATGAGTGCAGGTGACCTCAGAGGCCAAAAGAGACCACTGTGTTCTCTAGAGCTTATTACAGGCGGCTGTGAGCAGGTTTGCCTGGTGTTGGGCACTAACTCTGGTTGTCTGAAAAGGCAATAAGCTTTTTATTAACCACTAAGTCATCCGTCCAGCTCCTATATCATGATTAAAATAAAAAGAAAATGGGGGAAATGTTTGCTTGCATCTATGTATGTCTGTGTACCACACAGTGCACAGCATTTAGTTCCTCAAGGGCCAGAAGACAGCTCTGAATTCCTTGGGGCTGGAGTTACAAATGGTAGTGAGCTACAATGTAGGTGCTTGGAACTGGATGCACCTGGGTCCTCTCCAAGAGCAACAAATGCTCTTTTGTCAGCGGCGCCATCTCTCCAGCCCTCCAAATTTTGTTTGCTCCTTCCAGGAAAAGTGTTTGGTTGACTGGGAACTCAGAGACTGGTGTATGCCTCTATTGGTACTAAAGGTGTGTGCCACCATTGCTTCCTTGAGTTATGGCTTTAAGGACAGTCTCCTCCACAGGAGCTAACAGCAGCTAAAGGGAACATCATCACCACAGGTTTGTAAACGCAGCAGTTGAGAGGAAGAGGGCAGCAAGGAGGGTCAGGAGTTCAAGGTCACCCCTGGCTACAGGGTTATCAAGAGGCCAGTCTGGGTTACAGTAGACCCAGCTTTGAGAAACTAAATTAAACAGAGCTGAGAGACAGATATTTGGGGGGACAATATTTGACCCCCAAGCAGTAGGGTTTTTGCTTTTGCTGTTTTGTATGTTTTGTTTTTGAAACAAGGTCTCTCTATGTAGCTCTGACTGTCCTGGAACTCACAGAAAGATCCACCTACTTCTTTCTGCCGCCTGAGTGCTAAGATTAAAGGTATGTGCCACAGAGCCCAGCCCAAACAGCAGTTGTTATAGTGAGAGTTTAATCACACAAATTGTAAGCTGTCATTTGAAAGTTGATGTTAACTTTCCACTCCCAAATATTGCTGTGTATTTTACAAATTAAAACAGTGACAAGAGAAACAGGTACCAGGTCCACAGATCCCACTGTGATCCTTTCTAGCTCCTCTCATTTCTCCAAAGATGTGAGGAGGCACTGCAAATGTGCTACAGCGATACGTGACCACGGCCACGCTAGCCACCTTTGGCCAGTCCTAGCACACCTCCATAGAGAAAGGCAACATTTCCTGGGATGAGATTATGTCACTGATAGTACCAGCACAGCCCCACATCCTCATATCCCTCACACCTTGGCACAGCTCTGGAAACACGCCAGTTCTACTCAGGTGCTATCACACAGTCCCCAAATCTCCTATACCTGCACATTTCTTCAGAAAGCCAGATGTTGACCACCGGTGCCATCAGCTCCTCTAGGAATAACTTCTGCCGCTCATAATCCTTGAACTGGTTGCTAACTAGAACCAGGGCCTCCATGAGGGCGCACTTCTCCATCTGGGTCAGGAGTAGCTCATTGGAGAGGAGCTGCTTCACATGGCTATAAAGCATGTCAAAATTGGGCTGCATATCACAGAGAAAAAAGACCGATTTTCAGAGAGAGGAGCCAGTCAAGGACACCAGAAAAGCAAGACAGTCTGTGGGACAGGCCTATGGGCCATCAAGTAACACCTTGGTCGTGTTTGTTCCTGTCTGAATAGCAGGGAACCAAGCAGGGGCAGTTCTATCTGGTGCTTCTCTACACTGATGCTATGTACGTTCACCAAGATCAATTTCAAAATAGCCTTTTAATGTGGACTAATGTTAACTTTTAAAAGAACCCCCACAAGAAATGGCTGGAATCTGCATCTGGCTTCTCTCAAAATTCAGACAACAATTTATAATAGGAATTGAAAACATTTCATTCATCGAGGGGCGAATTAAGATACATTTTAAGCTGTACCACTAGGACAGCAGTTCTCAACCCATGGGTCATGACCCCTTTACACATTGTATATCAGATATCTGCATTACAACTCTATCAGTAGAGAAATTAGAGTTATGAAGTAGTAGCAACATAATTTTACGGTTTGTAGTCACCACAATGTGAGAAACTATTAAAGGGTATTAAAAGCATTAGAAAGGCTGAGAACCACTGCTCTATGTAAAAAAAGGAAGAACAGACCAACTCAAGAAAGCTACCGAGCCGGGCGTGGTGGCGCACGCCTGTAATCCCAGCACTTGGGAAGCAGAGGCAGGAGGATTTCTGAGTTCGAGGCCAGCCTGGTCTACAGAGTGAGTTCCAGGACAGCCAGGACTACACAGAGAAACCCTGTCTCGATAAAACCAAAAAAAAAAAAAAAAAGAAAAGAAAAGAAAAAAAAGAAAGAAAGCTATCTCCCACAAGGTAAAGAAGACTCAGCCAGGGCCTGGCATCTTACCAGAACAAGGTCTGGGTAGTCCCGACACATCTTGTTGATGGAGGAACAAGCATGTCTCCTTACATTCCTGACTGCCCGAGTCCTGGGGGCCTGCAGAGAAACATCCCCAAACTCAGAGACACTTTAAATACTGCTCACTAATGCAGCCGAAGACCACACAACAGTCAGCAGATTCACAGTCTCCATGAACCTATATTCAGATTTGCCCTAGGGTGCCCCCAGAGAAAACCACCTATGACCATCGCATTTGCTAGCCCTTCCATACACACAAAGTCCAGACTGAGGATGGGGGTGAGGAATTCCTCATACTTAAGTGCATGAGAAGTTAGAATTGGGGCAGTTTAATTGAATGGTCTCAGCTGTGCACAGCTGCTCACGCCTGTAATGCTAGGACTGCGGAGAGGGGACAGTGGCAGGGAGGCAGAATTTATTAAGGCCAGCCTGAGATACACAGTCAGGCCCTGTTTCAAAACATAACTCCAGACACAATAGTAAAAATGGTCTTACCTTACTCTCCCCAACAGATTCAAAAGTAACAAATGAAAAGAGCTGAGGGGAGAAGAAAAACAGCAGTTAGTTACCTCCTGTCTGTAAGGGAACAGAGTTCCAGCCAGCCCTGCAAGTGTATCCTTGGCTTCCATATGCTGGCAGCAGAAGTGGTGGAGGAGTCCCTGGGGTTACAAGTCATACTCCACTTTCTCAGATGTCTGTGGGAGGCTGGAGAGCCTAACTTTACCTCTGTAGCATTATAGAGTAAGAGGCAGGGATGACTGACTGACGGACGATCTTCTGCCGTGGCCCACAGCTCGTCTGAGGACAGCTCTGTGCTCTGGCCCTCTGCCCCTTCCCTCCAGCAGTGTGGTGCTGCCTTGGCCTTACCCAAGTGTAAATAGAACTAGGCTGGCCCAAGGGGCAATTCCAGACACCCACTGGCGCGTCCCTGGCTCAGTGCGCTTCTGCTGTATGCAGCACGGTCTTCACCTCTCTGGCTAGCCTTTCTTTTGGGACAGGCATGGTAGGACTTGCCTCTGTGCTGCTCCTTCAGTGATGTTGATGGATTCCTGGCTAGAGCCAGATTTCTCCAAACATATATACAGACCCTATTTTCCATGGCTAAATGTATGGTCCTTTTTAAAAAAAAAAACCAAAACAAAATGTATTTACTCATTTTATGTACATGAGTGCTTTGCCTCGGATGTGCCTACATTACATGCATTCACGGTGACTAAGGAGACTGGAAGAAGGGTATCAGGTTCTCCGGAGCTGCTGGCTGTGGGAACTGTGTGGGTCCTGGGAACTCAACTCTGGTCCTTGGCAAGAACAGCAAGTGTTCCTAACCAGCCCCACTGCCCTTTCAGTCTTGAAATAATGCCTAAATCTTATCTCAGCAGCCCCTCAAGTCTAGACATTTAATCTCCCATCATCCATCTTGAGAGCTGTTTTAACTGTAATGTTTTACATGAACTTCAGATGCAGTGAGGGCTCTTACCATGCACTGAATCACTAAATCAGAAACCCCAAAAATTATCCATGTTCTCCGACTCAGCTTCCCCACCAACCCTACTGGGCACTTAGGAACCTCCTTTAGTGTTCCTGTTTCCTAGCATGGGAGTGTATTTACTCATTGCTATGCCATATGGGTAGGCGCAGTGTCTGTGCGCCTTTTTCCCACAGTGGCACTGAACAATAAGGTACTAGTGTTGTGTCTGAGCCATAGTAAGTACCAAGTAAATCACCCAATACCAGAAAATGAGCCTGCACTTCAAACAGTTATAAAAATGGACTCATATTTTAAAATAAAGTTTGTAAAGATGGGCTTTTACCTTAGAGAAGACCTGGGGCAGGAACGCAGGCTTGTATGTGACAAATGGAAAGAGTGCTGAGACATTGGTGAGGACGCAGGATAGGACCAGGGGATCCTTGATCTCAAAGTTCAAAACCAGCTGCAGCAGCTCTATTCCCTCGTTAACAGGGAGTTCCTGTCAGACAGACACAACAGGAAGTCAACAGGGCTGCAGCTCAAGAACCACTCCTGCACTGTCGCTACATTGTCGGTTATGACGATAGCATACACGACTACACACGGGACATGTATGTACAAGCAGTGTTTGTGTGTTTCTGGGAACTGAAGCCAGAGCCTCATGTATTCTAGGAAAGTGCTCAACCCCTGGCTATGTCTCAGGCCTTTGTCCCTATCCCTACAACTTTGTGTCCTGAGACTGGTTTTAAGTTTGCCCAGGCTGGCCCTGAACTGAGTCTAGAGCCCAAGATAACTTTGAACTTATAGTCCTGCTTCAGGCTCCCAGGTATTTAGGATTATAAGTCTACTGTACCACAAAGCCCAGCTTATACACTGCCTTTGAACCATTAAAATCTAAACCACTTCATTAAAAAAAATGTCCATAATTGATGCCAACATGTACCACAACATGAATATATAATTTTAAAAAAAAGTTTCCACTTTCCTACTACAGACAGATAGGTAGATAGATAGGTAGATAGACAAGCAAGTAGGTGGATCCCTTAGCTGGAGAGTACCTCTATTTTAGGACCCAAAAGGCAGAGGCAGTAGGATTGCCACAAGTTCAAAGCCAGCCAAGCTGTACAGCAAGGTTCTGTCTCAAGTAAATAAGCACATTTTCAATTAGTTCATTTGAGTAAGAGATTTTGAGGGAATGGCTAAATCTGTGGTCTTAAAAGTTATATATTTCCTTTAAGATTTATTATCTTTGTGTGTGTTTGTATATATGTGTACATATATGCATGTTCTCAAGTCTGAGTGCACACATGCGTACACAGGAATGCCTGCCAGAGTACAGGTGCCTCAGAGGCCTTCGGGGTCAGATACCCTGGGGCTCAAGTTGCAAGCAGCTATGAGCCTGTAACCAACAGGACCCAACTAAGGTCATCTGAAAGAACAGAAAGTGCTCTAAAGCTCCGCGCCATCTCTCCATCTCAGACTATGGGTCTTCCAATGTTGAACCATGTTTCAGCTTACTTTCTTTTGATAGGGCCCGTGTGTGTATGCAGCACATGTTGACCTCAAAACAGCTGTTCTTCTACCTTTTGGGGAATTATTTAACAAGCTTTGTCTGCAGCTAGATTACACTGCTTTATAATGCTGTGGGCTTTGTGATTTTCTGCCAAGGAAAGCAAACTGATCTTCATCATCACAATGTGACCCAGTCCCCAATCTCATTATCAGGTCACCGCAGAAGCAGCTGAAGCACGGTCTGCTCCCTAGACTAGAATCAAGTCAGGCTCGTGCTGCACTGGAGCGGAGGAGAAGGCCTTCAGCTTTTTTAGTCAAAGAATCTCATGGTCAAATTCTTCCACTGAAAGGAAATTAAGACAGAAGCTGCCGGGCGGTGGTGGCGCACACCTGTAATCCCAGCACTCTGGGAGGCAGAGGCAGGTGGATTTCTGAGTTCGAGGCCAGCCTGGTCTACAGAGTGCGTTCCAGGACAGCCAGGACTATACAGAGAAACCCTGTCTCAGAAAAAACCAAACCAAAGCAAAGCAAACCAAACCAAAATAAAAAAAAAAACCCACCATTTAAGACAGAAGCTGAGCTGCACCTATTTCCAATGGAGGAAGAACATAGGCAGCCTGCCAACTGTCAGATGGGGCAAACATGGCAAGAGGTGGGCTGGAGCCTGCTGCTTGCACAGCCCAGGCACAAACACCGTGAGGCTTCATGAAGACAGTAACCCTATACACACATTCTCATCAAATGTCCATTTTTCAGGATTGGAAATCTTGCCCAGGGCGGGGGTTATAGCGTAAGAAGTGGTGCCTGTCTATCATGTGCAAGGTCCTGGATTCAACTGTCAGCACTAAGTGAGAAGAAAAGGACCCATTATAAACCCAGCCACAACCAACAGGCACCTGCCCTCAATTTGTAAATTATTACTCTGGGGAGGACACGACTAGTATGCTCCCCCCACCACAACTGAGAAAGATGCTTTATAAAGAGTACCTCTTAAGGTGATCCAAGTCCAAGTTCTCGTCACTGGCCTCACTACAGACTTAATCTCCATGTGGCTCCTATGCCCTACCAGGCTCAACTGACCATGCCCTCCAAATGGATACTAAATGCCAAAGGGCTTAGAGTCACAGATCTGAGTTTAGTATGTGTTTGAACTTGAGCATGTGCCTTACTATCTGTTTTCTTTTATAAGATGCATGTCCCTAAGTCTGTCTATCAAGCCACAATTTACAAAAGGCCAAACATTCAGTGAGCACAGGAAAGTTACTTACTTCTTTTCCTAGTGTTCGAAACATCTGGTTGATCACGCTTTCCAAAAACAAAGTCATAGCTTCCCACTGCACATATGAAGGTGAGAAGATGGAGCAGAAGCCTCCCTCTCCAGTTCCAGCTGTAGAACATGCTTTTGAAACACACATGCAAATACTCATCAGTGTGAGTGAAGAGCAGAAGCACAAAGAGCCACAGCTGGAGTCTCGAAGAGCACATGGTAATTTGGAGGTACAGGAGCATGTGATCTGACAGCCCCACACAGAAGCCTGATCAGCTTACTCTCTGCTCCTGCCTCTGCATGAACCACCTGAATTCACCTCCATTCAGGCTCTGGACAATCTGCACGGAAGGAAACTGTACAGCGTACAAGGCATTTGAAAGATACGAATTGTTCCCCTCCTTAGGTGAAATCTAGGAGATCCCAAAAATTACGATATTTGAGATCATAAAGAATTGTCCCGCCGGGCGGTGGTGGCGCATGCCTTTAATCCCAGCACTTGGGAGGCAGAGGCAGGCGAATTTCTGAGTTCGAGGCTAGCCTGGTCTACAGAGTGAGTTCCAGGACAGCCAGGGCTACACAGAGAAACCCTGTCTCAAAAAACAAACAAACAAAAAAAAAATGTCCCAAGCTAGGGCTCTTGCGAGGTCCTGTGTGGATCCCCTAGGGTTTGGGAATGCTAAGGGTGACCATGGGAACACCACACCCAACAGCTGAGGGATGAGGACAGTTAGATCCGAGACCAGCTTGGGCTACATACAGAGTTCTAGGCCAGCCTGGGCTAGACAACCTGTTTCTCTCTCTCTCTCTCTCTCTCTCTCTCTCTCTCTCTCTCTCTCTCTCTCTCTCTCACACACACACACACACACACACACACACACGGGAATTCTTAAATTATAAGATGCTGCTTTACATCCAATAGTCTCACAACAATTCTCAGGGCTACATCTAGAGAAATGATCTAGGGTCAATATTTCATAAACATCACCAGAGCCCTGCCACCCCTCCAGGAAGAAGTCACGTACAGATGCTAATAGGCTTTTCCAGCCTATTTATATGCTGCCACTCACTAGTTTCATCTTGCAGAAGTTCAGCTGGATTTTCTCAGTTAAGTCAGCAGACCTTCAGAGTGGATTTACAGTCACAAGTGAATGTTATACCTCCTCATTTACATTCTCAGTACACTTGGAATGACCATGACTGTGGCATGACCCGTCCTTGTTAAATCACTATTCCTGCCTGATTAATCCCGCCCACTAAGCACACTGTGTTCAAGAGAGATAAGGCAGACAGACAAGTTCAACAGCCTAAAGCACTTGCATAGAGGTAGGGATTTTGGTTCTATGTAAAATAAGACTGCCCAAAGGCTCTGAGGTGTTAGATACGGTAAGTCTGAATTGTCCTGGCTATGCCTGACCAGAGATCCTTTCTGAATCTATATACTGGCACTTGTTTAAGGCCAAAGCTAGGTCTAGACACACAGTAATAAAAGTCAAAAAGCAAAAACTAACAGTTCACAGGTCCAGTGTCGATAGCAGCTGACAGCTGATACTTGAGCCATTCTGCCGCCATCTGGAAGCTAGTCTTCGGATCCAGCCGACACACGCACCTTACCACCTCTCCATGCTGGGCTCGGGAGGCTGTGAGAGAAGGGTGTGATCAGCACCGGTGCACCAACTCAAGTGGTCGATTGCTCGGCTGCTGGGGCCTGGGACGTATACTCACCATCTAGATCACAGTGGCTCACTATGACTTTGTTGAATTAATGAATCCATAACCCTTAAAAAGTAAATTACCTCCAAAAATGGTTTACCAGCTAGAACCTGCAAGCTGCAAACTAACATTGATTTGCCATGTCTATGAAAGTAACGCTAGATGGGGCGTGAGGGGGGCTGTGTGGAGAACAGCCCGGTTCCTCATAACAGGTACAGCACGTCACAGTGATGGGAAGAAGTCAAATGCGCAGGCTCAGTCTCACCGTGCTGAGCAGCGCCTCCAGGACCCTTCTGCAATAAAGACCTGCAAACTAGGAGACCTTCTCTCCAGGTCTGAGGACTGCTAAGAGGAAGGCTGAGGTGTCGTGCCCAGGATTATAGCACTAAATGTCATTCTGAGAGCGCTCAGAGAGATTTCAGCCACTTACAGTTGAAGAAAGCATTGAAGTCCTCATCACTGTCGAAATCAAATCGGGAATATTCACAGCTGGGGCTGTCTGTCTTAGAAGGAAAGCCCATCTGGAAAGATAAAGAGAATCAGTGGGGACAGGGATAAGGATGGACCACTAAGAAGCCAAAGCTACAAGGAGCTAAGGCTGCATGAGGTTGCTTACGGCAACAAGAACAGCATGCTGTCTGGCGACCCTGCACGAATGCTCTACAGAGTGGTAAAAAGAGAACATAGAAAGCTGACATAATTTCTAGATTCCTCAATAACGTCAGGATCCATTTAGGGTCCAAGTCTGAACATGGCCCCAAAAGAAGGTACAAATTTTATATGGAATAAGATGTGGGACCAGAAATGGCTTATTTCATTATGTACTGAGCAAGAGAGGCTGATTATCATGGCCCACACCTACATTCCCTGAATTTGAGAAGAGAGGCAAGATGATCTCTGTCTCCAAGTTCAAGGCGAGCTTTGTCTATACAGAGCTTCTAGGCCAGCCTGGGTTACAGTGAGACCCTGTCTAAAAACAAACCAAAACCAAATCATAAAAACAAAATAAAACAACAAGAAGAAAAGGTATTGTAAAACCATAACAAAATTAGAACACTGTATGTGTTAAATAAATTCTTGAGGAAACAGAGTCCTGTTGTCTGTCTTTATACCTTACGATGAAGGGCTGGGGCGTGTTTGTATGGATGTGTGTGCATCTTGCCTAGTATGTACAAAGTCCAGAGAGGAGGGGAGGGGAGAGGAGGGCGAGAGGAGGAGAGCAGAGGGAAGGGAGGGGAAGATCAACAGAGGGCCTGGCAGTTGCAGCTCTTCCAGATCTGAGACTTCACACACAAGCTTATAAACAGGTCTCTGCTGAGTGAGCCTCCCTGCCACCACACTCCTCTGTGCAGCCCCACTGCACACCACTGTCAGAAACAATCCTTAGATATTACTGCATCTTAGACTCGACCTAATCCCACCCTCACACATTGGCACAACACTCTGCTAATCCTGCTTTTAACTCCTAAGCAGCAATGAGCTAGCCTCTGGTCCTGCTCTTTCCCAGCACCTTGCTCCATCTTCATACTGCAGTGTTCTAAATTAGGAAGAAGAGGTGTGACAGCCATTCTGAGCTGCCTTCTTCCTTAAGAGGATAATTCTCTTAGAGGAGTTTAAGAAATTCAACAATGCCAGTTTTACATCCTCTCACCCGCATGCTGCACTTAGGATTTCCACTGAGTACACACTCTACACACCTAGGATTTCCACTGAGCACACTGTGCACACCTAGGATTTCCACTGAGAACACTGTGCACACCTAGGATTTCCACTGAGCACACTGCACACCTAGGATTTCCACTGAGCACCTTCACACAGGATTTCCACTGAGCACACTGTGCACACCTAGGATTTCCACTGAGCACACTGTGCACACCTAGGATTTCCACTGAGCACACTGCACACCTAGGATTTCCACTGAGAACACTGTGCACACCTAGATTTCTACTGAGCACATTCTGCACACCTAGGATTTCCACTGAGAACACTCTGCACACAGGATCTCCATTGCTTACCTTGACCAGGTTTGTCATGGAAGCACGAAGGTATTTTGGTATTACTGCTAACAGTGATGGATCACGGGATAGAACTTCATGCCTGAAGAGGGCCCCCCACGTCATATGGGTTGAAGACCGCAGAAACTAAACCAAAACAAAAACCTCCATGTCAGCTTAAGGATTTAGATAATACTTGAGCAAGACTCAGCCTAGCAATTATCAACAATAATTTTCCACCGGAAGCAATCGCTACATTCTGAAATAGCTTCTGCAGTGCACCAGGAATGGATGACTCGCTATGACATGCCAATCAGTGACTGTAAGCCCTGGAGTGTGGTCAGAACACACTCCACTCCTCGGTCAGAGAGGGAGCTAGACTCACAAAGTGACAAGAAAAATATTGAATTGAATGCAATAAATATCAATGTAACAAAACTCACTAAACTCTTCAATTTAAATATTTTTCTTTTCAAATCATCTGGGCTACACACCCCATTGCATGGAGCACAATCAGAAAGCCACCTGTTGGGAAAAGCTGTTGACCAAGGCAGTGAAGTGCTGGGAAACACACACAGTATTCTCCCTCTTAAAATATGCTTATTTATTTATTACATGTGTCTCCATGTGTGTCATGACAAGAGGTTAGAGGTCATCAGCTTTCAGAAGCTGGTTCTCTCCTAGCACCGTGGGCCAAGGGACTCATGCAGACTGCCAGGCTTGTATAGCAGGCACTGCTTCCCCACTAAGCCTTTCCACTAGGTCCCTGGCAATACTATACAGATCCTCCAGTCATTCCTTAGGTTTGGTGACGTGACATTTAGACATGAGGAGGAAATTCTCCAGGCTGTAATGTATGACTTGAGTTGACCATCCTAATATTAATAAGTTATCTGTATAAAGCTTACCTGACTCGGGTGGGTTGTGAAAGCAAGAAAAGATTCCAGGTACATTCCAAAGTTCACTGGTGTTTGTATGTTAGCATCTAAGGCCTAAAGAAGGAAACAGAGCACATCAATGGCACCGCAGCAGCTAAAGAGGTGGTGGGGAAGGGGGAATGGGCTCGACGTGCTGATCCAGCTGCCCTTGACCCACGCTGCATCACAACATGAGGAAAGCCAGGGCAGAAGCACGCGAAGCTGAAGAGTAGACCAGAAGTAGACATAATGCTCACAACATGAGAAGCAAAGGCTATAGGAAAACACGACTTCATCAGACCTGCTCGGTTTATATTTTTGTGGCTCAATCTATTAAACACCATTTCCACCCAGGTGTGGTCACACACTTTTAATCCCAGTTCTTGGGAGATGGTGGCAGAAGGATACCTGAGTTTGAGGCCAACCAGGTTTACAATAGTGAGATCCGGGACAGCCAGAAATATATAGTGAGATCCTGTGTCAAGGAAGGGAGGAAGGAAGGGAGGAAGGAAGGAAGGAAGGAAGGAAGGAAGGAAGGAAGGAAGGAAACCAATAACAACCCACCTATGCACCCATATTCACCTTTTTTTTTAATCAACGATGACTTAATATATAGAATCTATGAACAACAACACCTTGCCATCTCCCAAAGTGCTAACATGATTGCTAAGTGAACAACTCCCCAAGCAGCCCCATGCTCTCCAGAGCACACTTGCTCACCAGCAGGGAACACAGCAGATTTCCCAGTGCACATAACACCTGACAAAGTCTCTTCAGGAAGAGGTAGTGTTTTTCTACCAAGCCTCCTCCATCTGCAGTCCTATTTGAGGAAAAGAACTGTGATTAGGTTGTAGATTCAATCAACAGAAGCAAGTAGTCCCACCACCTGGAGGTTCTACTGCCTGTGCCTCACCAATACAATCTTAGTATTTACTAAAGTCAAAACAGAGGTACCAGGTCAGCCCAGGTGGCAAAGACAGATCTTTGTGAGTTCAAGGTCAGCGTGGACTACATAGTGAGTTCCAGGACAACCAGGGCTATAAAGAAAACTGACTCATGAAAACAAAAAACTAATCAAGCAGCTGGGTGTTGGTGGTGGCGCACGCCTTTAATCCCAGCACTTGGGAGGCAGAGGCAGGCAGATTTCTGAATTCGAGGCCAGCCTGGTTTACAAAGTGAGTTCTAGGACAGCCAGGACTACACAGAGAAACCCTGTTTGGGGGTGGGGTGGGGGTGGGGACCCAAACTGACCAAGCCAGGAATGTGGGATTTGCCGTTAACTCCAGCAGATGGGCGCCTAGCTTGATCTATATGCTAGTTCCAGGTCACCAGGGATACAAAATGAGACTCTGTTTCAAATAAACAGTGAACCAAAACAGAAAATGACAAAATCCTCTGCTGAAAGACTGATTGATATGGGACATGGTTCAGTGCAATACCTCCCTTGGCATTAAATACTGAATCTAGACATAAAAGTCCTCAATACTTTGGAACATCTTGAGTTTTTGTTTTGTTTTGTTTTGTTTTGCAAAAGCCAGCGCACACACCTGTCAGCAGTTACACAAAGACACTGGCTAATATCCAGGAGGCGTTGCAAAGATTCTTGGGTTTGGGAAACTGGGTATTAATGTGACAATTAATTCCTTATACCAGGAACAAAAAAAAAAAAAAAAAAGTATTTTATGTCTTTGGCCAGCTAGATGGCTTAGCAGGTGGAAAGATGCACTTGTCACCAAGACTACAGATGTGAGTTCAGTTCCTGGGACCCACAGTGTGTCCGGAGAAAACTAGTTCCCACAAGTTGTCCTCTGACCAAACGCATACTATGATGTGTCTATGTGTATACTTCCATGCAAATAAAAAGATATAATTTAAAAATATAATTAAATGTAGTTAAAAATATTTTGGTCATGCATGGTGGTACATTCCTCTAACCCTAGCAGAGGCAGGCACTTCTCAGAATTTGAGGCTATCCTAGTCTATATATTGAGTTCTAGGCCAACCAAGGCTATATAGTGAGACTCTGTCTCAAAAACAAAAACAGCCAGGTAGTAGTGGTGCACAACTTTAATATGGCAAAACAAAAATTGTCTTGCTTTCCTAAAATACTGAGTTTAGATCTGAAATTCATCAGAACCCAATAGCTCTTCTAAAAACACCAAAATCCCAAAACCCTAAATTTTAATTTTTGATGGTGAAAACTGGCCTGAGACAAGTAAGATTATTCCCACTAACAAGCACGAGTAACAGCTTGTGTGAAACGCCGATGTACTAGCTGAGACCTGGAGGCAGGAGAGGATGAGAAAGCAGGGAACTCAGGAGAAGGCAGACTGGAGGGCCGCAGACGGCAGCGAGGCGTGGGCGGTGGCTTCCCTGCTGGCTGTGCAGCAGAGCTGCCTCTTTCAATCACAGCTTTCCTAATGCGGGGGTGGATGTGGTATGTAACCGTCTGAAGAAATATGTATATACCTCTGTGTGTATATCAGTATCTACAAACTTAGGAAATGGACCTTAGGAGCAGTACTCACAATGACAACCAAAGCTGTATTACTCAGGTACCAGGATTCCTTAAAAACCAGATGCATTCTTAAGAAAGGAAGTCAAACACCATCTTAGCATGGACAGTAAACGATCACAAGCACACATTGTGCTTCTTACTTGGCTGTTCATACTTGTCTTTAGGACTCAGACAAAAGCCTCAAAAAGAGGGCATCCCAGAGATGGTTCCTATTCTCATTCATTCCTATTCTCTCCCTGTACTTCCCTTGCCAAAACATAAAAACAAAACTGAAGAGAAAACATACTGTGTGTGTGTGTGTGTGTGTGTGTGTGTGTGTGTGTGTAACCCTAGTTCACGGGGTGAAAACAGGCAGATTCTAAATTTATTGGCCAGCTAGTCTAGCCAATCAGTGAGTTCCAGGTTCAGTAAGACGACAGCCTAAATAAACAAGGTGCACAGCAAAAAAGGACCCACACACACATACACACCAACTTCTACACCCGAGGCCCACAGCGTCTGAGAGGCAAAGGAAGACTCACTGTGCAGCCGAGAGGATATAATGCATGGCAACGTCTCCAAACAGGACCATCAAGCGCTTCCGGTCCTCCAGCTTGCCCTGGACCCAGTTAGGAAAATATGGTTACCCGAAATGGCAAACGGAAACTTCACAGTACTGATGTCTTCTGCACCTCTAACTGACATTACAGTGAACTCTAAGCTTTAATAGTACTTTAAGCATAAAATGGCAAGAATCAAGGCTATTTCAAGTGCCAGTGTGTTAAGCCTAATAAATGTCTATATTTTATAGACATTTCAGTGTTGCAAACTTTTGTCTAAAGGAGTTGGAAGCAGTGAGTAAGTTGTGCTCAAGGGATAAAATCACAAACTTTAATTGCAATGAAGCACACAGCTGACGGGAACACAAGGGCAGAGCAGGCTCACTAGTGTTTGAATGCGCGTACTCCAGCTGTCGGGCATCTGAACACAGCACTGCTGGCGCTGCGTGGGGAAGGTGTGGAGTCTTTAGGAGGTGCAGCTTTGCTGTACAGTGTCAAGTATGGGGTGGGAGGCTTTCCAGACTATATTGCCTCTCCTAGCTTCCCCTTGTTCCTGTCATTACGCCCACTGCCATGATGGGCTCTCACTGTTTCCCTCCACAGGCACCTCTGGGCACTAAGGCAGAGTGCTCACCCACCTTTCTGCTGACTGCAATGAGCAGACACTCGGCGGCTCCCAACTGCAGCTCCTGCTCATTGAGAAGCAGGCACAGCGTCTCCACGAGTTTACAGTTCTCAGCAGTGATGTGGTTCAGAGACACCCAGTCAATGTAGCCCGCGAGAGTGTTCAACGCTGCGATGCTGACTCGGCAGTTGGCTTGAGCCTGTGTGAAACCACTGTTGATTATCAGGTACTGACAACTAAGGCTTCAGTTAAACTTCTACTTCCAAGTTCTGAAATAAAGGTGATTTATCAGAAAAACTATGTTTCTGTACTAATTACTGACAGAAGCCCAAATATTTTTCCTGAGATGCAATCATCTCTTAGCACACTGAACCCTGTGGAGTAAGAACATACTGGCAAGGACGGCCATTCATCTTTCAAGAATTCCTATCCATCATCCTCCCCTCTCCCAGAAGTGAGGGAACAGAGAAATCCCACCCAAGACAGAGGCCGTGAGCTCCATCCATCCACACCTGAGCATCTGGGAGTCCCTGCAGTTCCACAGTGTGCTTACCTCTGCCTCCTGAGACGCATCCGTCTTCTGAAAGAAAATGAAGAACCCAAGGTTTTACTGAGTAAAGATGAGGCAGTAATTACAGGAGCTGGTTCTTTTCGGAGAAGATCTTTGCTATATAGCTCCACTGTGCCTGGAACTCACTACACACCCCGGGCTAGCCTCACCCTGGTAGGATCCCTTGCCTCAGCCTTTCAAGTGCCGAGACAAGTGTGAGCGACGTTCAACATTGGCAAACTAGAGACTGACCAAGGACCAGGTTAAAGAACCAAACCTCAGGAACAGACTGGGCTGCCATCTCTGTACAGTCACAGTACCCATGTGCTCCACATTAGTCAATGCCTGAACAACAAGATAAAGGCTACTTTACATAAATATGTAAAAATAAGCCGATTTTTATACAAAGTATCAAGTTCTAAGCTAGGTTACATACTGAGACTGTTTCAAATATCTAAAATTCGTGAAGACAAAGGAGAAATAACACAAGGGGCATGTATGTCTTTCTGCAGTACCTGTAGGCAATTATCATCAGTCATAAAGGATCTAAGGAACAACAGCTAGGCCCAATCTCCACCTTCCCTTCCAACCATCTTCCACATCCCTGAGCAGGGAAGGCCAGGGAACAGGACCCAGTGAGTAAGCCTATTCACTTCTTTACCTGTGTTCACAATTTAATACTCTCCCTAATACAGACTGCGAAGGGATATTAAGAAACAACTCTGAGCAGCCCAGAAATTCAAAGTACCAGCTCCCGGTGGGCGGTGCAGGTCTATCTCAGCATTTGCAAGGTGGAGGCAGTAGGATGAAGAGTTTGAAGTCAACCCTGGACTACATGAGATCGGATATCACTCAACTGAGATGAAATCAGCACTCTAAAGGAGGGCTCTTGGTGTGTCCTTGTCCTACACAGAAGTACAGCTTGGTTAACAGACTGAGAAAGGTACAGAGGCAATGACGGGACCCTCGTGTGTTTATTTCTGACTTCTGTTCTGGCACACACTCCACTGAGTGCAGCTAAGCTGAAATCCATGACAACAGTGGCTGATGAGGAGAGGTCATTGGAAGTGGAAGAGGAGCAAATACAAGAAACTGTTTTAAGGAAAAGTGACAAAGAGGATGACACCCCAAGAGGATGATGGCTACAACGGAACAATACCCAGAAAAATAACTTCTACTTGTTTTTTGAGATAGAGTCTCTTTTTGTAGCTCTAGTTGAGCAGGAACTTACTCTGTAGACCAGGCTGGCCCCAAACTCACAGCGATCTGCTTCCTTCTGCCTCCTGAGTACTGGGATTAAGGGCATGCACCACCACACTCAGGTGAGAAAATCACTTTCTAAGGTCCACTAACTTATTTGTGTGTGTGAGAGCGAGCACACTCAGGCACACACACACACAGAACTAATGTGGACAATGGACAACTGAGATAGTTCCATCTACTGTCTCCATCTACCAAGGGGTCTCAAGGTCAGCCTCAGGTTGTCAGGCGTGTCAGCAAGGGCCCTTACCACCGAGTTATTTTACTGGCCTAGAACTCTATCTAGAACGTTATAACCTGATTTCGTTTTCCATGACCACTTAAATGTCAGGACAACAGAGTGAACCGCCATACCTGTCATTTAAAATGTTAAAGGAGCTGGGCACAGTGGCTCATTCCCTTAATCCCAGAACTCAGAAGGCAGAGATGGGTAGATGGATAGCCTGATCTACATAGTGAGTTCCAGGACAGACAGAGCTATAGAGTGAGACCCTGTCCCGAAAAACCAAATTACCACCACCATGGGGTGAGGAAGTGGGTGGGGGAGTGGGGGGGTAGGGAAGGGGAGAGTCAGGGAGATGGTTCAGAGAGTAAACTTCTTGCCATACAAGCATAAGGACCTGAGTTAAGACCTCCAGCACACACATAAAGTCATAAAGTCTTAGCATGGGAGTGTCTGTAATCCCAATACTGAGCGATGGACACAGGTAGATCCCCAGAGCTTACTGATAGCCGGGATATCGAGCTATCAGAGACAGTCTGAAACACAGTAAGGCAGGAGCAGCAGACTACGCATGATGCTCATCTCTGGCCTCTGTACCACACAAACATACATGCACATATATCTGCAAACATGTGCATATATCATTTTTATACAAGTATTTACCACATGCATCATACAAGAAAAGTTCATTCTGAGCTACATATTAAATTTGAGGCCAGTCTGGATTCATGAGACTATCTTAAAACAATAATCAGTATTTGTGCTTTAAAGGTTGAAGGAAAATAATCCTATTTTTCCTTAGAAAATGTAATCCCGCCGGGCGGTGGTGGCGCACACCTTTAATCCCAGCACTTAGGAGGCAGAGGCAGGCGGATTTCTGAGTTTGAGGCCAGCCTGGTCTACAGAGTGAGTTGCAGGACAGCCAGGGCTACACAGAGAAACCCTGTCTCAAAAAACAAAAAAACAAAACAAAAAAAAAAAACAAAACAAAAAAAAAAAGTAATCCGTAGGAGAAAGTGAACAATTTTTACATGGGGAGGACCAATCCGTACCTTCTATAAGCTTCTTTGAGGAAACAGAAGCAGGTTTGATATTTTAAATTAGGACCTTTCCTGAAACAAATATACAAATAGGACAGCCAGTGCTACACAGAGAAACCCTGTCCTGGAACTCACTCTGTAGACCAGGCTGGCCTTGAACTCAGAAATTCGCCTGTCTCTGCCTTCCAAGCGCTGGGATTAAAGGCGTGCGCCACCACTGCCTGGCTTTAGAGTTTTAATAACAAGTATTAACTTGCAGTTTTACGCTTCTGTTAGTTTTTGAAAATGAAGTCTCACTGTGTACTCTTAGCTAACTTGAAACTCACTAGTATACCTGGCTGGCCTGGAACTCGGGAGATGAGCCTGCCTCTGCCTCCCTATGCTGGGAATAAGGGAGGATTTCACCACATCTCACTTTTATACTGTTTTGAAGAATGTTCTTATTTTGGGAGGAATTTACATGGAAGCTCACTGAGCTGAATATCTGAGGAAACAGGTTTAGTTTCTCTCCTTCATTTCCAATACATTTTGCTCTTAAGATGATGGTCTTTTCTTCTGCTGAACCAGGTACCCTAATTTCTCCCTGGAAAGGCATTTTCATAAAAACAAAACAATAAGGAAACAATTCCCCCCCAGACAAAACACATTCAGATCAAAGACAGGCCATTTGCTGCAGCCAGGGGTTTGTAATCCCAGCCACTCAGGAGGCTGCGGCAGGAGTGACCCCAAGTCCATGCCGGCCTGGACACTGAGGAGGGTCAACTTGGAGACCCTGGTTCAGGGTGCTGAGGTCCAGCTTCACAGTGTGCTCACTTAGCATATAAACAGCTACAGGGACGGGGAAGATGGGACGTGGTAGGGCAGGAATTCATACCATTTGCTGGTACTTGTTTACATTTTCCTGAAGCGTATTGAGTAGAAAATTCAAGATTCTTTCCATGTTCTGCGTTAATGTTTGCTGAATATCCCTTCTTCTTTGAGTGGGGAGTGTCTGAAAGGTCACTACATCTTCAGCCAGTCGCAAAAGGATGAACATCACTAATTCCCTCTGGGTTTCCTAGGCCAAAAGAAAGAGGCTAGTTTAACAGAAGCATTTGATTAAGTACATATGCCAGCAGATGACCTGCTACTGATAAAACCACGGGCACGCCTACAAAGCAAGCCCTTCCGTCTGCTCTAACACCAGCACATGCAGCCCCAGCATGTATGTGCTCCATACCCCTTGCCTGGAGAGCGTATCCAACTCCATGAGCATGTCAGGCCAGTGCTGCGGCCACTCCCGTTTGATCATCTCTACCACAATTCTAGACAGAACATCTTTAATGTGGTTCTCTTCCTCCAAAATACTCAGTGTTCCCTGAAAAAGAATGAGATTATGAAGACTGTAAGACTGAATTTCTAGGCATGAAAACTGCACTATAAAGACACAGAACAATGCTTGGACTTAGAACGCAGTCCCATTGGTACAATATTTGTTGGGGCCCAGGGTCTGAGCCCCAATAGGACATAAACTTGAGTATGGTGGGACACACTTGGAATCCCACACAGAAGAAGTGAAGACAGGGCATCAGAAGGTCAAGTCCTCCTCTG
Source organism: Apodemus agrarius (assembly GCA_964023405.1). Taxonomy (NCBI): domain Eukaryota; kingdom Metazoa; phylum Chordata; class Mammalia; order Rodentia; family Muridae; genus Apodemus; species Apodemus agrarius. The sequence continues at coordinate 33,368,583 of OZ030014.1, read as the reverse complement.
AGCCAGTGAGATGGCTCAACAGGGTCAAAGTGCTTGCTGTGTAAGCCTGGTGAGCTGAGCTCAACCCCTGACCCCATGGCGGAAGGAGAGACGGACTTCTGAAATGTGCATCAAACCTTCAGTGATGCCCTGTATTACATGTCTGTACATAGCAAGTTTGAGGCCAGCCTGAGCTACACGAAACCCTGCCTCAAAAAAAGGGGGGGTGGTGCTGCAAGGAGATGGCTCAGTGAGTAAAGGCACTAGGGGCCAAGGCTGATGATCTCAGTTCCATCCCTGGGACCCAAATGGTTAAGGGAAGAACTGATTCCCTAAAGCTGTCCTCTGATCTCACAACACACACCAAGCACTCACCACACCCAACCATCTACATCAACAGAAGCACAACACTAATCACCAGCTCTCCTTTGAACCTAAACCTGTTCTCCATGTCTGTGTCACCTGGCCTGCATTCTCACTGGTCACCACTGTTCCCACAGCTAATAAATAGCTGTCACAGAGCCAGGAAAGCACTACTGTTCTTATTCATGAGCTGGAGAGACTTTCATAGTGTCTCATAGTTCTGAAGGCCGTGGTGGAATACAGAAAAAGGAACACACTGGAACATGATACATTGGAGGGTACTGGGGGCACTCCAGTCCCCAGAGCTCCAAGAGTCAAAGAGAAAGATACACAATCACTGTCTTCCAAAAATTTTAACATTAACATTGATGAGTAATCAATCTCCTTTGACTAGTAAATTATAAGTTTTAACCAGTTAAACTAATCCATAAGTTGACAAACCATCTCTTTCCCATTAAAAGTAATGCAAGGACAGATTGTTAGTACCTGCCTGTAATCCCTACACCCAGCAGTGTCAGAAATTCAAGTTTATTTCCAGCTGCTACACAGCAAGACTGAAGCTACTCTGTGCTCCATTCAACGTTATCTCAAAAAGCAGCCTCACTAAATATTCAGGAATCTCCTTTCATGCCCTCTGTAATGAAAGAAAAGTAAGACAGACATGGTGGCTGATGCCTGCAACACCAGCATGCAGGAGGCTGAGGCAGGAGGTCTGCTTTCAAGGGAGGACAGATGGGGTACAGAATGAAGTCCTGTTTCAAAAAAAGGAAAGACTGGCCCAGCATGGTGGCACATACCTTGAATCCCGGAAGGATGATACCATCCAGACTACAGAGTGAGCCAGAAGAGGCTTGGTATGTTGTTATGTATTGTGATGTTAAATACTGGCCACCAAGGTCTAGTTGCCTCCAGGATCGAGGAAATCCTCACATACACCAAGTGATGCTATCTAACCCTGCTTAATTTAAAACCACTGGTTGAATAAAGATGCCGACAGCCTATAGCTGGGCGGGAGGGGTAGGCAGTTTCGGTTCCTGGACTTAGGTCTGAGGCAGAGATCACAAAGGAAGAGGGAAGGAGGGAGAGGGAAGAGAAGATGCCATGGGCCAGGTAAATCATGAAAACACGGCCACGAGGGCTGGCCAGCTGGAGTAGGAGCATCCCAGATGGAACATGGCGAGTTCTAACTCGGGTTATTGACGGGGAAATACACACTAGCTCAAACGGTGAGTCTGCCCAGCTCCAGTGCTTTAAAAGCTTATTATAAAGGTTTTGTGTCTTTTATTTGAGAACTAAATGGTCAAAGGAAGGGTGGAAACTTCCAATTAATATTAATTATTACTACTACATGAGACTGTCTAAATTAAAGAACCAAAAATGCTGTCAATTTACAGCACATTCGAGGTCTTATTAAAGGTTGAAACAAGTACATTCTATATAATTTTCACCCCACGTATCATAGCAGTTCAGCTTAGATAAAAGGAAAAAAGATACAAAGTGAATGGTGTTACAATCATCTACTTTACATCTAAGAACCGTATTTGTTTTTAGGCAGGGTCTCTCTATGTGGCCTTCATTGTCTTGGCACTCACTTGTGTAGAGCAGGCTGGCCTCAAACTCATCAGCATCTGCCCACCTCTGCCTCCCAGGTGCTGGGATAAAAGGTGTATGATACCACATCTGGCTATATCTAAGACTCTTCCTCATTCATCTCTCATCTCTTCTGTCTTTCCTTCATGTCACCTGGTCTGACCTGTGGAAGTCATGACTATTTACACAGTGGTCTAGGAAGACAAGTCTCCCAATAACCCTTTGCTCACATTTGCAATCAGCTCCATGACACTGTTCTTCAGGTAGACCTTCTCCAACCGAGACATGCTGTTCCATCGAAACCTGACCACCAAAACAGAAAACCAACAGAACCATGTCAGAAGCCTTCTCTTCACAATAGAATATGTTTCCTGCTTTACATTAGGTTAGAGGTTCTATTAAGAAATTATACTTTGAAGCCGGGCATGGTGGCGCACGCCTTTGATCCCAGCACTTGGGAGACAGAGGCAGGTGGATTTCTGAGTTCGAGGCCAGCCTGGTCTACAGAGTGAGTTCCAGGACAGCCAGGGCTACACAGAGAAACCCTGTCTCAAAAACAAAGAAAATGAAATTATACTTTGACCAGATGTGGTGGCACTCACCTTTTATCCTAGTATTCCTGAGGCAGAGACAGGCAGCTCTCTAAGTTCAAGGCCAGTTTGGCTACAAGGTGAAATCTAGAACAGCCAAGGCTACATTGAAACTGTCTCAAAAAACCAAATTAAACCAAAACCAACCAACCAATCAAACAACCAACCAAAAAACAAACAAACAAACAAACAAACAAACAAAAAACCCTTTAAAAAAAGGAAATTATACTTCTGAGGATAGAGAGGTGTCTCAGGGGTTAGGAGGACCTGACTTTGGTTCCCAGCACCCATGTGGGCAGCACAGAAACACCTCTCCAGGAGGATCAAATACCTTTGTATTTGCACTTACAAGCACATACCCACACAAGTACACATTAATGAACTATAATAAAATCTTAAAAATATTCTTGTTGCCAGAAAGATGGTTAGGAGTACTTGCTGCTCTTTCAGAGGACCTGAATTTGGCAGTTAATCACACCTGTAACTCCAGTTCCAAGGGATCCAACACCTTCTTCTGGTCTCTGTAGGCACCAGGTACATACATGATACACATATGCATATATGTGTTATATATATGTGTATGTATATGTGTGTATACATATATACATATATAGAGAGAAGCAGGCAAAGCACTTACACACATAAATAAGTCTATTTTAAAATTCTACTTTTGATTTTATACTCTTCAGAGAATGGACAAATAAAGTCCACATTAAACCAGAACAGGAACAAGAGAAAATTCTTGAGATGTTTTATATATGTGCGCGCGTGTGCACATATATATGTATGTGTATATTGTGTATTACTTAGCATTTATATGGGATTTATGTTACAAATCAGCATTTCTCCATCTAGCCATCTGCAATAATAGTTGCTTTTCAAAAACAAACAGCCGTGAAGTGGTAGCACAGGCCTTTAATCCCAGCACTTGGGAGGCAGAGGCAGGCGGATTTCTGAATTCCAGGCCAGCTTGGTCTACAGAGTTCAAGGGCTACACAGAGAAACCCTGTCTCTGAAAAACCGAAAAAGGGAAAAAAAAATCAAAACAAAAACAAACAAACAAGTTTTTCTATTTCTTTTTAAAATTTGGTTTCTTGAGACAAAGTTTCACTCTGCAGCCCACTACATTAGAACTATGTAGCCTAGGAGGGCCTGAACTTGTAGCAATCTCCTAGCTTCAGTTCCTCAGCACTAAGCATTATAAACCCAACTCACCACGCCTGGCTTGTTGTTATTATGTGTAACACACTTTACAGATGACTTAAGAGTTCGGGGCACATGTTAGAGATCATTCTGCTCACTTCTAGTCACAGGGAAAGCCCCCGTGTGGCCATGAAAGGCTAACCAGCTGTTGCCGTCAACAGGCTCCAGTGGCAGTGCCTGCCTTCCTTACTTGACAACGTGTTCCAGGATCTGAAGGCCGAAATGTCTGACGATGGCAATCTGAGTCTTTTCAGCCAGCTTCAAGCCGCACGGGACACAGATGGGGCACTTTTCTTTAAACTCTTCACAAAACTGAAAGGAGAAACATTAACATTTCCATGGGGGAGGTATGAGAGAACGGACACTAGAAATCCTAAGGACAGTCCAACCTTATGGGAGTTTGTGTGCTACTGGGAACTGAGCTTGCCGCGTGCGAGGCAAGCGTGGTGCTACTCACCTCTACCCTGGGCTTCCTCTGGTGTGAGCTGCAGTGCTTTCATGCATATGTTAGGGATGCTATAGCTGCACATTTAAATGGAAGCCAGAGACTGAAGGTGAATATCTTGCTCTAGCTGCTTTTTGTTTGTTTGTTTGTTTGTTTGTTTGTTTGTTTTTTTGAGATAGGGCTTCGCTGTATAGCCCTGTCCTGGAACTCACTCTGTAGACCAGGCTGACCTCGAACTCAGAAATCCACCTGCCTCTGCCTCCCAAGTGCTGGGATCAAAGGTGTGCACCACCACCACCCAGCTCTAGCTGCTGTCTTAAGAACCTGGAACTCAGGATTTGCCTGGACTGGCTGGGGAGCAAATGCAGGGATTTGCTCGTCCCTTCCTCCCCACGCCTGCATCAAGGCGCCCAGCCATGATTACAAGCACGTCACCCTCTATGCCATCTCCCAAGGTTGTTCTGTTTACCTTTTTTGAGAGATGGTCTTACTAAGTTGCTCAGAGAAGTGTTTAACTTTTGAATCCCCCCTCCCTTAGTCTCCCCAGTAGCAGGGCTTACCTGCTGTCCTTTTAGCTGTGTTTTTAAGATGTGAAAATCTAGATTAGTAATACTGACACTCTCCATTTATATATTAGTCATGTTAATACTAAAAGTAAGCTAAAAGAGTAAATTTACTAAAAGAGTAAAAAAATGTTAGCAATATACCCATACATGTAGAACGTCAATCCCTAGAATTAGCTTTAACAACAACGTCAGGAAGCGACGACCAGTGAACAAGCATATCTGTGTATCACCTGAGTTTAAGTCACAGAACTATCAGGATCACTGTGGTGGTCTATTTCTTTGCCTATGTAAAATCCTTCACAATAAAAACAAAGAGAACAGAGTTGTCTGATTCCAAATTCTGCGACACATACATCTATTAGGTTGGCGCTCTAATGAAGAAGCAGCTTTGTTGCTGTTATTAGCGTTCCTAAATAGCAAAACCTGAGCTAGACCCTGGGGTAGAAAACAGCCGGGACCCAAGAAAACTACTTCCAGGAAACCAAAGTGCCCCTGTGCAAATGCAAAGCCAGTGGTAAAACTCGTCTCTGCGCAAAAAATAGCCGAAGAATATCTCACAGATATAAACATGGAAGGAGCGTTACAAATCAGCCCAGAGATGCCCAAGACTCGAAAGAGATAGAGAGGTATGTAAGGATGTAAGAAAATGGACACTCGGGGGATCTAGAAGCAGCACAAGTCTGGAGTGATCAGCAGGGAAGAATGAGGGTGGCACTGGGGTAGGAATTTGCACGTGCGCTCCCCGAACGCCAGGGAATGTGGGCTTTGCCCCGGCCTCAGAGCCGGCGCAGTCTGCGGTGGTGGAGACCGCGGTGTGATCTAGAGTGAAAAGAAGTGAGGAGCGGGCAAAAGAGCCACCGAGACATGGCTAGGGAATGTGCAACAGTTAGGGACCCTTGCGTGCGATGCAAAGGCAAGCGCGCAAGCAAGAGAAGACTCAAGTCGGAGGAGGTGAGGGCCGCGACCAGAAGCCACCCTCCCCACAGGGAATGGGAGGTTCAAAGGCCGCAGAGGCGGGAGACGAACTGAGTTTGGAGAGGGAAGCCTGGGATAGGGGTCTCGGGGCAGGCCCAGGCCGCCAGGACCCCAGCTACCTTGAGGGCTTCCAGCCGGTAGCGCTGGGTAGAGCTGGGGTCCATCATGACCGTCACCGCTTTCACTAGCTCCTCGCACAGCGCGTTCACTTGCTCCATCTCCATGGTTAGAGCCGGGAACACCACCGGTGTCCCGGGAGCACGAGGTACGCACGGTTCCCCTGGCGGGACCACACGTTGATTTCGGGCCGCGGCGGGCTGGGGGTGGGGAAACGGGAGGAGGAGCGTGTGTACCAGAGGTTGGAGCAGGGAAGAACCCAGCGCCGCGCATGCTCCGGATCCGGCACTGCGCATGCGCGCGCGGAAGTGGCGGCTCAGTGTGACGGCCGCGCCTGACTGGGCGGGGCTGGGGACGGAAGTTCTGCGGTGCGCAGGCGCGTCAACCGTCTGAGGTAGCGCGCGCGGTGCTGAACTCCAAATATCCCCCGGGCTTGCTGTGGGGCGTGAACCTTCTGGCGGTGAGGGCTCTTTTCTCGGCGGGATCCTAGGGGGACCTGTTCGGTTCTCCGTCATCAAGGGCAGTAAGACCCTCTCAGAATCCACTGACTGCTCCCGGGAAGGCGACGACGTCGTCTAGGCGCTGTCATTTTCCTTCCAGTGGACTCAGCCCGGAGCCCGCAGCCTCCCTCTTGGCAGTTTTGACAGGTGTCTGTCCCCTTGGTAAGAACCTTAAACCGCGCTTCGGGATCGCTGCGTCGGATTGCTTTTGAAGCCTTGGCTGTCGGTTTTACTTGGAGTGACTGGGCCGAAATGAAAACCATGCTTACTGGAAGAGAAAGCCCTAAGATTGTCTCTAAGGAGAGTTTTCTTGTAGAAAGAATTTTTCTTGTGACTTTTAAACCTTCCTCTTCACCCGTACATATTTTCTCGTGCTTGTTACTACACGACCGACTCCAAACGTGCTTTGTACAGGATGGGATGCACCGAGATGTTTGAAAATGCATCCCACTATACCTCTGGGAGGCTGAGGCAGAAGGATTGCTTCCAGTTTGAGGCCAGACTGAGCTGCAACGTGAGACCCTGCCTCACAAAACCAAACCAAAAAGGAGAAAAGCCAAACCCTAATTTGCGTAGTCCTTTAAGTCTTGGCATTGTATCGATCTTTTGCCAATACCTAAAAGTACAAAAGGAACACATAAGAGGCTTAAAGGCTTCATTATCTCTTATCCTAAATATGTTTTATGGGGTGTTTTTTCCACTTAGTAAATTGTTGCGGGTTTTGTTTGTTTGTTTGTTTTGGTTTTTCAAGGCAGGGCTTCTCTGTATAGCCCTGGCTGTCCTGGAACTCACTCTGTAGACCAGGCTGGCCTCGAACTCAGAAATCCACCTGCCTCCGCCTCCCAAGTGCTGGAATTAAAGGCGTGCGCCACTATTGCCTGGCAAATTGTTGCTCTTAAATCACAGCTTCGCATCCAGTTTTACCTCTAACATTTACATCAAATATGGTACTTATCCTGTATTGATTGTGACATTACATTTGCCATTTTCTGGCTTTATCTGTTCCAGTACTACAGAAAAGCCACTTAGAGCAAAGGGATGCCTGACTTAAGTGTGAGAGGCTTTTAAACTTGCTATCATTTTGGTTTAGGTGAGGAATTAGATTTGTAAGGTGTTAATGACTTGAGCATCCAATATTTTCTTAATTATTTGTTTTCTTTACAGTAATATTGCGGCTTTGTAGTAGTAGTTGGTTGGCACTGTTTTCAATGTGATTGTTCATTTGAAAAATAACTGTTTAAAGTTACAGTTGGGTGCTAGCTCACTCATCTGTATAACCTGTTTCTTCTATTTAAATCATGCATTTCCTGTATTTCTGTGAAATGTATTATTTGTGATAGGCCATTGGTATGCAAAGCTACTGCATATTGGAATTGTCTTGAGAACCAAGCGGTGGCATGTACGTGTGATCTCAACATTTGATGGGAGGAGCAAAGCGCTCAGGTTCATCCTTGGCTACAGAGCAAGCCTTGAGGCTGCTTTAGACGACGTGACATTCAGAACCATTCTTCAAAACAAAAGAGTCGCACAAATAGAAAATCACTGAAATCTGGGCAGTGGTGGTCCACGCCTTTAATCCCAGCCCTTGGGAGGCAGAGGCAGGTGGATTTCTGAGTTCAAGGCCAGCCTGGTCTACAGAGTGAGTTCCAGGACAGCCAGGGCCACACAGAGAAACCCTGTCTCGAGGAAAAAAAAGAAAATCACTGAACATCACAAAGTAGTCATCGCAGGTAGGATCTATTGATAGTTGCATAGTTATAGAAAATTTGCAGAAAAACAGGGTATTTACATAGTGTTAGATTATCCTCTTCATTTATGTGTGTCTGTGCTTTCTTCTGACTTAGTGTGTAACCCAGGCTGACCTTGAACTTTTTTTCTTAGCCTCTTGAGTGCTAGGACTTAAGAAGTGTGCCACCATGCTCTATATCCAAATGTTTCTAAAAAGTATTTTAAGATTTAAAATTTGTTTGAGAACAGTTGTGGTGGCACACACCTTTAGCCCCAGTACTCAGGAGGCAGTTTGGACGACTTCTGTGAATTTGAAGCCAGCTTGGTCTGCAGAATGAGTTACAGGGTAGCTAGAGCTACTCAGTGAGACCCTGAGTTCTTCATGAATGCTATGATATTACATATACTTATTGTCTTTCCAAATTCACAGATTGATTCCAGGATGTTCTTCCTGGTATATGACCTATTTATGCCATTACATACATAGACACGCACAGACTTGTAGTCTTGAGAATGCTAGGAAAGAGCTCGAGCATTGAGCAACACTCCCCAAATACTTCAGATTATCACTCCTAGCACTGTGTGAGTAGACACCCTGCATCCTAGGACTGTGTGAGTAGACACCCTGCATCCTAGGACTGTGTGAGTAGACACCCTGCATCCTAGCACTGTGTGAGTAGACACCCTGCATCCTAGGACTGTGTGAGTAGACACCCTGCATCCTAGGACTGTGTGAGTAGACACCCTGCATCCTAGCACTGTGTGAGTAGACACCCTGCATCCTAGGACTGTGTGAGTAGACACCCTGCATCCTAGGACTGTGTGAGTAGACACCCTGCATCCTAGGACTGTGTGAGTAGACACCCTGCATCCTAGGACTGTGTGAGTAGACACCCTGCATCCTAGCACTGTGTGAGTAGACACCCTGCATCCTAGCACTGTGTGAGTAGACACCCTGCATCCTAGCACTGTGTGAGTAGACACCCTGCATCCTAGGACTGTGTGAGTAGACACCCTGCATCCTAGCACTGTGTGAGTAGACACCCTGCATCCTAGGACTGTGTGAGTAGACACCCTGCATCCTAGCACTGTGTGAGTAGACACCCTGCATCCTAGCACTGTGTGAGTAGACACCCTGCATCCTAGGACTGTGTGAGTAGACACCCTGCATCCTAGGACTGTGTGAGTAGACACCCTGCATCCTAGCACTGTGTGAGTAGAGTGAGTAGACACCCTGCATCCTAGGACTGTGTGAGTAGACACCCTGCATCCTAGGACTGTGTGAGTAGACACCCTGCATCCTAGCACTGTGTGAGTAGACACCCTGCATCCTAGCACTGTGTGAGTAGACACCCTGCATCCTAGGACTGTGTGAGTAGACACTCTGCATCTTTTAGAGAACGATGGGACATGTCCGTTCACGTGTCCTGAACCATTCATTGCATGATTCTTTTCCTGAATATTTTCACTCTGAGGTTGATTGATAACATTTTCTCCTCTTTTCCCTAAATTTATGTTTGAGATCTGTCAATCAACTAGAATACTCTTTGGTCCTCTCCCTATAGTGATGTACATTGTGGGTGTCTTGTTCTCTGGTTTTAATTTTCGTTTTCCCATGATTGATGAGGCTGAGTCCATTGTTAGGCACCGTAGTAGTTTGGGTGAAAACAGCCCCCATAGGCTTGTATGTCTGAATGTTTGGTCCTTAGTGGAACTGTTTGGAAAGAATTCTTCAATGGCTTTGTTGGAAGATCTGTGTCACTGGGGCTGGGGTTTTAAGGTTTTTAAAGCCCACCCTCAGGCCCAGTCTGTACTCTCTGTCTTTGGATCAAGATATAAAGCTCTCAACCACTGCTCCAGTACCGTGCCTGTCTTCCTGCCGTGATGATCATGGACTAACCCTCTAGCACTGTAAGCAAGCTCCCAATTAAAGGCTTTCTGCTTCCTTGGTCATGATGTTCCTTCACAGCAGCAGAACAGCAACTAAGACAGGCGGCTTTTGGCTATATGTGTATCTTTTATGAAATGTCTTTTTCTTAGAATGAATAGCTAGAAGTGATGATGAATGCTTGTAATCCCACCACTTGGGAGGTAGAGGCAAGAGGATCAAGGAGAGTTTGAACCAAGTAGAACTTTATTTAAAGCTTTAAGTATTTATCACCTTCATAAAATTATACTAGCTTGGACTGGAGAGATGGCTCGGTGGTTAAGAGCACTGTCTGCTCTTCCAGAGGCCCTGAGTTCAATTCCCAGCAAACACATGGTGGCTCACAACCATCCATAATGAAATCTGACACCCTCTTCTGGTGTGTCTGAAGACAGCAATCGACAGTGTACTCACATACATATAAAATAAATCTTTAAAAAAATACTAGCTTATTCTAATGGCAACAGTAGATGAAAATATCCTTCATTCTTATTAGTTTTCACATTCATATTGTTGTAGCTCATCAGTTAGAATGTAAAGATATGGTAGTTATTGTTTTGAGACAGGCAGGGTCTTACTAGAAAAACTGAAAGATCTGCCTGCCTCTGCTTCCTGAGTACTGAGATCAAAAATGTGTATTACCACACCTGGTAGAAATACAGAGGGGGTGGTTTTGTATTTTAGATTAAGTATTTTTATGTTTATAATGTCTTCCAGAAATAAATGGCTCCTGGGCAGGATCGAGTGGTTGCTCTTGTAGATATGGATTGTTTTTTTGTACAAGTGGAACAACGGCAAAATCCTCATTTGAGGAATAAACCTTGTGCAGTTGTACAGTACAAATCATGGAAAGGTGGTGGGTATGTATCATGATGGTCATCATGGGTTTGTATACGTGTGTGTGTGTGTGTGTGTGTGTGTGTGTGCGTGCGCGCGCGCGCGCGCGCATGCATGAGCAAGTCAGAAGTTGATAGCGAGGGTCTTCCTCAATTGTTCTCCACTGTCTGAGAGTCTGTCATTGAACCTGAGGCTCACCGAGTCAGTGAGGCTGTTGGGCCAGCAAGCTCTCTTCCCAGACCTAGGATTAAAGGCATATACTATTGCACCCAGCATTTTCTGTGGGTCCTGGGGATTCCAAACTCAAATCTGCTTGTTTGTACTGCAGGTACTTTATTGATTGAGCCATCTTTGCAGCCCCTCATAGTATTTTTATATGTATGAGTATGTTGTCCACATGTTTGTACCACCTGCATACAGTACCCACAGAGACCAAAAGAAGGTGTCAGATCCCCCTGTGACTGGAGTTACAGACAGTTGAAGGCCACCCAGATAAAAACCAATGCTCTTAACCCTAGGCCCCGCTAGTGTTTTAATCTATGGAAACTCAATAGTTCTGTTCTAGGTCTTGTTTCTGAGGTTTCTGAGCTACAGTGTCTAGGACTGAACAGTAGCATCATGTAACATCTTTGGTTTTGTTTCCTTCTCTGCCCTCTAATTTTAGAATTATTGCAGTGAGCTATGAAGCTCGTGCATTCGGCGTCACTAGAAACATGTGGGCAGATGATGCTAAGAAGCTATGTCCAGATCTTCTCCTGGCACAAGTTCGTGAGTCCCGTGGGAAAGCTAACCTCACCAAGTAAGCAAAACATTGTAAAAGAATGTAGAGGGGTTAGAATGTGTTTCCTGGGTATGGAGTATGGCTCAGTGATAGAGATTGCCTAGTATCCATGAGCTCCTAGGTTTAATACCAAGGAACATACTTTAAAATAAAAGTTACAGGTGATATTTTTTATTGCTAGCCTGCTGTTCCTTGCTTAATAAGCTGCTGTTTAATATGAAAGCATTCTGTCAGCATCCTGTGTCTGAGTTAAATATTTCTTTTTTTAAAATATTTTTATTAGATATTTTCTTTATTTACATTTCAGATGCTATCCCCTTTCCTGGTTTCCCTTCCAAAAATACCCTATCCCATCCCCCCTGTCCCCCTGCTCACCAACCCACCCACTCCCACTTCCCTGTCCTGTCATTCCCCTACACTGGGGCATCGAGCATTCCCAGGACCAAGGGCCTCTCCTCCCTTTGATATCCAACAAGGCCATCCTCTGCTACATATGCAGCCAGAGCCATGGGTCCCTCCACTTGTACTCTTTGGTTGGTGGTTTAGTCCCTGGGAGCTCTGGGAGTACTGGTTGGTTCATATTGTTGTTCCTCCTATGGGGCTGCAAGCTCCTTCAGCTCCTTGGGTCCATTCTCTAGCTCCTCCATTGGGGACCTTGTGCTCAGTCCAAGAGTTAAATATTTCATGTGTACTTTAGTAGTAACAGTTTCATTATTGCTTTTAATAGTTCTTGCCTTTATGGAACCTTTATCATCTTCCATATTTAATAAATCAATTATTGGGGCTGGAGAGATGACTCAGCAGTTAAGATCACTGGCTACTCTCCCAGAAGTCCTGAGTTCAATTCCTAGCAAACATATGGTGGTTCAAAACTATCTGTAATAGGATCTTGATGCCATCTTCTGTACATACAGATAGAGCACTCACACATAAAAATAAACAGATTTTTTTTTTTTTTTTTGTTTTTTTGTTTTTCGAGACAGGCTTTCTCTGTGTAGTCCTGGCTGTCCTGGAACTCACTCTGTAGACCAGGCTGGCCTTGAACTCAGAAATTCGCCTGCCTCTGCCTCCCAAGTGCTGGGATTACAGGCGTGCGCCACCACCGCCCGGCTTAAACAGATCTTTTTAAAAAAAATTATTATGGGAAGATGAAAGATGGCTCGATGGTTAAGAATAGATACTACTCTTACAGAGGACTTGAGGTTCCCAGCATCCACACTGGGCAATTCACAATTGCCTATAACCCCAGCAATAGAGAGATTGGAGGCCTCTGGCTTACAGTCAGGTGCACATATATTATACCCCCACACATACATAAATTAAAAAAAAACAACATAATTCTTTTGTTTGTTTTTTTCAAGACAGGATTTCTCTCTGTAGCCCTGGCTATTCTGAAACTTGCTCTGTAGACCAGGCTGCTCTTGAATTCAGAGTTCCAATTGCCCCTGCCTCCTGAGTGCTAGAATTGAATTTAAATCTGTTATTACTGGGTTGGTGTGATGACCCAGCAGTTTTTCCTTCCTGGAACCAATATGGTGGAGAGAAGCAACTCCTGTGTGTTATCTTCTGACATACAAGCAAATGTGCACATACACATGATAGATTGATTGGTATGTAGGTTGCTGGGTGAATAAGGAGATAGGTAGATAGAACAGTTATCATTAAAACTTCATACTGGAGCTGAGTGGTGGTGGCGCATGCCTGTAATCCCAGCACTCTGGGAGGCAGAGGCAGGCGGATTTCTGAGTTCAAGGCCAGCCTAGTCTACAGAGTGAGTTCCAAGACAGCCAGTGCTATACAGAGAAACCCTGTCTTGAAAAACAAAAACAAAAACAAACAAAAAAACAAAACAAAACAAAATAGCCTTCATACTGGACCAGTGAGATGGCTCAGTGGGTAAAGGTGGTGTGGAAGGAGACAACCAACTCCCAAAAGTTGTCCTCTGACTTCTGCCCATATGTATGTATATACAAGTACACACTCAGACATAAGAAAACCATTACAAATATAATTGTGCAAGGGCTAGAGAGACGGCTTAGTAGTTGAAAAGCTTTTGCTGCTCTTCCAGAGGACCCCAGGTTCAGGTAGCAGCAACCGTATGGTTGCCCTTTTAGATTGAGGCCTTCTCTGGTGATCTTTAATGAACTTTATCCAGGGTAGGTTTTAAGGCATACCCTTTATTTTAGGAGTGAACCAAGGGTTATATGGTTTGGGGAATGAGAATACTTGGAGTGGAAAAAGGTCATTGTCTGAGAGTTAAGGTACTGAGATGCCTCATTAGCATGGAAAGGCATGCCGGGTGCTATTAGCATGGCTGACTACTTGTGACCACCTGGTTGGGGGTCTCTGGGTTACATGCTCGAGGCAGGCATGGAAACAGGGAGGGAGTTAGCCCTATTCCTGCTGGACTCTGGGTGGGAGTGTGATCTCAATTAGGGTTTGAACATGCTCTACCCTACCTGTTCCATCCAGTTCCTCTGGTGGCATGGTCCACGTGTCCTGCACACATTGTCACAGTACACTATGTTGTGTGGAATGGTCTAGGATCAGGCTTTGATGAATTGACAGGTGAACTGGAAGGCTGTTGACAAGAGTTGACAAGAGAAAGTAGCTTTCAGGGGGGATAGAAGGGGAGAACACGCCTTTAATTCAAGTACTCAGGTAATCCCAGTAATACAGAGGTAGAGGCAGGCAGATCTGTGAGCTTCTGTAATATATGTTGTTTGACTTCAAAGTTTGAGGAAAAGCACACCTCATTAACCTAAACAAAACCATTTATTTTAAAAAACCTTACTAGTTGGTGTGTATGTAGCATATTCCTGTAAATCCAGCACTTAGGATACGGACACAGGAGGATCTAAAGTTCAAGGTCAGCCTGAGATTCACCTAGTGAATAGCTTGGAATATATGAGACTCTGCCTAAGAGAACAAAACAAAGCCTAAAGCAAATCTTTACTAGATCATGAGCAGTTGTGGATTTAGGATGTTTGGGAATGAGTATATAGGTCAGAGAGTTTAAAGGACCTGGCAATTTAAAATCATTTTAATAAAGATACCAGGTTATAAATATACTATTAAAAAAAAAACATATCTTCAATTGGGTTTCCATTGCTGTGAAAACACACCATGTCCAAGGTAACTCTTTTTTTTTTTTCTGAGACAGGGTTTCTCTGTGTAGTCCTGGCTGTCCTGGAACTCACTCTGTAGACCAGGCTGGCCTCGAACTCAGAAATCCGCCTGCCTCTGCCTCCCAAGTGCTGGGATTAAAGGCGTGCGCCACCACCGCCCGGCCAAAGTAACTCTTATAAAGGACAACATTTAATTGGGGCTGGCTTACAGTTTCAGAGGTTCAAATCATTATCTTCATGGTGAGAAGCATGGTAGCAAGTAGGCAGACATGGTGTTGGAGAAGGACCTGAGAGTTCTACATTTTGATTTGTGGGCCTACTGGAAGAGACTGACTGTTCAGCATTGGGCGGAGCTTGAGCACTAGGAGCTCTCAAAGCCTGGCTTCACCTTGCTACACTTCCTCCAATAAGGCCACACCTATTCCAACAAGGCCACACCTCCTAAAAGTGCTCCCTGTGGGCCAAACATTCGCACACATGAGTCTGTGGAATTCAAACCTATTCAAACCACCACACATATGCAATGAGTACTTTGTAAGGTTTTTCAAATATCCTTCAAAACAGTAACTTGCAAGCCGGGCGTGGTGGCGCACGCCTGTAGTCCCAGCACTTGGGAGGCCGAGGCAGGCGGATTAATGAAACCAAAACCAAAACCAAAACAAAACAAACCAAAACAAAACAGTAACTTGCTTGAGAGGCTATAAAGACATACAAACTACTACAAAACAGTATTTTTTCGTGGCTTGTGTATGAGTGTATTCTTTGTACACTAGTGTTTTTGTTTGGTTGTTTGTTTTTTTTTTTCCTTTGAGGCTTTTTTTTTTTTTTTTTTTTTTTTTGGTTTTTCGAGACAGGGTTTCTCTGTGTAGTCCTGGCTGTCCTGGAACTCACTCTGTAGACCAGGCTGGTCTCGAACTCAGAAATCCACCTGCCTCTGCCTCCCAAGTGCTGGGATTAAAGGCATGTGCCACCACCACCCGGCTGAGGCTTTTTCCTAATGCAGAAAAAGTTTGTAAGAGAAAAGTCAGATAAACAATAATTCTCTCTTTTTAAAAATTATTGGCCTCTTTTTCTTTGATTATTGTTACAATATATATGTTACATATATACATGTGTGTTTTCACATATACTCAGTCTGCACACGTTTTGTTTCTCATATACAACCTAGGATCCTGCCCAGGAGTAGCACTACCCTCAGTGAACTGTGCCTTCCCACAGCAACCATTCATTTAAAAAATGCCTCACAGACTTGCCTACAGGCCAGTCAGATGACAGCATTTTCTTATTTGAGGTTTTCTCTTCCCAGATGACCCTAGCTTGTGCCAAGTTGACAAAAGACTATCGCATGATTTAAATAGATCTATGATGGCATATTCCCCTGCAGAAGATAGCCCATCTCCCCAGATGTATCACCAAACTCTAGGCACTTGTCTTTGTAATTTGAATGATAGTATATTTAGAGTGATTGGCTTATATTACCCAAACGCTATTGACTGAAATTGAAGTCCATAGTCAGTCAGTCAATTTGTATTGTGAGTTGCGGTCATAAGAAAGATCTGGTCTGATGGGTGCCATGTTCTCTGTAAGTTGTAGTTGTTTGAAGATAGACTCTGAAGGAAAAAATTGTTCAGTGTGTATAAATAGGAAAGGGAGAAGCAAACAGAGAAAGTTTCAGAAGGCTAGGCATATATATACGTTCAGCATCTGCATGCTTTTTTAAACTTAGTATAATGCTAACATTGCATGAAAAGGATTCGTTCTTTTCCTTGTTTCTCTTGCTTTTCTACCTATCCATTGTTAGCTTCACTTGTGTAATTATTCGTCTCTATTAAGCCACTTGCTACTTGCTTATGGATATTCTTGTTCACTATGGAAAGGAGAACATGAGGTTAACAGCTACAAGGGTGTATCCACTTATTGCCTGCATGTGTGATCCTTATACTTAGGTACCGGGAAGCTAGCGTTGAAGTGATGGAGATAATGTCTCATTTTGCTGTGATTGAACGTGCCAGTATCGATGAGGCTTATATAGATTTGACCGGTGCTGTACAAGAAAGACTTCAAAAGTTACAAGGTCAGCCTATCTCAGCAGACTTGTTGCCAAGCACTTACATCGAAGGGTTGCCCCGAGGCCCTCCAGTAGAAGAGACTGTTCAGAAAGGTACTTGTATAGCATCACATTACTTCTGTTTCCTGCTTTTGAAATCTGCTTTTTTTGGTTAAGCTGATTATTTTTAGAATGATCGAAAGGAAACTTAAATTACCACCCATATGTAACATGAAAAGATATATAAAAACTCTTATCTTTCTGGGTATTTGCATGATAGGAAACTGTAAAATGTTAATGATAGTTAATATCTCTTTAGATATATGGCTGGGGCAGTTTAGTGTTATCAGTGGAAGGTAGAAGACTCAATAATTTCTTCATCTGTAGGTTAATTTATATTATTGTCATTTAATTTTTTGATTTCTTTAACAATAAGCAGAATGAGCTTTTCATTTTTTACTTATCTTTATGTGTTTTGTCTGTGTATATGTCTTTGGACCCCCGGTGTACAGTGCAGGAGGAGGCTCGAAGAGGGTATTAGGTCCCATGCAATTGGCATTACTGATAGTTATTGATAGTTGTGAGCTGCTGTGTAGGTGTTGGGAATTGAAACTAGGTCCTCTGGAAGAGCAGCCGTTGCTCTTCACTGCTGAGCCATTTCTCCGGCACCAGAATAATCTTTTAGAATGGAGGCCTTAGGAGTAGAGAGTTGTCCAATTTAAATTTTCCTCTCAAGAGAAGGGTCTTTCTTTTCTTTTTATTAATTTATTTACATCCCAATGGAAGCTTCCCCTCCCTCCTTTCTGTGTTGCCTAGGCTGGCCTCAGATTCTCTAACCTTCTCCCCTAGCCGTTGGAATCACTAGGATTACAGGCTTGTGCTACCACATGGATATGGGGCGTTTATTTTGTTTTGCACTGGAGACAAACTCAGGGCCTCCAGTATACTAGCAAATGCTCGTCCTCTGTGTACATCTTCAAACCAAGTGGGAAGAGTTTGAGGTGGTTGGGCCTGTGATGCTGTTCTGTGGGTGTCTTTTCTATGGCTCTGCAGGTACCATGACCAAGGCAACTTACAGAACAAAGAGATTATCAGGCTGATAGTTTCAGTGGGTGAGTCCATGACTCTCATGAGGAGCAAGGCAACAGTCAGGTCATCATGGTGCTGAAGCAGCAAATAAGGGCTTACATGTTGGACAACAGCTACAAGGAAGAGAGACCTAACAAGGAATGTCATGCGCATGAGCTTTTGAACCTCAAATTGTACCCTCAGGGACACACCTCTTCCTAAATTCTTCCTAAACACCAAACCTTGCACCATCTGGGGGCCATGTTTTCAAATATGTGAGCTTGTGGGGGCCATTCTCATTCAAACCCTCAGAGCAAGTCAAGGCACTTACTCCCTGATGATCTGAATTCCATCCCTCCACTGAGAAAGGGAAGAATCAACTCCTGCATGCTTCTTTGACAACTCCATGTGTGTGCTTTGGTGCACACTCCTTCCCTGACCTCTAAAATATTATATATTTTTAGAATTTATTTTTATCGTATATTCATTGGTGTATTGCTTGCGTGTATGTCAGAAGCCCTAGGACTGGAGTTACAGAGAGGTATGAGCAGCCATGTATGTGCCAGGAATTGAACCAGGGTCCTCTGTAAGAGCAGCAGTGCTCCCAGTCGGGAGCCATCTCTCTAGAGCCACAAATAATTCTTCAAAAAGGGTTAAGGTAGTTTAAGTAAGAAAATGTGGGCGAAGCAGGAGGAGTTGAAGTGATACAGGAAACCATTTTGAAGTGGGTTCTGTTGGCTGACTACACAGTGGAAAATGAGAGAAAAAGTGTTAGTTAAATTCTAAGCTTTTATTAAAAACAGGGCATTGGAGCCGGGCAGTGGTGGCACACGCCTATAATCCCAGCACTCTGGGAGGCAGAGGCAGGCGGATTTCTGAGTTCGAGGCCAGCCTGGTCTACAGAGTGAGTTCCAGGACAGCCAGGGCTATACAGAGAAACCCTGTCTCTAAAAAAACAAAAAACAAAAAAAAACCAAAAAAAAACAAAAAAACAAAACAAAACAAAAAAAACCCCAAAAAACCAGGGCATTGGGAGAGAGGGAATCTTTGAGAAAAAAAAGATATGCTTGATTTTAGTTATGTTTAGTTTGGATTTTTATACAGTGATAAGCAGAAGCGGAGTTTTTTTTTTTAATTTCTTTATTTATTATATGTAAGTACACTGTAGCTGTCTTTAGACACACCAGAAGAGGACGTCAGATCTCATTACAGATGGTTGTGAGCCACCATGTAGTTGCTGGGATTTGAACTCAGGACCTTTGGAAGAGCAGCCAGTGCTCTTAAGAGCTGAGCCATCTCTCCAGCCCAGAAGCGGAGTTATTCTGTCAGGAGGTGCAGTGAAGATGGACGGTGCTAAAGTGAGTTTAGGGCTGGTCAGAGAGAGAGATTTGCATGTACGCAGCGGAATCAGGTTGGACTGCAGGATTCCTAGTTCACCAAGGGAAAAAAACAGAGGGGAAAGTGTGGCTCCCTTGCCATGGCTCGGGTGCTGGGGCAGACACTGAGGGGTGGCAAGGTTTCCTTCCACATGCTCGTCTGACATACCTTCCCTATGGTGCTGGGACTTTGTCTTCTCCCAGGTCCTCTGACCTGTACCTACCTTTACCTACCTGGTCTACTTCTTTAGACCAGCACATCTGTATTTCCTGTGTATACATTTCCTTTGCTGTATAATCATGTTTTATCCTATTTCACAACTGTGAGTTTGTGAATGATCATTAAGTTCACTATCATGAATAGTTCTAAACTGATTTGTAAAGATGTTTTTGGTTGGATTTTAAACTATTCATATGGAATCAGTCTCTAAAATAATGTAAATATTTATTTAAGGGAAAGTTGGAGCTTGAGTAAATTATGAAAGTTTTCTGGGTTTTGTTTTATTTTTGAGACAGAGCTTGATAGCCAGACCTAGCTGGCCTTGAACTTCCAGTGATCCTACTCCGTCTGCCTTCTGACTGCTGTGGTTGTAGCCCTGCACTGCCATCCCAACAGTTCTCAGTGTCTCCTCCCTCCTGACTGCTGTGGTTGTAGCCCTGCACTGCTGTCCCAACAGTTCTCAGTGTCTCCTCCCTCCTGACTGCTGTGGTTGTAGCCCTGCACTGCTGTCCCAACAGTTCTGAGTGTTTCCTAGTGAAGAGGAGTGTTCAAGAGGGAGCTTGAGGGGCTTGAAGAGCTTGGCAGCGGCGGTGGCAGTGCACGCCTTTTAGTCCCAGCACTTGGGAGGCAGTGGCAGGCAGGTCTCTGAGTTCAAAGCTAGCCTGGTACAGAGTGAGGTCCAGTACAGCCAGAGCTGCACAGAGAAATCCTGTCTCAAAAACAAAACAAAAAACCAGGAAGCGTAAGGAAGAAAATTTGAGGGATCACTTTGAAATCCCTGTTCATGGGCTGGTAGAATACATATCTAGATGTTTGAATTATGGGGTCCAGACTTATTACCTCAGAAATCAGTAAATTATTATTATTATTATTATTCATGAATAATTGTTAACAATATTTGCTACACATTATCACTGTAATTTTTCACAGAAGCTAAGGCTGTAAATGCTGTAAATGATTGGTCTTCTAAACCTTTGTATCTAGGGCTGGTGAAATGTCTCAGCAGTTAAAAGGACCCATTGGCAAGCCTAACAATCTGAGTTATGGTCCACATAACAAAATGTAACCATAAATAACATGGGGCTGGAGAGATGGCTTAGTGGTTAAAAAGCACTAGCGGTTCTGGAGGAACCCAAATTTTGTTCCCAGCATTCACATTGCTAGACTCACAAGCACCTGAAACTCGGGCTCCAAAACATCCAAGACCATCTTCTGGCTTCCAGTGTACCCCCACACATGCCTACAGTGACACACACATGCATAAGATTAAGTTTTGAAATGAAGTTGTATATCTTAAGTATCTCTTTTTGGTTTTTTTGAGACAGAGTTTCTCTGTGTATCAGAATCCTGGCTGACCTGGTCTCTTTGTAGACCGCACTGGCCTCAAACTTACAGATCCTATTGCCTCTGTCTCACAAGTGCTAGGATTAAAGGTGTGTGCCACCATGCCTGGCCTGAAACCAAATCATTTTGCATTGAATGGTAAATATAGCCATGTGCTACTTAATGTCAGGGATATGCTCTGGGAAATGTGTCATTGAGTGATTTTATAGTGCAGACTTAGAGAAAGTTAGATCATACAGTCTACTACATGTTAAGTTCTGATGCCATGTACTTTGACTTATGTAGTATGCCCTTGACCAAATACTATGTGTTTCATGACTGAAAATAATTAATTAAAAAAATGTTAGCTGGGCAGTGGTGACTCATGCCTTTAAATCCAACACTTGGGAGGCAGAGGCAGGTGAATCTCTGTGAGTTGGAGGCCAGCCTGCTCTACAGTGGAAGTTCTAGAACAGCCAGGGGTACACAAAGAAACTCCGTTTCAAAAAAACAAAAATAAGTAAACAAATGTCTAAATGTGATCTCAACTTTTTTCAGAGGATATTCGAAAACAAGGCTTACTTCAGTGGCTTGGTTCTCTTCAGAGTGATGATTCCTCCTCTCCAGACCTATGGCTCACTGTGGGAGCAGTGATTGTGGAAGAAATGAGAGCAGCCATAGAGAGGAAGACTGGCTTTCAGTGTTCAGCCGGAATTTCACACAATAAGGTAAAGGCTTACTGTAGACTTCAAAGACAAGCATCAATATCTTTAGTAAAGTACAACAAGGACATCAGTGAATATTTAGAGTTTATGTTGAGAGCCAGCGGTGGTAGTGCATGTCTGTACTTCTTCCACTGGGGAGGTAGGATAGTGTCTTTTTGTTTTGTTTCATGTTTTGGGACTGGTACGATGGTTGAGTGGGTTGAGTACTTGACACCAAGCCTAGCGCCCTGAGTTCTGCCCCAGGAGCCATGGTGGGAAAGGAGAACTAAGTCCTATGGTTTGTCTCCTGGGCACATGTGTGCAGCACCTCCACAAGTGTGATCAAAGAAGTACCGTAGCTACACTGGGCCATGGTGATCCATGTCTTTTATCCCAGCACTCAGAAGGCACAGGCAAATGGATCTCTGATTTCAAAGCTAGCCTGGTCTACAGAGTAAGTACCAAAACAGCCAGGGTTACACAGGGAAACCCTGTCTCAGAAACAAACACTTAACTAAAATAAAATTCACGTTGAGACTCAAATAAAAACTTAATAATATTACATGACTTTTGTTTGTTTGTTTGTTTGTTTTGTTTTGTTTTTCGAGACGGGGTTTCTCTGTGTAGCCCTGGCTGTCCTGGAACTCACTCTGTAGACCAGGCTGTCCTTGAACTCAGAAATTCACCTGCCTCTGCCTCCCAAGTGCTGGGATTAAAGGCGTGTGCCACCACCGCCGGCTATTACTTGACATTTATTAACTATTTTCCTAAACAGCAGCCTGAAAGTTGTCAAAAAATATTTTCTTAATGACTGAATTCTCTGTATAGAAAAGCAGAGGTTGGGGTTGGGGATTTAGCTCAGTGGTAGAGCGCTTGCCTAGCAAGTGCAAGGCCCTGGGTTCGGTCCTCAGCTCTGTTAAAAAAAAAAAAAAGAAAAGAAAAGAAAAGAAAAGCAGAGGCTTTGAACTCATACATAGCCTATTTCTTGTATTTTCACTTGCTGTATATTTTTGTTGTTCTTATTTTGTCTTGTATTTTTTGACTTTTTGAGGCAGGATCTCATGTAGCTCAGGCTAGGCTTGAACTTCGTGTGTTCCCAAAGTGACTCCGATCCTCCTGTCTCTGCCTCCCAAAGTTCCGGGATTATAGGTATGTACTAAGCTCCACTTAGCTTTCTTGTTTCCTCATATGGAATTGCCTGGTTATGTTATGCTTCTGTCTGTTCCTCACATCTATATACGTGTGTATGTGTGTGGCTATGTTTGTATGATGTATGCATGTGTGTTATTACCCCTGTGCTGTACTTCTTTTGAGGCAGGGTCTCTCTCTGAACCTAAAACTATCATGTTTTTTGGAGGAGAGGGAGCTATGGCAGCCACCATCAAGCTCCGAGGTTTTCCTGTCTCTCCCCTCCAATACTGGGGTGCGGGGGTTTGCAATATTACGCCTGCTAGTTTCAAACTGCAGTCCTTGGGCTTTAGAGCAATGGTGACAATGAGAGAACAGCTGTGGTAAATTTTAATTTGGACTAATATCTTTACAATAGGGAATACGGACAATTCTCAGTGTTCCAGAAGAATAATACCTGACTTCTAACTAACAGGGTAAAGCGCCGTGAGATCGGGACATCCATCAGCTCAGCCAAGGCTCTGTAACTGAGCAGTAGCTGGCCAGGCTGTCGCCACCCTCTCCTCCCTCTAACAGAAGGAAAGTTGCTAAGCTGCACAGAAGAATTTTCTATTTTCTGGATATATGGAAGGAAGAGAAACAATATTCCTAATGTAATAGAAATCATACTAAATATCGTTTTGTTGAAGTTACTAAAGAATTTTACTAATAGTTGGCCATGGTGGTGCATGCTTTTAATCCTAGCACTTGGGAGGCAGAGGCAGGTGGATCTTTTTGAGTTCCAGTCCAGCCTTGTCTACATAGTGAGCTCAAGTGCAGCTAGAGCCAGATAATAGAGAGACTGTGGCTTCTCTATAGCAGTGATCCTCAACTTATGGGTCATGACCTCTTTGGGGATTGAAAGACCCTTTCACAGCCGGGCATGGTGGCGCACACCTTTAATCCCAGCACTTGGGAGGCAGAGGCAGGCGGATTTCTGAGTTCGAGGCTAGCCTGGTCTACAGAGTGAGTTCCAGGAGAGCAAGAGCTACACAGAGAAACCCTGTCTCGAAAAATCAAAAAAAAGAAAAAAGAAAAAAGAAAGAAAGAAAGAAAGAAAGAAAGAAAGAAAGAAAGAAAAAAAGACCCTTTCACAGAGGTTGAATATCAGATATTCTACATATCACATATTTACATCACAACTCATAACAATAGCAAATTTAACAGTTATGAAGTAGCAACAAAAATAACTTTATGGTTGGGAGTCACCACATCATAAAGAACTATATTAAAGGGTTGTAGCATTAGGAAGGTTGAGAACAACTGCCCTAGCGGAACAGAACTTATAGAATGAATGCATATATTTATGAGATTTGTTAGAATGACTAGCAAATCTCTTAAAAAAGCTGGTCCAGCTTGTCCAACAATTCCTGTTTACCAACAGAAAGTCCAAGAATCAGTTGTTCAGTCCATGAAGCTGGATGTCTCAGCTGGCCTTCACTCAGTATATGCCAGAATCCCAAAGAAGCTCTAGTGCCAATAAAGGAATGGACTTGCCAGCAAGAACAAGCAGGCAGGAGAGAGCAAGGTTCCTCCTTCTGTGTTCTTTATATAGGCTGCCTGCAGAAGGAGTGGCCCAGGCTAAAGGTAGTTCTTCTCATCTCAAGAGATCCTAATTAAAAGTGGGTCTTCCCATTTCAAATAATTAATTGGGGGAGAATCCCTCACAGGCATACCCAGCCACTCGGGTAGTTAACCCAGATGTGGTCAAGGTGACAACCAAGAATAGCCATCACAGACCACGACTCAAAGGGAAGACAAAGAATCTTATAGAGAAATTAAGGAATAATCATATGTAAACGGATATCTGCCTACATGGGGGTAAACATCTGTAAACCATCCTAATTATATGAATGTGTCTATGAAGGGAGCCAAGGCCAGCCTCGAGCCTCTGCTCTTTCCACACTCACTTCAAAATGTTGGCAGTACACTATTGGCCTATTTTAGCATTTTCATATTTTCCATGAATAAGAAGTGGACTGTCTTCACTGCACCTCCTGACAGAATAACTCTGCTTCTGCTTATCACTGTATAAAAATCCAAACTAAACATATCTAAAATCAAGCATATCATTTTTTTTCTCAAAGGTTCCCTCTCCCAATGCCCAGTTTTTAATAAAAGCTTAGAATTTAACTAACCCTAACTTTTTTTTCTTTCATTTTCCACTGTGTATTCAGCCAACAGAGCCCACTTCAAAATGGTTTCCTGTATCACTTCAACTCCTCTGTTTTTTAAACCTATTGTGAGAAAAAAAATCTCAAATAAATGAAAAGGAGAACAATGCCCTAAGGAAGACTGAGAGTGGAAGAGTTTAGGGAGGGCAAGGAGGAGGTGACTTCATGTGGGGACTGTTAGCGTGCGCGAGCGTGTGTGTGTGTGTGTGTGTGTGTGTGTGTGTGTGTCTTTCTGTCTGTCTCTGTGTCTGTGCACATGCACACTTTTTTTTTTTTTTTTTTTTTTTTTTTTTTTTGGTTTTTCGAGACAGGGTTTCTCTGTGTAGTCCTGGCTGTCCTGGAACTCACTCTGTAGACTCAGAAATCCGCCTGCCTCTGCCTCCCAAGTGCTAGGATTACAGGCGTGTGCCACCACGCCCGGCGTCACACACTTTTATCTTAACAATATTAAGGCTTTTATTGTTCTCTGTTCTAGGTCCTGGCAAAACTTGCTTGTGGACTAAACAAGCCTAACCGCCAAACTCTGGTCTCACATGGGTCAGTGCCGCAGCTCTTCAGCCAGATGCCAATTCGTAAAATGTAAGGCTTTGGGGAGGACTTTCCGACCGTCATGTCCCCGTGGATGATCTCTGCTGGTAGTGGGTAGTGGCTTTTGTACTTCCTTCATAAATGTTTGGACTCAAGAGAAAATAGGTTCCAGTCAGGGAGGCAACACTGAAAAATTCAAAAACTATATTTAGACTTTTTTCTAAGTGAATTTTTACTTCAGGATTATCTATGGTTTATAATTAATCCTGAACTTAAAACACAAAAATTGTCAAGTGTAGTGATGTGTACCTTTAATCCCCGTGCTCAGGAGGCAGAGGCACCAGGGACTCTGAGTTTACGACCAGCCTGGACTACATAACTAGTTCCAGGACAGCCAGGCTATGTGAAAGACCCTTAGAACATCAAGAAGGAAGTGAAAGGCGGGCATGGTGATGCGTGCCTGTGATCTGAGCACTGGGAAGACAGCGTCAGGAACTATACTTATGAGTTCATACCCTGTCACCCAGGGCAGCATAGGCTGACCATATCCAATTAAAACAAAGAGGCTGGGAAGACAGCTCACTGGGAAGAGTACTTGTTGCCCAAATGTGATGGGATCAAATCCCGCCTCCCCCAATACATCCAGCTGTGGCTGCCTGTGCACTCCCCTGTAACCTCAGCGCTGTGGAGGAAGGAGGGTGCCCTATAGCCCCTGAGCCACGGGATGGAGATGGGGATTCCTTGCACTTGGCTGGCTGCTCCTAGCTCCAAGCACAGTGAGAGACACTGTCTCAGGGACACTGTCTCAGGGAAATAATTCCCAGAACGATAGAACAGGACACCTTACTTAAATCCCCTAGCCTATATGTGAACATACACACACACTTCCTCTCTCTCTCTCTCTCTCTCTCTCTCTTTCACACACACACACACACACACACACACACACACACACAGTTTTAGTTGTGCCTTCCTTCTGGATTTTTATTAAAAGTCTATTAAAAATGTAACAAAATTTTACTTCTTAGCTGGGTGGTGGTGGCAAATGCCTTTAATCCCAGCACTTGGGAAACATGCAGAGGGTGCTCTGTGAGTTTGAAACCAGCTTGGTCTCCAGAGTTTGTTCCAGGACAGCCAAGGATATACAGAGAGACTCTATCTTGAAAAACAAAACAAAACGAAAAAATTTTTCTTCATTGTGCAGTTATAGTGCCCGGGAGGTCAAGGCCAGCCTGGTATACACAGCAAGTTCCAGTACAGTCCAGGCTGCATAAAGAAAACAAACAAAATAGGTTTTTTCCTTCTCCTGGGAGGATGCTGAGGCAAGTCTCACTATACATCTAGGCTAGCCTCATACTGCCGGTGTTCCTTGTGCCCCAGCCTCCTAAATGCTAGGATTGTAGGTTGGAGCTACTACATCCAGCTAGAATTTTACTTTCTCTATTATCAAGGGGTTTGTTTGTTGGCTTGCTTATTAAAATAGGGTCTCGCTAGCATTCCTGGCTAGGTTGTGCCACCCAGGCTCACTCGAAACTCAGTTAATCCTCCTCCTTCGGCTCATTGAATGCTTGGGGTTACCGATGTGAGCTAGCACACCTGGCTCAACCAAGGTTTCCAGGTCTGCCAAACTGTTCTTCAATGAGGCACAAAACCAGAACTGATCCGAGAAAGCTTTGGACTGGAGGTGGTAGAGAGCCAGCCAAGGACACAGCAGTTTGGAGACATCGAGCAGAAGGAAGGGAAAGTGATCAGATATTCTCAGTAAACCCAGGGAGCCAGGACAGGGTCTGTACTGATGAAGACACTGAAATAGAAATACTGGAGGTAGGCTAAAGATAGTGTCTTCGTTTTGTTTTGTTTTTGTTTTGTTTTTGTTTTTGTTTTTGTTTTTGTTTTTGTTTTTGTCAAGACAGTTTCTCTGGGCAGCCCTGGCTGTCCTGGAACTCACTCTGTAGACCAGGCTGGCCTCGAACTCAGAAATCTGCCTGCCTCTGTTTCCCAAGCGCTGGGATCAAAGGCGTGTGCCACCACCATCTGGCTGTCTTCATTTTTAATTAATTAGCTAATTAATTTTTTAATTTTTCATTGGTTTGGTTTGGTTTGATTTTTTCAAGACCGGGTCTTCTGTAGGAAGGCCTCTTTTAGAATTTACTCTGTAGACCAGGCTGGCCTTAAACTCACAGAGATCCAAACAGAGATCCAACTGTCTAATTCTGGGACTAAATGCCATGCTGGATTTATAATTTAAATTTCCAAATGGGACAATGTGTTTTACACAACTGAAAATTTTATATACAAGAACAAGAAAAAAATTTACATACAGTTGACTTGATAACAAATCAGTGATGAATATTTTATGTTCTGTAATCTTCCCAGGCCCCAGCTGAGGAGAATCATCTAGTTTTATTTTTCCCTGTGGACATGTGCGTGTGTGTACAGGTGCCCTCTCTGAGCTGGCTGTTGCCTTCGTCAGGGTGGCTGCCATCAGACTCTGTGGTCACCATGGCTGCTGGCAAGCTGTAGAGTCCTCAGCTCTGTTGGACAGCTGAGCGTTTACAGGACTAAACCCTTTTGGAGAGCTACGTGGAACCATCTTTGTTTCATTTAGCTGTATATTTAAATGTCACCTATAAATTCCTTCTCTCCTTTGTTTAGCCGAAGTCTTGGAGGAAAGCTAGGGGCTTCTGTCGTTGAAGTCCTTGGTGTAGAATACATGGGTGACCTGACCCAATTCACTGAATCCCAGCTTCAGAGTCATTTTGGAGAGAAGAATGGGTAAGTGGTTTATGTTATTTTTCTTTAAAAAAATTTTTTTGGAGCCGGGCAGTGGTAGCGCACGCCTGTAATCCCAGCACTCTGTGAAGCAGAGGCAGGCGGATTTCTGAGTTGGAGGCCAGCCTGGTCTACAGAGTGAGTTCCAGGATAGTCAGGGCTACACAGAGAAACCCTGTCTTGAAAAAACCAAATCCAATAAATAAATAAATAAATAAAAATAAAAATAAAACTTTTTTTTGGTTTTTAAGACAGGTTCTTAGTGTGTAGTCCTGACTATCCAGGAACTCATTCTGTAGTCCAGGCTGGCATTGAACTCAGAGATTATCTGCATCTGCCTCTCAAGTGCTGGGATTAAAGGTTTGTGCCACCTGCCAGGTAACCAAAAGAGAAAAAAAAAAGTGGTTAATATTATTTTTCAAACATAATCTTTATGAAGATACTAAATTCAACACATATAAAAAAGCTTTTAGTTGAAAGGGCCAGATAACCCAAGCCAGAGTCAAACTTGATGTGTAACCAAGGGTAACCTTCAAGTGCTGATCCTGTCTTTCTACCTCCCAAATCTGTAGATAACAGATATTCATCAACATACCCAGCCTATGACTTATGTTCCATGAGGTCATTTCATGGATTGGGAATATTAGTTCCCACCAGACAGTAGCCTGTAATCTCAGTACTTGGGAGATAGAAGCACAAGAGATCAGTATGATCCACATAGACCTTGGCTCAAACAAACAAATAAACAAACAAATAAAATAAAAGGGTTTGGGATATCATTCATTGGTGGAGCACGCTCCTAACATGTTACAAGGCTCTTGGTTCTATCCAGTCCCAGCACTGCCAAAATTCTAAAAATTAAATAATTAGCTCACTGTGGCTTATCCCTCTAATGTTTTCCTATATGCTTGGGTGATTGATAAGAATTGGTCATGTGGTGGGGCAGTGGTGGGGCATGCCTGTAATCCAAGTATTTAGAAGGATGCAGAGGCGGGCAGATTTCTGAGTTCAAGGTCAGCCTGGTCTACAGAGTGAGTTTCAGGATAGCCAAGGCTACACAGAGAAATCCTGTCTGGAAAAAAGAAAAAAAGAATCGTTCACGTGGAAGCTGAATATATACTGTTCCCTTGTTTATTTTTCAGTACTGGGAATTGACCCCGGGGCCTGTCCATGCTAGAAAAGCACCACACTGCACAGCGAGATTCGCAGGTTCTCTCCTTGACTTTGTAGTCAAGTCTTACTAACTCATCCATAGGCTGTGAGCATGTAATTCTTCTGCCTCAGCTGCCCAAGTCTGCCAAGTTTAGCTTAGAAAGTAGGATTAGTTCTCTCCTTACCAATGTCTTACATTAGAACTACTTAAGAATGCTAAGGCCGGGCGGTGGTGGCGCACGCCTTTAATCCCAGCACTTGGGAGGCAGAGGCAGGTGGATTTCTGAGTTCGAGGCCAGCCTGATCTACAAAGTGAGTTCCAGGACAGCCCGAACTACACAGAGAAACCCTGTCTCAAAAACACCAAAAAAAAAAAAAAAAAAAAAAAAAAAAAAAGAATGCTAAGGACTCTGTCAGAGCCTAGGCATGCTTAATTTTAGATACAGTTTTTTGTTTTTGTTTTTAGAATATCAGTTGTGTTTCTTTTCTTACTATTCATTTTGTGGCCGGGCGGTGGTGGCGCACGCCTTTAATCCCAGCACTTGGGAGGCAGAGGCAGACGTATTTCTGAGTTTGAGGCCAGCCTGATCTACAGAGTGAGCTCCAGGACAGCCAGAGCTACACAGAGAAACCCTGTCTCAAAAAACCAAAAAAAAAAAAAAAAAAAAAAAAACTATTCATTTTGTGAACTCAGAGCTAGCACAAGAATATTCCAAGAATTGTGTACATGTTTTATACTTTTTTTTATTGAAAAGGGAAGTGAAAACATTTTACGATAAAATTGAAGATTTACATGGAAAATATTTCTGACAAAATTGAACCATATAGAAAAACACGTTAAAATTGACCATTTTCATGGAAAATTAAAGAGTAAAAAATTGACATAAAAAACATTGCTAAATTAATTGAAAAAGGAAGTAGAAACATTTTATGATAGAATTGAAGATTTATGTGGAAAATATTTCTGATAAAATTGTAGAACAATATAGAATAACATGTTAAAATTGAAGATTATCATAGAAAATTACAGATAAAATGATAGGCATAAAAATATTTCTAAGATGATTGAGCCGGGTGGTGGTGGTGCAAACCTTTAATCCCAGCACTTGGGAGGCAGAGGCAGGCAGATTTCTGAGTTTGAGGCCAGCCTGGTCTACAGAGTGAGTTCCAGGACAGCCAGAGCTACACAGAGAAACCCTGTCTCGAAAAACAAAACAAAAACAAAATATATATATATATATATATATATATATATATATATATATATATGATTAAAAATGGAATTATAAACATTTTCTGATAAAATTGAAGATCTACAAGGAAAATATTTCTGATAAAATTCAAGAAATATATAGAAAAACATGTTAAAATTGAAGGTTATCATGGAAAATTATACAGATAAAATGGTAGGCATAAAAGTATTTCTAAGATGATTGAAAGTGGAATTATAAACATCCTCTGATAAAATTGAAGATTTACATGGAAAATATCTGATAAAATTGAAGATTATCATGGAAAATAATACAGATAAAATAGTAGACATTAGAAACATTACTAAGTTAATTGAAAGAGGAATTACAAACATTTTCTGATAAAATTGAAGGTTTACATGAAAAATATTTCTGTTAGTCTATGTCTTTTTATTGGGTAATTGAGTTCATTGATGTTAAAAGATATTAAGGAATAATGATTGTTGCTTCCTGTCATTTTTGATGTTATTTTTATGTTTGTGTGGTTACTTTCTTTTGAGTTTGTTGGAAGATTACTTTCTTGCTTTTTCTAGGGTAGTAGTTTCCCTCCTTGTGTTGGCGTTCTCCATCTATTATCCTTTGTAGGGCTGGATTTGTAGAAAGATATTGTATAAATTTGGTTTTATCATGGAATATTTTGGTTTCTCCATCTATGGTGATTGAGAGTTTTACTGGGTATAGTAGTCTGGGCTGGCATTTGTGTTCTCTTAGGGTTTGTATGCCCAGGATCTTCTAGCTTTCATCATCTCAGATGAGAAGTCTGGGGTAATTCTGATAGGTCTGCCTTTATAAGTTACTTGCCCTTTTTCCCTTATTGCTTTTAATATTCTTTCTTTGTTTAGTGCATTTTGAGTATCATATGCCAGGAGGACTTTGTTCTGGTCCAGTCTGTTTGGAGTTCTGTAAATTTCTTGTATGTTCATGGGCATCTCTTTCTTTAGGATAGGGAAATTTTCTTCTATAATGTTGTTGAAGATATTTACTGGCCCTTTAAGTTGTAAATCTTCGCTCTCTTCTATACCTATAATCCTTAGGTTTGGTCTTCTCATTGTGTCCTGGATTTCCTGGATATTTTGGGTTACAAGATTTTTGCATTTTGCATTTTCTTTGACTGTTGTGTCAATGTTTTCTATGGTATCTTCAGCACCTGAGATTCTCTCTTCTATCTCTTGTATTCTGTTATTGATGCTTGCATCTATGACCCCTGATTTCTTTCTAAGGTTTTCTATCTCCAGAGTTGTCTCCCTTTGTGATTTCTTCATTGTTTTTACTTCCATTTTTAGATCCTAGGTGGTTTTGTTCAGTTCCTTCACTTGTTTGTGTTTTCCTGTAATTCTTTAAGGGATTTTTGTGTTTCCTCTTTAAGGGCTTTTACCTGTTGACCCATGTTCTCCTGTATTTCTTTGTCCTTCTGAAGTCCTCTATCAGCATCACGAGATGCAATTTTAAATCCCGACTCTTGCTTTTCTGGTGTGTTGGGGTATCCGGAACTTGCTGTGGTTGGAGAACTGGGCTCTTACTTTGCCAGGTAGCCTTGGTTTCTGTTAGTAGGGTTCTTGCGCTTGCCTTACACCATCTGGTTATCTCTGGTGTTGGTCTTGCAGTCTCTGGCTAGAGCTTGTCCCTTTTGTGGGCCTGTAAGCCTGTGTCCATACTCCTGGGAGACCAACTCTCTTCTGGCAGAGTATGTGCACAGAAGGCTGTGGAGCTTCCTGGCTCCCTGGTACGAATGGCACCTGGAAGGCTTCTGTCGCAGCTGCTCCACTAATCGTATGCCCTGTGTACTCCTAGCTGTTCCCATCCAGAGAGATCTTGGGGAGAAGGTGGAGATCTCACCTCCGTGATCAGAAGTGGAGGAACTGCTGGGAGATCACTCTCTGTCCACAGAAGGCTGTGGCCACAGTTTTTTGTTTTTTGTTTTTTAATTAATTTGAGACATAGTCTCAAGTAACAGG
This sequence comes from Apodemus agrarius, assembly GCA_964023405.1. Classification (NCBI taxonomy): domain Eukaryota; kingdom Metazoa; phylum Chordata; class Mammalia; order Rodentia; family Muridae; genus Apodemus; species Apodemus agrarius. The sequence goes on along the minus strand of OZ030014.1, from coordinate 33,336,118 downwards.
CCTTGAACTCCTGATCCTTTTGCCTCCACCTCACAAGTGACAGACACACCAAGCTACTAAATTTATTTTTGTTTGCAGTCTTGGGGATTGAATCTAGGGCCCTGCACATGCTAGACAAATGTTCTACCATTGAACTGTATTTCCCAGTCTTGGTCATTTTTTTCACAAAGAGGATAAAAGGCTAATATAGGTATTTTGTTTTAATAATAATTAAGCAGTCAGGCATGATGATACATGCCTTTAATCCCAACACTCAGGAGGCAGTGGCAGGAGGATCTCTGAGTTCCAGGCCAATCTGGTCTACAGCTTGATTTCTAGGATAGCCGGAGCTATACAAAGAAACCCAGTCTCAAAACAAAACAAAACAAAAGTTAGACATGGTGGCTTGTGCTTATAATCTCAATCCTTAAGAGGCTGGGGCAGGAGCTGGGTGGTGGCGGCAGCGGCGCACGCCTTTAATCCCAGCACTTAGGAGGCAGAGGCAGGCGGATTTCTGAGTTGGAGGCCAGCCTGGTCTACAGAGTGAGTTCCAGGACAGCCAGAGCTACACAGAAACCCTGTCTCGAAAAACCAAAACCAAAAAGAAAAAGAGAGAGAGGGGCTGCGGCAGGAAGGTCATTAGCTGGAAGCCAGCCTGGGCTGCATAGTATATGTTGTTTATAAATAGGTAAGAAACCAGGCATGGTGGCTCTCATCTATAAGCCCATTAGGATCACAATTAAAGACCAGCTGAATGAATGGTGAGAACCTCTCTTTAGGAAGTAGACAAAAACAAGGAGAATAATTCTTAATGTCTTTTGATGGTTTTTAGGTCTTGGCTGTATGCCATGTGCCGAGGTATTGAACACGATCCAGTAAAGCCCAGGCAGTTACCTAAAACTATTGGCTGTAGCAAGAACTTCCCAGGGAAAACAGCTCTGGCTACTCAGGAACAGGTAAGCAGGCCTTCTCCACAGAACACTGCTGCTTTTTTTATTTTTTATTTTTTTCAAGACAGGGTTTCTCTAGTTTAGTTTGTCATTTTTCCTCCTCCTATCTAAAAAAGTGTAAAATAGGACTGGTTGAAATGGGCAATGAAATTTTGTGTCTTTTTTGTAAGTAGGAACTTCAAAACCCTAAAATATTGTGCCTCACCCACTTTGGGATCTTCCTTAGAATTGAAACGTGGTAGAATTTACCAGATGGCACAGTCAGGACAAGTGAGGTGAAGGGCGTGGAGCTTGAGTGTGGTAGAGCACACCTGTAACCTGGGCAGGCAGGAAGCAGAGTCTGTTACACTGAGAGCTGGAGGCCAGCTTGGGTTGTAGTTTCCTGACTAAACAGACGATGTTTCACCTGTGTATGGATATGTGGATGTAGACCCAGAGGAAGACGTCAGATGACCTGCCGTATTAACCTGCCTTATTCTTTTGAGACAATCTCTTGTTGAGCCTGCAATTGTGTTGGCAGCCAGCCAAAATCCCTGTGACCCTCCTCCTGTCTCTGTCCTACTAGCTGTGGGTCATACTGTATCATGGGTACTTGTATTGTGGGTGCTGGGACTGAAACTTCTCTTTGTTCTCGCACAGCAAGCACTCTTACTACTGAGTCATTTCCTTTCCCCAATAATTAAAAACTTTTTTTCTTGTTGTCGAGGGTTTTTTTGCTGTGTAGCCCAGCCTTGAACTCATGATTCTTCTGCCTCAGCCTCTAGAGTCTGGGATTACAGGTATGTACACTATGTCTGACTGAAAATCTTCAGCTAGAGAAAGAACACAGTACCGAGAGCTCCATGATTGGTTAGAGGGGCCATCACTGACCAGTCCACTGCCTGGTTCATAATGTGTCTATTAAATGAAAGATTTATGAAATGAAACTTTTAAAAAAAAACTGAAAGGTTTTGGCTTTTTTCTTATAGGTACAGCGGTGGCTTTTGCAGTTAGCCCTGGAACTTGAGGAGAGGCTAACCAAAGACCGAAATGACGTAAGATTTTCTTCTCTCTTAATCTTTGAGATTTAAATGGTAACTTCCCATACCCTGTGGAGAAGAAAATAGAATAAGCTTAGGTAAATTTATGAAAGTTTGTTTGGCCAGATGCTGCTTTTTTTTTTGTTTGTTTGTTTGTTTGTTTTTTTGAGACAGGGTTTCTCTGTGTAGCCCTGGCTGTCCTGGAATTCACTCTGTAGACCAGGCTGGCCTCGAACTCAGAAATCCACCTGCCTCTGCCTCCCATGTGCTGGGATTACAGGCATGTGCCACCACGCCCGGCTGGCCAGATGCTTTTAATCCCACCACTAGGGAGACAGAGGCAGGTAGATGCCAGCCTAGTCTATATAGCATGTTCCAGGAATCCAGGGCTACATAGAGAGACTGTTTCAAAGAGAAAGAAAGAAAAAGATTGTTGGTTAAATTAGGAGCCCAGGCTTAGCCTTGAATTTGCCAATCTGACCTTCAGGTTCCCAATTCTAGGATGACAGGCATGACTTATCAAGCTTGGCTCAGTAGTCTTTTATCTTCTTTTAACACAGGTTCATTAAACAGAGTGCTAGGGCTGAGGATTCAGCTCAGTTGGTAGAGTGCTTGCTTAGCATGCTAAAAATGAGTTTGATTCCTAGCACCTAATAAATACCAGAGGTTAAGATCATCCCTGACCAAAAGAAAAAAAAAAAAAGAAAAAAAAAGAAAAAAGAAAAAGAAAAGGAAAGAAATAAAAATCCAGTCACTGGAGTCTTTGGAGCCTAGCTTTGTAAACGTAAGCACTTCCTCTAATCGCGGTCCTCTCCTTGCCATTTGCCTTAACTGTTTTGTATTTCCTCATCTAAAATCTTATGCAACACAGAAAGGATCAGTGGATTTCATCAGAGTAAATCTCCATTGAACTGTCAGTCATTACATTTAAACATAGTGGAAAGTTGGTTAGTTTTACATTATTTCGTACGGTGGATGTATTGGGTACTCACATGGAAGCCAGAGGACTCCCTTTGTGGGGTCTTTTCTGTCCTACCTTTATAGAGATTCCAGGGATGGAACTCAGGTGGTCAGGCTTGCGGGTCCCATAGTAGAAAGTTTTGAGTTTTTCATGTCTTGGTGTATTTGTACATATGTAAGGGTGCCCTTGGAGGCCAGAGGAGGGCACTGCATCCCCTGGAGCTGGAATTAGAGATGCTTGTGAGCTACCTGACATATTTACTTGGAACCAAACTCAGCTCCTCTGCAAGAGCAGCTAGCCTTCTTAACTGCTGAGCCATCTTCCCATAGTGGAAGCTTTAAAGACAAAGTATTAATCAAACACTAGACATCTGACTGTTTCTTCTCTAAGTAACTTTGTTTTGTTTTGAGGTAGGGTCTGGCTGTATAGCTTTGGCTGGCCTACGACTCACAGTGATCCACCTGCTTCTATCTCCCAAGTGTTAGTTATTGTGACCCTTCCTTCTGTCTCTACCTCCCAACCACTAGGATGGGTGGTGTGGTCTACCCCCTGCCCTAGATCATGTGTGTGTGTGTGTGTACGTACATACATACATAAAATACATCCATCTAAAGTTTACAGTTCAGTGCTTTTAGTATGTTCCAGAGTTATATAACTACACTCAACTTTATTTTTGTTTAAGGTTTTTTGTTGGTTTTTTTTTTTTTTTTTCCCCGAGACAGAGTTTCATATGTAGCCTTGTCTATGCTGGAACTCACCCTGTAGACCAGGCTGGCTAGCCTTGAACTCAGAGATTTGCCCACCTCTGCCTTCTGCATGCTGGGACTAAGAGTGTGTTAGTGTTACTACCCAGCTGTTTGTTTTGTTTTAATTTAATTTTTGAGACAGACTCACTGTATTCCTGATTGGCTTGGATGAAACTTATATAGACAAGGCTAACCTTGAACTGACAGACATGTATGCATCTGCTTCTTGAGTGCTGGGACAGCACACCGCTTTACAGTTAGCCTTAGAATGTGTTCATGTACTCTCAAAAGAAATTGTATACCCCCCAGCAGCCATCCTCCATTTCTAACCCACTCATCCTCTGTGGTCCCCAGCATCATTGTAATATGATGGTGCACACCTTTCATCCCAGATCACATGAGCTGCTGAAGCAGAAAGACTTAACCAAAGTCCCTGGATGTTTCCTGTACCTGAAGCCATGCAGCGAATAGCTTTTTCACTTAGCTCACCCATATTATAGTACGTCAGTTCTTACTTCCTTCTGTGGCTGCATAAGAGTTATTATTAGTAAATGGATATTTGGGTTATTTCTACTCTGGGCTGTAACTTTGTATACGTGTCTTCTTGAAGGATGGTATGTAATACCCAGTAAGTTTCAATGGCTGTATATAGACATTTTAGTTTCAGCCAGTTCCAGAGCTGTCTCCATATACAGAGACATGAACATCACCACATATACATCATCTATTTTGTTGATTGTGTTAGTCTCCTTTTTCTTCTCTGTCACCAAGATCTTCAGGAGGTTTCCCTTTGTCATGTCTGATTTTTATCAACTTGGAAGGAACCCACAGCCTTTCTTTTCCTGTGGAAACATAGGCATAGCCCCTCCCCCAGCATAACACATTTCCCATTCTCCATTCTGATATTAGAATATCCTTAATGTAAACAGGCTGGTTTAGTTCAATAGTTCTTTCTTTCTACAATCCAGTGTCTTTCAGCAGCTGTGGTGTTTTGTTCATTGGCATTTAAGAAATTTAAGGTTAAAAAAGCATGATATAATCTATCCTTGAGGGTTCTTGTTGATCCTTTTTGCCTATTAAGCATCTCCTTTAGAGTTCGATTGGATTCTCTACAATTGCTTGTCCTGTAGGATTGTGTGGTATGCCTTTAACATGTTTTATATTGTAATACTCAAAAAACTGCTTCATCAGAAGCCAGGCATGGTGGCGCACACCTGTAATCCCAGCACTTGGGAGGCAGAGGCAGGCAGATTTCTGAGTTCGAGGCCAGCCTGGTCTACAGAGTGAGTTCCAGGACAGCCAGGGCTACACAGAGAAACCCTGTCTCGAAAAAACAAAACAAAACAACAAAAAAACAAAACAAACAAAGAAAAAAAACCTGCTTCATCTCATTAGAGATAATATACCGACCCATTGTCCGTTTTAATTTGTGTTGATATTCCCATAATGGCCATAACTTCTAACAAATGTGTAATTACAGAATCAGCCTTTTCTGATGGTAATGCAGTTGCCCACTGAAATCCTGAATATGTGTCTATAGTATGGTGCACATATTTCAGTTTGCCAAACTCTGTAAAATGGAAGACATCCATTTGCCAAATGTCATTTCTTTGGGTACCCTTAGGGTTAGTTCCCTAATAGGCAATGAAGTCTGGTTACATAACGAACAAGTAGGGTATTGCTTTACAATTTCCTTGGCTTGTTGCCAAGTGATAGCAATCCAAACGGGTTGGTCAGTCAACCACCTTAGTGGTAAGGCTGTTGGTGTTTTGGCAGCAGTGGCTCCTTGGGGTAAAGCTAAATTGTCAGCCTCTGCTGTATCTTGTTTATGGACAGCTTGGACAGTCTGCAACTGCCTTTGATAACATTCCCTAACTAATTTAAGATTTTTATTAGGAGCCTGAGTAGTTTCATGGCTAGATACTGAGAGGATATTAATGTGAGTTTTCCACTGCTGTAATAGATCTCTTCCCCATAAGTTAATGGCTATATCAACCACGTATTGCTTTAATTTTCCTACATGGCATTTAAGCCATCTGGTACTTTGCTTTATTTGGGATAGGGTCCCAAATCCTTGAAATTGGATGTCTACTTCTTGAAGTGGCCAACTTACAGGCCAAGATTTTGAAGAGATAATGGTGACATCTGCTCCAGTGGCATTCCTTCAATCTCAATATTGTTTACTAATATTCTTAGTTTTGGCCTGTGATCCTCTATAGAAGTTTGCCAAAATATTCGTTTTTGGGTCCCCTTGAAGCTGTCTGAATTATCTATAGAACTTGCCTTGTCTGGTCTCAGAACATCTGTTTTTGAAGCAGTGAAACTTAATTGTCCTGAGGAAGAAAACTCTCCCTGCCTGGCATTGCAGCCTGTGAGAGGCCCTCCGGGAGTTTTTTGGCAGGATGTTGCCCCATTTGTCTGTTGTTGCTCTACATTATTCCCTAGTCAAATGTTCGCATTTGCCACACCTTTGACATATTCCAAAAGACATAGGCCCCCTTTTGGTATTACTTTGTTTTTTTCTACAGTCATTTCTGAGATGACCTCACTCACCACAATTAAAACATTTGAAATCTTGGGTCAATTCTAGGTGTCTAGTGGCAACTTCTCCTATTACAGTCATATAAAGTGAGGGAGATACATCAGTTGTCTATCTAATCCACTCATCTATTGATGCTGACCAGGCCCTCAGTGGTCTGATTACTTCCTTGCATTCAGTATTTGCATTCTCTCTCTCTCTCCCTTTTTTTTTTTTTTTTGGTTTTTCAAGACAGGGTTTCTCTATTTTGTCGTGCTATCTCTCTCGCCTTGTCTCTCTCTTTGTAAATTTGCAGCAGGTTTTAGGATTGCTCTTGTCATATCCTTCCAGTCTTGGGGGAATTGTTCTATTTTTAATAGCCCAAGAAGTCAGGATTTGCTTTACAAATGGTAAATGCATTCCACAATTAATGACACTTTACTTAAATTTTCTCAGGTCTAAGATATCCACAGGTTGTCATTCGAATTCCTAATAACCCTGTGGATGGTCATCATCTGGAAGTCTTTGTTGTATATTGACCGGATAGACTAATGTTTTTTTTTCTAATAACCTTTGGTTGGCTTTCTCTACTTTTATCTTCTATTTCTACCTGAGTATTTTCCTTTTCCTTGAATTCCTGTATTTTCTGTTCAAGATTCTTCCTCCACATTTTGATCTTTTCTTTATATTGCAATTCTGATAGTCTGCTGTCCATTTTATTTTGATTGATTAATTTTAAAAGGTTATTTTTCAAGTCTAGCTTCCAATCCCCATTATTTTCTCTCTGCTGCTCAGTCTGATCTGTGAACTGCTGCATCCTTTGTTCTAGCATCTTTTCTAACTCCTGTCTCCCACCTTCATTCTCCTCCTTCTGTCTCTTATTCTGTTCTATAATTTCCTGGGTCTTCAATTCTAGTGTTTCGTCTAGACCACATTGCCAAGTCTTAAATTTCTCTTTCTATTGTTCATGCTGTTTCATGCTGCTCTATAATTTCCTTTATCTTGTTTTAAGCCCTGCTTCCATAATCTTAGCTTCTCTTTATGTTGTAATTTTAATATTGCAGCATCTACCTTATTTTGACCTATGAAATCCTGAACCTTTAGTTCTAGTGTTACTTGTACTCTCTTTTCTAAGGCAAGGAATTTTTTGTCTAGTTTTATGTCATTTTTTGAGATGACATAGTAAATCAAGAGAATAAGTATTACAATATCAGTGACTTTTTCCTCTAAATCCATCCCTGTCAAACATTCAAAATAGCATCACATAAAGACAAAAAGACATTTATTGTTTTTCCCATCTTTAAGTATCAAGATGCTATATATCTCATATTAATAAATTACCTGGTCTGGAGCCCTTTGTACCTTTGCCCCCCAATTTATTCGCAGGGAGGGGCCTCTCAGACCTAGACAGTTTCCAATCCACACTGCTGCAACCTATATCGCTGCCCAGGCCATATTTGGGGCTTGGGGGCAGTGAACTTTTTAGCTCAGGTTTGTTAGGTTCTAAATAATACCTTGGGCGCCATTTTGTTTCTACTTTGTTTCCAACCCAATTACCCAGTAAAAGAAATCTCAATCAGTAACAATACAAGCTATAAGCCTAGATTGGGCTGATCTCCCACTACACTACTCTATTTCCCTCTATTTTATCCCATATAATTTGCAGTTTCTCCAGGCCACAAGCTTTTCCCTCAGCTTCCTCACTATAGATCCCTCATAGCTCCTCTGTAGCTCCTCCCCTTTTCCATTGGTCCTTTTTTTCCTCCCCCAAACTCTCAGCTCCTCCCCCTTCCTCCTGCCCAATCATTGACTCAAGCCTTTATTAAAAAGTTGAGAAGGGGAGAAGATTCACAATGCAACTCATCTGCAGCCCCTCTGAGGAGTGGAATTAGCATCAAAATTCAAGCCCAGGAGGGGTCTGCAGTTCAGTGAGAGAGACCCTGCCCTAGGGAATAATGCTGGCAGCACTAGAGGAGCATGTCATGCCCTCTTCAGGATGCCACATGAGTATATACGTGTGTATCACGTATAAGATCATGAGGTTCAGCCGGGCGGTGGTGGCGCACGCCTGTAATCCCAGCACTTGGGAGGCAGAGGCAGGCGGATTTCTGAGTTCGAGGCCAGCCTGGTCTACAGAGTGAGTTCCAGGACAGCCAGGGCTACACAGAGAGAAACCCTGTCTCGAAAAACCAAAAAAAAAAAAAAAAAGATCATGAGGTTCTAAACTTTAGCTTTCTCTTGCATCTCTGGGCATAGCAGACCCCAGTTGTAAAAACAGAGCTCTCACGATGCAAGCCTTGGGGCTAGAGAGATGATCTAGAACACTGGCTTTGAAGAATGGGGTTTTTCTAAATACTGAGTGGTTCAGAGCACTGGCTGCTTTTCCAGAGAACCCAGATTCAATTTCCAGCACCCACATAGCAGCTCACTCCTATCTATAACTCCAGTTCCAGGGCTTCTGACACCCTCACACAGATATACATACAAGATACTAATGAACAAAAAATAAAAGATGCAAACCTCTATAAATGAATCTTACAACCACCCCACGCCCAATTGTGCTTTTAACTCATAACTTTCGGATGGTCTTACTAGCATTTTTTTACTTTGAAAAGGAGTCTGTCTTAGGCTTCCATTGCTGTAAAGAGACATCATGACCAAGGCAACTCTTACAAAGGACATTTAACTGGGGCTGGCTTACAAGTTCAGGGGTTCACTCCATTATCATCAAGGCAGGAGCATGGCTGTGTCCAGGCAGGCATAGCACTGGAGACAGAGCTGAGGGTTCTACATCTTGGTCCAAAGGGAACCAGGAGAAGACTAGCTTTTCTAGGCAGCTAGGATGAGGGACTCATAGCCCATCCCCACAATGACATACTTCTTCCAACAAGGCCACACCTCCTACTAGTGCCCCTCCCTGGACCAAGCAGATACAAACCAGAACAGAGCCTTACATACTTTTCACCAGATATCCTCTGCCTAATGATCTTTATTTTTGTTTACTGAATGTAGCATTCAGATGCTTCCACTTGACCGGAGTCAATGCTTGCTGTCTCTGGAGGTATTTTACATTGTAGATGTACATTCTACAGATGGCTGTGAAAAGTACTACCACAAAAGCCTGCTGCTTTAAGAATAAGAATCTAGGCAGAAGAGCAAGCTTACTGGGAACTGCTAATTCTTAACATACTAGATTTCAGATATTTTCCTGACTTGTTTTTCAGTATCATAGTCATTTGTCATGAAAACCATTCAGGACTGTCTCAAATATATTTATTCTGTCCTGTCCCCATTATCTGTCCCAATACTCTGTGGTGTTTTTGTTTGTTTCTCTCTTAAATAGTAAGTGGCTCATGGGTCTCAGGGCTAGCCTCTGTCTCAGTTCTCGATAACTGATGACTGAATTTCAGAGTCTTCTCCCTCATGTATACCATGCCTAGCTTGTATGTTCAAAGTCAAGGCTCACATGCTAGGCAAGCACTTTACAAACTAAGCTACTTCCCCAGTCCCTACCCTTATTTTAATATTCTGTGATAATTCATCACCCATTCATCTTTTTTTCCCAATGCTGGGGATCAAATCCATGATCTCATATATGCTTCTAGTAACTAGAAATAGCACAAACTTTTTTTCGTGATATCCTGTAGTCAATTTTTATTTTTCAAGACAAGGTTTCTCTGTGTTGTCTTGGCTTTGTAGACCAGGTTAGTTTCAGACACACAGAGATCCACACTGCCTCTGCCTTCTGAGCGTTAGAATTAGAGGTGTGTGCCACAACTGCCTGGCCTGTAGGCAGATTTTTACTCAGGAATTTTTATATAGTCTATAGTCTAGGCTCTATCCCTTATAATACTGGACCTATTGTCCTATGCTTGTATTTAGTATACATTTTTATTTTTTATGTATAAAAACATATACTAGAATAAATAGCTTCCTTTTTGTTTAGTATTTTTTTTTTAAGACCTTACTATGTCCAAACTTACCTGGAACTTGGTAGGTAGACCAGGATGACTAAACTCAGAGATCCATCTGTCTCTACCTTCCCAATGCTGGGATAAAAGTAATCCAACCACATACTTTTTAATTAAGTTTCCAAATCATTCTATTGCCCTGAACATGCTCTTAGTAACTACTCTGGCCTCAATCCTTCTCTCTCCACAGAATGACAGAGTGGCCTCTCAGCTGGTGGTCAGTATTCGCTTTCAGGGAGACAAGCGTCTTAGCAGCCTGCGTAGGTGCTGTGCCCTCCCTCGCTACGATGCTCACAAGATGAGTCAGGATGCGTTTGCTACCATCAGAAACTGTAATACATCTGGAACCCAAACTGAGTGGTGAGACTTTCGTTTTCAGTCTATCACCTTTAAAAGGGGGGTAGGGCCGGGCGGTGGTGGCGCACGCCTTTAATCCCAGCACTTGGGAGGCAGAGGCAGGTGGATTTCTGAGTTTAAGGCCAGCCTGGTCTACAGAGTGAGTTCCAGGACAGCCAGGGCTATACAGAGAAACCCTGTCTCGAAAAAAGAAAAAAGAAAAAAAAAAAAAAACGAATAAAAGGGGGGGGTAGGGGGCAGCACTGGGCAGTGGTGACCTAACCTTTAATCCCACTGCTTTGGAGGCAGAGGTAGGCAGATCTCTGAGTTCAAGGCCAGCCTGGTCTACAAAGCCAAAGCTACAAGAGAAACCCTGTCTCAAAAACAAAACAAAACAGCCGGGCAGTGGTGGCGCACGCCTTTGATCCTAGCACTTGGGATGCAGAGGCAGGTGGATTTCTGAGTTTGAGGGCAGCCTGGTCTACAGAGTGAGTTCCAGGACAGCCAGGGCTATACAGAGAAACCCTGTCTTGAAAAACCGAAAGAAAACAAAACAAAAAGAACAACAACAAAAGGAAAACCCAAAAGTTTATTTTGTGACTTAGTTGTAAGTCAGTGAGCTTCTGAACTTTTATCTGGGATACTTTGTGACTCTGACTAGCAACATCTATTAGATGGGGGTGATCACGATCTAAGGAAGATGGTAAAAATGAGGAGGTTCAGCCAGAAGAGGCAGAGAGGCTGGCCAGCCTGGTCTTTAAAGTTAGTTCCAGGACAGGCAGGTATGCACAGAATAAAAAACGTGTGAGCTGGGCGGTGGTGGCGCACGCCTGTAATCCCAGCACTTGGGAGGCAGAGGCAGGCGGATTTCTGAGTTCAAGGCCAGCCTGGTCTACAGAGTGAGTGCCAGGACAGCCAGGGCTATACAGGGAAACCCTGTCTCAAAAAACAAAAAAACAAAACAAAACAAAACAAAAGAACGTGTGTGTGTGTGTGTGTGTGTGTGTGTGTGTATGTGTGTGTGTGTGTGTGTGTGTGTAGAGGGGGGTCAGTTGCAGGGTTTTTGGTTTTGCTTTGTATTTCCCTACATTTGGTACATTCTGGTACCCATAGGCGCATTAGTAGCCAGAAGACATGAACCAGCACCATTCCTGCCTGCACCCACTTACTGTATTCAGAGAAATACACTTAGGAACTTTTTTTTTTTTTTTTTGGTTTTTTGGTTTTTCGAGACAGGGTTTCTTTATGTAGCCCTGGCTGGCCTGGAACTCACTCTGTAGACTAGGCTGGCCTCGAACTCAGAAATCCACCTGCCTCTGCCTCCCAAGTGCTGGGATTAAAGGCGTGTGCCACTACTGCCCGGCCATTTAGGAACTTCTTAATCTACTCGATTATCTTAAAAACATCTTTTCATGATTTTTATTCAGAAATCTTTCCTCTAGTCTAGACTCTGTGTATTCAACCCATTGTCCTGTGCTTAGTAGGTGTTTACTATGTGTATTTTATCTAAATAGGTACTAGAATAAATCACCTCAATTTTTTTTTTGCTTACTAATTTTTTCGTTGACTGTTTTAGACAAGGTCTTTCTATGCAGTCCTCTCCTGGCCACGTTGGGAGCTGGAAATGGAACCATGCTCTCTTGTGCACAGGCAAGCAGCCCACTGCTGAGCTGTACTCTAGTTCTTCTCTATTTTAGAAGTTTTGAATAAATTCATTCCACATCTGCTGGGCATGAAACAGTCCTGGCATCATCATTGTAGATGTTTTTAAGATAGGGACTCCTGGGACTGGAGAGATGGCTCAGCAATTAAGAGTACTGACTGCTGTTCCAGAGGTCCTGAGTTCAAGTCCCAGCAACCACATGGTGGCTCACAGCCATTCATAATGAGATCTGATGCCCTCTTAGGGTGTGTCTGAAGACAGTGACAGTGTATTCACATGCATAAAATAAATCTTAAAAAAAAAAATAAAGATAGGGACTTTGTATTCCAGGCAGTGTAGCCAGAGGTGTCTGTACTTCTGATCTTCCTGCCTGTGTCTCCCAAGTGCTGAGATCACAGGTCCATATCATCATATGCCTGGCTTGTGAGGTACTTGGGATTGAACCCAAAGCTTCGTGCATAGGAGGCAAGCACCCTCCCTCTACTGAGTTACAGCCTCAGTAACTGATTTCTATCCCCAGTTCCTCACCCCATCCTCTGTCCCAAGAAAAGCAAAGTATTTTTAAGCCAGTCTTTTTTTTTTTTTTTTTTTTTTTTTTTTTTTTTGGTTTTTTTGAGACAGGGTTTCTCTGTGTAGTTCGAGCTGTCCTGGAACTCACAGTGTAGACCAGGCTGGCCTCGAACTCAGAAATCCACCTGCCTCTGGCTCCCAAGTGCTGGGATTACAGGCGTGCACCACCACCGCCTGGCTTCAAGCCAGTCTTGATGGATCAGAATTCAAAGTCATCCTTCGCTACATAGCAAGATCTAGTTTCAGAAAACTGTAGGATATTCTAAATTCATTATGACAGAAATATAAACTGTTCATTGAAGATTATAAAAAATTTCAGTTCACCTAAAGTATTGCTTATCTAAATATATTGATATGTGTACAAAACTGTAACGTTTACTTTCTGGTATAATTGCTTGTGCACAAATATGTTACACAGACCCAAATGATAATTCTGGTACTGTGTTTATATGAATCCTTATTTGAAAACCATTACAGGACTACTAACATTATCTGTTTATACTGTGGTGCCAAAATATAAATCCTGAGACCAGTGCAACATTTTCTTTGGCTGTTTGAGACAGCGTCTTGCTATGGAGCTCAGGCTGCCCTTGAACTCATGATCTTTCTACTTTGGCTCTAGTACTGGATTTCAGGCATGTGTTACCATATTCAACTCACAGTAACTTAAAAATAGCATTTACTCTTATCTGATTGAAGAACTAACCTGTATATAACCTGCATGTTTTATATTCTGAAATATATATACATAATGAACTTTTTTTTTTGGAGGAGGTGGGGGTATTTTCTTTTAAGTGTTTAGTTTAGTTTTGATTTTGAGATAGGGTTTCTGGGTAACCACCATTACCTAGCTTTAAGATGTTTCTGAGACTGAAATTTAAAACCAAAATTTTTTTTTTTAAGATTTTTTTTTTTGTTTTGTTTTTGTTTTTTGTTTTTTGAGACAGGGTTTCTCTATGTAGAAACCTGTCCTGGAACTCACTTTGTAGACCAGGCTGCCCTCGAACTCAGAAATCTACCTGCCTCTGCCTCCCAAGTGCTGGGATTAAATGTGTGCCACCACTGCCCAGCTTAAAGATTTATTATTATATGTAAGCACACTGTAGCTGTCTTCAGACACACCAGAAGACGGTGTCAGATCTCTATCAATGGTTGTGAGTTACCATGTGGTTGCTGGGATTTGAACTTAGGACCTTTGGAAGAGCAGTCAGTACTCTTAACCATTGAGCCATCTCTCCAGCCTGAAACTAAAATCTTGATAAGATATTTTATCTTGAAAAATTCTATAATCATGGGTTAAGATTGGAATTTTTTTCATTTATTTTGTATATACATGTAGTGCATGTGAAATCTCTGAGTTGATCTTACAAACCAAATTCAGGCTGCCTAGCTTGGTGGCAGGTATCTTTACCCACTGGATCAACTGGCTGGCAAGCTTTTTTTATGTAGCTGGGAATGACTTTGAACATCTGCTCTACCTACTTCTCAAGTGTTGCCTTGAATACAATTTGTGTTGCCCCAAGCTAGGTGTGATGGGGGGCACACCTTTAGTCCCAGAACTCAGGAGACACAGGCTGGTCTACATAGTTCCAGGCCAGCTAGAGTTACATAATGAGACCTTGTCTCAGAAAACAAAAAACCAACAACCCAAAATGTGTTGCCCTATCCCTTAATTATGGCAATTTCTGCTAAATCATGGATTCTCTAAGTGGATAGCACTAGCAGTAAGAGCGCTCCCCCAACCCCACGCCAGGAACCTGCTAGAAACTCAAAATTCTGTTACCCCAGTCTACTTACTGCGATACACAGCCTCCTCAGGGCTGTGAGGTGCGATAAGAACAGTTTCCTGTCATGATAGGACCAGAGTTGCAATTTACTAATTGAATCTGAGCTCTTACAACAGTGACTTGGTAACATCCTGTTCTGTCCCTGTGTACACAGGTCCCCTCCTCTCACAATGCTCTTCCTCTGTGCCACCAAGTTCTCTGCGTCTGCCCCTCCAGCGTGCACGGACATCACTGTGTTCCTGAGTAGTGACACAAGTAGTCATCCAAAGGGGCCCACTGCCAGCTCTGAGACTAGAACCCAGGGACCTGGCCCAGCTGTGCCTGCCTCTAAAGAGGCAGCCACATCTCTCGAGTCTTTTTTTCAAAAGGCTGCCAAAAAGCAGAGAATGAAAGAGACTTCTTTTGTACCTCCTAACACGGCTCCAGAAAAGTCATCATCCAAGCCATCACTTCTGTTCCAGACCAGCCAAACCACAGGAACTACGTCTTTCTTTAAGCAGAAGAGCCAGCTGTTACAGCACACACAGCTCAGTAATTCTGCAGCTCCTTACTCTCCACAGGTCAACTCTGAAGCACAACCAAACTGTCTACCAACAGTGTGTGTAGACAGTGGTCCTGTTGATGAAGGAGTGCTGAAGCCAGTATCCTCTAAAGCAATCTCTGCAGAAATGAGTGTGGCTGGGAACAGTCCAAACATGCTTGATTCTTCAGCTTGCAACTCTCAGGAGGTGGCCCACAGGGCAGCTGAGGACCTAGTGCTCTGTGAGAAGTGTGACTCCCTGGTTCCAGTGTGGGACATGCCAGAACACATGGACTACCATTTTGCACTGGAGTTGCAGAAGTCTTTTTTGCAGCCTTGTACTTCAAAACCCCAGGCTGTTCCTGCCATGTCTCCTCAGGGCAAAAGAAATCCCAAGAGTCCCTTGGCTTCCAGTAATAAACGCTTTAGGCCCCATGGCATGCAGACACTGGACTCATTTTTTAAGCCATTGACACATTAGTGCTGCCCTGGGCGTGCAATGGAATCATGTTGACTACTCAAAGGAATTATGAAATTTTTAATACAAAATTTGTTTTTTTTTCTTCCAACGGGATTTTGATCCTGCTGCTGATCAAAGTTTTTAATCTTTAGGGAGAGAGTGCCATAGGAAGATGGCTTGTGGACCAGTAGGGCGAAGTTAGCAGTCTCCCTTGTTTATAAAGGGCAGAGTGCCTGTTGTACAGTCCATGGGATTAGTGCTATAAACAGTGCTGGGAAAGTAGCACTGTACTACAAGATGACCCTGTTTTCCTCAGTGCTCATAGCTCCTAATAAAAGTTTTACCCACAGGCTTCTTAATAATTAAAGAATTAGCCGGGCGTGGTGGCGCACGCCTTTAATCCGGGCACTTGGGAGGCAGAGGCAGGTGGATTTCTGAGTTCGAGGCCAGCCTGGTATACAGAGTGAGTTTCAGGACAGCCAGGGCTACACAGAGAAACCCTGTTTCGAAAAAAAACAAAACAAAACAAAACAAAAATTAAAGAATTGGCATTCTCAGGATGGGGTTTCTCTGTGTCCTTGCTGTCCTGGAACTTGCTTTGTAGACCAGACTGGCCTTGAGTTTAGAGATGGGACTAAAAGTGTACCTTTGCCAGGCAGCAGTGGCACACGCCTGTAATCCCAGCACTCTGGGAGGCAGAGGCAGGCGGATTTCTGTGTTCAAGGCCAGCCTGGTCTACAGAGTGAGTTCCAGGACAGCCAGGGCTATACAGCGAAACCCTGTCTCGAAAAAACCAAATCTAGAAAAACAAAAAGAAAAGTGTACCTTTAATGTTTTTAAACCATATCAGCTATGGTGGCACACACCTATAATCCTAACTAAAGGAGAAGGCTGAGGTAGGAGGACCACTGAGTTAAGGCTACATAGCCAAGAGCCTGCGGAAAAGTACTAGAAATAGGGCTTGGGGAGATAGCTCAGTTGGTACCTAAAATTCAGAAAGGCCTAGATTTGGCCTTAGTATATATGCCATGTCTGCAACCCCAACATTTGAAAGGTACAAAGGACCTGAAGTAAAGGTCATCCTTTATTACATAGTAAGCTTGAGTCCAGCCTGGGCTAGAGACTCTCATCTCTAAAAAGGTTCTGAAGGCCAAATGCTATGTAGACTTGGACCACATGTACCATTTGTTTTGCTAGGATTAGTACTCATCCCTACTTCTAACAGACATTAGCCTTAGACCCTGTTTAATATGGGATAGTCAGAAATCCTAGGAATAGAGCTCAGTCTGGTATCTGGCTAGCACGTACAATGCCCTGGATTCAAAAATGTATGATAGTCTGAACACAGAAATGGGAAGGACTGAGGATTAGCTAAAGCAGTCCTTGATACCTCAAGAATCTAGGCTATAAATGAAAAAAATGTGAGGACTGCATGACCATCTATCTACCTCTGGTACTCAGTAGAGAGGGTTCCGCCCACTGGGAAGCACTGTTCCCACTGGCAAGCACACAACGTGCTATGTACAACAGAGCTAGCTATTTGAGCTGAGAAGGTCTTGTCACCTTATACTCTGCTCAAAGAACGATGCAAAACACAGATCCTATCGGGGAGAGGACAAGAATCAGAACACACAGACACACACGAATGCAGGTGCACGCGCCATGGATCCTATGAGACAACACTGAACATATGGGAGAGAAGATAAGAACAGCCAATGAGATGACAGCTGACTTCTCCCAGTTATTCAGAGTTCACTGGAGAGTGTCACCTGCTTCTAATCCTGACAAGGATCTAGCCTTGGAGGCTCAACTTGTATCTTAAAAATAAGCACAGAATGTCCAATAAAACATTTTTATTCTGTACAATATATATGTGTATTTAAATATATATACATATATGCAGAGAATCTTCAACAAATCCCTGAGTTCATGGGAACCCAGGATGCTAACAAAGGGAAAAGAGAGAGTCCATACCTAGAATAGGAAATATGACCTCTCCCCCTTTCCTCTTGGTTCCCAGCAACAGAGGGAAGGGGTGGTCACTACAAATTACTAAAGCAAGTAAAAGTTTTATGTTAAGAGAAGACTGGGGATAAGGACCCCAGGATGCACAGACTGGGTCGGGTCCTGTGGCTACCACACTATTCGATGTAGCACGGAAGCCAACAGATAACTGGAGGGAAAGGAACTGACATGCAGCTGGCCTTCGGTGAGCCAAGTCTTAGCCTGGCAGCCCGGCGCCTGAGCCAGCACCACGAATAGCACCAAGTGGGGCCTCTGACAGGAGGGTCGGGGAGAAGGCCCGAGAGAAGGAAATGAAGCAGGGATATGCATCGGGACTCAACACAGGATAGGAGCACAGTCTCTCACGGTCTCTGTGCCATTTCTTCAGTCCCTGGGTCCACCACATGGCTAGGAGCACTGTCTTTTATCCATAGTCAGGTAGAGATAGGTAACTTACGTGGCCTTGAGAGGAGGTATAAAAAAAGAAGTGCTGTCAAGGGCCACCCCAGTTGTTGACAATTCCTGAAGTGCAGAGATCACACCGGTGAGTCAAGCCCAGTCCTGATAATGGGCCAAGATGGCTATGTTCGGCTCCCTCCAGTAGACAAGACCGTGTAGCTGCCAGGGTTAATGAACCACCCGGGGGCACCCAGCTGTGAGCGCGGCCCAGAGTTGTCTTCTCCCTCAGGACTGCCCCTCCCTGGCCATACCAAACTTGACACCTCTCCAGAAATGTGGCAGGGAGCCAGTGGCAGCAGACACTCCTCTCCCTAGCCTATTAACACACAGAGCCGCCATCAGGGGCAGCATGGCCGCAAGTCACCTTGTGTATTGTAGGAACAGCAGTAGAGCTGTCTGGAGGACTCAGCCCATGCTGGCCTGGGCTTCTCCTGCTGTGATGGCTTGTACGTCCGTGACGTGACCGATGCCCTTGGTGACACCCTCCCGGAACAGCAGTTTGGCGCCCACCTTCAGGTATTCTGGATGTTTCAGGAAACGGAAACGTACCACTGCCTTCTCCCCTGTCCGCAGCTTGTCCTTCAGGAGAAAAGTGGTCACGGCCCTGGCTCTGGCCAGTGCCTCCCATCCCATTCTCTGTCAGCCTTGACTCTGGACCTGGGAGGCCCCTGGAGGGCTGCTCCCCACCCTACCTAGGCTTGGCTCCCTCTATGTGATCAGGGAGTCCCAGCCAGGTCTGAAGTTCTCCTGTATGGAGTCAGAATATGGACTTTCCCTGAAGAAATGGAACACGGCTGGGTCCCTCTCACCTTTGCGTGGATCTTTTCCACCACTGCTGTTTGACGTACGTTGCCCACATGGACTGTCACCTGGAATCCCCGCCGGAAAGTGGTGGCATGGAACAGTAGGACGATCTCGGCCTCGAACACTGAGCAGATGGTGGGATTCATCTCCGGGCTCACCATCACCATGCCCTGGGGAGGCATGATCCAAGGTCCGCAAAGGGCAGACGGCATGAGACTCTTTCCAGCCGCTCTACACCCCTTAGAACTCCTGAATCCCCGTTTCTCCTACATATACCTCCCAAGAAAGGCCTGAAGGAGGAGGGCACTGTAGGAATTTAAGGACCTGTTTTGAATCCTACATCCTGTCTATATAGTCAGGCCTACACTCCTAAGTTAGAGACCATGTTTCCTTGAATTTCTGCATCTGTTTTTTTTTTTTTTCCTGTTTGTTATGTTTTTGTTTGTTTTCGAGACAGGGTTTCTCTGTGTAGTCCTGGCTATCCTGGAACTCACTCTGTAGACCAGGCTGGCCTCAAACTCAGAAATCCGCCTGCCTTTGCCTCCCAAGAACTGGGATTAAAGCCGTGCGCCACCACCGCCCGGCTGAATTTCTGCATCTTGTGAGACAGATGCTTCTCACTTAGTAGCCAGTCTTCCAGACACACATGTTCCCTCTCCAACCCACTTGTCCACCTCACCTTTCGAAGCAATGCACGGTCAAAGTCTCCAAGGGCTAGTGTAGCAGCCTGACCAGCTCGAAGAACACGACAGGCAGAGCGGTTGCGCTGGATGCTGCATACTCTCAGCTCCAAGAAACAGCCATCATCTGTCGGGCCTACCACCAGCTGGTCCCCCTCACGGCAGATCCCACTGCAGCCCAGACAGCGGGTGACAGCGTCAGCATAGCTCCCTCTGACTTTTTGGCCAAGGTCACACAAAACATTTCTGCCCTTCTAGGCTTATGTCCCTTGAATTAGGACATAATTCAAAGGAACCCTACATTCCAGGCAGGAAGTAGGGAGGTGACTGCCTTTCCCAGCCTGGCATTCAGATTCTGAAGGCCAGCAGTAATGGCTGGCAGAGGTATACCTGTGGCTCGGCCAACACCAGGTCCCTAAAGGAAGAGTTCTACCCTTAGGTTTCACTCTGTGGTTCATTAAGTTTCTTCCTTATTTCCCTGCGTTGAGATGTTAGCTAAATGCAGTTTCTTCCTAGAGTCCATAACGCATATGTTCTAGGGGCCTAGAGAGTCCCCCCTAAAGCTGCAGTACCCATTTCTCCCCTAGGAAGCCAGAAATACTGAGCTTCCTCCAGCTCTGAGTATGAAAGCTAATCTGCAAACAAGTACATCCTGTGGATAAGCACGGTTCAACCCCAGGGGCTCCTGCATGGAAGCGGTCTAGGTAACAAGTGAGGCCTGAGCAGAGTGGGTAGCAACGAGACAGTCACCTGGACAGTGTTCCTCCAACCACAGTCCCCACCTCTGGGACTGTGTAGATCTCATCCACCTAGAGACAAAGAAAACTGTCAGTCTCCTGCCGCCAGGCTTGTAGGCCCAACCTTTGTAAATGTGCTCAGGCCCTGTCAGACCTGGGCCTGCCCCCACCCCACCCCCCACCCAGCCTTCTGTTTGTTGGACCAACCACCTGGAATTCTGTCAACTGCTGCATGAGCTCCTCCTGCTCTTTGCTGTTGGTGAGTGGTGGCAGGATGTTCAGGAAGACTTTAAGAAGGTCCAGACTCTCTCCGGACACGCTGGACAGTGTGAATATAGGGGTGACACTGTGGAGAGACAAATGCATAGATGAAGAGAGTCTTGACAGGGAGCAGTAGCCAGAGGCCCACCCATGAAAAAGTGAGCAGAGCCCCTTTCTGACAGTGAGCAAGCCAGGGATATGGACAGCTAATGTCTCGAAGGTTCCAGATATCAACAAAGCTCCAGGTTAGCTCCTCCCACAATCCCAAACTGGAGAAAGCCAGAGAACTGAACTACAACGGCCTGCCCCTAGAGGTGGGCCACTACGCTCCTGGACCCTGAGGCAGCCTTCCCTGTCCACCAAGGCTTTAGGGCGAGAGGCAGGCTCACTTGGGTGACTGGGCAAACTGCTGGGCAGCAGTGACAGCATCATCCTCAGAGGTGACCAGCATGGGGACCTTGTGGCAGCCAGGCTGCTTGAGGACCCGCTCCAGCTGGCGCACTGTCCTCTCCACTGTGGTCTTAGCACACAGGTCCACTTTACTGACCACGATGAAGAAGGGCACTTTCAGGGCCAAGGCCAGCCCCAGATGTTCCCGTGTGGTGCCAGCTGCCTCAGAGGAGGAGGCAGGGGGCAGGGGATTTGGGAGGAAGGAAAAGGAAGAGTTGGTGCTGCTCCCGGCCCTGAGGGGGCTCAGGGTAGGAGAGAGTCAGCTCCTCCCCTTGCCCCGCCCCTCTGCTCAGTGTCTCGTACCGATTCCAGTGTTGGCACTGACAAGGAGCAGGGCACAGTCGGGGCAGTAGGAGGTGAGACCAAAGATGGTGGTGTGCAGGTATTTATGGTGGCCCGCCAGGTCGATGAAGGTGATCATCTTGGAGCTGCTCTCGCAGATCTCTTCTGCAGTCCGTGAGTCACTGTAATTCACCACCTACCCCAGAGCCAGGGCTCTCAGTGTCCCTGTGCACCTTCCCACCCCTTCAGGAGTCACCAGGTCCTAGTCTAGTCCCTAGCTAGTCCCTGTCTCACAATCTTTAGCCCATTTTCTATTTCACTCTGTGGATTCTCACTTGTTTTTTTTTTAGAGGGAGAGAGGTGCTCCCAGTACCCTCGGACTTCTCCAAAAGGTCTCCATACCCTGCCCCAGCCTCTGTCCTTCACCTCCTCCAGCCCGTCCTCAAGAGTCTGGCCCCACGGGTCCCGCTGAGCCCATGCACCTCTCCCTTGCTGTTAAAGCCCAGGATCTCAAAGCTGATGCTGGAGGTTCGGCCAGACTGAATCTCATGCAGGTGGCGGAAAAGGTTGAGCCGCGCCCGGCCCCGCCCGTTGTCTAGCTCCCCTTGGGTCAGGACGCCAAGCAAGGTTGACTTCCCTGAGTCCACATTCCCCAGGACGGCCACACGGAGATCTAGGAACTGGGAAGAAATTGGCAGAGGTGAGGTCTCCAACACCTCACAGCTCACTGATGATTAAAGGTGCCGGTGCTCCCAGAAGAGCACTCTCAGGACCCTGGTCAGTGAAAAGCCTAACACACAGAGCCTTCACTGGGAGAGGCCTTGGGCTGTTTCCAGGTGCTCACCTGCTGGTTGTCAGGGACCTTTCGTACTAGCACCTCAGTGATCTTCCGGGGCGTGTCACTGTCATAATCCACCTCTCGCTCGCGAAGAACAGTGATGTCTGCCCCAACCCTGTCAGAGATAAGACACCGCTGCCATATTTCACACAAACTTGCCCTAATCCAGCCTAGTTCCGACCACGGGGCTCCTGACAACTTAATGCACTTCAGAGCACTCTGCAATCTACAGCCCCCTTCTGCTACCTCCACCTCTTTTGAAACAAGCATCTTCAGTCAAGGGGAGCGGGGAGCCCAGGCACAGCGAGGAAAGGAGAGCAGAAACTTGACTCATTTGGGCTCTTTGTTAAGAGATCCTAACAGAAGGAGCCCCACCCAACCCAAGTCCCTCTGGACCCGGCTGGCTGGGTGTGCATGGGTCCTCCCTAAAGTTGGGAGAGGGGAGGAGGAAGCTTACTTCTCTGCCATCCGGTGCAGGGTCTTGAGGGAAGCCCGCATCTCCTCCTCAGCCAGCCCCACCAGCAGCCCATTGTCCTCTACCCCAATCTGGTAGACAGCCTCACCGCGTCCTTCCTGGAGCCGCCACTTCATCTGTGTCACCAAGTGCTCGAAGCGGTACTGAGATGGGTTCACCAGCTTCAGCTTGGGACAGATGTGGTACCGTGAGACCACCAAATCAGAGCTGCTCCTCCCCAACCTCAAATGTGGTCCCTTCCTGTCCTGCTATAAAAACCAGCAACTTTGTCTACTTAAGACCCCTGCCCCAGGGCATGGAGATGGCTCAGTTGTCACTTAAGAATACATAGTGCTGACAGAGAACCCAGTTTTGGTTCCCAGCACTCAGGTCAGACAGCTGACACCCTCCTCCTTAAATGTCACTTTCAGGGAAGTCTGACACGCTACTCTGGCCTCTGAGGGTGCCTGTACAAAGCACATACTTAAAATTTTTTGCATAGCAGTGAGGGGCACACGCCTTTAATCCCAGCACTCAGGAGGCAGAGGCAGGTGGATCTCTGAGTTTAAGGCCAGCCTGGTCCAAAGAATGAGTTCCAAGACAGTCAAGACTAGAGATAAAGCCTGTCTCAAAATCCCAGGGAAAAAATTTAAAGAATCTTAAAAAACAAACAAACAAAGCAAAACAATCAAACCCTTCCCTGACCACACTAGCAGTGATTCTTTGCTGACACAGTGGTCTCGGAGAGCTCGCCATGACACCACACAGCGTGAAGCTGCATCTTGACATTGGAGGGATGTTAGAGAGAGATCACCTTCACCTCACACTGACAAGGGCAACTCCATTCCCTTCTCCTCCCCGTCGCAAGACTCACTTTATATTCGATGTTTCCATCTTCAGCCTGAAAAGAAACAGGAAGCAGTTACCATATCCGGCCTAGACCCCGTCCCTACTTCCCCTCAATTCTCAATGCCCTCAGGCATATAAAGCAGGAAGAAAGCCCAGGTGGCACCTGCCAGTGCTGGAATCTGCCAAGAGGCCGTAGAAGACACATGCTAAGCTCCAGTGTGGCCTCTGAGGCCAGCCCTGTAAGCATATAGGGAACCACCTGTTTATCTGAGAACAGAATCCCAAATCTTCAGCATTGATCTTCCTAGACACACGCTCACCTCTCTGTCCCCGCCCTCCGGAAGCCCACAGCTGCTGCTTGGGCTGGGGTTTTTGGTTTTGCTTTCTTTTTCTGTGTTCAGATGGTTGGGGCCTTTCTTTTGACACCCATCTGGTAGGCACTACTTCCTTCTTGCCCCTCCCTCTCAGCTGATGCCATCAAGTGTAAGAGGCTACAGTGACTCTGGAACAGAGCCAAAGGATGAACTCAGCACTGGTCACCAAACGCCCCGAGATAAGAGGCCAGGTAAGAGGGGAGCAGAAGTCCGAGGTTGGGACTTACCCAACAAACCAGGAAACCGAAGGGACAGACGCCATAAAGTGAACTCACTATAGATTCTATGCCCTTTTCATGCCTCAGTGAGGTGAAACCAGGAAACCACATAACCTCTTCAGATAGCTGCCACTGTATGGGCTGTGCGCCACACACACCTGCCCTGCGCCACCCTCCACCCCCTGGGCAAAAGGCTGTAAGATTTACTTATACTGTCTGCCTGCATCTGTGCACTCCTCCTCTCTGGCCATTTTATTTTCCTGTTTCTCTCTTTGTCTTGACATGCCGTCTTTAGAGAGGTGTCCTTTATCCATAATGTCAACCACACCATGGAATGTGTAGGAGCTCTTTTCCCATCAACAAAGAAACCTTTTTACTCTCCTGCTGGAGGTGAATAATTAGGATAGCTGACTATAAAGATAGATGAAAGATAATTTCAGCCAATGGTTCTCAAAGACCATTGTGGTTCTAGGACCACATCATTAGCTTTTAACAAATGCCAAATTAGCCGGGCACTGGTGGCCACGCCTGTAATTCCAGCACTTGGGAGGCAGAGGCAGGTGGATTTCTGAGTTCGAGGCCAGCCTGGTCTACAAAGTGAGTTCCAGGATAGCCAGGGCTACACAGAGAAACCCTGTCTCGAAAAACCAAAAATAAAGAAAGAAAGAAAGAAAGAAAGAAAGAAAGAGAGAGAGAAAGAAAGGGAAAGGAAAGGAAAGGAAAAGAAAAGAAAAGAAAAGAAAAGAAAAGAAAAGAAAAGACAAAAAGAAAAGAAATGCCAACTTATCAGGCCCATCCCTCACCTACTGAATCAGAATCCTATGAGCAGGAACAGCAACCTGTGTCACTCTGGTACATACTTCAAGTCATAATCACCCACTGAAGCCCTTCCCATCTTAGGCTTGCCTATCTTTGTTTTTCAAAACAAGGTTTCTCTGTGCAGCCCTGGCTGTCCTATAACTTCCTTTGTAGACCAGGCTGGCCTTGAACTCAGAGATCCCTCTGCCTCCCAAGTAATGGGATTTTTTTTTAACATTATTTTTTATTTTATGTACATTGGTGTTCTGCCTGCATGTATGTGTGTAAGGGTGTCAGATCTCCTGGAACTGGAGTTGCAGGCCGTTGTGAGCAGCCATGTGGGTTCTGGGAATTGAACTGGGTTTCTTTCAAAGAACAGACAATGCTCTTAATCGCTGAGCCCACTACCGCCCGCCTGAGGAAGGAAAGTCGTTTTCTCTGCCTTAAGGACTCCCAGAGCGGGTTCATGGGGACGCTTCTCTGTGTCCACAGCTCCGCAGGATAAGGAACGGGCAGAGGGCTATGTCTGACTGTTCTCTGGTTTATGTGTGTGGGTCCTAAAGGGTAGGGAAAGCACACATTGCTCCTGTCCCAGCTACTCCCCTTCTCCCTGCGGATCAAGTTTAGAAAAGTGTTGGTTACTCTGCCTGCCCTCTTTCCCCAGTACAATGTTCCTTCCCCACTCAGACATCCTCTGCTCTTCCCGAGGGGAAAGGATCCCCCTTTCCCACTAATCCAAAGGTTATGGTAGTGAATAGGGCAGTCCCTCCCCGAGGTCCTGACACTAAAAAGGATCGTCCAGTCTTGACGTTCTCGTTTTGTAGGGGTCCTGGAACAGGAGGAGGGGTTCTCTTCCCTAGTCCTTCCTCCCTGGGGTCTTGACACCGGAAAGGGGTATTAATTGTCTCTCTCCCGCCTCCTTGGAGTCTCGGGGACCGGAAGGAGTAGTTCCTCCAAGGCTCCGCCACTTTTCAGGTGCTCACCTCTGGGGGCAGGTACGGAGGGTTGTTGGCTTTACCTCCTCTGTTCCTTCCGTTCTTCTTCTTCCCCTTTGGGCCCCCGCAACTGCTGCTACCGCCGGCCCCCCGAGCTTTGAGGTTTCCGCCCATGGCCGGGCCTCCTCCGGGCCGGCAGCAGCCGCCGAACAGCTCCGATACCCGCGAGTCCATCCGCCGCTGCCACCAGCCCCCCGCCCGACCCCTCCCCCCCGCCACTGCCACCGCCCCTACTGCCACCGCCGCGTCGGGCCAGCCGGAGGAGAGCGGGGTGTGGCCCAGTGCAGGCCACGCCCCTGCCTTCCCGGTCCTCCTAGTCGCGTCAGAAAAAGCCGCAGGGCATCAAGGGATACCGAGTCCGCGGCTATGAGACTTAGTACTAATGAATGCTAGTTCGAACTACAATTCCCAAGAGGCATCGCTATGCGAGAGCCCCAGGTGGCTTCGGGGGCGTGGGCAGCAAGCGCGCCTTGAGCGCAAAGAGTAAAGGGAGTTGTAGTCTGCATCCCATTTCCCGTGCTGCCAGCGGCGTCTTTTCTAGGGGCAGTAGGAAAGCCCTGTGGCCTGAGATTAGGGACAGTCACCGGAGGTGAAGGGCTTATATCAAAATTGAACTGGGTTTGACCTCTCGGCGCTGATCCCAGACAACAAGTTAAAATTCGGGGCGGTTGGACCTGACAGCCTGCTGGCTCCACCTCTGCCTCAGTTTCTTCCCCGACGGCTGTCATGCTGTCTAGTGAGTCAGGGCAAAAGCTAGGGCAGAGGCAGATGGTAGTTATAGCATAATTAGAGCTGTTATTGTGACGATGATTATGCCACCCTTGCACCATAGTCACTGCTTTATTACTTGGCTGGCACAATCCGGGGGTTGGTTTTAGCAGCCCCAGGCACCGCGGTGGCCAGACACGTGTCCAGAACCCATAAACCAGCCAGCTGCCTTAAGGCTTGGAAGATGCCTACAGCAAGTATCTCTCCTCCCCTTTGTTTTGAAGTTTAGCCAATCCCGGAAAACAGAGTTTGGTTTAAAACTTGTCCGGAGGAGGGGCCTGGCCCCTCCTTGGGGCGGAGCTGGGGTTCCAGTTACGTCAACCACCAGGGGGCGGGGAAAGTGTCCAGGAATAGAACTTGTCCTAGGGCGCCAGGGAATTGCTGATTTATCTTTCTAGCCAAGCTGCTCCTGTCCTTTAGAACTCCCGAAGGGACACAAACCAGTATACAGGGCACCAAAGGCACAGAGTGGAGAAGCAGAATTGCTGGGCACAGAGTCAGAACGCCAGGGTTCAAATCCTATCTCCGTGGCTATCTCATGACTCACAGTATATCCATTCCCCTCTCTTTGCAAACAACCAGCTGTTCATACATAGCCAAGAAATAAAACAGCCTTTGCCTCCAGTGTCTGAAAGTTTTCCTCGGTAAGGTGGGAGCACCAATAGCGTCTTACCTCTGGTGTACCCTGCAGGAGTTCAGACCTGGTTGAGTCCATAACTTCTTGACAGTTCCACAGCGAAGGAGTCGAGTCTACTGAGCATGCAGTTGCTGTCCACATTGGATAATGTCCACACCAGCTATATACCAAAAGAGCCAAAACCTGAAAAGCCTTGCAGTTCAGCTGTTTCCCTGGGTCTCCCGTGAAGGAAAGCGGGTGTCTTTTCCATATGCTATCCTGTACGATTAAAGCTAGCTCTAGACCAGGATTACTAGGGGGAAAAATTAGAGATGGATACTAGAGAACTCAGTGAGACATCTCAAAGGATGGGAATAGAAAGGAAGAGAAACCCACGCCCAAACCCACACCCACACCTTATCACCACAAACAGCCCCGGGTCCTCTCACCAGCCAGAAACTACCGCACTCAACTGATAACTATTTCTTAAATATGCATGGAACTTCCAGAAGTCAGCTTTGTTCACACACAATTCCATCCCACCCAATTCTCCCTAATGGATGCCTTCCTTTAAGAAGGGGTGGGGCAAGACATAACCCATTCTTGAACAACCCGGCCTACCTACAGATAGTAGGGAGGGCTGGCCGAGGAGCGAGGCCACAGGATGCCTGCCAGGAGACCAGGCTCCTGGGGAATGGAGGTGGTATAAGTGACCAGTTTCCTTGACGGGCTGTTTACAAGGTGAATGCCTATAGGATGTATGTAGTGTGTGCTTATATAGACATCACGTGCAAACATGTTCCCTGGCTTGTAATGACTCACCTGCTTTTACATCGAGTACCTTTGTATGAGTATGCATTTTGTGACATCACCTTCCTGTGCTCTGACTCCGAGCAGCCTTTCCCTCTGCTTCCCTGGTTGCCTGTCATCTTTAAGCCAACCTTATTATGACCCAGTGGTTTTTTGTTTTTATTTTTATTTTTTTGTTGTTTTGTTTTTTTGAGGAGATTTTGAGAATTTTTACGCTTGGGGCCAGAGAGATGGCTAAGTGGTTTAGAGATCTTGCTGCTCTTCCAGAGGATCAGAGTTCAGGTCCCAGCGCTCACATTGAGGGACTTATCACTCCTTGTAATTCCAGCTCCAGGGACACCCTCTTCTGCCCTCCAAGAACACCACGCTTAGGTGCACAATTCCAATTACAGATATACACATAGTTTAAATATATATATATTAAAATTTTCATTTAATCTATGTGCATGTGTATGCACTATGATGTACATGTGGAGGTCAGAGGGCAACCTGCAGAAATTTATCCCGACTTGAATTCAGGTCACTGGACTTGGCAGCAAATGCCTTTACCCACTAAGCCATCTTCCTGACCCTGATTTTGTTTGGTTTTTGTTTGTTTTTATTTACACTAACAATTGAACCCAGAACCTCCGGGCTTGATATGCACAGACTCTTCTACTGGGATGTTCTGCTAGCTTCCTGCAGTGAGTTCTGGTGGGTTTTAGTTTTGTTTGTTCATTTTTTGTTGTTGTTGTTGTTGTTTTTGGGTTTTTTTTGTTTGTTTGTTTGTTTTTGGTTTTGGTTTTCCGAGACAGGGTTTCTCTGTGTAGCCCTGGCTGTCCTGGAACTCACTCTGTAGACCAGGCTGGCCTCGAACTCAGAAATCCGCCTGCCTCTACCTCCCAAGTGCTGGGATTAAAGGCGTGCGCCACCAACGCCCGGCTTTTTTTTTTTTTTTTTTTTTTTTTTTTTAGACAGGGTTTCTCTGTGTAGCCTAGGCTGTCCTGGAACTCACTTTGTAGACCAGGCTGGCCTCAAACTCAGAGATTCACCTGCTCCTGCACCCTGGGTGTTGGGATTAAAGGTGTGCATCACCACTGTCCAGCTGATTTTCAGGTGTATTTTACACTTACTTCAATCCACTTGAAACATGCCTTTTTGTAGTGTGTGATAAACACTAACTTTATTTTTTAAAGATCTCTCTTCTTTCTGTTTCTCAAGCATCCTTCTGTACACCTATATCCCCAGCCCTGTTCTATACTTTTCATTTTGAGACAGAGTCTTGCTAAGTAATCCATGTTGGTCTTGGACTTGTGATCCACCTGCCTCAGTCTTCCAACAGGCTGTCACTGTCATAACCGGGTTTGTCTTGTGTTATTTACTTGAAAAAGCTGCCATTGTCGTATATTAAGATTTACATGTACACCATCCTGTTCTAGAGTTCTACCTTTTTTTGTTGTTGTTGATTTGGTTTGGTTTTTGGTTTTTCCAGACAGAGTTTCTCTGTCTGTCCTGGAACTACTGTAGACCAGGCTGGCCTCGAACTCAGAAATCCTCCTGCATCTGCCTCCCAAGTGCTGGGATTTATTTATTTATTTATTTATTTATTTATTTATTTCCGAGACAGGGTTTCTCTGTGTGGCCCTGGCTGTCCTGGAACTCACTCTGTTAGACCAGGCTGGCCTTGAACTCAGAAATCCGCCTGCCTCTGCCTCCCAAGTGCTGGGATTAAAGGCATGTGCCACCTCTGCCCAGCCTGGATTTCTAACTTTTAATTTATTTTATTCTAGCATCACTTTCCCACACAGTGCTTGGACCCAGCCTCTCGTGCGTGCTAGGCAAGCATTGAACCGCTAAACTATACCTCCAGCTCAACAGCACACTATTTTTTCCCCTTTGATTTTTAGGGATAGGGTTCTTTGTGTAGCCCTGACTGTTCTGGATCTTGGCCTCAAACTCAGAGCTCTGGCTACTCCTGCATCCCAACTGCTGGGATTAATGATGCGAGACACTATGCCTAGATTCACAGTACTTGTAGTCGCGTATGCATGTGAATGGGTCTGTACACATGAGTACAGTGTCCTTGGAGGCTAGCAGAGCACGTCCAATCCCCTGGGGGCTGATTGTGACCCACTTGGAGTGGATTATGGGAACTGAACTCGGGACCTCTCCAGGAGCAGTATGTCTTCTTACCCAATGAACCACCTCTCTCTCCAGCCACCCACCATGGTGTATTAATCGTGCTATTACAGTATGCCCTGATCTCTGGTCCCTACTTCTGGAAACACACTCTAGTCTTGTTTTGTTTTGTTTTGTTTTGTTTTGTTTTGTTTTTGAGACAGGGTTTCTCTGTGTAGCCCTGGCTGTCCTGGAACTCACTCTGTAGACCAGGCTGGCCTCGAATTCAGAAATCCACCTGCCTCTGCCTCCCAAGTGCTGGGATTACAGGCGTGCGCCACCACCGCCCGGCCACACTCTAGTCTTAATCTCTATGACCTGGGCACTTCCCCCACCCCTCTTCACACTTTTTTCAGAATTCCTTGGTAGCATCCCCGGGTTCTCTCTCCCATGAATCCACAAACACATCCATTAGAATGTGGATTAGAATCCACTAATGGATTAGAATCCACTAATGTCTTCAGGATCCAGTTTGCTCTGTTTCGTATGTCTTCCCGGGGTTATCTAACCCCTGTTCATACTGAGGGCTCCTTATGCATGCCTCTGTTCTAAAGAGTACTCTTAATATATTCAAGAGACATTAGACTCTCTCCATGAGAAGCCGGGTTTATCTTTTCTCCTTACTTCCCTATATGCCCACAGCTAATATTTTGTCATTCATTGACTGATACAGCTGGTCCTATGGGTGCTTGTGATGGTTTGTATATGTTCTGCCCAGGGAGTGGCACGATTAGAAGGTGTGGCCCTGTTGGAGTAGGTTTGTCACTGTGGGCGTGGGCTTCAAGACCCCTCATCCCAGCTGCCTGGAAGCCAGCATTCTGCTAGCAGCCTTCAGAGGAAGATATAGAACTCTCAGCTCCTCCTGCACCATGCCTGCCTGGGTGCCGCCATGCTGCCTCCTTAACCATAATGGACTGAACCTCTGAACCTGTGAGCCGGCCCCACTAAAATGTTGTCCTTATAGGTCTTGCCTTGGTCATGGTGTCTGTTCACAGCAGTAGAACCCTAAGACACTAAGACAGTGCTAAAGTCAGAAACCTGCAACCTGCTTCTCTCTCTCTCTCTCTCTCTCTCTCTCTCTCTCTCTCTCTCTCTCTCTCTCTCTCTCTCAAACTACAGGGCCATGATTGAGTGGGTAAAAGCACTTCCTGTTCAAGCCTGATCCTTGGAGTGCACATAAGACAGGACCCAGTATGCGTTGCGGCCTGGCCCGCTGTCCCCTGTTTCTGCCTCTGAAGTGCAGCCCAGCTCTGCTTGTCTTCTCGATGGCGACTTTCCATTCCTTCTCTTCAAACCCAACACTAAATTAAATTATATTAATGAAAGACCTATCTTTTGTTTGATTGTTTTTCTTGTTTCAAGACAGGGTTTCTCTGTGTAGCCCTGGCTGTCCTAGAACTAGTTTTGTAGATCAGGTTGGCCTTGAGCTCAGAGATCTGCCTGTCTCTGCCTCCTCAGTGCTGGGACTAAAGGTGTGCACCACCACCTCCACTGGATGGACATCTTTCTAAATATCTCTAGGGCTCACTTGATTTCTCACCACCTGCTGGGATGACCCAAGTTCAAAAGTCTTTGAATACACATTTTGGGCCTGGAGAGACAGTTCAGGGCCTAAGAGCAACAGCGGCTGCTCTTCCAGAGGTCCCGATCCTGTGATTTCAGCACTTTGGAGATAGAGGATGGAGGGTGGGAGATTTCAGGTCAACCTCGATTACACAGGGAGTTCAAGGCTTGCCTGGGCTAAATGAAATCCAGTCTCCAAAAGTAGTATATATATATATATATATATACACACACACACACACATATATATGTATATATATACATATATATGTATATATATATATGTATGTATACACACACTATACACACACACATATATGTATATATATACATATATATGTGTATATATATCCAAGCACGGCTCTTCGCAACTATCATCACAGCCTTTGGGAGGCTGATGTGTGTGTGGGGGGGTCCTGGACCCCCAAGATAGCCTGAGCAACATTGCAGGTTTGAGGCAAGCCTGTGTTACATGAAATTCTCCCTCAACAAACAAATGCCCTTCCCACTAAAAACCACATTTGTGTTTTTACAGTGCACACAAACTTTTATATTCTTATATATTTTTAAAGATTTTATTTATTTTATATATATAACACTGTAGCTGTCTTCAGGTACACCAGTAGAGGTCATCCAATCCCATTACAGATGGTTGTGAGCCATCATGTGGTTGCTGGGAATTGAACTCAGGACTTCTGGAAGAGCAGTCAGTGCTCTTAACCACTGAGCCATCTCTCTAGCCCCAACCTTTTATATTCTTTTGTTTGTTTGTTTGTT
Organism: Apodemus agrarius; assembly: GCA_964023405.1. Classification (NCBI taxonomy): domain Eukaryota; kingdom Metazoa; phylum Chordata; class Mammalia; order Rodentia; family Muridae; genus Apodemus; species Apodemus agrarius. The sequence continues at coordinate 33,303,744 of OZ030014.1, read as the reverse complement.
TGTTTGTTTGTTTTCGAGACAGGGTTTCTCTCTTTTTTTTTTTTTTTTTGGTTTTTCCAGACAGGGTTTCTCTGTGTGGTCCTGGCTGCCCTGGAACTCACTCTGTAGACCAGGCTGGCCTCGAACTCAGAAATCCGCCTGCCTTTGCCTCCCAAGTGCTGGGATTACAGGCGTGAGCCACCACGCCCAGCTGAGACAGGGTTTCTCATTCACTCAGTAGACCAGGCTGGCCTCGAACTCAGAAATCCGCCTGCCTCTGCCTCCCAAGTGCTGGGATTAAAGGCATGCACCACCACTGCCTGGCAGGCTTAGTATTTTCTTGTTTCTTGGGAGTAAATATCAAGTCAGTATATCTTTCTACAAGAGAAATAAGTACAACCATCTTATTAGTATGCAAATTTGATTTGGACTTTAGTGATAAAATTGTATGTACGTCAAAATATGTTTTAGGAATCCATTTATGTGTTTGTCACTTGGGTTAAGCTGGGTTGCACTTTTTGTTGTTGTTGTTGTTGTTGTTGTTTTTGTTTTTTGGTTTTTCAAGACAGGGTTTCTCTTTGTAGACCAGGCTGGCCTTGAACTCAGAAATCCTCCTGCCTCTGCCTCCCAAGTGCTGGGATTAAAGGCGTGCGCCACCATGCCCGGCTGGGTTGCACTTTTTGTAATGCTGGGAATCAAACCCAGGATTCCTGTACTCTATAAGCTGGACCCAGTGTCTCCACCCATGTTTAAAATGAACTTCTTTGACTCATTATCATCACATGTTTGATTTGTATACCTCCCCACCCCCTTGACACAGGGATTCTTGGTATAGCTAACCTGGAACTCATTCTGTAGACCAGGCTGGCCTCAAACTCTAGATCTACCTGCCTCTGCATCCTCAGTGCTGGGATTAAAGGTGTCACCATGCCCAGCCATAACATGTTAATTTAATCACATTACTTCCCCACTTTGTGTTTGCGTGCGAGCCTGCCACATAGTGATGTGGAGGGAGTCTGTTCTCTCTTTTCACCTGTGGGTCCTTTTTGAACTCAGGTCACGGAACTTGGCAGCAAGCTTCCTTATCTCTGTGGCATCTCCCAGGATTCCTTACTACCCTACTTATTCATCCTCCTTCATGAGATCAAGTTCAAACTTCACCATCACTTGGAAAGTCCTGTCATGACCTCCACCCGTTAGTCTACTACCACCTTAACAATCCAGGCAGGCCTGGAACTCAGGAACTCTGCCTCCTGAGTGCTGGGATTAAAGGCGTGCGCCGCCGCCACCCTGCTAAAAAACCTTAACTCTTTATAGTATTTTGATTCACCGAAAAACAATCTCCAGATTCAAATAGGATGTAAACACAGAGTGTTTTATTCTGCAGAAGTCCAGCATGCTGGGGTCTCTCATTACCAAGATAGACTCTGAAGTGAGCTCATTTGTGGGATTTAAAGCACATGAGGGGAATTCCAGGGAGGGGTGGGTGACCTCTATCTTACTTAATCTTGGCTCTATCTCTAAGGACATCTTCTTTTTTTTTTTTTTTTTTTTGGTTTTTCGAGACAGGGGGTTTCTCTGTGTAGTCCTGGCTGTCCTGGAACTCACTCTGTAGCCCAGGCTGGTCTCGAACTCAGAAATCCGCCTGCCTCTGCCTCCCAAGTACTGGGATTAAAGGCGTGCGCCACCACTGCCCGGCTTCTAAGGACATTCTTGAACCATTGCTGGGGCTGTGGCTGGTGGTGGTGGCCTGAACCTGTTGCTGACAAGTCCTGGAAACTGCTGCTGACAAGGTAGCCGGGCAGCTTCTGATGGCAAGTAAACTTCTGACTAGTTGCTTGAAGCCTGGGCTTTTTGTTTGTTTGTTTGTTTGTTGCTTTTCTAGTAAGGAACTTGCCTGAATTTACCCAGGTCTTAGGTATACTCTCCTGAACTTCTCATTTGAAGCCTGCCATAGAGTCAGCCTGGCCTTCTCAGTATAATCGTCTCTGAGTCCTTGAACAGAGTGTACCTCTCAAGATCTCATTAGGGTTATCCTTTTTACCTAGTTAACTTTACAGTCACTGAACGTACATTCCGGGGACCACCCTTTCAGGCACCTTAACCCTGCCCCGGGCCAGGCACGAACCGCTTGAGAACAGGGCTGGAGAGTGGCTTGACCGCCGCTGTCTCCAGAACCTAGGACAGGGCTCGGGAATGAAGAGGCGGGACGAGCGAGGTGGGCAGGGAACAGGTGTGAATGGATGCGTCCCCAGGAAGGCCGTCCCAGCCCTAGAGGACCGCTGGGTCGCCTAAGTGGGAGGGGCCAAGCGCTCTCTGGCCTGGGTGTGGCTCAAGTCATCGCAGTCCAACCTCCACCATTCAGAGGCTGCGCCGAGTCCCTTCCGGCTGGTAGGAGCCGGAAGTGGACCTTAAGTGGCCCATGATTCTTTGCGCGGCGTCTATTTTAACCGCAGGAGGACTAAGCTGGCAATCGCGATGGCTGTTTCCGGGCAGGAGAATCTGTCGGAACTGACCCCTGCTGCCGCCCCAAGTAAGGCGTGGGATCCATGACTTGGGGGATCGTTTCTTCCCGGCTGCTACCTCTCCAGACACCTTTAGTGGCTGGCGTTTCTTCCATCGTTCCTCCCCGTCCCGGTTCCCGGTGTCCCAGTCCGCCCTGTCTCTGCAAGTCACTCCCTCGCCCTGGGTGGAACTGTTTTTCCTGTCCTGTCCCTTTGGGTGTCCTGGCCCCCACTCGACACTTCATAGCGAAGCCTTAGACTGTCTCCTAAAGCCCCCTCTCCTGGCCCAGATGTCATTTAAATCGTTCCCGGCCAGGATCAGGTTTCCTGTCTCCTATGGGAGTGTCTGCTGATGGAGCCCCTGGGAACGCGAAGAATAACACTGTTTTTTTGTTTGTTTTTTGTTTTTGTTTTTTCGAGACAGGGTTTCTCTCTGTAGCCCCCGGCTGTCCTGGAACTCACTCTGTAGACTAGGCTGGCCTCGAACTCAGAAATCCACCTGCCTCTGCCTCCCAAGTGCTGGGATTAAAGGCGTGTGCCCCCACTGCCCGGCCTAACACTGATTTTGACACCTCCCCTCCTTTCTTTATTTTTTACCTTTATGGACTAGATTTGGATTGGTATGAGAAGTCGGAAGAAACTCACGCTCCCGGGGTAGATCTTGAGACCGTCATCCCGTCAGCCCAGGAACCGTCCAATTCTGAGGAGCCCTTTTGCCCAAGAGACCTGGTGCCAGTGGTGTTTCCTGGGCCCGTGAGCCAGGAAGGCTGCTGCCAGTTTACTTGTGAACTTTTAAAGCACATCATGTACCAACGCCAACAGCTTCCTCTGCCCTACGAACAGCTCAAGCACTTCTACCGGAAATCTCCCCAGGTATGTACAGACTTCCTGAGAAAATCGTTGGGAAGACTGTGGCTCTTCGATGATGGGAAGGTAGAAAAGTGACCTCAGATGTCTTCGGCCTCCGTGGACGTCTGGGTTTCCTCTGCACAGGCGTCCTTGCCTCCTTTTCCCTGCACTTAGGTCTCCCTTTTTTCTCTTGTTCTTTTTCTGAGACTCTTACTATTCTGTGCTATATGAGGATATTATCAGTCTGTTCTTTAATTTTATTTTGAAACGGGATGCCGCTGTGTAGTTTAGGCTGCTCTGTGAGACCTGCTTCAACCTCTCCAGTGACTTCTGGGGTAACAGGTGTGCTACACTACATCTGTCTGGCCTTTCCTTAATCTTAATGGTCTCCATCTGCCTCTCTGTATCTGTCTGCCTGTCTGTCTGTCTTTCTCTTTTCCCCTCCTTTTCCTCCCCCCTCCCCGTCCTTGTCCTCTCCATCCCTCCCTCCCTTTCTTCCCCCCCCCCCAATCTCCCCTTCTTCCCCCTCCTCTTCCCTCCCTCCTGGGAATTCAAGACCTCTCCATGCTAGACAAGTATTTTTTTTTTTTTTTTTTTTTTCCGAGACAGGGTTTCTCTGTAGTCCTGGCTGTCCTGGAACTCACTCTGTAGACCAGGCTGGCCTCGAACTCAGAAATCGCCTGCCTCTGCCTCCCAAGTGCTGGGATTAAAGGCGTGCGCCACCACCGCCCGGCAAATTTATTTTTTATTATATGTAAGTACGCTGTAGCTGTCTTCAGACACACCAGAAGAGGGCATCAGATCTCCTTACAGATGGTTGTGAGCCACCATGTGATTGCTGGGATTTGAATTCAGGACCTCTGGAAGAGCACTCAGTGCTCTTAACCACAGAGCCGTCTCTCCAGCTCTTCACCTCTGTTTCTGGTTTTGTTTTAATGTGTTTTCTTGGGAGAATTTCTAGACCTTAGATTCTAACAATTTTCTTCCTGTTCTTTTTTCTTTCATCTTCTTCTTCCTCCTTCTCCTCCTCCTTTTTCTTCTATCAAGACAGGGTTTCTCTATGTCACCTTGATTGTTCTGGGAAACTCTCTCTGTATAAACCAGGCTGGCCTCAAACTGAGAGACAGATCCATAGAGCCATTTCCTCGTCAGATTAGCTTGTCAGTTTTAGTGTTCCTCCCACTTCAGCCTGGGTGATGGGATTACAGCCACCAGGCCCTTCAGGACCACGAAATTCTTCTTTTCTTTTCTTTTCTTTTCTTTTCTTTTCTTTTCTTTTCTTTTCTTTTCTATTCTTTTCTTTTCTTTCTTTCTTTCTTTCTTTTTTTTTGTTTTTTTGTTTTTGTTTTTGTTTTTTTCCGAGATAGAGTTTTTCTGTGTAGCCCTGGCTATCCTGGAACTCATTCTGTAGAACAGGCTGGCCTCAACTCAGAAATCCGCCTGCCTCTGCCTCCCAAGTGCTGGGATCGAAGGTGTGCGCCACCACCGCCTGATGAAATTCTCCTTTTTGAAGAGTCCCTCCTACTTCTCTTCTTGCTCCTTGAAGTGTCTTTCAGAGAATCCTTTTCCTCTTTGCTTCATTTGGCTTTTGTTATTGGTTGTTTTATGTTGGAACGTTTTACTCTGTTTGGTCAAGATTTCAGAATAAACCATTGTCTGATGCCTGAGCCTTGTGAGGTAATTATACTATAAAGAGATCTTTTTGGAGAACTCACCAAGGGCCAGGTATGGTGCTGTAACCCCAGCAGTTAAGAGAGGCAGGCAGACCTGAGTCCTGGGCCATTCTGGTTTTTATTGGCAGTTCCAGGACAGCTGGGGTGCATAGGGAGACCCTGTCTTAAAAAGGGAGAGAGAGAGAGAGACAGAGACCAACCCATAGTGTTAGAAACTCCCTGGAGAATTTCCTCACACAGGTTTTTGCTCATTACTGCCCCTATGCCTTCTGCAGGGCCTCTACTGCCTTATGTTCTGCAGTGTGGACCTGCTTCTTGGGGTCCCCTTTCCTAGCAATTGCTAATCAGCACGCACACACACATACACACACACTGGTGGTGCTGGGCACTGGGCCCATCTCTTTTATATATATATATTTTAAGGTTTATTTATTTATTATAAGTACACTGTAGCTGTCTTCAGACAGTCCAGAAGAGGGCGTCGGATCTCAGTACGGATGGCTGTGAGCCACCATGTGGTTGCAGGGATTTGAACTCAGGACCTTTGGGAGAGCAGTCAGTGATCTTAACCGCTGAGCCATCTCTCCAGCTCCGGCCCTTCTCTTTTTATCGTGTAAAGCTTCTTGCCATCTTGCCATATTGTGTATTATTTAATTCTTTCTTTACTGGGAGTTCTTCTAACTTTTTTTCTCCTTCCCTTACTGAATTTTTTTACACAGTATTTTGGGAAGAAGCAGGTATTAATAACTGTGTGGGCAATTGAGTGGGTGGGTGGGTGTGTGTGTCCGTGGTGGTGTGTGAGTGTTCGTGCAGGGGTGGTGGTGGTGCTGGGCACTGTTTTACGCCTTGCTGCCTGAGACAGGGTCTCCTCGAATCAGAAGCTCAACACTTAGGCTCGCTGACCAAGAAGCACTCAGAATTTGTCTCTGCTGCACAATGCTGGATGTGACTGGGTTTTGAGGATTTGAACTCAGATCTTTGTGCTTGCAGAACTAGTGTTTTTACTGAACCATCTGTCCAGACTTAATAACCATGTGTTTTAATTGCCGTGTTCAGTTGATTAAAGCAAATAATCCTCATTCTTTTACACTCCCAGTGTAACAACAAAAACATTCTTCTATGCTGCCAAGTCTTTTACTATTTTTTTTTATGGCTGTGTGTGCACGTGTGCATGCGTGCATGCATATGTTTGGATACGTGTGCCATTCTTTCCTGCCTTTACTTGGGTTCTGGGGATCGGGTTCCAGTTGCCAGGCTTGTGCCGCAAGCCCCTTAACTTGCTGAGTCCTATCACTGCCCCCTGACTATTCTCTTTGCTTCCATTGCTTTTGGAGTTCTCCAGCCTTCAATGCCATCTTTGCTGTTCAAAGGCTCAGGAGAGTCGTAGTTTGTACGGTGGTTTTATTTTCCTTAACTTAATGCTTTTTCAGGAAACCCAACATCAGCCATCCAGTTGGTCAGTTTATCTGCACATCTCCATGGCGTTCCTTCAAAGACCACCCACTCCTGTCTGTCACATTCTTTCTTTCTTTCTTTTTTTTTTTTTTTTTGGTTTTTTGAGACAGGGTTTCCCTGTATAGCCCTGGCTGTCCTGGAACTCACTCTGTAGACCAGGCTGGCCTCGAACTCAGAGATCCGCCTGCCTCTGCCTCCCAAGTGCTGGGATTAAAGGCATGAGCCACCACCGCCCGGCTGTTTGTTGTTTTTTGTTTTGAGACAGGGTTTCTCTGTGTAGCCCTGGCTGTCCTGGAACTCACCCTGTAGACCAGGCTGGCCTCGAACTCAGAAATCCGCCTGCCTCTGCCTCCCAAGTACTGGGATCAAAGGCGTGCGCCACCACCGCTCGGCTGTCACGTTCTTTAGGTCCATCTTTGTCTGTCTTTACAGGCAGAGGACACAGCACGGAAGAAACCTCGGCTCGCAGGGGAGGTGAGCAACCGGAAATGCCAGCAGGCTTTGGCGGAACTGGAGAGTGTCCTCAGTCACCTACGGGACTTCTTTGCCCGAACCCTCGTACCACAAGTGTTGATCCTTCTCGGAGGCAATGCCCTCAGCCCCAAAGAATTCTATGAACTCGACCTGTCCAGGCTGGCCCCACTGGGTGTGGACCAGGGCCTGAGCACAGCGGCTTGCCTGCGCCGTCTCTTCAGAGCCATCTTCTTGGCCGATGCATTTAGCGAGCTGCAGGCTGCCCCGCTCATGGGTACCATTGTCATGGTACAGGGCCACCGTGACTGTGGAGAAGATTGGTTTCGACCCAAACTGAACTACCGGGTGCCCAGCCGGGGCCACAAACTCACGGTGACACTGTCCTGTGGCAGACCTTCCGTCCCAGCCATGGCTTCAGAGGATTACATTTGGTTCCAGGCACCAGTGACACTTAAAGGTTTCCATGACTGAACGTATAAGGACTATGGCTGAATTCTCTCCCCTTCTCGCTCCAGGGCACCCATCTTCCCGCTGAGGGAGGAAGGCTCTGTCCTGGCTGTGTGCCGACTCTCCCCAGAGTTCCCGGCGATGGACGGTGTGTGGCTGTGGCTGTGACAGTCATCACCAAGCAAAGGCCCTGAATCATCCGACTGACTCCCAGAGGCCCCTGCGCCCTCCTGGTGGCTCTGTTGGGATAGAAAGCACGGCTGTGTGGGTGACCCTTTAATGGCGGTGGTCCTTCTCTGCTACAAGGGGTTTTCAGAACTTTTACCAGGATCATAATGTGGGTGTGACTCATGAATTTAAATATGACAAGATGAATAGAGTTGTATTAAAATTTCCTAAAACTTTTGATATACACTTTTGGCCTCGCGGCTCAAGGGCTGCTGCTGCTGCCTGCTGTTTTGCTTTATGTTTTTTGAGGTCTCTTGTGCGGGAGAGGATAACTTTGACCCTCCACCTCTCCTTACTTCCTGAATGCTGGGGTCCTCAGCATAAGCTTCCCTACCTGAGTTCCTTAGTCCTGGGCTTGGGATCCCGACTTCATTCATGGCAGGCAAGCACTGTCCACTAAGCTACATTACAGGCACTGAAGGGGTATCCTGGGCTAACCTCAGACTTGTGATCTTCATCATCTTTGGAGCATTTGTTTTTACCTGGGCATGTTCTACTTCAAGGATTCCATGATTTTTTTTTTTTTTCTTCGAGACAGGGTTTCTCTGTGTAGTTCGGGCTGTCCTGGAACTCACTTTGTAGACCAGGCTGGCCTTGAACTCAGAAATCCGCCTGCCTCTGCCTCCCAAGGGCTGGGATTAAAGGCGTGCGCCACCACGCCCGGCCCATGATTTTTTTTTTAAAGATTTATTTTATGTATTATGTGAGTACACTGTAGCTGTCTTCAGACACTCCAAAAGAGGGCGTCAGATCTCGTTGCAGATGGTTGTGAGCCACCATGTGGTTGCTGGGATTTGAACTCAGGACCTTCGGGAGAGCAGTCAGTGCTCTTAACCACTGAGCCGTCTCTCCAGCCTTGATTCCATGAGTTTTGCTATTTTTTTTCTTCTTTTTTAGTCCTAGTTTGTGGTGCAAACTTTTGTCCAGCCTCTTTCCACTGCTCCGAGGCTCCCTCCCTCCGTGGTTCCTGGAGGCGGCTCCTGGCAACCAGCCGAGGCCAGAACTCCGCCCTGCTGAGGTAGATGCTGGCTTAAATTCCTTAGGGTATATGCAAGGTTGTTAGAGTGACGAGTCTGAAATAGTTGAAACAATGTAATACATAGATAGACTAACTAGGTTTTTTTTTTTTTTTTTTTTTTGAGACAGTTTCCGTTTCTTGAACTTACTATGTAGCATTGAATGATCTCAAACCCCTGATCTTCTGCTTCTGCTAGGAATCCAGGCTAGCAGGCCAAGGTTTTACTTTGTTTCTTTTTGTATGTTTTGGAAGCTGCTAGTCTGGTCCCGGGGTTGGGAAACCGCAGCAGGGCCCTCTCCTTGGCTGTCGTTCAAGTTCGGTGATTGCCTGAGTGAGGGTCATCTCTCCTCCCTGTTAAAACCTGCGTACTGTTTCTCCTTAGAATACCTTTCGTTCTCTGAAAAATTCATACATGTATACAATGTATTTTGATCATATTCATCTCAAACTCCCACGTCTGCCCCCCCCATGGCCCCTCCCACCTCCAGGTCTTTAAAGAGTGCAGGCAGACAGCTGTGCACTCCAAGTCTACAGGTTTAGTCGTCCCTCTGCAATGCCCACAATGGAGGCTATTTCTACAACCCATTGTGACACCAGGCTGGCCTCTTCTGTATCTGCCCCCATGCTCCCTGTACCTATATGCTAGGTTAAGTACAAGGCTGGGTGGGGCAGTGGTAGTGTGTGCCTTTAATCCTAGCACTCAGGAGCCAGAGATAAGCGGATCTCTATAAGTTCAAGGACAGCTTAGTCCACATAGTAAGTTTCAGGACAGCCAAGGCTACACAGAGACCCTGCCTCAATAAAAGCACTTATATACGCATTATTTAATGCTAACATATGTATATGTTACTATCCCATTATAAAGGTGAGGCTTGCCAAGGTTAGTTTGCTTAAGTTAGAGGTTCTTGTGGGTTACAACCCCTTTGGGGACAAACAGCCCTTTCACAGGGGTCACCTAGGACTATTGTAAAACACATTTACATTATGATTCATAACAGTAGCAAAATTACAGATATAAAGTAGCAATGAAATAATTTATGATTGGGGGTGTCACAATAATATGAGGAACTGTATTAAAGGGTCACAACCTCAGGAAGGTTGATAACCATCAGCTTAAGTGGCAAAGCATGAATTGAAACCTGTTCACCTGCTCTAAGTTATAGTGTGGTTTTCTCTGAAATAGCCAGGATTTGCTCTGTCCCTAATGGGGTGTATTACCAAGCTTCGAGACTCTGCTTTCTTTCCTTCAGATTCTGGTTATTGATGTGGAACTCATCCCTGATGGGTAAATCAGAGAAAACACGATGTTTACGGTGACATCACCTGAAGTGTCTCCTGTCAGCCAGACTGTTGGCTTTTTTGTGTCTGATATTGCTTTGCAGAAGAATTAGGACCATATTGCCAAAGCAGGACAGGATGGTGGGGGAGGAGCTGAGGTCTAAATGGAGCCATGAGTTATTTTGAAATGAAAGACCAGCCTGGTCAGCTCTCTAATGCCCATTTAAAAAGCCCAGATGAACAATGCCGGGGCAATCAAAACAAAGTAATTATCTGAGAGACTTAGACACTATTTCTCTGTGGGCTGGGCTTGGAGGCCCAGGGCATTTTGACTTCATGAGTCTACCCCAAAGGAATCCTGAAATAAGATCAGTCACTGACAAGGCCCAGTTTCCCCATGACAAGCTTTTGGAGGACCCTGCTGATTTTTACTTTGGCAACTCCGGAAGCAGATGTGAAGTAGCAGTGGTTAGACTAGCCCAGGCTAGCCTAGCCTAGCCTAGGGAATGCAGAGCGGGTCCTCTGTTGCTACTGTTTGAGTCTGAACAGCTGTGGAGCCCAAGGCTGTGTACTTGTAGGTTGTAGCTGACACTTGTGTGTAGTCTGTCACTGGCTTTTTTTTTTTTTTTTTTTTTTTTTTTTTTTTTTTGAGACACTCACTATGCGGCCTTGGCTGTTTGGGAACTTGTTAAGTAGACCAGGCTGGCTCTGAACTCTGCCTCCTAAGTGCTAGACTAAAGGTGTGGGCCACAAAATGTCGCCCTTTATTTACATCCTTTTCCAAGGATTTCCCGTATTATTACTGTCTAATCAGACTACTCCTGGGAATAAAGAAATAGCTCTCAAGTGAGAACTAGAGGGTCAGATTGGATAGCGCCTACTTGGGGAAACCTGGCTTCCGGTGGGCTTAGGCGTCAGAAACTGCTTTTAGAGCTAGGAGGTACAGATTCTTAAAATTCTCAGGCCAAGAAGTGTATTCCCGGGCTGAACGAATGCAGCCAGTCGCCTTGTTGGGGCTTTGTATGGGTTTCTTCCCAAGTCCTTATGGGCATAAATGGCGGAGGTAATGTGGAATGCACGCAATGGAGCAGGGCTGGCACTTCCTATAGGGAAGCCGCGGCGCGAAAACAGATGTGAGTCTACACCGCGCTGTGAAAGTTGGTCCCTCACCCACCCACCCACACCCGTCCCCCACACACACCCCCACACACCCACACCCACCCCCACCCCCCGCTCCCGGAAAGGGCGGGTTTGCGAGATGGGCGGTCCGGTGGGTGGGATTTTATTTCCTGATAGTTTAAGGGGGTGGGGCTCAGGGTCTCCATGGAAACGGCTTCTACTCGCCAGTCTTGCTTGGAGGAGAACGGCCGGCCCGATGGACGCGGACAGTCTCCTGTTGTCGCTGGAGCTGGCGTCTGGCAGTGGGCAGGGACTCAGCCCGGACCGTCGGGCCTCGCTGCTCACGTCCCTTATGCTGGTGAAGCGTGATTACCGCTTCGCGCGGGTCCTTTTCTGGGGCCGCATCCTCGGCCTTGTCGCGGATTACTACATCGCACAGGGCCTGAGTGAGGACCAGCTCGCACCACGCAAGACGCTCTACAGGTGAGGCGACTCTGTGGCAGGTGAGACTGCAGGAGGACCCCGAAGGGTGGTGGGTGCCACTCTGGCTTGGGGAGGTGGGTGCTCCCAGGACCTACGCTGGAAGCACCTGTGGGTGGGGCTTGAGGAGGGAACTGGACAGTTGAAGAGCTTGGGGACTGGGATGTCACCCGGAACTGTGAGAGGGGTGGAGTGGGATGGGGGGAGTGGCCTGGGCAGGGTCCGAGGAGGCAACGTTGTCAACCTGGAGGAGCATGCTTGGACAAATCAGGCGCTCTGGGACTTGTACTGGAGCTGTTTAGAAACATCTCTCTTGGGAATGTGGGCTCTTCAGCGGGAGGTGCTCTTGGAAGCACAACACTTGTAAAATGGGGAAAGAACTGGGGGTGGGGCAGGATTCTGCAGTGTAAGCCTCTAGAACCATCCCAACCTCTTTCGGAGTTCCCCGGGGACGATGGGGGAGCTATCCAAGCTGGAGGTATCGGGGGACTTCATTTATCTACCCATGCATCAAACCGGAATTGAAGGAGGATCAGAGGTTCAAGGTCAGCCTCAAATATACAGGAAGTTTGAAGCCAGTCTGCGGATTTGGGGGCTGGAGACGTGTCTTAGTTTTTAAGAGCACTGGTACTCTTCTGAACAACTGGGGCTCAATCCCTAGCACCTACATGGACTTCAGAACTCTCTATAACTCCAGTCCCAAGGGATCCAACACTCTCTTCTAGCTTCTGAGGACACTGTACACATGAGGCACATGTGCATACGTGTAGGCAAAATACTCATACACACACAAAAAAAAGTTTAAAGACTCTGGCTTTAAAAAAAAAAAAAAAGCTAGAACTGAAGTATACCTAAAGTGAGGTCAAGAGTCCCTGGATTTTGGAGAACTAAGCTTGATCAGGAGCAGCCGCTCTGGGTTCTGAAAGGTGGCCCCTTCCCCACAGCAACCAGCTGGAGAAACCCTCCTGCACTCTGACTAAAGGCTTTCCATGTTTAGGGAAGAGACAGGAAGTAAACTGGACAGAGGCGGCAACCAATGGTCAGGAGAAGTCAAGTTTGAACTTTGTCCCTAGGCCACCAGGGAACACCAGTGGGATTATAAGCAAGCTATCTTCGAGGGCAGGAGATCTGGGAGTACATGTGGGTGGCCGTTTAGGGGTCTTTGGGGTGTCCAGAAGCAAGGGTCTGGAAGGGGGAAATGGCCGAGGGAGTGGAGATGGTGGGAAAGGTTTAAGAGAGACTGGCAGGCCAGACGGAGGTGTCGAAGAGTTCGAGGCTGGTCCATCCAACGGGTCAGCTAAGTGTTGTCACTGCTTACTATTGAGAATCGGGGCAGCAGGATCCGTCTCGAGCCTGTAATCCCAGCATTTGAGATTCTGAGACAGAAGGATTTCAAGGCCAGCCTGGGCTACAGTGGGAGACCCTACCTCAAATAACAAAACCACTCACAAGCAAAGAGACGACCCAACCCTAACGACAGGCAGAGTAACTGGTATGGGGTACCTGGAGTAAAGCATGATAAGGCATAAAAAGCACAGCCTGGGAGTCTACATTTGGGCTAGAGATAGACTCATTTGTGTAAGCATTTGTTGCGCCCCTACTATGTGCTAGGCACCAGGAATTCAGTCTGCCCTGAAAAGGCAGACAACACAAACTCTTGGTCTTTGTGAGGCTCCTGCGTGTATCTGGGTGCCAAATGCGAGGGATTCCTAAACAAGGCCAGACTAAACACGCCTGTACACGGCAGATGGTGTCAGGCACAAAGGGAGACAGACGGGGCGGAGTATTTTTTGTTTTTGTTTTCTCAAGACAGCATTTCTCTGTGTAGCCTAGGCTGTCCTGGAACTCCTGTAGAACAGGCTAGCCTCAAACTCAAGAGATCTGCCTGTCTCTGCCTACTGAGTGCTGGGATTAAAGGCTTACCCCACCATACGAACTCCCAAGTTGGAGTGGTATTTCAAATGAATGGTCAGGGGTGCTGTGCTGAGTAGTTTTTGTCAATGTGACACTTACTAGGGTCACCTGGCAAGAAGGAACCCCCATTGAGAAATTGCTTCCATCAGATTGCCTGTAGACAAGTCTGTTGGGAGCATTTTCCTGATTAATGACTAATGAGGCCAGCCCACCTGGACAGGTAGTAAGCGGGCCATGGGATACAAGCCGGTGAGTGGACTCCTCTATGGTTCCCAACTCTGCCCTTGTTTGAGTTCCCATCTGACGTGAAAGCCAAATGCGCTGGCTGTCCTGAAACTACGCTGTAGACCAGGCTGGCCTCAAACTTAGAGATCCACCTCCTTCTGTCTCCTGAGTGCTGGGATTAAAGGCGTGCACCACCACCACTCAGTTCCTGGGCAGGTTCTTGAGTGATGGGGGCAGTGAGGAAGGACGACCATCTCACTCCTCCTCCCCTAGGAACACAGGGTCTTGTGAGTCCCAGAGTGGCCTGGAACTCACTACATAGTAATTGATTTGAGATTCTCCATTTTATACTTCTCAAATGCTTGGGATTACAAGTGTGTTGTATATAAAAAACAGACAATAGGGCTGGAGAGATGGCTCAACGGTTAAGAGCACTGACTGCTCTTCCGAAGGTCCTGAGTTCGAATCCCAGCAACCACATGGTGGCTCACAACCATCTGTAATGAGATCTGATACCCTCTTCTGGTGTATCTGAAAACAACTACAGTGTACTTACATATAATAATAAATAAATCTTAAAAAAAAAAAAACAAAAACAGACAATACCTTTTTTGTGGTGGTGACCGAATCCGTAATTGGACAAAATTCAGCTTCCAGAGAGACACATCTGGAACGTCACAGTCCAGATGTCTTTAATCCAGCATTAAGTAGCCAGGATCCGGACTGGCTCTGTTACAGCGTGGCAACTTGACAGGGCTGTCCAGTGGAAAGTAAGCCTTGCACTGACCTTGGCTCTAGCTCTGGCTAGTGACCTGCGCTGGGACTCGTTCATCCGCTCCTGAGCAGGGGCAGCCAGCAGCACCCCCGGGCTGGGTCTCTAAGCTGCTGCAGCTAAGGTGGCCACTTTAGGGGCATTGCGATGCACTTTAGACTTATAAACATCTTAAACTTAACTGGGTGGGTACTTTTATGTTGACTTAACATAAACTAAAGTCATGTAAGAGGAGGAAACTCGATTGAGAAAATGCCTTCATAATGTCAGGCTCGAAGGCAAACCTGTAGGGCATTTTGTTAGCTATTGATAAACGGGAGGGCCCAGACTATTGTGGGCGGGGCCACCCCTAAGTTGGCGGTCCTGAGCAAGCCATGAGGATAAGTCAGAGATCAGCGCCCCTCCATGGCCTCTGCATCAGCTCCTGCCTCCAGGTTCCTGCCCTCTGACATTCCTGTCCTGACTTCCTTCAAGGATGACCGATGATATGCATTTGTAAACCAAATCAACCCTTTCCTCCCCAGATTGCTTTGGTCCTGATGTTCCATCACAGCAATAGTAACCCTAACTAGGACAATTACCATGGGCTTACTGAAGTCCTGGTCTTATGGAGGTCAGAGTGGACTCAGACCTAATAAGCAACTGAGTATGTAGCAGCTAAAATTTAAAAGTCTCAATGGCTTTACTTGAAAAATAAATAAGGAAATCAAAATCATGCTAAGAGAGAGCTAGGGCTTCTGGTGGCTGTGGATTTTGCTGCTAATGGAAGATGGCCTCTTTCTGAAGTCAGGTGCATCCTAGGAACTTGGGCCTTCCTCGTATTACTGTGTGAGCAACTGTCAATTGATTAGACAAACAGGGGCCCCCAAACCAGCACATTGTGTAGTAAGGAGAGAGTGTTGGCTGGGCAGGGTGACACACAGCCTGCCATGGCGTCAGCTCCTCTCGATGCTGAACCAGGGGACCACTAGGACTCAAGTCCCAGATCAGTCTGCGCAGGATATTGATATGTATGTATGTGTGTATGAGCGTGTGTGTGTGTGTGTGTGTGTGTGTGTGTGTGTGTGTCTGTGTGTGTGTGTGTGTCTGTGTGTCTGTGTGTGTGTGTGAGAGAGAGATAGAGAGAGAGAGAGAGACAGACAGACAGACAGACAGACAGAGAGCACGAGAACCTGTGTACCGTGCCCAGTGCAGCTTGCAGGAGGTGGTTCTCTTCCTATCCCTTGGACTCCAGGGATTGAGCTCAGCAGCCAAGCCTGGTGGCAGGTGTCTTTACCTGCTGGCCCACCTCGATAGCCCTCCCCGCCTCATTAAAATGTTCTAAGGGACCGGCCGGATGGGTCAGCAGTTAGGAATACTAGCTGTTCCTCCACAAGACCCAAGTTTGGTTTCCAGTGCTCATGTCAAACAGCTTAAAACTGCCTGTAACTCCAGTCCCTGGGGATCCAGTCATGTCCCATGTCTCATAGGCATGCACACAGACAGACATACTTATTAAACATGGCTCCTCTGGAAGAATAGCAAGCACTCTTAGGTGCCGAGCCATCTCTCCAGCCCCTGACCCACTGTATATATATGTATATACGACATATATTATATAAAATATTTTTATATATTTTAAAATGTATTTTATATGCATGGGTGTTGTCTTAATTTGGGTTTTAATGCTGTGAAGCGACAGCTTGAGCAAGACAAGTCTTATAAAGGACAGCATTTAATTGGGGCTGACTTACAGGTTCAGAGGGTCAGTCCGTTATCACCATGGCGGGAAGCACAGCAGCATCGAAGCAGGCACAGGGCTGAGAAGGAGCTGAGGGGTCCACATCGTGATCCAAAGGCAGCAGGAGAGACTCTCTCTTCCACCCTGGGCAGAGCTTAAGCATAGGACCTCAAAGCCCACCCCCACCGCGATGCACTTCCTCCAACATGTCCTAATAGTAGGGCTTCCCAGGGACAAGCATACGCAAACCACTACAGGTATTCTGCCTGCGTGTCTGCCTGTACGCCATGTGTGTACCTGGTGTTTACAGAGGCCAGAAGAGGGCATCAGGTCTTCTGGAACTGGAGTTACAGACAGCAGTGAGCCACCATTTCGGTGCTGGGGACCAAACCCGTGTCCCCTGGGAGAACAGCAAGTGCCTCTAACTGCCATGTCTCCAGCTCCCAAAATAGAATGGTTTAAGGAGAGTGAAAACTACATTAGGCTGAATGTATCAACTGTTACCACTAACACCTTGAAGGGTCCTGGGATGAAGGTGTTCTCAAAGCCCTTGGCTGCTCGACCCTGTGGAAAGGGAAGGCAGCGGCGGGAGCAGGGCATGAGAAGGACTGGAGTCCGGCGTGACTGGTGTCATTGGCAGCCTGAACTGCACAGAGTGGAGCCTCTTGCCCCCGGCCACAGAGGAGATGGCAGTGCAGACGTCTGTGGTGAGCGGCCGCTTCATGGGTGACCCTTCACACGAGTATGAGCACACCGAGCTCCAGAAGGTCAACGAAGGTGAGAAGGTCTTTGATGAAGAAGTGGTGGTAAGTGCAGGGCGGGGAGGGGGGGTGCAGGGCTGTGTGTGTCTGTGAATGCAGGGGTGTGTGTGTGTGTGTGTGTGTGTGTGTGTGTGTGTGTGTCTGAGTGCAGGGCTGTGTGTGTGTGTGTGTGTGTGTGTGTGTGTGCAAGGCTCTGTGTGTGTGTGTGTGAGTGCAGGGCTGTGTGTATGTGTGTGTGTGTGTGTGTGTGTGTGTGTGTCTGTGTGAGTGCAGGGCTGTTTGTATGTGTCTGTACGTGCGTGTGTGCGTGTGCGCGCACGCGCGCGCGCGGCCCAAGAGTCTGAACAAATGTCAGTCACGGCTGAGGGTCGATGGGAGAATGTGTGAGGACCACAGACTAAGCCCCAGCATCCCCCCCCACACACACAGCCCCACAAAGCCAAACCCAAATCAACACAAGAACAGAGTGTTCCAGGGCTGGAGAGATGTTCGGCGGTTGAGAGCCCTGGCTGCTCTTTCAGAGGATCTGAATTCCATTCCCAGCACCCATATGGAAGCTTACAACTGCCTGTAACTCTAATTCCAAGGGATCCAGTGTCCTTTTCTGACCTCTGTGGGCTCCAGGCACACAAGCAGTACACAGACATACGTGCAAGCAAAACACTCGCACACATGATCCTAGCCCGGAAGAAACGAAGATTGTCTATGGTCATGGCAGTCACCATTGCCCAGGTGTGCACTGAGTCCCCGGGGAGCTAGAGCCTCTGCTGCTGCGCCTCTGCCTGTCCTGACAGTGCTGCATTACCATCGGGGTGAAGAGGACACTGGGGTTAGTGGCTAAGATCATCTGAGGGCCGGGCGAAGAGAGCGGATGGTCAGTTCTTGTAAAGGCTGACTTCCCATGGGGCTGGAGAGAGGGCGCCGAGCCACGTCCTGTGGACTAGGAATGTGTATACATGTACATATTGTTATTGCTATCATCATTGTTATTGTTATTTTGGTTTTTTAAAGACAGAGTTTCTCAGTGTAGCCCTGGCTGTCCTGGAACTCACTCTGTAGACCAGGATGGCCTTGAACTCAGAAATCCGCCTGCCTCTGCCTCCCAAGTGCTGGGATTACAGGCGAGAGCTAGCACTGCCCGGCTTTTGTTATTAATTGTTGTTGTTGTTATTACTGTTTAACAGTGCTGGGGATCAAAACTAGGTCTTCTGCCATTGAAGTTCATTTGTTTATTTTTTGTGTGGGGTCGGGCTGTCCCATGGAGGTCAGAGGACAACTTGTGGGGCTCAGTTCCTTCTTCTCATGTAAGTTCTAAAGCTTGACATCCGGTCATTAGGCTTGGTGGCAAGCACCATTTCCCACAGCGCCATCTGGCCAGCCCTTTTGGACTAATCTTAATTTTACCAGATCATACACCACATGGTTCCTGAGTCATAGGCACTAAAAGAAATGTAATAAAATCTCCTTTCTTCCCCTCTTCTAGGGGACATTATGTAACGGTTTAGCACGTGTCCCTGTCTGGTCCAGATCCTCCTTCTGCCTCAGCAGCTTCATCCTGGCCCAGGAGCTCCAAGGGCACAATCACAGGCCTGGCATCCCAAGCCCGCATTTCCCCATGATCCTTGACAATCCCACTCCATTTTGAAGACTGGAATGCTATATCCGTTATCAGTGCCAAGTAAGCCCCTGTGTATCCTTTTAAACAAAAATTTAAAATGGCAGTGTAGGGCTGTAAAGCTGGCTGAGCTGTTCAAAGCCCTTGCTACTCTTGCAGAAGAGCTGGCTCAGTCTTAGACACCCCCCCCCCCGCGGTGGCTCATGAGTGGCTACAGCCCTAGTTCCAGGGGCCCCAACATGACACACTCTTCCGACGTCTGTGGGCAACAGACATATGCATGGTCCACAAACATGCATGCAGGCAAAACACCCATATGCACAAAGTAATACAACACGATAAATTAAAAAAATATAAACTGGCAGGGTGGTAAGCCCACAGCCCTGTACACCGCCCCTTTTATGACAACTTATCTTTCAGAGACCTTTCCGTATCAGCACCCCAGCCAGCCACCCGACTTTGTGTGCCAGTGTGTAAATGTTCTGTGTTTAAACAATATCTGATTCATGGAAAGTAGCTTCCAGGTTTCAGCTCTGACAAGCAGGTCGTGCCAAGTGGCCTTGGACTGACGTCACTTCCAACGTGTGCACTCTTTATCTAAAGGGCCAGTTTCTAGAAATGTCACAGGGGTCAACAAGGAAGGAGCCCATGTTCTGAAGCTAAGCCGAATGAGAATTCAAAACGCCGGCCTTGCGTCTGAACATGGGCGATGCTAAGGTCTGGGTCTAGGCTGTCTCAGGGGCAGCCTCATCTCCCACCTGATAAATGCACTTCCTGAGTCTCTCCGGTCTCTCTCTGTATAGCTAGTGTCTTAGTCAGGGTTTCTATTCCTGCACAAACATCATGACCAAGAAGCAAGTTGGGGAGGAAAGGGTTTATTCAGCTTACACTTCTACACACAGCTGTTCATTACCAAAAGAAGTCAGGACTGGAACACCAAGCAGGTCAGGAAGCAGGAGCTGATGCAGAGGCCAGGGAGGGATGTTCCTTACTGGCTTGCTTCCCCTGGCTTGCTCAGCCTGTTCTCTTATAGAACCCAAGAATACCAGCCCAGAGATGGCACCACCCACAAGGGTCCTTCCCACTTGATCACTAATTGAGAAAAATGCCCCACACCTGGATCTCATGGAGGCACTTCCCCAACTGAAGCTCCTTTCTCTGTGATAACTCCAGCCTGTGTCAAGTTGACACACAGAACCAGCCAGTACAGCTAGGGTGGCTATATTTACTCTTGCAGGCTTGTGCCGAGTCACGGGGGCAGCATTCATGGCTCCAGGGCCGGGGGATGTTCTGAATGTTAGTTTCTGCCCCTGCCCCCTTGCCAGTCCGGCGTTAGGTGGCTCTGTGAGTTCAGATGTTCCGAGTCCACAGGCTTCCGTGTCAAGCTCAGCTTGCTCTCTTGTCCTTTCTTTCTGCTGCACTCTGATGGGAACTGCAGTGGACATCATCTGTGTAAGGTCTGACAACCTGATGGGGAAATGCTTGGTGATGTCAGGCCTAAACTGTGATCCCAATCTTACTTTATTTTTTTAAAAGATTTATTTACTAGCCAGGCGTGGTGATGCACGCCTGTAATCCCAGCACTTGGGAGGCAGAGGCAGGTGGATTTCTGAGTTCGAGGCCAGCCTGGTCTACAGAGTGAGTTCCAGGACAGCCAGAGCTACACAGAGAAACCCTGTCTCGAAAAACAAAACAAAACAAAAGTGTACTATATGTGAGTACACTGTAGCTGTCTTCAGACATTCCAGAAGAAGACGTCAGATCTCATTACAGATGGTTGTGAGCCATCATGTGGTTGCTGGGATTTGAACTCAGGACCTTTGGAAGAGCAGTCAGGGCTCTTAACTGCTGAGTCATCTCTCCAGCCCCCCAATTTTACTTTAAATATATGCATTAAAATAAAGAATAGAAGGAAGCATATCAATATGTTAATGACTGGGAGATAGGATAATTAGTTTTAATCCCTTCAATATGTTTTTCTATATTATCCAACTAATGTACAGTGAACATGATTATGTTCATATATATGAAAAATACATATACATATATATATACTCATATAATTTATTTTTAATTTTTTAGTGTTTTTGTGTGTGTGTTTTGGTAAGTATGCGCCACGGACTAAGTAAGGAGGCTGGAGGATGACTTTAGAGAGTCAGTTCCCACACCTTGCACTTTACAGAACAAAATCTGCTTACTTTGTGTGTATGAGTGTTTTGCCTTAATGACTGTGCATCTTGTGAGCAGGCTGTGTGTGATCCCTGGGGCTGGAGTGAGTTGTGGATGCTGGGAATCAGACCCAGAGCAGCCCGCAGGGCAGCCCGCAGAGCAGCCGGTGCGCTCCGCCTCCGAGCCATGTCTCCAGCCCACTTCCCCTTGTTCTTCCTTTAAAGCAAGGTCTCTGTAGTTTCTGTAGCGTGTTATTTACTCTAGGCTAGCCGTCCCCTGAACTGGGTCATTCTACCTTTACCTTCCACCTCACCATAGGAATGCTGGGATTACAGATGTGTATCCCTGTATCCAGGTATCCTGCTTTTTTATATTTGTTCCAGGTTCAGATAATCAGGCTTGCAAGAGGCTGGCCATTACTTTGCTGTGTAGCTAAGGGTGAACCTGACCTGGTTTATGGGGTCGGGAGGATTGGACCCCAGGCCTTGGAGAAGTTAAGCAGGCATCCTTCCCACTGCACTCAAAGCTCCCCTGCTTTCCTAACTTGTTTTCTTAGAGACAGGATCTTATGTAGCTCTCGGTGGCCTGAAGTTCTGTATGTAAATAAGGTCCTTGTGCCTCCACCCTCCTGAGAGTTAAGGTTACAGGTGTGTACCAGCATAGGTGATGTGGGGGATTTGAACCCAGAGCACTGCATACACTAGGCAAGAACTACACTGACTGCCTTCGTTGTTGTTGTTTTCTTGCTCCATATTTTCAAAGGCAGAATGAAGAGCCTTTAGCATGCTGACTCAGTGGCAGATCTCTGGAAGGGACCATAGCAAACTTATCATGGTGGCTGCAGGAGAGAGAGAGAGAGAGAGAGAGAGAGAGAGAGAGAGAGAGAGAGAGAGAGAGAGAGAGAGAGAGAGAGAGAGAGAGAGGCATATGCATACTCAGCACAAGCCAGGTCCCAGGCCGCTGAGGTGGGGAAAAGAATCGGCCATGCAAGCCAGGCGGTGGTGGCGCACGCCTTTAATCCCAGCACTTGGGAGGCGGAGGCAGGTGGATTTCTGAGTTCGAGGCCAGCCTGGTCTACCAAGTGAGTTCCAGGACAGCCGGAGCACACAGAGAAACCCTGTCTCGAAAAACCAAAAAAAAAAAAAAAAAAAAAAAAAAAAAAAAAGAATCGGCCATGCAGAGTTTCATTTTGAACCTCAGGTGAGCAGGCACAGTGTCCTGCCAGGAAGCTCCTCTTCTGTCTCCTCAGGTCCAAATCAAGGAAGAGTCTCGTTTGGTGTCCATCATTGACCAGATTGACAAGGCTGTAGCCATCATCCCTCGAGGCGCCCTCTTCAAGACGCCTTTTGGAGTCACCCACGTCAACCGGAC
The DNA here is from genome assembly GCA_964023405.1 of Apodemus agrarius. Lineage (NCBI taxonomy): Eukaryota > Metazoa > Chordata > Mammalia > Rodentia > Muridae > Apodemus > Apodemus agrarius. The sequence continues at coordinate 33,281,693 of OZ030014.1, read as the reverse complement.
CTTTGAAGGTGAGGTCCCTGAGGAGTCTCTCAGCAGGAGATCCTAAGACCCAGTTTAATATGTCTTCTCGGGAGCAGGGGCATCTGCCCGCCCTGGAGAAGAGTGGCTGGTCCACAGCTGGGGAGGATGGGCTTCTGGGCGGCTGCTGGTGGCTGGCTGGTGGCCCAGTTTCAGTCCACTGCTGTGAACAGTGCCCCGACCAAAAGTAGCAGAACGAAAGGGAGGGTACTGTCCATCTTAGCAGGAGCTTGAAACAGCTCGAGGCACATCCCGGTAAGAGCAGAGAAATGAGCGCTCTCTCTCTCTCTCTCTCTCTCTCTCTCTCTCTCTCTCTCTCTCTCACACACACACACACACACACACACACACACACACACACACACACACTTATGTGCTTGCTTACTTTAAGTGCTGCTAGCTTTCTTTACTCCTATACCCCCCTCAGGGCTCCCTGCCTGGGGACTAGTACCGCCCACAGTGGGCTGGGTCTTCCCACATCAATCAACAATGGATATAATTCCCCACAGACATGCCTACTGGCTAACTCGCTCTAGACTAGTGGTTCTCAACCTCCCTAATGCTGCAACCCTTTAATACAGTTCCGCATGTGATGGTGACTCCCAACCATAAAATTATTTTTGTTGCTACTTCATAACTGTGATTTTGCCACTGCTATGAATTGTAATATAAATATCTGAGATGTGAGATATCGGATATGCGACCCCTGTGAAAGGGTCATTAGATCCCACTGGGTGGAGACCCACAGGTTGTGAAACACTGCTCTCTGTACTTATTTTTTTTAAGTATTTTTTAAAATATTTATTTATTTCATGTATACAACTGTACTGTCGCTGTCTTCAGAAACACCTGAAGAGTGCATCAGATCTCATTACAGATGGTTGCGGCCACCATGTGGTTGCTGGGATTTGAACTCAGAACCTCTGGAAGAGCAGTCAGTGCTCTTAACCACTGAGCCATCTTTCCAGCCCCCCTCTCAATATTTCTTCATTAAGACCCTCCCAGCACTTTAAAGGCGTTGACAATTTTATGTTTTTTTTTTTTTTTTTTTTTTTTTTTTTTTAAGGAATAGAGACTAAAACATGTATTTTTTTTCTTAGTGATATATACTTTGTCTTAGGGAATAAATACATAGAAACAGAAAATAAGAGGAAATCTTTGTGAGTTCAAACCAGCCAGAGCTACATAATGAGACTCTGTCTCAAAAAAAAAAATATATATATATATATACATATATACATACATATATATATATATATATATATACACACACACATATACATATATATAAATAAAATGAAAAAACAAGCAAGCAGCCGGGCGTGGTGACACATGCCTGTAATCCCAGCACTTGGGAGGCAGAGGCAGGCAGATTTCTGAGTTCGAGGCCAGCCTGGTCTACAGAGTGAGTTTCAGGACAGCCAGGACTACACAGAGAAACCCTGTCTTGACAAACCAAAACCAAAACCAAAAAAAAAAAAAAAAAAAAAAAGAAAAAAGAAAAAAAAAGAAAAGAAAAAAGAAAAAATAAGCAAACTAGCAAGCAAACTCGTTCGCCAGTCAGTTCACAGTTGTGCCCAGTTGACAGTTCAGAGATTTCCTGCATCACACTGCATCGGGGTTTCCTGCATCACACTGCATCGGGGATCGGGGTTACCTGCTTTTTCCATGGCCCCTCCTTGCCCCTCTTTCAGAGGTCAGGGTCAAGTATGGGGGAAGGGGATGAGCTCCATTTTCTGGCTTGGGTCATCTGTCTGGTGGACAGAACCTTGCTCTCCATCTCCCTTTGACAGCCGTGCAGGGAGAGAGGCGCCCCGGGCTTGGGGTAACTGTCCTCCGCCCACCTCCTCTTCCCAGGCCTGCCCCTGACTGAGGTCAGGAAACTCAGCTCCTACTTCCACTTCAGGGAGGCTATTGATCTGAAGAACAAGACCTTGCTTGAGAAGTCGGACTTGGAGCCCTCGCTGGACTTCCTGGACTCCCTGGAGTATGACATCCCCAGAGGTAACAAACGGGCCATTAGCTTCAGGGTGCAGGACTGGCCTTCTGGTCAGAACAGCATATCCTCCACGCCACTTCCTTCTCTAAGGCTGGGGCCGAGAGCCTGGACTGGCATTGGTGGCTCACTGGTGACCTCTTGACCTCTTGAGGCTCTTCACCAGAGCCTGGTCTTAAGTGGGGAGCAGGGAAGTAAAGAGACTCAGTGTCTCCGGAGATATTAGCAGATTGTTGTTGTCATTTTTAATATACTTTGGAGCTTTTTTTTTTTCCAACCAGTTTTTTTTTGTTGTTGTTGTTTGGGTTTTTGTTTTTGTTTTTTTTGGGACAGGGTTTTTTCTGTGTAGCCCTGGCTGTCCTGGAACTCACTCTGTAGACCAGGCTGGCCTTGAACTCAGAAATCTGCCTGCCTCTGCCTCCCAAGTGCTGGGATTACAGGTGTGCGCCACCATGCCCGGCTTCCAACCAGTTTTTAATGTATTTTGTTTTTTTGTTTGTTTTTGTCTGTTTTGCTTTTTTTTTTTTTTTTTTGGTTTTTCGAGACAGGGTTTCTCTGTGTAGCCCTGGCTGTCCTGGAACTCACTCTGTAGACCAGGCTGGCCTCGAACTCTGAAATCCGCCTGCCTCTGCCTCCCAAGTGCTGGGATTACAGGTGTGCGCCACCATGCCCGGCTTCCAACCAGTTTTTAATGTATTTTGTTTTTTTGTTTGTTTTTGTCTGTTTTGCTTTTTTTGAGACAGGGTTTCTCTGTGTAGCCCTGGCTGTCCTGGAACTCATTCTGTAGACCAGACTGGCCTGGGACTCAGAAATCCGCCTGCCTCTGTCTCCCAAGTGCTGGGGTCAAAGGTGTGCGCCACCACTGCCCGGCCAATGGTTATTTTGAAGTAAAAAATGTTTGATGGATTTGTTTGTGTGGGCATGTCATAACACGTGTGGAGGTCAGAGGACAACTTGTGGGAGTCAGTTTTCTCCTTCCACCCCGTGGGCTCCAGGAATCTAACTCAGGTGGTCAGGCTTGGCTGTAAGCACCTTAACCAATACGCTACCTTGCTCCCCACACTATTTTAAGTTAAAAACCATATTTTTATTTTCTTTAATGGATAAAATTATATTTATCATGAACACTGTGTGTGTGTGTGTGTGTGTGTGTGTGTGTATGTATGTATATATACATATATATTTCAGTCTAGCTAACAAATGCATTGCTTCAGATAGTTTTTCCCCCCCAAGGAGCACACTTGTCTGCTATTGCATTTCCCAGGAGTATAATATAAAGCTGACTGTGGTGGTGCTGACCTGTAAACCCAGGACTCAGATGCCTGGACTCAAGTGCACAACCCTATCTCAAATATGCCTGCGTTTATATGTCTAAATCCATATATGTCTACATCCGTATATGTTTATCATTAACTACAGTTTACTGTGTTTTACGTTAGGCGTTTTAGATTTCTTTCTCCTCTCTAGCGTCATTCTATTTCCTGTGTCCTTTGATGACATAACTATATTTCCTGACATCTAACCCACTTTGGTAACAGCCATCCTCCTCTTCCTCTTCTTGGAGACAAGATGTCATTATGTAGCAGGAGGATCAGAGGTGTAATGTCATCCTTCTACATAGTAAATTCTAGGTCAGCTGAGCTACATGAAACATTATTATTATTATTATTATTATTATTATTATTATTTTGAGGCAGGGTTTCTCCATGCAGCCCTGGTTGTCCTGGAACACACTCTATAGACCAGGCTGGCCTCGAATATGTAGAGCCCTACCTGCTTCTGCCTCCCGAGCCCTGGGATTAAAGGCACATGCCATCCACTCAGCCAAAAAAAACAATTATGTATATATATTTCCAGGCCCAGGAGTTTCTGGAAAGCTTTGGCAGGAAGAGTTGAGGAGGCTTAGAGGAAGGCCAGTGATCAGAAGGCCATGTGCACAGGTGGAGAGAGGAGGAGCAAGCAAGCCCTTGGGACCCTGCTTAGGACCACCAACAGTGCCAGGGACGATGGCCCTGGGCTGCTGGGTTCCAGCACATGGAGGCCCCGAGCCAAGTGACCTTGAGTGTGGGCAGGTGGGTGGCTCCTGGGATCAGTTGGCAACAGGAGGAAAATGACTAGGGCTGGGATGGGTCTCCCTTATCAGACATACTGTGGTTTCCTTCCAGACTCTTCTAGTGAGTGAGCCGATGAGCTGCTGGGTGGCTCTCCTGCCTGGAGATGCAGCGGTGATGACTTGTGCAGATTCCGGGACTAGAACCCCTGGCGGAGCCTCCTGGGATACGTGCCTGGCTAGAGGGGTGGAGTCTGTAGTTCTTTAGCTCTTTCTACTTAGGGAGGAACATTGCTTTCTGAGTCTGAAGCAGTCATTCAAGATGCCTCTGAGCAGGTGTGGTTGAAGTGGGCCTTGTCCTGGGGTCTCTGCTCCCTGTGCCCACAGCGATAAGCCGGAGCTCACAGCTTCTCTCTGAACAAGCGACCTTTGGTGGAAGAGAAGGGCGGGGGATATTGCCTGAGACCAATATCTTGGCAAAGAGCGGCCGTGTACTGTCCTGGGATGGGACGTTTTGTGGAGATGGATCCCCGGCAAGCTTGTCCTCCTGAGGGGTGCCGAGGCTTCTCTGCATGTGGGCGCGCACCGGAAGACAGGTGGAGCAGTAGGCTGGGCAGCCGGCTTCCTCACTGGGACAGCGCCATTCAATACTCTTAACCTTTTTGCCGGCCCTGTCAGCAGAGCATGGGGCAGCTGCTGCGTGCCAAGCCCTTTTGGTGCCCTTGGGATGAGAAAGACAACTCTTGTGTCAGGAAGGTTTGAGAGCAACCAAGAGAAGCTGAAAAAGACTGAAGTGATACTGGAAGATGTGGGGGGTTGGGGGGCGCACAGAGGAGTGGGCAGCAGAGGCAGCCTGTGGCCGGGTCCCAAAAACAGAGTACTCAGTGCAATGCCCAGTTTGGGCACCAGAGGGCAGCAAGAGTCCTGCAGCCAAGAAAATGACCTTTAAAAGCTGCTGGTTAGTGAGAACAGAGGCCTAAAGAGAACGGGCACTGCGGTATGAGCCGTCTGGGGTATGTGCAGATGGCTCCTAAGTCTTTAGGAGTGACCAGGGGCCCTGCCCCTACTCCATTGCTTATTTATATGGGAGGTTGACACCAGGGGTGTCCCTTTCCCTCGGTCCCTGCTCTGGGAGGGCTGACTCTACCTTGTAAAGAGAATGGTAGCATTCTGCAGTCATTTTTTTTTTTTTAATGACTCTACCTTGTAAAGAGAATGGTAGCATTCTGCAGTCATTTTTTTTTTTAATTTCATTGTTATGTGTATGGGTATTTTGTTTGCATGCTTATCTGTGTACCACATGTATGCCTGGTGCCCACAGAGGCCACTATAGTGCTGGTGTTAGCTGGTTATAAGCCATCACGTAGATGCTGGGAATCAAACCTGAGTCCTCTTAAAGAACAGCCAGTGCTCTTAGCTGGTGAGCCATCTTCCCAGTCCTTCCTGGCTATTGCTTCATGTGATGAGGTTTAGGGGTGGAGGCTTCCGCTACCTGCTGCTCCTCAACAGCCTGATCTGAGCCTGGCCCTTACTTTCCCTTACAGTAAGGGAGGCAGGAGAATGAAGTCCATTCCAGCCTAGGGCCCCATGCTGGGGAGGTGGGTAAGATCCTGGCATTGGGAAACCTGGGAGGACCTCCTGCCAATTGCATAGGGTCACCTGCTGAGTTCCAGGGCTGATTGATCTTCTCCCCAGTCTCAATCACAGGTATTCTGGAGAGGAAGCCAGGTCTGAGGAGACCTGGGGCACTGAACTGAACCACCAGACTGTTACCTCAACGGGCTACCACAGCTGTCTGGGCCTAGTTTTCCATATTTGCAGTTGAGATAGAAGTGAAGGTGACAGGTACCCACTGTGTGTCTGCTGACAGGAGGAGGAGAGGAGGGAAGAGAGAGCACAGTGTGTGTGTGTGTGTGTGTGTGTGTGTGTGATAGAGAGAGAGAGAGAGAGAGAGAGAGAGAGAGAGAGAGAGAGAGAGAGAGTCCTCTGGATGATGAGCTGACTGAACCAGGGAGGTTGAGAGGACAGGAGCATGCCGGGAATGCATGGGAAGGTGGAGAGGCTGGCCCCTGGCACGCTGCAACTCAGCTAGTACCCTTTGGCCTGCTTGGCCCTGCCCTCCTTGGCTTCTGTATATATATTTTTAACTTCCGCACAGCTTATCTGTGTTGCTGGGCTTTGGTTACTCACGCCAGCCTCTACTCCCATCTACTTGAAGCATGAGGTGAACAGATATTCCCCCATGCTGTTGGTTGAATCGATAGGTATCTGGGTGCAGTGGGGTTAGGGATAGACCCTAAGCTCTTTTCCCAGGCTAGTGCTTGGGTGAGGGAATCCGCAAGCCAGCCTCCCTGGGTGGGCAGAGCAATCAGAGTCGTCTGGTCTTGCTTATCTCGTGGAGGCTGTGTAGCTGTGGCCTCCAAGGGCAAGGAGGGATTAGGTTTCTGTAGAAAGCTGTCCAAATGATGCTCTGGCCCCGGGAATGTGACTAAGGCTAGAGAACTGTATGTTTCTGGGTCTATTTTTTGCCAAGGATCAAACCCAGGGGCCCTGGGACCCTCTTCTGTCATACTCCATCCTTGTGACCAAGAAAGCCACCAAGGTTCTCAGGTGCCCAAAGGACCTGAGAACTGGCTAGGTGTTGTGCCAGCCAGGGCCTGTTTCACCTGATGTTCTGATTCCTTGATGGTGGCACTGTGATGGTGGCTTAGAGCAAGCGATAAGCCCACGGTGGAGCCGTCGCGTCACTGTCTCATTGCCTGTGCATGGCTGAGTCAGGACCAGGGGCAGCAGACCTCCATGCTTCCAGAAAGCTCTGGCTTTGACCTGGGCAGGCAGCTAGCACACGGGGATATACTTCTTTGCTGCAGGGTGGCCCCGAAGGGTGGAGGCTGAGTCGTGAGGCTGCTGGGTGTGGGGAGGCCAGGGTGGGCCACGGCTGGAGGTAGGATGCGGGAAGCGCGAGTGGTGGGAGCCAGCACCGGGCTCAGCTGGCAGCTGATGAAGGCACCACAGCCCTCCGAGCATAACTGGTTGGTCCTGTACCAAAACCTTCAAAAGTTATTTGCCTTCCTGGCAGGGCCCAGAGCAGGGCTGTGGCTGGTTTGGGGGAGAGGCCTCGGTGCGCAGGGGAATAGAAGCCCAGATCTGCATCCAGAGGCGATTTTCCCAGGCTTCTTCCTCCCACACAGCGGCTCCCTCCCTTGGAGCTGGATCAGGCCCTTCCAGCCAAGTCATCCTGACTGCACAGCTCAGCCTGCTCTGAGCCTTCTTGGGGCACGGGGTAGGCTGGGCCCGGCAGCTGAGGTCTCCTCCTACCAGGCATGGCTCCTCCCATCCCTGCTGGGAGGACCACTGAGGTGGAGGCCTGAGATGGCCCAAGTCAGCTTGAGTCCCTGGTTGTCTCCTCCATCTTAGAGCAGAGGCTCAGGGTCAGAGATTTACCTGGAGCGCGGACGGAGGCTCGCCATCTGAGGTCCCCAAGTCCTGGCTTGTGTCTCACCTGGTGGCACCTCAGTGCTAGCCCTCAGCTGCCTGTCGTTCCAGGGTCTTGGAGCATCCAGATGGAGAGGGGCAACTCACTGGTGGTGCTGCGCAGCCTGCTCTGGCCAGGCCTCACCTTCTACCATGCCCCCCGCACCAAGAACTACGGCTACATCTACGTGGGCACGGGCGAGAAGAACATGGACCTGCCCTTCATGCTGTAGGAAGGCAGGCTGGAGATGGCTGCGGAGTCGAAACACTATTTCATAAAGTTCAACCACTGGGCCTGCTTGGTCTGTCTTGATTTTTGTCATCTTGTCCCTCTGGAATCTAGTCACCTGGCTCTGAAAGGCCATGAAATGTAACTGAACCAGGAGGCAGAGCCTGGAGTGAGCTGATGAAGGAGACGCGGGGGCGGGAAGGGGAGGCTGCAGGCCTGCTCAAGTTCCCGGATTCAACTGAAAGCTGCTAGTAACTGAGTCACTAGGCCCCAACCCCAGTGCGGTGCCCATCAGCAGATGTTGGGGCCTGTGTGGCACATGGACCTGGCCCAGGTACCTCCCTCAGGGCCCACGAGGCAGTTCTGTACCCTGCACAGACCCACACTTCTAAGCACTGACCACATGGGGGAAGCCCAGAGCCCGCTTTATTAAATTCCCTGGGTGAGTCTCCTGCCCCTGCTCTGACCTTGGCCCCAGCCAGTCAGAAGACCACAGTGGCCAGGAGATCCAGCTCCTGGCTGCCCCGGCTCCTGACGCTGCAGGTGCACAGATCCAAGGAACAGAGTTAGCTCGCTGTGCTGTCTGTGAGGCCAGCGGTTCAGGGGAGGGGCGAGGACGTCGGCGGGGCTCTAGTCAGGTCTTCAGCAGCGTCGCTCCAGCTAATGCATCAGCTTCAGAGGCCTTCTGGAGTAGCAGACATTGTCTTTCAGGAGTGGAGACCCCACGGCCATCCCCACCTTGTTCCAACGGTGGCCTTTCTTGTAGATGGGCTTGACGGATTTGGGAGCCCAGCGAGTCAGATAGCTGTAGTGGGGACACAAGAGGTCACCGGCTGGGGCAGGAAGAGCTGGACACTGTCCCCTGGGGACACTGTCCCCTGGAGCTGGGCTGCAGGGGCCGTGCAGCCGCCCTCACCAGTTTTCCTTTCTCAAAAGGCAAAGCATTTTTTGGGGGGTGGGTGGGAGGGACTGCCGTTTTGTAAACAGATGGGCTGGGCTCTTGCTGCTGCAAATGTGTGGTCAGGGTTGAGGCAAGGTCAGGCAGCCCAGGCCCGGCCCCTTGATCTTTAAGAGGTGTCAGCATGCATCCCCACTGCAGGCAGGAGGCAGAGAAGACGCTGCCTGGACAGCATGGCTGAAGCTAGAGACAGGAGTGTGATGGAGGAAGCCTGCACTCTCCCCACTCGGCCCCTTTAGACATCCTAGCCTCCGGGCACTTCCAGGGCACCTGATCACTGCGTCCCCACCCCTCACCCAGTAGGAAGCCAGGGATGAACACAGCGGTCTGTCCATTCCAGCAGGTTTCTGTAAGTGGGAGGGGGCAGGGAAAGATGGCGGCCACCCATGGCCCTCTGGCCTCCTCCGGGGATAGACTAGGCTCTGATTGTTCCTGGAAGAGTGGGTCATAGCACCAAGCCTGGGACTTACTGTGTTCATAACGAAACCTGGCTCCTAATCAGGAAGGCCCATCCTTCATACTCAGAGTCCTGGATATGGATGTGGAGTCGAAACAAAGGCCAGGGATCCTCTTGTGTTCTATGTGAGGCTGAGGCTTGCCCTGGCTGCCTCTAGAGGCCCTCAAGTATTAGTTTAAAAACTAGTATTCCTGGCAGAAATTAGAATTTATTTTTTGGCTGACATCTTCTGGTTGACAAAGGATTGCTGATTCACGCCTTTCCACCACACTCCCTTGGACTTGGTCTTGAGCTGTTAGCCTCATGCAGAGAAAAGCTACGGGAGGTCCAACGGTGTGTGCTGGCCACAGGAGGCAGGAAGATGAGGCCTTCCCTTGTTGGCTGCAGACACCAACACCGTATGGGGGTACTGCCTGCACAGGGGCTGCTGTTCTATGGTTGGTTGTCCTAGGACAATGGGTTCGTCCAGCATACGTCCCCTCACCACAGCTGGCCCTTCTTTGGCCTCTCCCGGTCCCCAGAGGGAGAGGTGAAGACGGGGTTTATATACAGGCCCATGACATAGGGTGTTTTGGCACCAGCACTCAGGGACTTGAGAGAGCCCGGCTGACCCGAGTCTCCAGAGCTGTTCTTCTCAGCTCTCCTTGGCTGTGTCTGCCCCAGGGCAGCCAGCTAACTGGGGTAGGCTAGGGGCATGCAATCAGCTCTCTGTTGACACCTCAGCTCTAGTCAGAACTCAGGCTTTCCTAGTCTAGCCCCTTCCTACCTCTCTTGAGCAGGGCCTGGCCTGGACACATGTGCTAAGCACGGGAGAGGAGGAGAGGGGATACCATCCCTCCGCTGGAGAAGACAGCGCTGTACCAGGGTGCTGAGGACAGAGGAGTGCGCAGGGCCTAGGCCCTGAGTGCAGCCTAGGGACCTTTGGGTGTAACCACAGCATACAGAGATCAGTACCTCTTAAGCCAGCCTTCCCTTCCCCCAGGATGGCCTTTTGCGACTCAAGAACCCCCACACATCATCAATCCCATGTCACACTAAAGGACACCGGATGTAAGGGAGGGAGCCTGGCCTGGCTTCAAAGGCCTGAGGGCAGGATGGATCTCGTCCTCAGGCTTGCTGCTGGCTCTTAAAGAGCCAGGGTTGGGGGTGGGCTCAACCCCAGACGGACCAGAGCATGCCCTGCTCCTCAGGCCGCTGGCCGAGAGCCGAGCCCGGCTCAGCCTGGACTCAGTATCCAGGGAAGGGGGGGAGGGGAAGGCACTGAGAAGCAAGCCTGTATCACCCTAGCTCTACCCTCTCTGCCTAGCAACCAGCTCTCCCAGCCTCCACCTAGGCTCCGGCAAGGATCTCCAAAGGTCTGTTGGAGCTGGGGAGTCTTGCTCTGCCTCAGTCCTCCTGCAGAGTCTCTTCCTCACTATCACCAGAGGCAGCTTGACACACGAGGCGAGAGGGGCATAAGAACTACAAAATCAATTCTAAAGACCCAGCTCTTTGCTGAACAAGGGGACGCTGTAGACCTAACTGCCTGTGAGTGCGATGTCAGGGAGGGGGAACCTGCAACAGGACAGCTGTCCGAGAGTTAGGGGAGAATCTGCTCTCCCTGCAGGAGGGGCCTGCCTAGCCCGCTGGTGTGTGTGTGTGTGTGTGTGTGTGTATGTGGGGAGCACGCTCGGGGGGCGTGCCTTGCATCTGTCCTGCCTACGCCCTCAGGTTAACTCAAGGGCTCGGCAGCTGTGTGGCTGTTAACTGCATGACTGCAGGAGCACTGATGACTGACTATGCAGGCTGCGAACATGACCGCATCCCAGACAGTCCCTCCCATGGCTAAGGCTTTGCTCTGCCCTGTAATGACCCCAGTGCTGGAGAGAGCTGGGACATCAAAGCTTGTAGAAGTGCTCTGACGTCCCCATAGCAGGGCGGCGTGCTGACATCAACAGGGACTGACAGTCTAATGCCCAGCCAGCAGCTTCCTGCCCCCTGGGTCAAGGCCCTCTAGGACAGCAGGAGAGGAGAGCTGGGCCCGAAGGTGGCAAAGAGCATATAGCTACAGCCAGGGCAGTGTGCTGGCTGGGAGTGGAGCAGGCAAGCAACACCCCAGCTCTCCCCGGCTGCTGTGGACCCACGGGACAAGCTCCCCTAGAATGCAATGAGATCCATAGGCCCTGAATGCTTGGGCTAATTGTACGCATGTCTTCTTACCGGTTGAGCTTGGGTTTATCCTTTGGTAAGCATCCTTCTGGAAGCTGTGGTCTGTGATTTGGGAACAGACCTGAGTGGAAGGAAGAACACACGACAGGTCAGTCTCCAGATTCCCGAAAGGGCAGGGGGAAAAACCATGGGGGTGGGAGGAGGGTGTGGGTGGGGAGGGGGGTGTGGGTGCGTGTGCTTGTCGCATTTATCAATATTCTGCTCACACCTCTCCTCCAGCGGTGACAGCTGGCTGGGAAGAGGAACTGGAGTCCCCACCACCCCCAGCCCTGGGCACTGTGACCTGCTCGATGAGCCATCTTCACACACTCCTCGATTTTCCGGTGCTCTTCCCGGCATAAGCCCGTGACCCTCCGGGGCAGCATGCCTCCCTGAGGCCGGATGAACTGACTGAGCAGCAGCACATCCTAGTGAAAACCAAGAGCAGGGATGTGGGTCAGCTGGGCTTGCTTGCATGCCGGGCACCTGGCCCGCGGGCTCCCAGGGCTCCCAGCACTCCCCCGGAATGTTCTGAACCCATCAGATGAGACCGGAAACGCGGCAGTGAGTGTTTGGCCACCAGTCTTTCCTGGTAGTGGATGCCTGGTGACCAGTCTCCTGCTGAGACGGGACCTGTGAAGTATTTCCGTGAGGGAAATGCCTATGCCAGCTCAGTGCTCGCATCGAGATGGCACAGGTGAAGTGCAGAGATGGCGGTTTCCGCTCAGGTGCTCAGGTGCGAGGGAGGGAGCCGGCCGTGAAGCCCGGCCATTTCCTTAGCCTGGTATCCTGAAGAGAAGGGCCCTTAGGCCTCCCTGTAGCCCCCACACCTAACAAACTATGTGGGATAAGTGTAGCAAAAAGGACAAACCCTCTCCCCCACACAAATGGCTCAAAGGGTTAACACCTGCCCTGCCAGGGCCAATGCCAGCCTCGGCAGTGGCTGCCCCTCGGCAGTCTGCCGCCCTGGCTGCGGCTCTGCACTGCAAATCTGTTTTCATCACTCAGCAGCTCTCGGGGCCCCAGGCCCGGAGCTCTCAGCCCTACGCTCATCAGAAGCAGGCAACAAGACCTGGCCTAAGCCACAGCCGACATGCTAGCTTGTCTCCTCAGACTGTACTGCAGGCTGCCAAGCCAGCCGACTGGTGCACCAGCTTGGGCCAATAGTCCCGCTAGTGGAAAGGGGAAAAGGAAAATCAACTTTAGCCTTTACCTCGGAAAGAATTAGATTTCTTCTGGAAAAACAGAGCCAAATCCATTTCCTGGAATCAGCTGGTCGGAGAGTGCCTGGTGTCTGGGGGGTGTGGGCGCTGCCTCCCTGTCTGCAGCTGAGGTCAGCAGTGCCTGTATAGTCACTGGCACCATGAGAAGTTCTGACCGACTGCCGCCTTCTGCTGCTCTCTGCACGTGAGAGGACCAGGGCATGGGAGAGCCCTGTTCCTGCCCCCTCGCCTGGGGGTGGACGGAAGCCAAGGTTCCCCGCCCAAGAGATTAGTTGGGTCACTCTGTTCAGATCTTCCTGGTCTTATCACCAGACCTTAGTCATCCTGTGCCTTAAAGAGGGGAACTGGGACAAGACAGGTCAAACTGGCCCAGAGCCTGAATCACCTGAAATCCCAAAATCGCCTGTTCATGTGACCAGTGAGCGCTCTCGAGAACAAGTGTGGGGTGCCCAGGGCCAGGTGGCACCTTCTGCAGGGTAGCAGTCAGCACACGGGCTCTGCCAGACGGGCACCTTGGATCTGAAGCCCAGCTCTGATTCTTAGTGCTGGGTGACTGTGGCACATTCATTAACCTCTTTATACTTAGATTCCCTCATTGCAAAGCAAGGAAGAGGAAATTCCTCCTTCATGGGGTTAGTCAGAAATCTAAGGGCCAGTAAACGGCTCAGCAGTAAACGGACTTGCCATCATGCCTGACACACAGAGGAAGGAGAGGACTGACCGACCTCTATGCCTGTGCTGTGGCATCTGTGCCCTCACATAGACACACGCTCCTCAAAGCGTGTGTGTGTGTGTGTGTGTGTGTGTGTGTGTGTGTGTAGGGAGAGAAGGAGAACTAAGTGGTGTGGCGTCTGGCGCTCCACGGTGGAGACTAGAGTGTGTCTGCAGATCATATTGGAACCACCTCATTACCTAAGGGGAGGTGAGTCAAATTCAGACCCGCTTCCACCCCTGTGAGAACCACCTACCATTCCCAACAAGGCCACAAATGCAGTCAGTGGCTTCCAGCCCCACAGCCCAGCCCGTGAGAACTTCAAAAATGCCAAGCTGGTTGGGTCTGTTTGCGGCTGAGTTGTTTGAGCAGTGATTTTCCCCAAAAAAACCATGTGTGTAAGTGGTTTTCCTCTATGTATTTATGCGCATCACATGCTCCTCAGAACCCCGGGGAGACGAAGGGAGCATTGGCTACTCTAGAACTGGAGTTCTGGGTGGTTGTGAGCTGTCGTGGGGGGCTGGGAACTGAATTAAAGCAAGAGAAGCAAATACTCTTAACTGGTAAGCCATCACTCCAGCCCCATTTTTTTAAATTTATTTTTGAGATTTTACTTTTATTTTATGCATACAGGTGTTTTGGCTGCATGTATGTGTGAGCACCATGTACATGCAATGCCCGTGGAGGCCAGAAGAGGGTACTGCATGCTTTGGAACTTGAGATCTACAGCTCTTGCCCACCCTGTCCGTGTTCAGAACTGAAACTGTGTCTGGGGAAGAGTAGCCAGTGCATTTCACTACTGAGCCATCTCTCCACACCCCCCCACCCCCACCCCCCCACCCCCAGCTCCCCCAGTATTTCTTCAAGCTACCATGTGGCCAGGGTTGACAGCTAAGCTACTGGCCAAAGTGCTGCCTTGATGGCCTTGAAGAATGCAGCTGTCACTATATAGGTTGGACAGTGCTCAAGGAAAGAGGCCCCTGCGCCCGAGAACGCAGGTGGCGGCCTTCACATCCACACTTACCTCATAGGTATATTTGTGCTTCAGGTTCCAACGGCAGATGGGGCACTGGCCTGTGGGGTTAGGGGGATCTGGAGTCGCCTTGGGAGTTTCTGTGATTCGGCCTTCAATCTAAGAAGCAGGGGGAAAAAAAAAGTCCAGTGTGAGAGCCAGGGCCAGACATCACTGCAAAGGCCTTTAACTGTGAGCACGCCCTGGACGGGTGCCAGTCAGAGCTTACTTCTTTGGGACTCATAGCAGCAACTAACAGGTCTGCTTGCATGGTGGAAAGTCTCTCTATCTGCTATCTGCTGGGCCTGGTCCACAGAAATGTGGTTTGGTGGCCAGACAGGTGATGAATACCTGTAGTCCCAGCACCAGGTGGCAGAGGCAGGAAAACTGTTCAAGGCTAGCCTGGGCTACATGGTATTAGGTTCCAAGCCAGCAGGGATTATACAGCAGGAATCTTGCTTCAAACCAGACGAAACAGCAGTGACCACACAGACAGGCATAGAAACTGGTGACTAGGAGAGTGTTCCAGCCTTCCTGACCTGCGACCCTTTAACAGTTCCTCGGGTTGTGGTGACCCCAGCCATAACATTATTTTCATTGCTACTCCATGACTGTAATTTCCCTACTATTCTGAATCGTAATGTAAATCTCTATTTCCTGATGGTTGTCTGGGTGGAGACCTGCAGGTTGGGAAGGGCTGGACTGGAAGGACATCTGCTGTCTCCGCTGGATGCTGCCTTCCGCCCTCAACAAACCACAGTAGATATCTGACCCCGAGGCTTCCCCTGCCTCTGGGAGAGGTGACACATGCACGTGGTTAAAAGTCCCAAGTGGAGGCTGGAGAGAGCCCGGCCGGTAAGAGCAGGGCCTGCTGGTGCCTGGGACTGGGCCTTGGCTCCCCAGCAACCAGTTCCAGGGGCGTCGGTCGGATGCCTTCTTTTGGCCTCCAAAAACATGTGTATGTACACATACAGGCAGCTAGACACACACATATGAAAAAGTTCCAAGTGGCACAGATAGATTCAAAGAAAATGTCCGCCCATTCTGTGCACTATCTGCAGTGGGCATTTATTTCTAGCTTCGTAGAACAAAACAAAGTCTACGCTAGCAGGTCCTGACCAAAGGTGATGTGTGCCCCACACCCTCTGGCCATGTCTGGGGACATTTTCTGGCTGCACATTAGATGAGGGTATTGTGGGCATCTAGCACGGATACACAGGGACGCCTTCACAACAGAGCGCCGGCCAACGCTGCGCCTGAGAAACCCCGAGAACAGCAGCGCAAGCGGCTGTGTGCACGGCTGCCCTCTCTCCCCTCTGCAAACACAGAAAACCTGAGCCGACCAACAATACACGCCCTCCTCTAAAGACAACCAGGGGCTCACCAGGTAGCCTTGGCTGGCTTAGAACTCACAATGTAGAGTAGGCAGGCCTCATACTTCAGTGAGTTCTGGGATTGTAGTTAATCTTCACTTGTATTGTTGTGGATAACACCTTTTAAATACTCTGCAGAGGCGACATGTGACATGACCTTCCCATCATGGATGTACCCTGTGACCCAGCCTTGGAATGGCTAAGTGTCCTAAAGCAATGATCTATCTGGGGGCCAGCTTCCACTGCCGGGAGCTTAGCAGGTCTCTCTGAGGCTGAGCCTGAGAGCACAGTGGGGTGGATCTGAGAGGCAGTGGGACAAAAGTAACCTTGTCCTGGGGCTGGGACTGGCCAAGGGACAGAGGCTACAAGTTCTGCTGGGTTATGCCAGGCACCAGTACCCACCCCCGCTTCTACCATGGCAACCCTAAACACGTCAGAAGCTGTGGGCCAGGGAAAATCTGAAGGTGCATGGGAGGCCTTGGGAGGGGCCTTGAGGGCCCCAGGAGAGAGCCAGCACTCACTGGCTCACTGCTACCCACCCGCTCTGTGCTGAGAATGGCTCACACATACCAGCCTATCCGACTCCCACAGCTGCGTGCAGCAGGCTCGGGTCTTAGTCTGGAGGACACGCCCCCACAGGCAGCCACAGCAGCACCTGACCAGGCACGCATGGGCTCACCCCAGAGCCACAGTGTCTCCATATGCCTTCTACAAACAGCAGAGCCGTGCCTCACAGGAAAAAACCTCGCTACACCTAACAGCCAGTGAGAACAGCAGCAATAGCTGGGAAGTAAGCCTTCCATTCTGAATGCCCCACAGAATCTCTGAGAGATGCTGGCACTGGTGGTGAACTAGTTAGTTCTGAAGAGGCTGAAGATGGCAGCTGAGATAGCCAGACATGGTCTGCCAGGTCTTCAAGGGAAAGTGAAAACAGCCAGCAGAATAGGCATCCTAACGAGCTAAAGAGAAGGCTGGCCGGGGGCAGCAGCTGTAGGAGTGGGTGATGCGGTGGGTAGGGGTGATGCGGTGGGTAGGGGTGATGTGGTGGGTAGGGGGAGATGCGGTGGGTAAGGGGAGATGTGGTGGGTAGGGGGAGATGCGGTGGGTAGGGGGAATGCGGTGGGTAGGGGAGATGTGGTGGGTAGGGGAGATGTGGTGGGTAAGGGGAGATGTGGTGGGTAGGGGGAGATGCGGTGGGTAGGGGGAGATGCGGTGGGTAGGGGAGATGTGGTGGGTAGGGGAGATGTGGTGGGTAAGGGGAGATGTGGTGGGTAGGGGGAGATGCGGTGGGTAGGGGGAGATGCGGTGGGTAGGGGAGATGTGGTGGGTAGGGGGAGATGTGGTAAGTAGGGGAGATGTGGTGGGTAGGGGAGATGCAGTGGGTAGGGGAGATGTGGTGGGTAGGGGGAGATGTGGTGGGTAGGGGAGATGTGGTGGGTAGGGGAGATGTGGTGGGTAGGGGTGATGTGGTGGGTAGGGGGAGATGCGGTGGGTAAGGGGAGATGTGGTGGGTAGGGGGAGATGCGGTGGGTAGGGGGAGATGCGGTGGGTAGGGGGAGATGCGGTGGGTAGGGGAGATGTGGTGGGTAAGGGGAGATGTGGTGGGTAGGGGGAGATGCGGTGGGTAGGGGGAGATGCGGTGGGTAGGGGAGATGTGGTGGGTAGGGGGAGATGTGGTAAGTAGGGGAGATGTGGTGGGTAGGGGGAGATGCGGTGGGTAGGGGAGATGTGGTGGGTAGGGGAGATGCAGTGGGTAGGGGAGATGTGGTGGGTAGGGGGAGATGTGGTGGGTAGGGGAGATGTGGTGGGTAGGGGAGATGTGGTGGGTAGGGGAGATGTGGTAAGTAGGGGAGATGTGGTGGGTAGGGGAGATGCAGTGGGTAGGGGAGATGCAGTGGGTAGGGGAGATGCAGTGGGTAGGGGAGATGCAGTGGGTAGGGGAGATGTGGTGGGTAGGGGAGATGTGGTGGGTAGGGGAGATGTGGTGGGTAGGGGAGATGTGGTGGGTAGGGGAGATGTGGTGGGTAGGGGAGATGTGGTGGGTAGGGGAGATACGGTGGGTAGGGGGACACTCTCTCTAGCAGTGAGCATGCTGTATCCCAGAGAAACAGAAGCAGTATGCTACTTCAAAAGTCTGGTATCAGCTGGTGTGGTGGCACACGCCTTTACTCCCCCAGTCAGGAGGCAGATGTAGGCAGATCTCTGTGAGTTTGAGGCCAGCCTAGTCTACACAGAGTTTCAGGACAAACAGGACTACACAGACAGAGAGACCCTGTCTCAAAAAACAAAAGCAAGACAGACTGATGTCACTCTTCTCCAGCATAGAGTTTATAGGTGAGTGCTTGTTTTAACTTTTTTGTCATTTCAAAGAGGGTCTCCTGAAGGCCAGGCTTGCCTTGATCTCACTATAAAGCTGAGGATGGCCGTGAACTCCGATTCTCTAAGTACAGGGACCACAGATAGGCATGCCCATGCCCTAATTGCTTTAGGTTTTAATCAGAGCATAGAGAAGTGCCTTAAGGACATGGTGGTCGCTAACGGTAAGGACTGGGTGGACACTAATGCTAACTGCTGACCGGTGGGAAGGCCAGGAGGTGGGTGTTCTGAGAGAAGAGTGACTGGCTCCCCACCCCCAGCCCCACCCCCGGGTAAGACTGTCTTAGGGTAGACTACACTTGGCTGACTGCCAGAGAGGCTAAGCCCCTGGTCCACACGGACGTTCCCGAGCCTTCTGGGAGCTCTGTGAGGTGGCTGAGAATTTCTTGGAGGAACAGAAGGCCATGTGAAAACAAGGTTGTCTTTTAAGGATTATGGGATAATCTAGGCCCCATGACTGACTCCCCAAGGGAGGTGAGATGGGCTCAGTGAGGGAAAGGGGGGCCCAGGAGGAAGACTCGTTCCAGCTTTCTTACCAAGAGACCAGCCAGGGTGCCAGCTAGTGAGGTTGGGGCCCAGGGCCTGCCACCTCTTAACGCATCACTCAAGGGTGCTAAGTCACTGCAGGCAGGAGGCAAGGATCAGAGGGCAGGCCCTGGCCCTGGGCCAGCTAACTGGCGCTGCAGGCCTGCAATGCCGCCTTAGTTTCCCCTTTGGGAAACTGATTTATCACCTGCCAGAGAACATATTAGTAAAGGCCTCTGAGACTTTGTCATACAAAAGGTCACTTTAATCAAGTAACAGATACCTCAGCACGGGCCCAGTGACTGTTCCTGATTAACCACACTACGGCACACAGCCCAAGAAATTGTAGACTTGAGGATTTATGGTCTCAGAGGGAGCAGATCCCGGAGCCAGGAGTCCACGTTGGGCCTCTATCCATCCATCCCTCTGAGGAGCAGCCAGGCGGCTCCGAACGCTAAGGAGGTCGTGAGTGGCCAACGTAGCGATACTTACTACAGTCGTCTTCCCTTCTTGGATCTTCACCACTACAGAGATAAAGGGGAAAAATTAGGTCAGCCATTTAATAAGGAACAGGGAGTTTCAAATAACAGCTCAAATTCTACACAGGCAGAGGAGAGGAGCCTTCAGTCTGCACTCTCCCACGGTCCCTGCCTGGGACACAAAGTTAGCAGGGTTCACCCTAGTGCCAGGGCTGCATGCCCTTGAGGCTCACTGTAGGCAGCCCTGGGATGCTCAGGCTGCAGCAGCTCTGTAGAATTAAGGGGCTCCAGGCTGGTTTTTTTGCCGTTTGAAGCTGAGATTCATCTTGATTCTGACCAGAAGAACTGGCAAACTGAATAGCTGTGGCAGGAAAATTGCTATAGTCTGAGGCCAGCCTGGGCTACAGTTAAACCAGAAAGCTTTTGGAGCAGCAGGCCTGAGAGTCAGAAGTACCCTTTGCACATGCCCCCTTGCGAAGTGAGTGAATCAGCCCAAAGTGGTTTCTGTAATCTAAAACACAGCACTGTCTGTGTTTCAGTGGTGGCTTATCAGTGAAACAAATCCACTCCCCAAAACACAGCCTGAGAATCCGGTGTTGAGGCTGCGTGAAGCTGGCCATGAGGGAAATACTCTCTGCTCCATCCTTCCTCAGCTCTCCCTGCAGGGTTATGTTCTGTTACCACAGCAGAGAAAGGGGATGAAGAGGCAGCAAGCAGACATAGGCTGCAGACAGCAGGCCCAAGGGCTTGGGGCAGCCCAGGGCCTCCGGTGCCTGAGGCGGGCAAGAGAGCGGTGGAAGCAAGACCATCAGCTGCACGCATCTGTCAGGCTGCACACACTTCCCGTCTCACCTAACTAGGCCACTGACTGACAAGGCGACGGTGAGCAGAGCTGCCGGCTCACACACTGCAACTGCTCCTGGACAGCCTCCCGTGCTCCTGGCTTGTTCAGAAAGGAAGTGCCACAGCTGCTAGCAAGAAACTGGTACACAGCAAATAACCAATATGTGCTGTTTAAGGAGTGAAGTAACTGTCACTGTCCCCTTTTAACTATAGCTGCTCCAATAGGAAGCTTGAGCTCACATGCTCTGCAAACTGCTCTCCAGATACTAAAACACCAGTTAAACAGTAGTTTGGCTACCACAGTTTGGTTTTACATAGCTCTGACTAACATAAGAAATAATATAGACTAGAAAAGCGCCTAAGATCCGTGACTTTGAGAATCCAGTGGGAGCTAAAGATCTCTCCCTAGGAAAAATATCCAACCACAAATACACAAGTTAGCTCTGGGCTGCAGAAGGCTCTCAGCCAGCTGGGGGGTATGTGTTGGAGACCTGGCTATCCCTCAGATGTGGAAGGGGGTACTTCTGCTTCTTCTTTTTGCCTATCATATTTTCTAAAATAAACATATACTGCTTCTGCAAAAACATAATATAAACAATAAGGAGAAGGGCCTAAGGGAAAGGCAACGCTCTCCCGACCAGCGGCCAGGGCAGCATCTGTGCCCAGCGAGCTCTGTGACCGACCCCTAATTGAACACAGGCTGTCTGGAACTAGCCCTCATTTGTTTCCTGGGCAGACCATTCATAAAGAATTACTACTCCAAAACAACCAAACGGAGAGCCCTCCTTGTCCAAGTCCAGACACAGAAAACTAAAACAATGACCAGAAAAACCCAGAGCCTTTCTTTGGAAAACACTGCAGTCACTTATATGAATTAGGTTCCTTGTGTGTGAAAGAAACTGCGTCACCTCACACACGGTTTTACTTGTCCAGAACAGAGACCAGCCCATGAGCGGGATGTGGGTGAGACTCGACCTGGTCGTCAGCCTAGAAGCCAGCACAGCTGCAGAGGGAAAGGCACCATGCTATATCCAGTGCAGAATGGCCCACACAAAGGACCAGGGAGAAAGAAGAAGAGCCTTTCTCCACCCCACAGTAGACCCCAGTCCCTTAGACACTCTGCTACTTCGGAGAACTCAAACTGGGGGAGGGCCAGAGGGCCACCGAGTGGGAGCACCAACAGGTGGGGGGTGAGTTTCTGAGAAGTCTCAGGAAACAAAAGCAGGGACACATTCTTGTCCCACTGAAGTCAGCATCAGGACAACGGCCTGAGACACAGAGAGCGTAAACATGTGGTTTCCTTCTTGGTCCAGGCACTTGGGCCCGACCATGAGGTAAACAAGCCTAACGAGACACACATCACTCTAGGCAAGGGCCCAAGCCCTGAAGTCATCCCACTGGCCCCTGGAAGAGAGATCAAAGCCCATGGCAAGCTCCACTGTTCACAAGCTCTCCCGCAGCAGCCTCAAGCCAGTGAGTGTCTTTCTAGAAGCTAGTGGGTAAAACAATAGGCAGATACTTATCTAAGAGAGACAATCTGTCAAACCAGAGGAGTGGCCCAGGGAACTTGGAGACAGAGATTGATCAGGGTAGTGAGTTAGTGCAGGGGGAGAAGGCCCGGCTGGGGCCTGGAGAGGCCTGAGCAGATTTTAAGCCTCTGGAAATAGGAGATAAGAATCAAAAATAGTATTGCTTTTCAGTGTGCATAGAAAAACATGGCAAAACCAAACAAAACCTGAGATCCATTTTGTTCCGGGTTCCCCCTTCATTCAAGAGAAGTGAGGTGGATAAAAAGCCAGACTAAGTAAGGTTCAGGCCCCACAGAAAACTTGTTAGGAGAAGATGCAGCCACGCCTCATGCTAAGACTTATCAGCATGAAGGAAGCCCCCAGAGACCGCTGCTTTCTAAGCAGCTAAGGCTGCAACCCGCAAACAGGCACCCCCTGCCCACATGATCTGCCCCAAGGGAGGCAGCACATGCTCCGGAGTCAGGAAGTCAGCGGCTCTACCTCCTGGGCAGAGGAACAGCACAACAGCAAGGCTCAGTCTCTGCCCCAGAGAGAAGCAAAGCAAGGCTGGGGGCTTCACCACCAAAGCCCGGGCCTCATAAAGAGGTCCTCGAGTGCCTCCGTGAAGACTCCTAGGATGGAGTCCAAGATAACTGAACTCTAACTGCCTGGGGCGCGCAGCAGCACACTGAGGCTGCGATGGGCGCGGAAGCCCGTGATGGACACATTCGCTGTGGCTCTTTAGTAAAGGCGGCAGAGAGGCTAGACGGATGACGGAAGGGTGCAGGGCCCCACAGCAGAGAGTAGCTGAAGAATCCAAGGATCTGTGGAAACAGATCTGCGCAGAGCATGGGGTGGCTGGAAGGCGCCTCTGCCCTCACCGCCAACACTGCTTGTACTTCTGGCCTCTGCTTTCCTCAAGCACATGTCCTTCAGGGCCATCGTCGGAACTGCTGGCTCCATAATGGCCTCCCATGGCCCTTCCCTGGAATTCCTGATGGAATGTCCCTCTGCCCTGGGCTTCAGATGCTACCTAACACATTTCCCATTAGCAGAACCCTCAAATCCTCACCCCCACCCCGACTCCCCACAACTTGCTCATCCTCTCAAAGGTCTTTACTATAGATCTGCTGTCCCTGTCCGAGAGCACCTCTTAGCTTACCGAAACAGATGAAACCCAGTCCCAGCGGCCTTTCTTCATTTCAGTGCATTCTGCCTTAGGACCACGGTTAATTCAGGTGTGCATGGTTTCTTGTTGTGAATGCACTTCCTTCCCAGGGGCTCTCAGCAAGGAAAGGCAGGGGATCTTTAACACAATCCTTGCTAAGTCTGACATTGTCACTGATGAAATCACTAAATGTTCTTTGGCAAGTTGACTAGTAAGAGCCTTTCAGGGAAGGAAGAAACACGAGGCGGGCCTGCCGTGGAGTGCTGAGGTTGGGTTACACTGGAGACCAGGGAGTGTTGCCTCTACTTTCAACTCTACTTCTTACAGCTCAAGCTAGGGACGATACCACATCTTTACAACTGGATTCCCCCGTTCACAAAATAAAGACAGCTAATGCCTACCTTTAACAACGATGGACACCCCAGTAGATGGTTACTGGAAACCTCGCACATTACTGCAAGAAAGCCCTTAGTAAGTCACAATGTTCTCGCTTGTCTCCCTTCAGTCCTGCTTCTCCCAGAATCCACGCACTCTCACTTTGAGCTGTCAGGACCTGTCAATCACTCGCCTCCACACCCATCTCAGAAACAGGGCTTCCCTGTATAGCTGGCCAGGAACTCTCTAAGTAGGCCAGGCTGACCTTAGAACTCACAGAGATCCTCCTACCTCTGCCTCTGCTTCCCTAGTGTCAGGATTGAAGGTATGTATTAGGCTCGGCAGTGCTGGCACATGCCTCTACCCCCAGTGGTCGAGGCAAAGGCAGGTAGGTCTCCTGAGTTTGAGGTCAGACTGGCCTATGGAGTGAGTTCCAGTATAGCCAGGGCTACACAGAGAAACCCTGTCTTTAAAAATCAAACCCCATCCCACCCCAGTGTGTGTGTGTGTGTGTGTGTGTGTGCGCGCGCGCGCGTGTGCGCGCGCGCCAGCTGGTTCTTTGTTGTGTTGTCATGTGTGTTGTAAGACGTTTAATGGTATCCCTAGCCAATCGCTAGGTGCTGGCACTACCAGTTCTGACAACCAAAAAAGGTTTCTAGACAGTGCCAAATGTTTTGGAACTGAGAGTAGGACTAGAGGCCCACCTCTGACTGGGAAGCAGTGCCCCAGACTCAGAGTTTACAGCACCAGCACTGTGCTTGGTCTTCTTGCAGTCTCTTTGCTTCTTGATCCCAATTCTCATGAATTCTGACTAGCGTCATATAGTTTTATCTTTGAAAAACAAGAGGCTTGACTATTTTCAGCAAGAGACTCAGCTTGTTTTCCACAGCTGTGAATGTTATATGGACAGTACTATTTGAGTGACGAGCATCCTCACTAGAGCAAGGAACATCAGCTGAAGATGCCTTTCCAAAAGGGAAAAGTGCCGCTGGTTCACTTAAAGGTTTAGATATGGGTGATCCAAAAGATTATAAAATATGACTGCACATTCATGTAAAAGCATACCAATTCAGTATTTAACCTTTGGGCCAGGCTGTCTCAACAGTGGCTAATAGCCAGGAGAGCTGCAACCAGGAATTTGACGAGAAGACTCATCATTCTACACACTCTCCAGTTAAGAGGCCCTTCCGTACTCAGGAGGAAGAGGTACATGGATCTTTTTGAGTTTACGGCCAGCTTTATCTACATAACAAGTTCTAGGTCAGTAAAGTGAGACCCTGCCTCTTAAAACCACAAGAAGCTTTACGCTGCATTTCATAAGGGATATGCAATTTGGAGCTGTTAGTATCTGTCAATGGCAGTTAACCTCAAAAACATTAGCGCTTAAGGCCAATGCTGCAGCATGGGGACAGGTGGGACACCCTGTCCAAGTCCACCCTGTCATCCACAAGATCTCTTTGGTGACTTTCTTGATGAGTTAATCTGACTGTCCGGGCAGCATCTGGACTTTTCATTCTCACCAATGGTTCCTCTTCCATTTATGCCTGAATTCCCAAGCATACTTGCTACCAGCATCCACCCCGCCCCCATTACCTAGCTCTCGATTCCCCTGAACTGAATTCTTTATCGGCCACTCTTTCTTTTCTTCTTCTTCTTTTTAATCTGTGTAGCCCCACTCTGTAGGCCAGGCTGGCATTGAACTCAATCTGTCTGCCTCTGCCTCCTGGGATTAAAGGGGTGCTACCACTGCCCGGCTTATCTGCTACTCTTAATGCAATTACAGTTTGAAGTTAAAAAGGAACCTCTTCTTAGCTGTGTATAATGGTTATATACAATGGTTATCCAGTGGCTCCTTTTCTTCCTTCCTTCCTTCCTTCTTCCTTTCTTTCTTTCTGCTATCTCTAATCATAATTATTACTCTTTCCAACTGGTTCCTTCTAAGCTTTAATTAATATTCCGTGGCTGGCCAATTTTAAAGACATGCCCCTTCCCTCATCATTTTTTTTTTTAATACATCACTTATCCTTTCCTGCTTCCCACAGAACACAAAAAGGACTATATCTAGAAAGACCTTTTCACTCTGCCAAATTCCATCCTTTTAAGAGCCTGTTCAAGGAACATACTCTTTATGAAAATTTCCAACTGAGTTTGCTATTTCCAGTTACAGAATCTTACTGTACTCTTTCGTGCAAACGGCTAGCTTCTGTTTATTGGTGGGGGATGTATACATAGCTCACTGGAACCCAAGCGTCACAGGAAGCTGTGCTTTCTCCCTTTACAGTCCTTTCACAGCTAGACTCACAGTATTTGGCCTTCAGTGAGGTCTCTGTTGATGCTAGAATATGGTTACTTTTCCAGACTTAATATTAATGAAATGCAGACCTAACATTTAACAATTGCTTCTGTCTTAGTTGTTCAAATGTCTCTGCACTTTGGCTGCTCTCTCTCAAATTAGTAGCCGAGGCAGAGAAAGTAACCACTTAATGACATTTTTCACAGAAGAATTGGAAAGGTGGGCTTTGCCGCATGCTTTAACCAAGGAGGAGGCGATTTGGGAAATTATGGGAGAACTAACATTCAAATTATATAGCTTTTCTGTACTCTGGGACACTCTTTCCTTTGATCTTTAAATGACCAGGCCTTTCCTCAGTTCTCCTGGACTTTCAGAAGACACTAAGAACCGGGAGATGAAGCGACACCGCCAGGGTCTGTAAAGCCTTTAAGCTCCCCGCGGAGGACTGCACCTCCTGGGTCCGAATCGCGCCGAGAGGGGGAGGCACATCGGGGTTGGCAGGAAGGGTCATGACGCTCTTCTCAAGTCCTGGAGGTCTCTGGGTCCCGGGACTCACCTTCTCTCAACCCGCGAGCTGGAAGCCAAAACCAGCCTGTCGCGGCGGGGCCTGCCAGGAACGCTTGGAGCTGCCGCCCGCAGCCGGACACCAGAGCCCTGAGGGCCGCCATCTTGGAACACACCTGACCGGGCGTGCACTTCCGCTTCCGGAGCAGGGGTGTGCGCAGCCGCTGTGCGGCGATCGGGTTTCTTGGGGCCACCCATTCCTTCCGTTTCTTTTACCTCTGCTTGCTGTCTGCCAGTAACTGGTCTTCAAAGTTCCCTGTTAGTCTCCTCTGGTAAATTACACGCCACACTGCTTTTCTTCCTGCTGGGTAGCTTTTGTGACTGAGGTTAGGCCTGTCAGGACAGATTGAAATGGTAAAGGAGTCTGCCTTTCAGTATCAGAGATGGAATACAATTGACCATCCCTCCCACCCGCCTATCTTCGTTGCTTATACACATTTTCAATCTTTGCTGGTTATATACACTTTCTCTCTAGAACTTGGCATCACTTATCCTCTGTCTATTTTTTTGGCTACCTGGTAAATGTTTTGTTAAGAGTTCACTTCAAACTTCATTCACTGTGGAAAGGATCTTGACCTCCCCTCGGTAACATTCATCTTAGTGCTGACACAGTTGCAGTCAGCACTATCGGTCTGTAAGATCCATTAAGACAGGTGTGCGCCACCACCGCCCGGCTGGAAGCTATCATTCTTAACTCTGAGAGGATATAAAAAATGCAGGGCAGGGGCATTATAGCTGTTTTTGTTGTTGTTTGTTTGTTTGTTTGTTTTTGTTTGTTTGTTTTGCTGATAAGGGTCTTTTTTCAGAGAGGATAGTCCTGGGTCCATTGAAGAGGAGTGGGGGACCTCTGGTCTTGTACTGGAGGGGAAATCTTAACTTGATCAGCTTCAACGGGTCATGCGATAGCTATCCTGCATTCCTGAAGAATTATCATTAGAGGGATGTAAGCAGATGATCTGGTAACAAAGTAGAACTGCGAGATTTTCTGGGAAGGCTGAAGGATAGGGGGGAACAGAGGCAGGAGGAACAGGCGGAGCTGTGAGAGGAGGTGGACATAGAGTTGACTCAGGGTGACAATGGCTGATTCCTTTGTGCCAAAATGAGCAGGTACAAGGAGCATCAAAGGACGAGAACTACAACAACAACAACAACAAAAAAAAAAATAGAGGATTAATCTAAAGAATGGTGCCGGCTCCCTTCAGTCAGTTTCTCCACAGCATTGAAAAGGTCCTTTTGTAGATGCATCAAGACTAGAAAGAGCTGTTGTAGGGTGAGAGCTACTGGGGGAGCTTGCGTGGAAGATCTTATTTGGGTCCAGGGTTAAGTTCTGTGAGTAAAATAGTCAAGAGATGGTTTAAAAACTTAAGTGTGAGTTTAACAAGGAGGGAAACGCAGAGCACTGCAGCCGTCAAGGGGTTGGGTTGGTCCTGAGGGGTGTCAGGTCCATCTGAGCTGGGGGGACGGAGAGGTTGGCTGATGCAAAGGAGGCTCTGGTCCAGCTGTTTCCGTTCTGAGTCCCCAAACAATGGTCTAATGGTGATAAGGGGGATGCACTGGATGACCCATGACACATTAGTCCCCTTGAGAGGTCACCGGAATCTTTAAGGGTTTGGGGACGTCGATCTCTACATAACTGTTTTAAGATTGACGGGGTGCAATGAGGGGAGCAGTAGTCACAGTGCCTCGGGGAGAAGTCAGTTAAAGTCGGCACCTAAAAACCAAATCTGAACAGAAAGTGTCCGAGTGATATTCCTTGCTTTTAAATATGATAAACTTCATATATGTGTTTCAAATATTAGCACTATCAGCTATTGTTTAATGAACAAAACCAGAGTGTCTTGAGTAAAACACAACTTTTGGTTAGAAACAGTTTGATAAGGTAAAATTTCAAAAATCGGGACTGTTACCTTAAGTGACCATATCTAGTATTTGAAAACATGATAATATGTATTATAGTTACACATTAAGACATTATGCCTATACCCCAAGATCATATAGTAAATACATTTTATATTGTCAGACTGTGTAAAGAAACTATTTAATCGCTTCTCGGCCTTTTGGCTAAGATCAAGTGAAGAAACTATTTAATTCTAAGTCATATTCCCCCAAAAGAAATTACTTCCAACTTAAAAAGGGACAGGGGCTGTCTTGATTTTTCCTCAACAGGCATTTCTCCAGAACACTCTAGAATATACTAAGTCTCTTGCAGTGTTTGGAATGATAGAATGCTTTGGTTAGGAAACAGGATTCCTACAAATGACCTTGCTTGGTCAGTCAGCCATGCAGAGGAATGCAAGCTGGGCCACCCTAGCCACCTGCAGTGCTGGGCCACCCTAGCCGCCTCTGGTGGCATCCCGGGAAGCCCAGGGCAGTAGATGGAGGAACCTTTTTAGTTCTTTATGAATGGAAACAACACCATTTCCCACACTCCCCCCGCCCATAAAGAATCACTACCAGCATTTCCCCACCTCTTTTCCCAGAGAAAAGTTTCTGTCCTTCACTGTTTTGGAATGAACAGTCCAATCTGCAGAGAAAAGACTCTAGCCTCCTTTTTGCTCTTCTGTCTCCCTACGCCGCCTAAGCCCAGGTTGGTGCACCACCATTATGTTAGGTTATCTGAAGGCAGCTGGAGAGACAGAAAGTGGAAAGGAAGAGGGGTGCGGTCTGTCCTTAGCAGGGACAATGCTTATTCCCAGCAAGGGAGTATTTCGTGGCCCACAAAATGCCTACAGGGGAAGACGGGATACAGCCCCTTACAGGGGTAGAAATGACTTCATAGTCTGAAAGGGAAGCTGAGAGGTGTAGTCTTTCAGCTGGAAACTATCAGCCTGCCCATGCACCAACAAGGGAGGTCACTCAGTGGGGGCGATGTAGTGGATATTAACCCATTCCGTTCTTCACATGGCTGCACATCTTCTGTGAGCGTCCACGGGAGGTCACGCCTGACCTCCACTCCTGAGAAGGAAGAGCGAGCAGCCAAGGAATAGGCCGTGGCAAGGAGGAACGGCAGCATGAATGGGTCACCCTAGCTCCACCAGAGGTGGCGGACTGAGGGTGGGCAGGTCCTCCCTGTGCCTGTCCAGCAGTTTCCTACTGAAAGCTGGAGAGCCCAGCTGGCACTGAGTTCCCACTGCTCAGGCCACTGAATGGGCTAGAACTGAACTGATAGTTTCTAGGCTGTTCTGCTTAAGTCGAATGGCAAGAAGCGAGAGGAAAAAGACAGTTTCTAAAATGAATGAATGGATGAATGAACAAATGGTAAATGATATTTTCAAAACCAGCTTACATTTTCTACAAAGACACATTAAAAGAAAACAGGTAACCTGGTCATAGTAGAAAAAAAAAGACTCAATGAAGGAAAAAGGAATAAATACCACACAGAATCCTGAGGTGAGCACTGATGACCTTGAACAAGGGAAATACCACAGTCCGCGCTCTTCGTTGTGAGCCCTCTTGTCTTTCTGAGTCTGTTTATTATTAACTTCTACATGACAAAACAATTTCGTGCCACCACATTTTGTTCAAGAGATTATAACTAACTAACTAACTAACTAACTAACTAACTAACTAACTAATTAGCTAGCTACAGGGTTTTACTGGTTGTCCTTAAACTTGCTATATAGACCAGGCAGGCCTCCAACTCTCAGAGATCTGCCTACTTCTGTCTCCCAAATGCTGAGATTAAAAGTGTGCATGTGTCTTCAAGAGATTTTCTGTGTGCTCCCGCGTGAGTGCGTGCGTGCCTGCGTGCGTGCGTGCGTGCGTGTGTGTGTGTGCGCGCGCGCGTGCGCGCGTGCGCGCTCACACGCACACACACACACACCTATTTTTAAAATTAAAGAATTAAGTGTGTAAGTAGGTACACAGATCTTCAGTGTGCAGCTTGATGAATTTCCATAGAACAAGCATATTTCCCACGCTAACAGGTAGAGCCCAGTCAGCACTCTGGGACACTCAGTTTTACATCCTCCCGTCACTCCTCTCAAGGACAACTATTTTCTCAATCTTTGGCACCACAAACGACATTTTCTTGATTTGACCTTTCTATAGTAGCTTCTTAGAATGCATATCATTTGAAATGGCCTCTTCTCTGTTTGGATCATCCCCTCGTGGGACCATTGCACACAGTGCTGGGACAAGCATGCCTTTTGGCATAGCTCACAGAGAGCACGTTCTCTGGCATATTCTAGTGACGGAGCTGTTGGGGTGCGCATACGTCCCGCTGTGGTAGAACACGCCTGGAAGCTTCCTGTGGCAACTGTACCAGTTTATTCTGGTACCAGCTGCATGTGGGAATTCCAGTTGCTCCAAAACCTTGTCAATGTTTCTATTTTTGTTTTTTGTAGATTTCATCTGTCACTCTGATTAGTATACAGTAAGAGTTCATTGAGGATTTATTTTACATTCATATGATGCCTAGTGAGAATAGCTTTTCATATGTTTATAAACCATTTAGATATCCTATTTTCTAAATTATCTATTCAGGATTTGTGCTCATTTTACATTTATATGTTTTTTAAAAGATTTATTTATTATTATATGTAAGTACGCCATAGCTGTCTTCAGACACACCAGAAGAGGGCATCGCTCTCGTTATAGATGGTTGTGAGCCACCATGTGGTTTCTGGGATTTGAACTCGCGACCTTCAGAAGAGCAGTCAGTGCTCTTAACCACTGAGCCATCTCTCCAGCCCCCATTTATATGTTTTTTGATACATTGGTATTCAATACATATAGTTGAAATTTATTTTCATTTTATGTGTATGCATGTTTTTGCCTGCACATATGTATGTGCACCATGTGTGTGCTTGGTGCCTGTGGAATCCAGAAGGTATATGATCCTCTAGAACTGGAGTTAGATGGCTAAGTCACAACATGGATACTGGGAACCAATCTCTGGATGTTGGTAAGAGCAGACAGTGCTCTTAACCACAGTCATCTTTCTAGCCCCCCCTGGTCTCTTTTTTCTTATTAACTTGTAGTTCTTTATATATTCTGGGTACTTGTTATTTGCTGACTACTTGTATTGAAAATGTCATATAATTTTTTATGTGTTGCCATATTGCTCCCTGAAGTGTGATTTCTTAAGATAATTTAATTTTTTAAATTCATGTTGTTTTTCTAGAATAGTTGACATACTTTTATTCCGTACTACCACAACACCCTATTCCCCGCTTTGGCATTTTTGAGTTCCTCTGTGTAGCCCTGGTTGTCCTGGAACTCACTCTGTAGACCAGGCTGGCCTTGAACTCTGAGATCTGCCTGTCTCTGCCTCCCAAGCGCTGGGCTTAAAGGTGTGCGCCACCACCGCCCGGCTTGTTTCCTTTCCCCCTTTTTAAGGTCATGAAAATATTCTCCTATGTTTTCTTGAAAAGACTTTATAATTAGATCTTCAGCTCATCTGGAATTGTTTTGCCCTGTGGTCTGAGATCCATTTTCTGGGCCACCAAGGTAAAGGAACTTGTCACATGTCCTGGTCTGCTTTCTGTGCGTGATAAACACCATGACCAAAAGCAACTGGAGGGAAAAAGGGTTTATTCATTTTACAGTTTACAGAGGGAAGTCTAGGTAGGAGCTCGAGGGAGGACCTGAAGCAGAGTCCTTTGGGAGAAGCTATTCACAGTCTTGTTTTCTGTTCAGGTTGACGGTAGCCATTACAGCACCTTGCAAGCCTAATGACCATATAAAGATAGGAGTGAACCAAAAGGTGTCCCCTGACCCCATACTTACTGTGACACATGCCTGTGTGCATATGTACCCTCCTCTGTTGTGCGCGCGCGCGCGCGCGCGCACACACACACACACACACACACACACACACACCTTCATCATCATAATTAAGATAAAAATATTTAAAATGCTCATTTTCTACTATAGTAGTGTCTTACTGGCCTAACACCATCTAGAAAAAAACTACCGTCGCCCGAGGCACGAGGACCCCCTCTCCCTTCACTGTTCTTTAGCCGTCCTGGAATCTCTGTCCTGTCACGTTGATCTCAGTGTTGTCACTTACTTATCTATTTATTGAGGCACCGAGTCCAGGCTAACATGGACTTTGCTACATAGATCAGGCTGGATTCCAACTCATAAACATCCTAGCTCTGCTTCCTAACTGCAAGGGTTCTAGGTATGTGCCACCTGCCTCTCTTTGATGCCACATTTTAAAATTACTTTTTTTCCAGACAGGGTTTCTCTGGGTAGAGGGCTACCTTGGAACTCACTCTGTAGACCAGGCTGGCCTCCAATTCACAGAGATTCACCTGCCTCTGTCTCTTAAGTGCCACCACTTCTTTGATGACATTTTTAATAGATATGTACTATGTCATTGTCTGGAAATTTCTATAACGTACTGGAGGCTTTTGGCTTACTTTCAACTCAAACCAACTCTCTTTCCCCCCCTCCCCCCTTTTGGGACTCAATCTTGCTATTTTGGCCAGACTAATCTTAAATTCATTAATTAGCCCATGTTAGTCTCAAACTTGTGTCTCCTGGGATTAAAAGGTACCATGTCTGGCTTAATTCAAACTTACTGTCTAAGGTCTATCTTCCCACTCTCTCTTCCCTACCTACCAGTTAGTCTTCTATACATCTCTCTTAGTTGCGGGGATGTTTTGTTGACTACAGAGTTGTGCTGCTGTGGAGTCAAAGACAGTAAGGTTTTCTTCTACAGGCTGTAAAATGGTAGCTCCCACCCAAGAACGAATCTTTTCATGAGTCAGAGTTTCTGGGACTGTTGGCAAAGGCACCTGTACGTACAGGAGAACTATTTCCTCCTCTTCCCCCTCCTCCTCCTCTCCTTCCTCCTCCTCCTCTTTCTATCCCTCCTCCTCCTCCTCCTCCTCCTCCTCCTCCTCCTCCTCCTCCTCCTCCTCCTCTTTTTTTGGTTTTTTGAGACAGGGTTTCTCTGTGTAGCCCTGGCTGTCCTGGAACTCACTCTGTAGACCAGGCTGGCCTCGAACTCAGAAATCCGCCTGCCTCTGCCTCCCAAGTGCTGGGATTACAGGCGTGCGCCACCATGCCCGGCTCCTCCTCTTCTTCTTATGTAGGCCTAGCTGGCCTTGAACTCATTATATAAACCAGACTGGCCTTGAACCCACAGAGATCTGCCTGCTTTTGTCTCCCGTGTCGTGGGATTAAAATCAAGTGCCACCACATCTGAGTGACTCTTTTCGATTGTCATAGTACTCCTGGGACTTACAGAGCAGCCGTGACTCTATATGCACATATTCGAGAGGACTGAGGTTGCAGGAGCTCTCCTGATACACAACTGACCCGGGGCATCTCTCCCAGTCCTCCCAGTCCCCCCCCCCCAGACATTTCTTCTTCCTCCCACACCTCGGCCCTGTGCTCAGCATTTTAACTCTGGAGATAATCTAAAAGTTTGAAATTCTGTGCATGTGTGCATATCCATGCGTGGGCATGTGTACCTGAGCACAGGCACCAGAAGAGGCCAGAAGAGGGCGCCAGATTCCCCCAAGAGCTGGAATTACAGGGAGTTATGAGTCACCTGATTTGGATTCTGGGAATTTAAACTCAGGTCCCTTGCAAGAGTGGAATGCTCTCTCAATAATTGGGTCAACTCTTGCTCTCTGGAGGTAAACCTTCCCAAGGAAGATTTTGGGGACACACCCATGGTAGATAAACTTCTGGGATGTGTTTATTTTGCCAATGAAAACTTGAATTTGTGACAGACCTGAGCTGGCCTAGTGATTGCTGCCACCAACCAAACCAGAGTACAGTCTCAGCCCAGAGATAAGGGAGACCCTGGCAGCCAGGGCCTGGTCAGCTGTGGCATCGGGGAAGGAAGTTCTGGTCCCGGTTACGGATGGATGGGCTTGTCTGGCCTTCCTCCCACCTCACCCAAGAAGAGGGGTCAGAGCCAACAGTCACACAATTGTGACCCTGGAAAAGAACGCACAGGAAAAGGGCGGGAAGACAGAGCGCCGATCTGGTACTGATACCCTGGTGGGAGCAGACTGTGAGGGAAGGCAGGGGAAAGGACTGCCCAGCAGTGACAGTCCTGTTTGCTTTCTCCTAATTAATGTGGTTTCCTTACAACCCCCCTGCCTGATTCCCAGCTGGTCAACTCAACCATAACAACACGTGGCCTGCCCGGCCCAGGCCAGGAACTGAGATTGGCGCCTCCCAAGGAGGGTCTAGTTTCACCCTCAGCCGGGCTGCCCTTCCGTTCCCTGGTTTTGTGCAGGGGAGGGACGGGACAGCACCTCAAGCTGTGGAGACAGCTGGGCTGGGGGAAGAGCCAGGACCTGGCTGCCGGGGGCTCTCCTGGCTGCATGTTCCCACGGCCCTTCCTAGAGGCCAGCGGCCTCCTGATGGAGCTGCAGCCTCTCAATCAAGTGCTCGTGGGGAGAGCTCATTCAGAGAGCCCTTACTTGGACTACACAACAGGGATGACGTGAGGGGGACTAATGGACCTCTCTTTGTCCAAACAAAATGTACGAGTGTGTTTGTCCCTCTAGGGATCTGGAAACCGCTAGGTTCTGTCTAGAGCCCTGGTGACATCACCATCTTCTCCTGAGGGTTTGTGCTGCTTCTTTCTTTGGACGGCTCTGACTCTTTTGGGGACATTATTTTCATCCCTTCTCCCCATCTGCTTCAGTGGGCATCCAGCAAGCTCTGTGCTGTGCTGTCTGTGGAGTTGACTCTTTTTCTGATTTTTTTTTTTTGATTTGGTTTTTTCGAGACAGGGTTTCTCTGTGTAGCCCTGGCTGTCCTGGAACTCACTCTGTAGACCAGGCTGGCCTCAAACTCAGAAATCCGCCTGCCTCTGCCTCCCAAGTGCTGGGATTACAGGCGTGTGCCACCATGCCCGGCTTTCTTTTTCTGATTTTTATTTTTATTTTTTTTAGTTAAGATTTTTATTTTAATTTAATTAAAGAAAGTTTTTTTGGTTTTGTTTTGTTTTGTTTTTGAGACAGAACTTCTCTATGTAGTCCTGGCAATCCTGAAACTTTCTATGTAGGCATTTAGCTCAGGCTGACTCAAATTCAGAAAGATCTGCCTGCCTCTGCCTCCCAAGTGCTGGGATTAAAAGTGTGAGCCACTATACCTAGATCCTAATCAATTAATTACGTTTGAGGCCTTGTCTCAGAAGCCCAGGTTGCCTCGGCTGGCTCAGGGGCTGAGGATGAGTTCGAACTCTCCACCCTTCTGCCTCCCGCTCACAACGCTGGCCTTGGAGGCGTGTGCCACTCACCATAGCTGTTATTATTTTTTTTTTTTTTGAGACAGGGTTTCTCTGTGTAGCCCTGGCTGTCCTGGAACTCACTCTGTAGTCCAGGCTGGCCTTGAACTCAGAAATCCGCCTGCCTCTGCCTCCCAAGTGCTGGGATTACAGGCGTGCGCCACCACACCCGGCTTATAGCTGTTATTTTAAGCTTTAAGGGTTAACATTTTCTTTTGAGACGAGGTCTCCTCAACCTCAGGCTGGTCTCAGACTCGCTACCACCCACCCAGGCTTAGCCTCCTGAGTGCAGAGGTTACGGGTGTGTGCTTAATTTTTGTTGTTGTTGTTGCTGTTGTTACCATGAAATCAGAAGAAGCACATAAAGGTCAAATAAACTGTCTGATGGGTTCTTTCAAAAGTGAAAAGGATTAATTTCTGTGCTAGAATATTTGGCTTTGATGCCCCAACAAGGGGAAAAAAAAAAAAAGCACAGGCACAATTTGGAAGCCGTGAGCAGCAGCCCCAGGCAGCGTATTTCTTGTTGTCTTGCCAATTACCAAAAGCCATCTAGGTTGGGAGGCAGTGGAAGTGGATCTCTGGGAGGTCAATGCCAGCCTGGTCTACATAGCGAGGGTCACACTGCCAGGGCTGCTCTGCCCATGAAAGCGACAGCCGGGAAGGAGGGGGGAGGGGCAGCTCATTTCTCTTTATGGAGTTGAGAACCCCAGCCTAAGAGATGGTCCCGCCTACCTTCGGTGTGTGGGTTTTCCCAATCAAAATCTCTCTAGAAATGCCCTCATAGACATGTCCAGAGATGCGTCCCCAAGGCGATTTTTAAACCTAATCATGTTAACAATGAAGATTGGTCATCACAGGGACATTCGAGTATCCCTGCACCTTTGGGGAAAGCCAGGCTGGAGGCCCCATGCAAGCTTGCCTGCCCAAGTGCCTCCACTAGGTCTAGAGTGGCCTTAGAGAGTTTTCTCATGCAGGGCCGGAACTCAAAGCCAAGTGAGAGGTTTATCCTGTGGTCAGAGACAATGAGGACAGCTCAGCTCGGATCCCTTGAAGTCTAAACAAGTCTGTGCTGGATACTTCTTCAGCTCCCTGGATGCTCTTTCTGAAATGGCCACATCCCTCGCCGGCTGAATGAGTCGTCACATTCTTCTCTCCTGTTACCCAAGTGGAGTTCCTTTGTATAGATTTACTTTATGTGGACATCCATGCACGTGGTGTCTAAAGAGGCCACAGGAGGACTTTGGATCCTCTTCTAGGCCTGGAGCTAGAGTTACAGGCTGCCTAATCTGCCTGCCTAACATGCATGCTGAGGGCTAAAGCTGGGTCCTCTGGAAGTGCAGCAAGGGCTCTTACATGCTGGGCCATCGTTCCAGCCCCTGGGGTTCCCTTTCCCTGACCCATGCAGTTCTTTAAAGAATTATCTTATTTATTTTGATTTATATTTATTTTATGTGTATAAATATTTTGCTTGAATGTATATACATGCCTGGTCAGAAGAGGGTATTAGTTCTCCTGAAATGAGTTATGGATGATTGTGAGCTATCTTGTGGGTCCTGGGATTAGAACCTGGATCCTCTGGAAGAATAACGAGCAAACGCTCTCAACCACTGAGCCGTTTCCGCATCCCTCTTCCCCAGGGCCTTGTATGCGCAAGGAGAAATGCACAAAAACTAAAGAAAAGAGCTGAAAGGCAGCCTCGGTCCTAACCAGCTGGCAACGTGAGCCAGATACGCATGACCTCTGGGCCTGTTCCTCCACGGCTAAAGAGCCCCATCTGGTTCTAGTCAGATTCTGTTACTGCTTCATGTCTTTGCAGCCTGGGATGACAGGGTCAGCATATTCCATGCGCAGAAGCTAGAGAGCGAGGCTTAGCTCCCAGAGCTTCAGGGGGTGACTTCATATTGGACAAGCACATGAAACTGGCAGGCTTGAGAGCTCCAGAGCGGCTGGACCAGTCTAGGCCAGTCTATTAGCCTTGCCGATCAAGACTCAGTCTCTGTTCCTGCAAGAAATGCTGTCCCGGGGAGTTGCCTGCCAGGATGGACGTGAGCAAGCTCTCCGGTGACAGATGTGACAGAGGCTCTGCTGAGAGGCCTGGTCTGAACCCCAAGGGACCATTGTGCTCTCCCATAATCCCCATCACTCCTGGGGCAGTGGGTTACTGTGGGCCTCATGGGAAATCTAGGGCGTGTAGGTTAGGGCAGAGCACAGCACCGAGGCGCTGTAGAGCTGTAGCGCCCGTCTTAGGAGCCTGCTGGTGAATGCTGCTGTTTCCAAGAACCTCAGGGAAGGCCTGACAGGAGACACGGGTCTCACAGTACTGAGAAGAGGGAGAAGGAGACTGAGGAGGCCCAGGGAGTCCTGTGGCCGAGGCTCAGTGCTTCCACACTTCTGTCTGCCCACGGGACCTGGGGCTTACCCTCGGACCACCATGGACTCCAGTGACATCATCTTCAGAGAAAAATGCTGGGTACCGGTTGTGTCCAATTTTATGATCTGGTCACCAGGGAACCAAAGTATGATGTCCTTCTTTTGTGCTTTCGCCACTGTGCGGAGATAGACACAGAAAGACAGGCTAGGATCTGGGGGACCGTGCCCTCACCTCGTCACCCTGCTCCTGAAGTCGCTGCATAAGCCATTATAACCCTGGGGTTTGGTGGGGGATGGGAGTGGTGACAGTGGGGACGTGGGCAGTGTGGAGCTGGGGCCAGTCGCAACCCTGAGCAGCCCTTCCTGTCTGTGGAAATGGGATAGGCTGTGGATCTCACAGTTTCATAGAAACGGAATAAAAGTCACCGTGTGAATATTTTTAAACTTATTTTTATTTACATGCTTATGCGTGAGGCTGGATGAGCATATGTGCACTCTATGTTTACAGTGCTCTTGGAGGCCGGGAGGAGGTGTGGGATCCCTGCAGCTGGAGCTACAGGCAGCTGTCAGACACCACACGGGTGCTGGAACCTGGGTCTTTTTTTTTTTTTTTTTTCCGAGACAGGGTTTCTCTGTGTAGCCCTGGCTGTCCTGAGCTCACTTTGTAGACCAGGCTAGCCTCGAACTCAGAAATCTGCCTGTCTCTGCCTCCCAAGTGCTGGGATTAAAGGCGTGCGCCACCACCGCCCGGCAGAACCCGGGTCTTCTGCCATGGCAGCATCTGGTCTAAGTAATGTGCAAACCTCTCCAGTCTCTGAGGGCATTAATAGTAAATAATAATAAGTAATAATAACAAAGCTAGGTTTTTGTCTGGGATGTAGTGTGAGTGGTGTGTGTGTGTGTGTGTGTGTGTGTGTGTGTGTGTGTGTAGTTTTTTTTTCTGAGATGTGATGTGTGTATGGTTTTGTCTGGGATGTGGTGTGTATGTGTGGTTTTGTCTGGTATGTGGTGTGTGTGTGTGTGTGTGTGCGTGTGTGTGTGTGTGTGTAGTTTTTTTCTGAGATGTGATGTGTGTATGGTTTTGTCTGGGATGTGGTGTGTCTGTGTGGTTTTGTCTGGGATGTGGTGTGTGTGTATGTGTGTGTGTGTATGTGGTTTTGTCTGGTGTGTGTGTGTGTGTGTGTGTGTGTGTGTGTGTGGTTTTGTCTGGGTGTGTGTGTGTGTGTGTGTGTGTGTGTGTGTGGTTTTGTCTGGTGTGTGTGTGTGTGTGTGTGTGTGTGGTTTTGTCTGGTGTGTGTGTGTGTGTGTGTGTGTGTGTGTTATTATCTGGGATGTGGTATGTATGTGTGTGAGTGTGTATTGTGATTTTGTCTGGGATGTGATGTGTGTGTGTGTGTGTGTGTGTGTGTGTGTGTGTGTGGTTTTGTCTGGGATGTGGTGAGAAGGAGAGCAGGCTAGTAAAGCTGTCATAACTCCATGTTTGGAAGGACGCCACCTTTCTCTTCTATTCACAGTCTCCTCTTTGGCTCCGGACGGATGGTTCTTATTACTAAGAGCTGCCAGTCAAACACTCATGGACACTCACGGACACTCACGAACACTCACAGACATGGGAACCCAGGGGAGACAGTGGAGCCCACCCTCCCCTGCTCACTCTCCTGGGGCATCGGGAGAGAGCTGGCCAGAACAAGGGAGGGGGGATTACTTCTTGTCCCCCTTTCAGCCCAACTGGCCTCTCCAAGGGCCCTGTGCCCTACCACTCCTCTCTGGGAAACTGTAGGCTTGCCTCAAGGCAGCGGGCAGGGGCAGGCTTGATGATCTTCAGGAGGATGTTCAACTCATTGCTGCCAGGCCGCGTAGGTTCCTGGATCGCTATGAAATTTGAGGCACAGGGGCATGTTAAATGCCTCACTGCTGCCCCATCACTGAAGGTCTGTGTCTGCGTGTGCCTGCTGCCTCAGTTTCCCAACACTCTGAGAGCGGATGGCCCCACAGCAGCCTGGGGAATAGGAGAGGGCAGGCAGACAGGCCCCTGTTTGTGAGACGACACCCACTCCCAACTCCACAGAGGAACTCACCTAAAACGAGCCAGACCGTGAGCAGGGGGGTGTAGTTTAGTTGGTAAGGGTACTTGCTTGGTGTGCACACAACCCTGAGGTCAATCCCCAATTCCAAGTTAAAAACAGCAGCAGCGAAACAAAACCAGGCACAGGGGCGCATGCTTGCAATCCCAGCACCTAGGAGGCAGGGAAGCGCAAGGTTACCTTCCGCAGTGTAACTCAGAGACTAGCCATGGGGACACAAGATCCTTTCAGAAGACCAGCCATCAGTAACCTGGTTAAGTTCAAGACAGACTCCTGGTCAATAAGTGACCCGACTCTAGTAACAGGGAGGTTGAATTTGCTCTAGGGTTGGGAGGGGGGCGCTGGGTTCTAGTTCACAGCTGAGAAGCTTCGGGGGGTCAGGACATTCCTGGTTGTAGCTTGCTGAGACAAAGAATGCCCATCTCTGCTCCACAGACCCAGGGAGCTAATGTGGGAAAGGAGGGTTAAGACGGGGAATCGGGAAGGGAGGAGGGCTTGGCGACACAGGGAGCTGGAAGAGGGACAGAGTGTTTCTCTCTCTCCAGCCTGGCTCGCTGGCCTCAGTCATTTAGAATAACGAGTCATACTTTGATTGACTTTTTTTCCAGCCTTTTGGGGTAAACAAGGCTTTCCCTTCCTTCGAAGGAAGGGGCGAGTGACCCAGGTTTGTGATGCACGATTCCCCTGCATCTGGCCGGGGGCTTCCAGCTCTCTGGTTGTCGCGCTCCTCCTGGGTGCCCTGGGAACACGTGGTTAGACCCTTCGGCCTCAGTCCCTGCTAACATTTACATTCTCCTGCGTCCCCTGCTCCTCGCCTGCCCTCCCTGCAATGTCCTCACCCTGAAGCCTACACACCGTGTAAATATTTAAACCCATCTATGATTTCCTGTTTATTATCAGTGTAAATCCTGGGTTCATTCAGCCTGCATCTGTCTGCCTGTATCTGCTTTCGAGGCCCGCAGGCAAGGGCCTGTACCCACCCTTCTCTGAGAACGTGTCCTCACTCAGGGTCAGCTTTGGGACTAATTATCCCAGGCATCCATCAGTGTATGAATGGACAAGCATGTTTAGTACCTGCACGCACTAGAGTATCATTCAGTCCTAATATAGGAAACCCAGCAAGTCACAAGCCCACACCCACACACTTCAGGGTGCCTTCCTGTTATGCTGATGAGGTTTGTAATCCCAGCTTGTGGAAAGCTGAGGCAGGAGGATTGCTATGAGTTCAAGACCAGTCTAGGCTACATAGCAGGACCTTGTCTCAAAAAACTAAGCAAAAATAAACACTAATTCTTCTTCTAATTCTTCTTCTTCTTCTTCTTCTTCTTCTTCTTCTTCTTCTTCTTCTTCTTCTTCTTCTTCTTCTTCCTCCTCCTCCTCCTCCTCCTCCTCCTCCTCCTCCTCCTCTTCTCCTTCTTCTTCTTTTCCTTCTTCTTCTTCTTCTTCTTCTTCTTCTTCTTCTTCCTCCTCCTCCCCCTCCTCCTCCTCCTCCTCCTCCTTCTCCTTCTTTTCCTCCTCCTCTCCCTCCTCCTTCTTCCTCCTCCTCATCTTTTAATGAAACAGTTAGCATTTGGTAAAAATAGAAAAAAAATCACTGAGGAAAAGAATAAGGCACCTTGAAGTGTGGGTGAGGGCTTGTGATTTGCTGGGTTTCCTGTATTAGGCCTGGATATTACTCTAGTGCATGCAGGTACTAAGTGTGCTCGTCCATTCATACACTGATGGATGCTTGGATTCCAACCTCTTATTATTTATTTTTGTTTGTTTTTAGAGACAGGCTTTCTCTGTGTAACTCTGGTTGCCCTGGCACTTGCTCTGTAGATCAGGCTGGCACTGAACTGAGAGATCTGCCAGCCTCTGCCTCCCGAGTGCTGGATAGAGGAGCCACTCAGCTTGACGACCCGCATTTGATCTCTGGGACCCACACAGGAGAGGGGAGAAACACTTCTCACAAACTGTCTTCTGACTTCTGCACGTGTGCTACGACACACGATCATGGACCTTAAAAATGCCCCTCGATTCTGTGTGTGACCGGCATTGAGGAGCCCTGGGTTAGGCGGCAGGAAGAAGACGGAGAAAGTGTGGATGCTGCATTAGCCTCTGCGTGGGCTTCTCCCATCTCCCCTCCAGGGTGATGCCCTGGGTCTGCGAGTCGGAGCCTCTGAGGTGCCTTCCTTCCTTCCCTTCTTCCTTTCTTCCAGGGATTCTGACTGTGTGTGTCCTGCGGGATCCTGGATGGACCTAGTGAGCGTGCTCCGCCCTCTCTAGGAAACCAACTTGCCGACAGCCAACAGCCTAGGGCTGTTGGATTTCCACAGCCTCCCTTTAGGGTAAGGGAAGTGAGGTGAAGGGGCCAAGGTGAGGTCCTTCAGAAGGCAGGTAGAGTCCTGGGGTCCCAACAGGACTGGGTTAGGGAAGCCATGGTCCGTGTCTGTCTTAATACTTCTGCCTGTGGCTGTAGCACATAGTCACAGGCGTTCCACCCCAAGATTCGCCTGTTGGGTCCCCAGGCTCCCTGGGAGCCAGCTAGTCACAGGTCTAGACATTCCATGATGAACTTCCAGATGGGATGCAATCCTAAGGTATCTAGCCTGCCAGCTGCTAGCATGGGGACATGAGATAAAAGGGCTCCAACAGCCCGTCCTGGGGCCCTCCCTCTGAGGCAGCTTTGAGCTTAGCACTGTGGGCTCCATGTGGGACCAATGGGTCTGAGGTCTGTGGGGAAAGGTCCACAGCACACAGAGGATGGCTGGTGGGCACACAGAGGGAGGAGGCCTGCCCTGGGGCTACAGGGTTGCTGGATCCTTGCTCTGTGTGACTTTGAGCAGTCGTTTCTCTCTGGGCTTTGATATCTCCAGCTGTATTAATAAAGAGCTTGGCCTGCATCGCTGCCTCTGAAACTCAGCTGCAAACTGGAATTATCCAGGGGGTTGGGAGTGGGGCAGGCCTTTAAAACTCTCGTTGTCCATATTTCAAGAAATGATGATTTAGCTGGTGTAAATTGTAGACAGAGTATCAGGACTTCAGAAGACCCTTAAGGGATTCTGATTTATGGCTGTGCTAGAGACCTGATGTTCCAGACAACTGCTTCCTAGCACGGTCACACAGCAGGCCGTGAGAGTTTAGAGCACAGCCCTGTCAGTATCAGGCACCAGGGAGAGGACTCCAGCTGCCTACCTATCTCCCCAAAGGGCTGGAGAGCTCAGGGTATCAGGCCAGCAAAACAGCTTGTGAGCGCCTTCCACCTGGAGGTCCCTCTTGTCTTCTAACTGAGGTTTATGGTGACAATTTATATGTAGATTGTCATCTTAGAAAGGCATTTTCTCTATACTGTGTGTGTGTGTGTGTGTGTGTGTGTGTGTGTGCACGTGTATATGTATGGAGTCCAGCAGTCTACCTTGTTATGTAGCCTTGGGCTATTCTGAAATTCATTTTATAGGCCAGGCTAGCCTCGAACTCGGAGAGAGCTTCCTGCCTCTGCCTCCTGACTGCTGGGGTTAAAAGCATGCGTCCTGATCTTTTTTTGTTTTTTGTTTTTTTTTTTTTGTTTTGTTTTTTTGAGACAGGGTTTCTCTGTGTAGCTCTGGCTGTCCTGGAACTCTGTAGACCAGGCTGGCCTCGAACTCAGAAATCCACCTGCCTCTGCCTCCCAAGTGCTGGGATTAAAGGCGTGTGCCACCACCGCCCGGCTATGTGTTCTGATCTTAACCTCTGTCCTCAGTGGCTGTGCTGTGCTGTGTACCCTGAAGTTTGTCAGATGTATACTCATGCTGGCTGGGCTGTCAACTCAAGTGATAGTTGTCAGGTAGTAAAGACCTTGGTAGGCAACCTCGCCCAGCTGCACGCCTTCACCTCAAAAGATCTCCGAGGATGGAAAAGTCCATGAGATCAGTTTCCCACTTCCCACCACAGGCTCCAGCTGGACCGTGGCCTTGACTGCATGTGTGCAGTGCAGCCTCTCTGGGAAGCATGGCTTTGCACTGTAGCTGTGTGAGCCATAGGTAGTTGGGAACATACTGCCTGGATTTACACTAAGTGCAAAGTCTGCTCCTGTCAACTTGCTATGTGGCATTAGGTGACTGTCTGTGATGGACTGTAGATGCTCGGCCCGGGGAGTGGCACTATTAGAAGGTGTGACCTTGTTGGTGTGGGTGTGTCACTGTGGATGTAGGTTTTAAGATCTTCATCTGGTGCACAGAGAAGGGATGCTTCTTCGAGCTGTGGAAGCCCTAGCAGGGGACACCCAGAAAGATAAGATGTTCAACCACCTAAGCAGCAGCCAGTGACACACACACACACACACACACACACACACACACACACACACATATATACACACACACACACACATACATACACACACATATACATATATATATGGAAAGTCACACTGAAAATGAAATAAAATCCATAGATCCCATCAGATGCAGAGAATGTGGATACAGAATAATTTACAAGAAAAGGAGTAAAATAATTGGTGGGTTTTGATGCTCGATGAACCGGGGGAGTTAGGGAGTGTCTTCATTCACACATGTGCCTCGCTGATGTGTCTCTTTAATGTATAGCGTTTAACTTAGTTTACTCAATGACTACAACTGTATACCTAGGGTTTTATTTTAGACATGCAATTGTATTTTAATACTTTGTATAAAGGACTTTAAACTTAATACTTTGTATAAAGGACAGTTTAGTAGAAAAGGCCTTCATTCTAGCTGCCTGGAAGCCAGTCTTCTGGCATCCTTCAGATGAAGATGAAGAACTCTCAGTTCTGACTGCTCCGTGCCTGCCT
Organism: Apodemus agrarius; assembly: GCA_964023405.1. Classification (NCBI taxonomy): domain Eukaryota; kingdom Metazoa; phylum Chordata; class Mammalia; order Rodentia; family Muridae; genus Apodemus; species Apodemus agrarius. The sequence goes on along the minus strand of OZ030014.1, from coordinate 33,237,425 downwards.
GGATGCTGCCATGCTCCCACCTTGATGATGATGGACTGACTCTCTGAACCTGTGAGCCAGCCCCGATTAAATGCTGTCCTTTATAAGACTTGCCTCAGTCATGGTGTCTGTTCACTGCAGTAAAACCTTAACTAAGATGCTTTCTTAGTCATCCCTGGCCTCGGTTTCCTCATCTGTTCAGCAGGGGTCTGGAGTTGCCAATGCATGACAAGCTCTTAGAGACCTGGGGTGAGACCAGACTCTCAGTAAGTGTGAGTTGTTGCAATGGCTCCTTTGATGGGCTCCTGACGAGCCCACAGTCCCTTGGGCTTGTCCCTTCATGTCCATACACTTGTGTCCCCACTGGTCTAATCTGGTACTCACATGCTGGGGTGGGACTGGGTGTTCTCTGCCGTGCGAGGCATCGAAGGGGACACATAGAGTAAACTGGAGCCCTGCTTCAGGGATGCTGGATTCCCCTGGGACGGGGGACAGGAGAATGGGATACAAGGATGAGTAAAACTATGTTCTGCTCTGGAGACCGCATGGTCCTGACATGGAGAAATAAAGTGCCACTGTAGCAGTTACTTTTCTAACTGTTGTGACAAAAATCTTGGCCCAAAGCCACTTATGGAGGATTGGAGGATGGAATTGATTTTGGCTCTCAGTTTGGGGACAGAACCCACCATAGCAAGGAAGGCATGGCGGCAGGAGTGGGAGACGGCTTGATGGCACAGTGCCTGTCATCAGGAAGCAGAGAGCGATGAATGATGATGCCCAGCCTCCTCTTGTTATTTCATCAAGGATAGGAGATACACAGGTGCAAGTGCAGGTGCTAGGATATACACAGGTAAGAGTGCAGGTGCTAGGATATACACAGGTGAGAGTGCAGGTGCTAGGATATACACAGGTGTGAGTGCAGGTGCTAGGATATACACAGGTGAGAGTGCAGGTGCTAGGATATACACAGGTGAGAGTGCAGGTGCTAGGATATACACAGGTGAGAGTGCAGGTGCTAGGATATACACAGGTGAGAGTGCAGGTGCTAGGATATACACAGGTGAGAGTGCAGGTGCTAGGATATACACAGGTGTGAGTGCAGGTGTTAGGATATACACAGGTGTGAGTGCAGGTGTTAGGATATACACAGGTGTGAGTGCAGGTGCTAGGATATACACAGGTGTGAGTGCAGGTGCTAGGATATACACAGGTGAGAGTGCAGGTGCTAGGATATACACAGGTGTGAGTGCAGGTGCTAGGATATACACAGATGAGAGTGCAGGTGCTAGGATATTCACAGGTGTGAGTGCAGGTGCTAGGATATACACAGGTGTGAGTGCAGGTGCTAGGATATACACAGGTGTGAGTGCAGGTGCCCTCAGGGCTAGATGAGGGGGTCAGCTCACAGATGATTGTGAGCCACTCAAAGTTGATCCACATCCACAAGAGTGCTGAGCTCTAGACCACGAACCTCTCTCTCAACTTCCGAGGAAGCTGCTGCTATTCCCCCACACCAGCCACCTCTGGGAAGTAATTCCTCTATGGGGAAATCACAGCTATGGGCTCATAGGCTGAACTCAGCTTTGTCAGAATGAGTAAAGCCACAGTAGAAAGAGAGGAAGTTTTGTATAATAGAACGGAGTGTGGAGGCCCAGACCTGCAAGCCCAGCACTCAGGACACTGAGGAAGGAGGATCGTGAATTTGAATTTGATCTCTCTAAATTCTAGAGTTTAGAAGATCTGGATTACAGAATATGATTTTCTTTTAAAAGAAGTCCAATTTGCATAATATTAGATGTGAGGAGATTAACATTTCTTTCTTTATTTCTTTCTTTTTCTTTTTCTTTTTTTTTTTTTTTGGTTTTTCGAGACAGGGTTTCTCTGTGTAGCCCTGGCTGTCCTGGAATGCACTCTGTAGACCAGGCTGGCCTCAAACTCAGAAATCCGCCTGCCTCTACCTCCCAAGTGCTGGGATTACAGGCATGCGCCACCACGCCCGACTGGAGATTAACATTTCTGAACGGCTAGGCAGAGAAGGGTTTGGGTAGGTTCTTTGAAAGACAATGAGAAAGGCCCAATAAGGAAGTCTCCAGGCAGAATTAAATCTCATTTTGATGTATCAAAAATACTGCTTATGGGACTGGAGAGATGGCTCAGCGGTTAAGAGCACTGACTAGGGCTAGAGAGATGGTGCAGAGGTTTAGAGCACTGACTGCTCTTCCAGAGGTCCTGAGTTTAATTCCCAGCAACCACCTGGTGGCTCACAACCATCTGAATGAGATCTGGCGCCCTCTTCTGGCCTGCAGGTATATATATATATGTGTGTGTGTGTGTGTGTGTGTGTGTGTGTGTGTGTATGCCAGCAGAACACCGTACATAATAAATAAATAAATCTTAAAAAGAAAAGAAAAGAAAAGCTCTGACTGCTCTTCCAGAGGTCCTGAGTTCAATTCCCAGCAACCACAAGGTGGCTCACAACCATCTGTAATGGGATCTGATGCCCTCTTCAGGTGTGTCTGAAGACAGCTACAGTGTAATCATATACATAAAATAGATACTAAAAAGACACTGTTTATGTCACTAGATAATGTATTTCCATGCCTCACCATGATAAGCATAAGGAGGTAGAAGCCATGAGAAGCCCCTCTCTATACCTGTCCCCAGATGCGAAGGTGACCTCCGGTTTCATGTCTTCCCCACCCCCACCCCCCCTTGGGGTCTTCGGGTGACCTGTCAGTCACCACGGCCAGCGCATGGCCTTCCGTTTCTTCGGGCTTTGCTTGGCTTTGAATCCCTTTCGAGCCTCCCGCGAGTGGCAAGGCCTTTCTGGAGGTTTTTCGACAGCTGCGCGGCATTCCATGACTGTTTACTCAGACTCCCGCTGCCTCACCTTGATGTTGAAGTTGCTTCCTGCTCCGTGCTGTGGTTTCCCACCGTCCGCCAGAGCCTTCGAGAAAGTCTGCAGTACAGATGTGGGTGGAAGAGCAGATCCCTGCGGGGGGAGAGGGCTTCTGAGAGGGAAGGCTTGGCAGAACCCCTGGCCTCGTCCTTGAAGATGCGGGAGGGCTCTGCTCTCCACGGCGCGTACAGCGCATAGGTGGTCAAGTCGGTCCAATTCCAGAGACATACCGGGAATATGAGATGCCCGGGTTATTCAAATAATGGTAACGGGTTGTACACGCTTAGATGTTCGGATCAACGTGTTAGCACAGACAGAATCTCAAGGTCACAGAATGTCCCAGCAGGGAGGGATTTTATAATCTGTTAACCTACTTAATCAATCACACACCTTCGTGGGTTCCTCTTTAACATTTTTCCCTTTATTATATTTTAACTTAATTTAGGGTGTCTCTGTGTGTGTCATATGTGAAGTGGAGGTCAGAGGTCAACTTGTGGGAATCGGTTCTCCCCTTCCATCACGTGGGCCCTGGGGACTGAACTCAGGCCGTCGGCCTTGGCAGCAGCCGCTTCTGCCTGGTGAGTTTCCCTATTTTGATGAAGAGACTGAAAAACAACCAAGATGTATGATGGACTCAAGTTCACACAGCTAGGACGCCCGAGCGTCGGGAGCCTGGGTTATTAGCATCCACGGTCAGGAGCACCTTGGAGGGGGCTGGGGACAAAGGGGCACACATTTAGATTCTTGGTGGCAGAGCCAGGTCTAGAGTCCGGGACTACTTCAGATCCTCCTAGAACCCTGCCTCAGTTTACCCCATGACCTCTGAGAGAGCAGGAGAACGCAGGGTTATGGCTTATGGGGACAAACAGTTCTTTCTGAGGTCTGTGGGTAGATGAACGTTTTTTAAAAAGTATCTATCTGCTGGAACAAGTGGTCTGAGGTCTGAAGATCCCTGACTCAGGAATGGTCCCTTGATTTTATTTTATTTTTTTTTCTTTTGAGACAGGCTAGGTCGTTGTTGTTTTCTTTTGAGACAGGCTGGTCTCAAACTCTCTAGGTCGCGGAGGTTGACTTTGAACTTCTGGTTCTCATGGCTCTAGCTACCACGTGTCGGGATCACAGGTGTATAGCATTGCCTTAGTCAGCGTTCTCTTGCTGTGAGGAGACACCATGACTCGGCAGCTCTTATCAAGGAAAGCATTTAATTGGGACTGGCTCACAGTTCAGAGGTTCGGTCGGTTATCATGGTGGGAAGCATGGCGGCGTGCGGGCAGATGCGGCGCTGGAGGAGGAGCTGAGAGTTCTACGTCTTGATCTGCAGGCAGTCATGGGAGACTGTCCCACTGGGCGTGGCTTGAGCATATATGAGGCCACCCCTGCAGTGACACACCTCCTCCAACAAGGCCACACCTCCTAATAGTGCCACTCCCTATGGGCCAAGCCTTCAAACACATGAGTCTGTGGCCGCCTATTCCGACCGCACACAGCCATCGTGCTTGTCTATGCAGTGCTGGGGATCGAACCCAGTGCTTGCTAGGCGAGCCACACCCTCAGCCCTTTCCCCGACTGTTGATACCTCGCTCTAACTGTAGTTCCCTTTACTCTTGTGCCCACCAGCTCTTTCTGCACACTGTTCAGGGTAGCATCATACTCTATGAGAAGGGCCACAGCATCGAGGAGGCGAGGACAACTTTCACCCGTTCCCAGGATGCACAGCTGTCAGCATTGTCAGCTTCCCAGGGTGCTCCTCTCAGCATCCCCATCCGAATCAGTGTTCGATGGCCGCAGGTCTCTCTGTTTCAAGAGGCAGCCTGCATCCACCCTGCCCTGGACTCCGGCCACTGTGCAGTCCCTTTCCTGCCTTCCAGGTCTACACCACTTGAACCAACACTTAACATTTGCTGCGTTCACGTTGTCAGATTCAACTTGTGCTTTTCCGAAAATCAGTCCACGGAGCACGACGCCAGGTTTGCACGTGGCTCGTCTTGCTGACTCTGCACAAGCAATCCACAGTGCAGGGGCTAAATTCTCTCTCTTTCAGATGTGAGAAACCCGGGCTGGCCTCAGGCTCACTGTGTAGCTGAAGATGACTTTAAACTCTTGATCCTTCTGTCCCCACTTCCCGAGTGCTGGAATTACAGGTGAGTGCCACCACATCCGGGGATTGGACGGACCTGGCCTTTGTGCACGCTAGGCAAGTCCTCTACCAACTGAGCCCCTTCCTATCTTAGGATATCTGAAAACTTTTCTAGACACCTGACTCAGATATATTTTTTCTATTGATTTCCTGAATCTTGGATGGCGCACCGCCGCTCTCCAGGTTATCGCCGTCGTTGCCCCTAGCCCAGAAGTTTAGCGTGATTCTAGAAACCATGAGCACAACCGTGACTCCTCACACACCCCGTAACATCCTTGGTCCCTAACTATCCTTTCTGTGTTGTGAATGGAATAGATGTTCAGGAAGCATTTTGTAGAAAGAAAAAGAGGGCCAGGCCATGGCTGCGAATTCCTTTGATTCCAGCACCCAGAGGGAAGAGGCTGATGGATCTCTGTGAGTTTGAGGCCAGCCTTGTCTACAAAGCAAATGCCAGGACAACCAGGGCTAGACAGAAAAGCCTTGTCTCAAATACAAAACCAAAACCCAAAACCAAACAAAAAAACCAACAACCAAAACAACAACAACAACAACAACAATAACAAAACAAAGGAGGAGGAGGGGGTGAGAAGAGGAACAGGAGGAAAAAGGGTGTGAAGGAATTACAAAGAAGTGACTTGAGAGTCCTCGGTGAGGGGTGGGGAGGTGTTTTCAGATGGGCAGGCAGGGTAAAGCTCTCTCACCTGGGAACTGGGATGCGCTGTGTGCTGTGGTCAGCCACCGTGCTGACTCTTGGGGGATCCCTGCTGTGGCTGGGTTCTTGACCGCTGAGCCAAGAAGGCTTCCTGCAAGGGAAGGGCAGGATCAGAGGTCCATGCCAAAACAGTGCCAGGATTTCTAGTTTGGAACTGGAGGAGAGGCGGAGGCAAAGCAGGATTTGTTTTTCTTTATTTAAAAAATTTATGTCTATGAGCGTTTTGCCTCCATGCATGGCTGTGCACTGTGTGTTTACTTGGTCCCTGTGGATGTCAGAAGAGGGCATCAGAGCTCCTGGATCTGGAGTTCCAGGCAGTTGCGAGCTGACTTGAGGCTGCTGAGGTCCTGGGTCCTTTGCAAGAGCAACAAGTGCCCTTAACTGCTGAGCCATTTCTCCAGCTCCAAAGCGAGTTTTCTAAAGAAAAACCAGAGGTTTGATCTGAGACATGGTGAGTTGGAGATATCTGGTGACCATGCAGGCAGAGCTGACCGTTAGGTGACTGACCATTCAGATCTGTGATCCTTTGATGTCGGTGAACTTGGGAGTCTGTCTGGAGGTCTGAGCGATGGTGGGCTGGTGGGCCTTTCCCAAGGGCAGGCAGTGCTGTAGCTGATGACCGGGGGCTGTGCACTGTCGGGGGTGGGGTCTGTTTCTGAGGTTTGGATTTAACCCCCCTTTAGGACAGAGTCTCACATAACTCCGGCTAGACTCAAACTTTCTATGTGGCTAGAATGACCTTGAGTTTCTGATCATCCTCCATCTGCCTAATTCTAAGATGTCAGAAGAGTCACCGTGTGTGGCGCCAGGGACGGAGCCCAAGGCTTTGTGCTTAGCAGTCAAGTACTCCACCCCTGAGCCACGTCCTCAGCCCTTCTGGTTTCCTCCTTAGTTGAGACGGATCTAATAATACTAAGGAGACCACTGTGGGGGAGCACCCCGAGTGAAAGGGTAGCTGGAAAGCATTCGCTACCTTGCCTTGAACAAAATCAGGATTTGATAGATAATAGTTAAAAAACAAACAACTGAGTGGCTCTGGCTCCTGCCAAGGAGTCATCAGATGAGCTCAGGGGCGTGGACTAGGGAGGGAGAAGAAAGTCTGTGACTAGAGCCCGCAGCTTGCGGGAGGAGGGTGACACCAGGGTCACAGATTGTGACAGTTGTGTGGAGGGCTGCTCACAGGCAGTATCAGTCAGCCCTTCGGCTTAGAGCCGACCATCTCTTTTGTGAGTGTCCCAGCCAAGACCTGGGAGCTGATTGGCAGTAGTATCCAAGTATTAACCACTCCCCCTTCTCTTTTAGTAGAGCCTTATTATAGTCCTAGCTAGTCTGGAACTCAGGACGTAAACCAGGCTGATCTCAAACTCAGAGGTAGACCTGCCTCTGCCTCCTGTGTCCTGGGATTAAAGGCGAGCCCATCATGCCTGGCTGGTCCCTTCTTATATTAAAGACTAGTTCTTAGAAGAACACGCAGGTGACCCTGGCTTTGTTCCCAGTCCAGGTGGATTTCCGTGGATCAGAACCGTGTGGGTTAAGCTTAAGCTGAACATGGGGATCTGCCTTTGCTGCCACAGTTACAAACTGGAGGCTTCTACCGGCTTTCAAGAGTTTAGGTAAATATTCTATATCAGCCTATAAGAAGACTATGACAGTGATGACTTTTAGCACCCGTGGTGACTGAGTTCCAAGGTATCCAGTGATCTGCCCAAGTCCAGTGCTAGGAAGGTGTGGAGAGGGCTTTTAGGACTCAGAGGGTGTTGCCAGAGCTGGCCTGGGTGTGAGGTTAAAAAAGCAAGAAGAGCAGAGCTGGCAGAGGGGCAGGGCAGGATGGAGTAGGGCGTGGCTCTAAGACAAGGCCTACTCCAGTGGGTACAAAAATCAGAGAACGGGAGACCTCAGAAGCAGGAAAGAGGGCGGAGCCGGGGGATGATATCGCTCTAGCTTCCTGCTAATCCTGGAGATGAGAAAGTAGGTGTTTTGTGTATGATCATTTCTGTGTCAGCTTTGTAAAAGTACCCTTCATTGCACTCGCGCGCGCGCGCACACACACACACACACACACACACACACACACACGTGACCGATTCGACTTGGAGACCCTCCGGATCTTGCTCGACATTACCTACACTGACAGTGATAGAAGCAGGCTGGTGACCTAGCTTGGCACAACTACAAAGACTATGGTCTTTCCTCTACACCGTGAGGTCACTGTGACCGCAGGCAACGGGGCAATGGACAGTATCAGATGACCTTTCCAAGATCTCTTCCTAGCAGAAACATTCTCTGCATCTCGGCTCCTCAGACTCCTGCCTCTCCGCCCTTCCTCCAACCGAGAGCAACCCAGGGCTGTCCTCAGGGCTGGGAGAGGAGACCAGCTCCCGGTGCCGGCTGTGGTTCCTCACGTTAACCCTCTGCCGCTTGCCCACCTCCCTCCCACCCGGCTTTGCTGGCAAGGAACCCCAGCCCAACCCCCCACGCACTGCCTCTGGCTGAGGGGCACTTCCCGGAATTAGCCACCGCAAACAGCTGGCTCCAGGAGGGGGGTCGAGAAGGCTAACAGTTTCCAGATGTGTCAAGGCACCAGGGCCTTAGGAGGCCTGAGGTCTCCTCCTGTGGCTGGGAGCTGGGGAGGAGGCTGGCCTCAGATCAGGACTTCAGCAATGCCAAGGCAGCCAGGCAGATCCTTGCATGCAAACTGCAGGAAATTTTGTGGGTGCAGGGCACTGGAGATGTCCATCCTGCACCTGCAGGGACCGCTGGGGAAGCCCCTGCAACCTCAGCAGCTCTTTGTGGCCTGGACTCAGCCCAAACAGTCTCTAACAAAATTAATAGCCGTAATGATCCTCTGCCAGAGTGTGGCGGCTTAGAGCATAGAGTCGAATCCCAGGCCAGCCTCCCGCTAACTCGGGACCCTCACAGCCCAGGTCCCTCGGCCATGAAACGGCTTCTATGTCATAACCTCAGTGTTAGGATCAAATAGGAGCTCGGGAGCTTGGGAGGTGAGGTGGAGGGTGTATCATCCTCGAACGATAGAGGACTTATCAAGCCTGCACGAAGCCCCGGGCTTTGATTTCCAACACCTCGGAAGCTAGGTCACCACATCTGTTATCTTAGCACCTCAGAGGTAGAAGGAGAAGAACCAAAGGTTCAAGGTCATCTTCAGCTACATAGTGAGTTCGAGACCAGCCTCTGCTACTATATGACTCAAACTAACAAAGAGTATTCAAGCTAAATGGGAAAATCTATACAAAATGCTCATTACTGTACCATACTTACCATGACTTGCTCTCTCTTTCTCTCCTTTGTGTGTGTGTGTGTGTGTGTGTGTGTGTGTGCATGTATGTGTAGGCTAGAGGCTCTCTCTCTCTCTCTCTCTCTCTCTCTCTCTCTCTCTCTCGTTCTCTTTTCCTTATTCACTTTACATCCAGCTCTCTGCTCCATCCTGATCACTCCCTCTCACAATCCTTCCCCATCCCCTCCCCCTTTCCTCTGAGCAGGTGGGGGGGTCCCCTGGATAGCCATTTCCCAACCCTGGCACATCAAGTCTCTGTGAGGCGAGGCGCATCCTCTCCCCTCAAGGCCAGACGAGGCAGCCCAGCTAGAACATAGCCCATGTACAGGCAACAGCGTTTGGGATAACCCCTGCTCCAGCTGTTTGGAACCCACATGAAAACCAAGCTGCACACTGGTTGCACTTGCGCGTGCGTGCGTGCGTGCGTGCGTGCGTGCGTGTGTGTGTGTGTGTGTGTGTGTGTGTGTGTGTGTGTAGGCCTAGGCCCAGAGGCTGGAGGTTCTTACAGGGAACCATCCTCAAGCAATCTTTGGCCTTACTCAGTGAGGCCTGGTCTCTCAGACCCAAAGCTCGCCAAAATGGCTAGTTTTGCTAGCCAGCTAGCTGGTGGGATCCTGTGGCTGGAATTACAGGCAGGTCACATGATCGCCCTTGCATTTACTATAGCCACCAGCATCCTCCACGCTTCTCACATCCCTACCCCATCCCCTCCCTCATGCTCCTGACATCATTACTGGGGCGTACCCACGCTCTCCAAGGCAATGTGACTTCATCACTGCAACTGGACCTTAGCTCTGCACATCCTCATTTTTAGGAGAGGGAATTGAACCTCACCTGTCCAGGGCCACACAGGTGTTCAGCGCAGAGCTCTGACTTAAATGGACCCTCGTGCAGGTTCCTCCTGCCCCATGGACTTCCCTACCATTTTCTCACGAGAAGAAGTCACGGGACTTTCTTGGGACTGAGAACATCAGTTCTTGCTCTGCCTCTCTGAAGAGACACCCTTTTCAGAAGAAAGCTCAGCAGCTTGGGGGATCCGAAGGAGCCCTGGAAGAAGGAGGCAAGTGACTTTCGGGGAGGGGGGATGACCCTAGGGACAGATGACTTTTAGAGCATTTCAGGGACAAAGGACAGGGGATCTAGATTTTGAGAGAAGTCCAGGGTGCCCTAGGGTGCCCTCCTCCGAGCTGACACGCGGGGCCCGCTGGTTGCTCTGGCTCCACGACTCTTGCATTGCCAGCTGCTGCTCCTCCTCTGCACGTCTTCCTCTTGGCTGGGGAGGGTGGTGGAGGGTCTCCAGAATTCCCCTTTGTGGGAGGACAGGAGTCCAAGGAGGAGGAGAAGCCAGAGGGGGCTGGTGGGCAGGAGCCAGCCAGCAGGGAGGCCCGTCATTGGCCTGACTCCCAGGGCCTGAGCCTGAAGAGGGATCAGCCTGCCCCTCACCCTTCCCTCCCCTTCCCCCCCAGGCTCCTTAGCGGCCGAGCGTGCCAGTTGGACCCCTGCCAAATCAAACGGCTGCCAGTAGGAGAGGAAGAAGCATTTCCGAGCAGAGAGGCCCCTGTGGACTCTGCTGAAGCCTAGAATCCCCCTTTCTCACCGCCAAGTGAGGAAGAGAATCCCGCGTTCAGCACAGGCACGCACACTCCTGCACGGAGCCCAACCAGACTCCGTGACTCAGTAGACAGGCTGAGGGCCCAGAGGCAGCAGGACTGGGAAACAGCTTGAGGCTGGGTCATGGCTGTGCCAGGCGGCAGGGTCTTGGGGAATTAGGTTTGTTGCCCTCCGAGATGGAGGATGTAAACGGGATGCAGGAAAGGTGGTGTCTTGGATCTGAGAGAGCGATCTTATTGGAAATAGTCTTTGTAGATGTTACGAAGGTAAGGAGAGCTTTGGAGATGGTGTCATATTAAAGTGAGGTGGGTACTCAGTCAGGTGAGTGCTTTGTAAGAAACAGATAGGAAGACAAGCAGACCCAAGGCGTGAGGGCTGTGACTATCCAGGTAAAGACAGAGACCAAAGGGCCTGGCTCTGCGGACCCCAGGACTTTGGTCACACTTCTGACTGTGATCACAGAACTGGGACAATAAGTTTCTCTTGTCTTGAGCTGCTGTGTTGATGGTAATAGCTACAGTAGCTGTCAAAAATGCATATCCAGAAGTATATGGAAAAAAAGAGGTGGGTTTGGAGCTGGGGGTGGGGGTGGGGGTGGGGTTTGCTGAGATGGCCTTGGAGAAGAGGTTGAAAATAGTCACCATTTGTCGAGCTATTCTTCTCTGCCAGGGCCCCTTTAGGGGTATTTATGTCAACCGTCACAATAACTCTGCCAACAAGAAAGATGATTCCAGCCTTGAGGTGAGGGTCAGACCATGGTGACTCCATCTTGTTGGGATTTTAGGTTCTTCAGTATCCCAAGACTGGCCTGTGTCCTCCTTCTTAGAGGTAGCCATGGCAGATTCTCATCCATCAGATGAGACTTGCTTCAAGTTGGAGGGATGTTGTCCTAATGTCTAAGAAGGCATTCATTACCCTTTGCTGTAGTGGGGAGTGAGAAGAGGGTGCTACCCAATTGTTCAGGTGTCTTCTTGAGTGATTGCCTTGGAGAATTAGAAGTTACTGTGATGTCCTTGTATCTTCAGGGTCATTTCTGATGCTCTATTTATTCTCGAGAGGGAAAGGAGACATCTCTGGTCATCTAAAAACCACTTCTAAAACCATGATTGCTATTTGACTATCATCAGCATTGTCACTACCAACCCCTTCCTCAATGTCACCAGCATCCTGACATCTCCATGACCACCAATATCAACATAACGTCTACCGCCATCACCACGACCACCTCCACCACCATCACCATGACCACCTCCACCACCACCACCATGACCACCTCCACCACCATCACTCTGACCATCTCCATCATCCTTACCATGAATACCTATATGTCATCACCATGACTACCTCCACATCATTACCATGGCCACCTCTATCATCCTCACCATGATTACCTACACTCCATTACCATGGAGACTTCCACCATGGCCACCTCCATCACTATCATCATGACCATCTCTACCATTACCACTGCTACCTCCATTCCTACCACCTCCATCATCATCACCATGACCATCTCCACTATCACCATAACAACTTCTATCGTCATCATCATGACCACCTCCACCATCACCATCTCTACCATCACCACCACCTCTATTCCTACCTTCACCATTATCATCTCCACTATCACCAGAGCCACCAACCTCGCTGACAACTCTCACACCTCCACTCCATCCCATCTGCCACCTATAACATCTTCATCTCATCCATGGCATCACTTCTACCACCCACCTATCCCATCAACTCCACCTAAAAACCACTGTCGCACAATCCCCATGACCCCTAACATCCCCACTCCATCACCTCCACCACCTATAGCATCCTCATACCGTCAACTCCACCCATGACCTTACCACTACGTTGACTCCTAACATCTCTACCATCAGCACCACAGACACCACTGAAGCTGCTAGAATGAGCTCAACCCATTCCTCTTGGACCACATAACTTCCTCCATTTCTATCCCGACATATGACTCCTCTTGTCACGATTGCAGCCTTGTGAAGTTATGAGAAGTTACTCAGGGAAGAGTCTCTCGTGACAGCTGAATAGAATTTAGTAGTAGTAGTAGTAGTAGTAGTAGTAGTAGTAGTAGTAGTGGTAGTAGGACAAGGAGGAGTGGGTGTTCAGCTGACAGACACAGTGAGCGGATGGGGGCTAGCTTCCCCTGAGCCTTGTCAGGCAAAGATAAGGTAGGCCTGGATGGCTGGAGTAAACACACACTCAGTGGGACAAAGTGTGTCACAGGCGTGTGTTTGGGTGGGTGGAGGTTAACTAGGCAACACCCAGGCCATGGTGGTCTCTGGAGCATGTAGATTTTGGCAGGTTCCTGGTTACTGGCCACTTGCCTGCCCTGCTCATGGCAGTGAGATCATGAGAGTGGCTGTACTGGGAGTACTGGGGACGAGGGAGGGAGACCCGGCCCGCCCTGGCTGGAGAGGAGGAAGGCCTCTCCCCTGGCTGACTCTACCACAGATGAAGTCAGAACACTGCATCCCCCAGGCTTCTCTCCCCTCCCCCTTCCCCTGCCTGCCCAGCTCCTCACAGGCTCAGGGGCCAGATGATCTGAGCTCTCTTTCCTATGAGGTACCTTGCTATCAGTCAGCCTCCCTGAGAGCGCAGGGCTGTGATTTGGGGTGGGGAGAGGACTGACCATAGGGTTGGGGTGTGTCCATTCAGCTGGGTAGCCCCTCCTTCTACATTAGGTCAAGTCACACACACACACACACACACACACACACACATACACACACATCTGAGGGTGACAGAATGTTCCAGAAGCTCAGGTCACAGCTGTTCCCTGACCTTCCTCTCCGAACTCAGCTACCTACATTACTTTTGAGGACTAGGACCCAGACAGCTTGGAGCAGCCTCTCTCAGGCCTTCCAGTCCCTGCACTGCCAGCATGCCTGGCTAATCCCATCATCCTCTGGGATCACACTTAAGAACCCCCGGGAAGTAAGAAACAATACTATCATTGGATGTGCTTATCTCTGCATCAGGCGTGAGAGCTAGGCAGACAGGCTGGCGACTGGAGAGGCTGAAGGCCCACTGAGTCATGGGGACAGGAGAATGGAGGGTGGGGCTACAGAGCGCCTGAAGAGGGGGTAGAGACTGCCACCCAGACTCCTGGAGAATCATCTGGCTGAGCCACCTCCCCTTGGCTCCTGCAGCCCGCTCCTAGAAAGATCCTCTCTTGTCTCAGGACACACTGACACAGGAGTGACAGCCAGATTTAACGAGATCATAATGCACACCAGACATTTCCTAAGTCCTTTAACTGATTAGTTAATTAGTTAATTAATTATTTTTTTGAGACAGGGTCTCATTATTGTAACTCTCTATGTGGACCAAACTGGCCTTGAACTCACCTCCTATTTCTGCTCCCTGGGGGCTGGGATTGAGGGCGTGTGCTACAGTGCCAGGCTATTTATTTATTTATTTTTGTGTGTGTACAGTATATGTGATTTGCCAGGGGTGCATGTACCTGTGAGTGCACAGGTAGACACCAGAGGCTGTTGCTGGATTCTCTATTGCTTTCAGGCTAGGCAGACAGCTCAGTGGTTAAGAGCACTTGCTGTTGTTCCGGAGGACAAAGGTTCCCCCTGAAAAGGAAGGTGAGGACGTTTAAGACAATGGCTTGGAAGACCCTGGTATGTCTGCTCCCATTTCCGGCGGCCCCGTAACTGCAGCCCCTTTGTACTTTATCAGAGGAACAGCTTGAGAGTCTATCTGAGACAATAGCCAATTATGGTCACCCAGGCATGGAGGCCAGGAGAAGAAGGTCTCAAGTTCCCAACAACTACACTTCCAAAACTCTCCTGACTGGACACACAAACCTCCTCAGGACATGGAGGAAATTCACCCCTCTAGCCCCTCAGAGCATCCAGAGGACCGAAAACACTTCAAATTGTCACCCAAACTTTGTCTTTCTCTCAAAGCCACACCTGCCAATGCCTATGAAGAGTCAGGCCCTTGTGCCAAGGCAAGAAGCCAGAGATAGATAAATGCTAACCCTGCCCTAACATGTTTTACAACCTGATAGAGGCTACTCTGGCATTCTTTGTTAGCAGTTAGGGTTAGGGTTAGGGTTTGGTTTAGGGTTAGGGTTAGGGTTAGGGTTAGGGTTAGGGTTAGGGTTAGGGTTAGGGTTAGGTCTTATTGCTTTGGAGGGGAACAGAGGCAGAGAAAGGAAGCATCAGGTTGTGGCTAGAGAAGAAAGCTAGTGGGCGTTGGAAGAGCAGGACCTGAGAGATGTTACTATGCTTTGGGAAGCCTCTTTGCCACTGGCTGGCTGGCCACTCACACAGAATGGTAGGTATCATGTCTCCTGGGAGCTACTTCTCAAAGGATAAGCCTATCTATGTGCTAAGACTCTGAGACCCACTGCTTCAGACTTGGTGGTGGGAAACAAATGATTCTAGATAGAAGATTGTACGTGCAGAGCTCTTAAGGGAGCTCAGCAGTTAAGAGCACTTGCTGCTCTTGCAGAGGACCCAGGTTCTGCTCCCAGCATCTATATGGCAGCTCACAAGCATCTGTAACTCCAGTACCTGAGGATATCATCTCTCTTCTGATCTCCATGGGCACCAGGCATGCAGGCAGTACACGGACATGTATGCAGACAAACCACTGATACCCATACATGAATATAAAAATCTTAAAGCAATAAAACCTTCTTTAAATTGATTTTGTGTGTGTGTCCTTTGCAAGAACAACAAGCTATCTCCCCATCTCAAAAGATTTATTTTCATTATGTGCATGTGTGCATCCGTGTATGTGCCCAGGAGTGCAGGTGCTCTCAGAGGCCAGAAGAGGGCGCTGGACAAACTGGAGCCGGCGTTACAGGTGAGTTGTAAACTTCCCTGGAGTGAGACGGCAAAGGAGAAACTGGAAGGTGAGTCTGGTTGAGTCCATCTGTGGAATAGCTGCTGCACGGTTTGTCCCGGGCAACGAAGGGTGCAGGAATTTCATTTGAAATTTGAAGTTCAAGGCTGAGGACGTAGCTCAAGTTGGCAATGGCAAATGCTTGCTTAGCATGCGTAACGACCCCTCCCCCCCGTGTTCAATCTCTAGCTCCGCATTGTTCAATCCTGTATAGGACAAGGGGATGTGGACCTGTTTATTAGCAGTTCTTGGGATGATTCCAATCTCTGTTTTCCAGGATTCCAGCAGTCCCGTTCAGTAGTGTCAGGATCGGCAGCGGTGGCATGATCTAGCAGAAACTGCCAGGCCTCTGCTGAATCAGCACGGATCAGCCAGAGCAAGCAGGACCAACTTCTCTGCCTTGCCTCTCTCGGTGAAGTGAAGACTGGAGACCACAGAAGCTCTGCAAAGCCAGCTATGCGAGCGCCCCCTCACTGCCCATTGAGTCCTCTTTAGACCCCGCCCCTCCAAACATCACGTGTCCTCCCACAGGCCTTGCTTCAGCCAAACACCACGGTGCGTCTGTATCACATGACTGACGTACCCGGAAACTTCCACTTCACAAGAGGATCGGAAGTTCAAGGGTATGTTTGCCTGCGTCATGAGTTTGAGGCCAGCCTGAGCCACACAAAGACCTTTCCCAGAATGTAACAACAGCACGAAATCAACGCAAATAAAACAACAAGCTGTGCAGTTTGCTCATTCGCTCAGTTATTATTAGTCACTAAGTTGTTGAAGTGACGGTTCCAGGCCCTCGGGAGTCAATGATGTAAAACAGGTTCGGTTCTTGCTTTCTTGGACACTGTGTTCAAGTTGAATAAAAAAATAAAATTATTTAAAAGAAAAACAATTATTACATAAAAAATGGCCAAGTTCCCAGTGAGAGACTCCCTGGTGGACTTGTGGGAATCTGGGAAGGCTTCCCTGAAGAAGTGACGTTAGAACTGGGCTTGAAAGGATGAAGGCAATGGGTCAGGAGCCAGAGCGTCTACTGCCATGAACTCTGCTCTTATGCCTCATAACCCAAAATGGCTTCCGCACCTCCAGCCATCACACCACGGTCTAGTCAGTAGAAAGGAGAAAAGAGGACAGAGAAAGGCATACTCTGCATTGAGGACACATATTTGTGGGCAGTGTACGCCACGTCCGCTTAAACATCACTGCCTGGAGATTGATCACAATAACCCCAGCTAGTTACCAGAGAGAGATTTCTGTTTGTGGTAAACAGCAGGTTTAGGGTAGATTTGATGGGCAGCTAGTGCCCTAGTTCGGATCAGCTGATATATTACTGAAGAAGGGCTGATGGTTAGGAGACTCTGCCGAAGAGTTAGCTCCGTGAACCTGGCGGTGCCGGGGAGGAGAGTCTGAAGAGGCCCTCAGCCAGGCAGGACTTTAAGTACGGCTTTAATGGCTCCCAGCTGCTTGAGTGACCTTGGGGCTAGGTGTGGTAGACTCGGGAGGCAGAGGCAGGTAGCTGTCCGTGAACTCCAGGCCAGCCAAACTGTCATACTAAAGCTCTGTCAGGGACAAAAATAAATAAATAAATAAAAAAAAAATAAAATAAAAATAAGAGATTCAGTGAGCAGGACAGGTTAGTGTCCTCACAGAGTTAGAGGCCCATGAGCCTCATAGGAGGGCTCAGGAGACAGTTCCAGGCTACAGATCAGTACCAGGAAGGGGAGGCCTGTTGGTGGTAGCTGGGCCTCTTATAGAGGTAAACAAGGAGACTGTGCGAGCAGGGAAGGGGGTGGTGGACACGGACTATAAACCCTGGGAACCCAGGAAGACATCCACCTTCATGTCATCCACCACTTCCTGCCTTTGGTGTCCCCTTGGGGATGCTGCCTCCTTGTCTCACGGTCTGAAAGACCATATGATCTTTTCTCCCGTACCAGAGTTGGAGGGGGGGTCCATCCCTACAGACCCATCCCACTGGGGGCTTCCATTTCACGTCCATGAAATAGCAAAGGGATCTGAACTCTGGGGTGGGGTGGGGTGGGGTGGTCAGCCTAGGTGTAGACTTTAACCATCATAACCTGGCACAGAGAGGCCCTCGGAGCAGAACGGAGTAGAGTCTACCCTGTTCCCGAGTGGATCCCGGCCTCACCGTCTACCCTCTGATGCAGCTCAGTGTTTTCCCAATGTGTTCCTTCTTGTTTGCTTATGGAGCTAGAGTTGGTGTCGGTTACTCACAGACAAAGGGGCCAGCAAAGGAAACTCAACTGACGAGGACTTCAGATGGAAGGGGTGCTGGGGAGGAGGAGGAGGAGGAGGACGAGGACGAGGAGGAGGAGGAGTGGAGGAGTGACAGGGACTGGGAGAGGGACCTTTGAAAAAGAACCAAGGCAGTATATCCTGAAGGAAGGGGTGGCCAGCGACGTCAATTTGTATTTTAAAAAATGTCCAGCATGTCTATATAAGCACAGGAACTGAAGCCGGGGAGACAGAGCCGTTAGCAATGATTTACACTGGGGGTTTGGGGGCGGCTTTGAAAGATCTTAGTTTCAAAGAACAGGAACTCAACTCATATGTGGTGGAGACAAGAATAGGGGCCAGTGTGTGTGTGTGTGTGTGTGTGTGTGTGTGTGTGTGTTTATTGGTTTCTGCCACTGAGAAGTTCAGGGGTGGGTCTGCCCTTGGCACAGCCTGGACAATGTGTCGTCAGGACTTTGGCCTCTGTTGTCCTGTGTGGACTTCCTTCTTTGGCATAATGTCCCCCAGCCAAATCTCCTGACAGCTACACACACACACACACACACACACACACACACACCTGTTCAGCAGCTTCAGAATGGAAAGTTATTCTTTGTTCCCAGCGGCTTCAGGAAAATCCTGGGACTGCCTTTGATTGGCCAGGGTTGGTCATATGTCCTTTCTGAGCCAGTCACTGTGGTCAAAATGTACTGGCACTTGAATGGCCAGGTGTAAATCCTGTGTCACGTCATTCCCCCCCTCACCCCCCCCCCTGCCCCACAGGTGGAGTCAGCTCCATTTAAACTGCTTTTATTGAGGAGGGTGAGTCTCAGGAACAAAAATGGAATCTGTAGGTTTCCAAGGGAAAGTTTAATGACAATCACATGTAGATGACAGGGCCATTTCTGAAGGGCACCGGCAAGGCCTACTGAGTCACCTTTCCCCAAAGCGGTGAGCACTGGGCAGATAAGGCTGTACTTTGAGTTCTAGAGGTGCCCTTGGGACAAGCTAGTTGGAAAACAGCACAGTTGGTGGTGGCTTACTGGTTTGCTTTATTACTTATTTTTTGGGAAAAAAAAAGTCTGTGCCTCAGTTTCGCCCCCTGAGAACCGGACTCAGGGATGGTGTTTATCTCTTAGGCATCATCTGCCATAAGGGGCTCCCTTTCTGGGAAAATCAACAAAGGTTTTAGTTCACTGAATGCTGTTAATGCGATGGCCTTGATCCCCCAGGGTTGACTGCTCTTGATAAGGATCCAGCAGCTTTTTTTGACTCCCGTGTTGTTACATCTCCAGCACTGTCCCCAGAACTCAGTCACGTGTTGCCTTACAAAGGCAACATTCTGCCTTCATTCTGCCTATATGGACAGAAGGAAGAAGGGGGACCCTGTCGGTGGGGTGTGGTCATGGGGGAATCCTGACAGGGTTGGGTCAGGCTGGTGGGGAGCATGACAGAAAGGCAGCTGGTGGAGAGGGGACAGAGGGCCAGACCTTCTTGCCAGATGTCTGATTTTGGCCAGAGCCAGCAGGGGTCACTGCAGATCTAAGTAAGTTTAGGAAGGTAGGGGAGGAGGGGCACTCCTGGGCCTCTAGAGTCATCACCTGTCTGCAGAGCCAGGGTGCAGGGCCAGTTCTGGGCAGGTGCTTGAGGTCTGCCTCGTGTGGTTGACAGTGACTGTCTTGGTCATCTGGCCCTGGTGCCCTTCGAGGCCTCCATGGCTGCCTGAGTTCACGGGCCTATTGGATCCAGCTTCCAGCAGCACCTGGAAGGTCTCTGGGGAAGCCTCCTATAGAGGGCACCTCAAGCCAAGGCTTCTCCCATCTTGTCCTGGCTCAGCAAGTTGGTAACCAAGTAAAGGAAGGGTGTAAACCTTGTTTTATCAAGGATCTCTGGGTTTATTTGCACCTGCTTGCCACAAATGCTTAGTGAAACACCGGCTTACAGTCCTGTCTGGGTTAGAGGGTGCATGTATCAACCGCGCCCCTCCCCCCACTCATTATGAAGTAGAATGTTTGCTATAAGATCATGGAAAGAAAAGGTGCGTAGAAAACGATGTCATTATATTCTAGTAAAAATTATTCTTTAAAAAAGTGCACAGAAGAAAATTTCCTTTCGTAATCCCTAAGCTTGACAGAGGGGCTCAGTTCTTACGGAAGAGTTCCAGCGGAAAAGACCCCCTAGCCCAGGTGAGATGGCTCAGAGGGAAAGGTGTTTCATGCCAGCTCTGACCAATCGAAGTGCAAGACCCAGAACACACATGCCAGGAGAACTGACCAGATGGAAAGTAACGTGTGTAATAAAAGAAGAAAGGCTCGCTCAGAAGTCTCTCATCTAACTCCCTGTCTCTGCTTTCATCAAGAAAGAGGGTGGTTGGAGGGGTTGGAGCGAGCTGACAGGCACTGAGGGTGGGGATATCTGGACCGTCTGGACGTCATGGTGGAAGGAAGGAAGCAGATGTGAGCTCCTGAGGTCCCACAGCAAGCCACTGGGAGAGCTCCCAGCCCCTGGCTCCCAGCCAGGAGCCTTCCCACCACCACCACCCCCAACCCGCCCCCAACACACACACACACACACACACACACACACACACACACACTCTACCGGTCCATCCCCCAGGTCTGGATGCCAGGAGTCTGGAATAGAGCCTGTGCCCTCCACACACAAGGCTGCGGTTTCCTCTGTGTGACCCGCAGGCTACCCGGAGGGTGTGGGTGTCGAGCGCGCGCACCAAGGTTGTGTAACAAGCTCCTCGACTTGTGTGCACGCTGTGTAACCTGATGCAACAGGGAAGTTTGGTCCCGTGAGCTGGGGTGTGGGCGCCTGGCTGGTGTCCAAACCACAAGGACTATTGGACCTACGGCTGTGGAGGAGGCTGCGTTTGGGGGTCGTGGGGCTGCCTACGTCAGGGCTTGTCTGGCTTGCGGTGCCCACATCCTGGTCCCTGTGGGCACAGGTCTAGGAATGGGGCTGCCTGGTCAGGTGGTGTTGGGGAGAGGCTAGTAGACAAGGGATTGTCCCATGTCAGCGTGCTGTTGTGACTGGGTGGGGAACGGGCTGACTTCCGCCCTGCCCTCGGTGTTTTCCAAGAGCTAACCGTCTCCCCTGCCAGTCCCACCTATCTGTCCTGCAGTCCTGGACCTCTGATGTCAGAGTCAAGTCTTTCTTCTACACAGCAGCACTGTCTATCTTTCTTCCCTCTATCCACCCGAGGCCTACATCCCTGATTCCCTGCGGACTAGGACACCCGTGAGCGCACACCCGTGTGTGAAGCAGAATGAGGGGAAGGTTAAAGGGCAAATGCTAACGTTGCCCGCCCAGTTTCTCTAGCCCTGTCAACTCAGCTGCCATTTTGAACCGAGTGCCTAAGAATGAATGCTCCTTCTTAGCTCCCTGGGCCCACCTGGAAGGAGGACCATTTGTCCTCCCTCCGCCGGGCTGACAAAAGGCTTGTTCAAAGACGTGGAAGTAGCCGGGCAGTGGTGGTGGCGGCACACGCCTGTAATCCCAGCACTTGGGAGGCAGAAGAGGCAGGCGGATTTCTGAGTTCGAGGCCAGCCTGGTCTACAGAGTGAGTTCCAGGACAGCCAGGGCTATACAGAGAAACCCTGTCTCGGGAAAAAAACACAAAACAAACAAACAAACAAACAGAGACATGGAAGTAAAGGGTCCAGGCACGCATGTGAATAGGAATTGCCCTTGCTTTTTTGTCCCCTACCTACGACATCCCATGGATGCCACAGGCACTTTGGAGAGCGAGGGAAGTGGGCACTGTCTTGCCTACCCTGGGGAGGGGTGGGTCCATGACTACGAGTGTATCTTTGATGAAGAGAGGTGGGGCTTATGGGTTTTATATTCTAGTTAATTTTATTTATTTGTGGTGTGTGTGTGTGTGTGTGTGTGTGTGTGTCTGATAAGTACGTGTCCCACAGCATGAAGGTCAGAGGACCTCCTGCCTCCATCTCTCAGCTTCTGGGATCATATACGTTGTGGTCCACCGCGCACGCGCACATGGTTTATATGTTGGTGATTGGACCCGGGGCTTTCTGAATGCCAGGGAAGGGCTCAACCAACCGCAGTTAGCTCCATCCTCAGACAATGTGTCTTTTTTTTTTTTTTTTTAAACCTTTTCCCACCTATGCTGTCCCTTAGAGAGATGCTTTCCTTGTGAGTGGCCAGTGGGTACCAGAGACACAGGGCTGGATAAAGGGGGTGGAAATCCGTGTTCGGCCCCTCTTTTTTTTCTCTGGCGGAGCGGCACCTGGCACTGTGACACCCCTCTCTGTGCTCCCAGGATGACTTGCGTCTCCGCTGCTTTTATTCTGCGCTGTCTGTGTGTTGGTGACCTGTCTCTGTGCTGACTCAGGATAACTGTAGCCCCTGAGATGATGGCACTCAGCACGGTGTGTCAACCAACCCTCACATACACACAAGCCAGGCAGACGGGGACGCCATCAGAGCAAATGGAAGCCTGGAGAGGGTAGGTCCTGAGCTCAAATGTCAACGGCAGACGTAGTGCAGCCACGCCTAGCATCCTCGAATATGAGCTTGTGGATCTGGATCATTAAAACAGAGATCTATTTCTGTCCTCAAGTGCTTCACATCTGTCTCCCAGATGGCCCGGAACACTGCTGGATTGGGGAGATGTTGCTGTATAGATTACACGGGTAGGGGCTTCAGCTTATTCACATCCTTAAAGCCTCTACTGGAGCTTTAGAGGCTTTAGAGAAATGTTGTTGGAAAGGATGAACCTTCTGGGAGTCGTTGAGATGGCTCGGTGGGCGAAGGGGGCTTGCCACCCCAGCCTGATGACCTAGACAGTTCCCGGAACCCACACAGTAGAGAAGAGAACTGATTCCTGCAAATTAACCTCCGGTCTCCGTCCATGTGCTGTGGCACACATGCCCTTGTGCATGTGCACACGTATGCACAATAACTGGAGATGAAAAGAGTATTAAGAAAAAAAAAAAAAAAGAGGGGACCGGATCGAGCAGGGTTGGAGCAAGAAGAAGAAAAGGAAGGGGGCGGGGAGGAAGAATGATCCCTTGGGTAGAGATGTCCCCAGGGATTGTTCATTATCTGCTCCGCAAGACCTGGCTCAGTCTCAGTGTTCATAGGCTCTGGAACTGGTGCCAGGCCTTCAGCCAGGGCAGATGCGGAAGAATTCTCTAAAGTCTGTGTTGCCGCCTCTGAGTAGAATGTGGGCACAAGGTAGTTACCAAGGAGAAAAGAATGAGAGAAAGATTGGAAACTAAATAACTCCTGGTTATAACTCCTGGTGACTCGGGTGAATAATTTCTTTGTATCCAAATGCAGGCGACAGAAACCAGAAACAGAGCGCCTGTGTGTGGCCTAGGAGCGGTGTTTAATGAGTCATCCCAGGAGGGAAGCGGGAAACTCGAGTTCCCTGAAGGAAGGCCCAGGCCATAATTTCAGTTGTCATTTCAGCCCCTAGCAATGGTCTGGAGCAGGATCTGATGCGTTTGATGACTGACTCTCTGACAGAGCACAGAAATTAGCACTAAGGTGTATATGTAGGATAGTGGGCAGAAAGAGCAGCCATGGAAAAGAGCCTGAAGCTCTGGTGGACCAGACCAGTGAGGTTAAGGCTAGACCCAGGAGCAGATGTCAGAGAACTAAGGCAAGCGCCTGGCAAAGACACAGAGCTGGACTCCCACAATTTTTTTTCCAAGACAGGGTTTCTCTGTGTAGCCCTGGCTGTCCTGGAACTCACTCTGTAGACCAGGCTGGTCTCAAACTCAGAAATCTGCCTGCCTCTGCCTCTGCCTCCCGTGTGCTGGGATTACAGGCGTGTGCCACCACTGCCTGGTGTCCCGCAATTCTTTGTAGAGGATCTGTAGGGACACCTGAGTTTATGGGTCACTTATTATAAGCCCGTGTCTCTTCTGAACTGTTTTTTTTCTTTTTGTTTGTTTTTGTTTTATTGAGACAGGGTTTCTCTGTGTAGCCCTGGCTGTCCTGGAACTCACTCTGTAGACCAGGCTGGCCTCGGATGCAGAGATCTGCCTGCTTTTGCCTCCTGAGTGCCGAGATCAAAGGCATGCACCACCACTCCCAGGCCTCTTCCGAGTTCTTTACCCAGACTGTATCTTTATCATTCCAGAAACACACGAAGCATCTGTACCGTTTCCGCAGTGTTAAAGAAGACACAAGACAAGGCACCCAAGACGCAGGCTGTGTGAACTGCCTGAGTTTACACAGAGCCAAAAGAAAGCACAAAGTTGTTCTGGCTCTCTGGGAAGAAGGACAGCTGCTCCCTCTATGCATAGGGAAAGGGGCTTGGTGTTTGGTTCTTGCTCTGGATGTGTTCCCTCTTCTGGCTGCTTCATTTTTAAGACAAGGAACATAAATTGAATTCATCATCATCATCATCATCATCATCATCATCATCATCATCGGCACTGTCTATTCATGTACAATGTCATGTGATGCATGTAAGAAGCCAGAGGGAAAAGTTCAAGAGTTGGTTCTCTGTTTCCATTCTGGGAATTCTGGAGGTCAAACTCAGGTTGTTAGCCTGGGGCAAGCACGCTCATCCCCTGAGCCATCTCTGCATCCGCTCTCTGCCCGGAGGCTGAGGTCAGGGGGCTTTGCAAGTTGTAAAGGACTGCTGAACTCTGCTAATGGGGTTTTCCTCCTCCTCATCATGAATCAGCAGCATCCTCACCGTGATCCTCAGCCCCAGTCCCCAGGCTCTTGGCCACTGACACACTAGGCAGGGCCAAAGCCAAGGAGCCCTTGTGCAAACAGACTTGGGCTAGTCTTTGGGTCTGGCCTCCCTTTATCTCCCATTTCTATTTCTCTCTTCTAAGCCTTGACTTACCTCCAGCTCCGTCTTTTCTTTCCCTAATTGTTGCGACAGTCTCTCTCAGAGGCCTCCCAGCCTCTGGGCTCTCTCTTTCCCCACACTGACTAATTTGCTTAACACATAAAGCAAAACTTATAAATCAAAGTTGCTCTCCTGCCCTTATGCCAAGCATGGCCTCTTTGTGTGTGTGTGTATGTGTGTGTGTGTGTGTGTGTGTGTGTGTGTGTGAAAGGCCTTGATAACAGGGTCCCTGGAAACACCTGTTTCCCAGCAGCCCCCAGTGCTTTCTAAGCAGCCTGGGGCTGCACTTCCTGTAACAGGGCGTGTTGTGTGTCTGACATTTGCCCATGCTGTTCCCTCCGCCTCCCAGACTCCCCCCCCTCCCCCGTCCATCAACACAACGAATGCCCCCTCACCCCTTTGACCTTTCGGGGGTGGGGTGGGGGCAAAACATAAAACAAACAAACAAAACCCCCAGTGTGAGTCCCTTTCTCGGGGTTACAAAAGTGACGTGTGTTCATTGTGAGCGGGACAGACAGTATAGACTGTGCTGGGGAATGATGGGAAGGGGTCCCTCCTCCCGCCGCGTCAACAGCTGGAGACAACTGGTGTCAGAGCACCACTATTATGGTTGTGAACGGGCCTCTGTGCACGGATACTCACACGCTTTTAAATATGTGTAAATACACACATAGTCACAAAAAATGGGGTCACCATGCTTCTTGGTAACTTGCTTTTTTTTTTTTTTTTTTTTGATATCTTTTCCTGTAGAGAGAAAAACAAAACAAACAGATTTACATGGTAATTTTTCAGTTTTCAAAACACATTTCTAATCCCAGGGTTTGCTGTTCTGGAGTCGTCCCTCCCCAGATGCTCCCTTCTGTGCCCTTCTACCAAAGTAATACTTTTTTTTTAATTACTTTTATTTTTATTTACTCATTTTTCTCAACACAGGGTTTCTCTGTGAAGCCCTGGCTGTCCTGGAACTAGCTCTTTAGACTAGGCTGGACTTGAACTCAGAAATCCTCCTACCTCTGCCTCCCACGTGCTGGGATTAAAGACGTGTGTACCACACCTGGATGCTTGTGATGTTCTTAATTCAGACAAAACACTTACACATAGAAGATAAAAATAAATAAATGAAAAGTACTTTTTCCAAAACAATTTAAAGCAGACAGAGCAGGAGAGCTGCGGCACATGTGCGCCCATACACACAGAATAAACCGATAAGGACAGAGGGGCTGGAGGGGTGGCTCAGTGGTTAGAAACACATGCTGCTGTTGCAGAGGACCCCGATTCAGTTCCCATCATGGCATGGCTCACAAACACCTATAACTTTAGCTCCAGGGGACTCTCTTCTGGATCCCTTGGGCATCTGCATTCATGTGCATATATATATCCACCCCTACATATATGTACATAATTAAAATACTTTTAAAATAAATAAAATTAAGCCAGGCGGTGGTGGCACACGCCTTTAATCCCAGCACTTGGGAGGCAGAGGCAGGCGATTTCTGAGTTGGAGGCCAGCCTGGTCTACAGAGAGAGTTCCAGGACAGCTAGGACTACACAGAGAAACCCTGTCTCAAAAACACCAAAAAAAAAAAAAAAAATTGAAAAAAAAATGTAAGAAAAAATAGAGAGGACTCAAGTTTCCAGTACTAGACATAGTAATGGGAAGCACCACTCACTCCAGATGCTGAAACAAAATAGATTATTAAAGAATATAAAACCATCATATACTAATGATTCAGATAGCATAGACAAAAAAAAAAAAATTCCTAGAAATACACACTTCCAAAGGCAGTTTTAAAAGAGTAAGAAAAATTGAAGAGATGTAAAATAAACAAAAAGGATAAATTTTCTCTTAAACGCCTCCCGGGAACCACAAGAAGCCCAGCCCCAATGTCTTCACTGATGACTGCTCCCGATGTAAAGAGCTAAGGACATCTCTTCCCAAGCTTGTCTAAAACACCGAGGAGGAGGAGGACCATTTCCAGCTCGTTCTTTGATGCCAGTGTCCCCTGTTATTGAAATCAAAGACACCATTAGAGAAGGAAACTTCAGGCTCAATGCCATTTGTATATAGATGGAAAACTACTAACAACCAAACAAAATGAAACCAAACCAAACCCAAAACCCCTGACAAATCAAATTCAATTGCATATTAAAAAGAGTACACACCATGGTCCCCAGAATGCAAGGATGGTTTACTATACAAACATTAGTCAGCCGAATCTTCACTCCACATGCTTGGCTTAGTTAAGGAAGAAAACATTTTAGAAAATAAAAGAGTTCACTATTGAAAGACCAAATAAAGCCAGGAGATGGTGGGGCACACCTTTAATCCCAGCACTATGGAGGCAGAGGCATGAGCATCTCTGAGTTCGAGGGCAGCCTGGTCTACAGAGCTAGTTTCAGGAGATCCAGGGCTACACAGAGAAACCCTGTCTCAGAAGAGTAAAACAAACAAACAAACAAACAAACAAACAAAAAGATCAAATAAAGGAGGAACAGTAAGGAACTTACTCCACTTGAAGAAGGTCCTCAGCAGGAAACCCGCGGTGAAGACTGCATATTCGATGGCAGAAGGCAAGCTTTGTCACTTTCATCCAACACAGGAATGGAAGTTCTAGACAGTGCAATTAGGCAAGAAAAAGAAATAAAAGCTAAATGGGATGTGGGACGTAAAATTGTTTCCAGATCGCATGACTTTGTCTTACCTTACACTATATATATATATAACTTATCTCAAAATAGATCAAAGAGCCAAGATCTCAGACGACATGTTTGCTGTACACTCACACATGAGGAACCACCTAGCACCACCTGAAAATCTGGGCATGGCACTGTGTGATTCTGATCCTGGTGCTGGGTATGGGGAGGCAAGAGGATCCCCAACGGCTTACTACCTAGCCAGCCTAGCTGGGGAAAACAAAAACAGAAAGCTAAAAACCAAAAAACAAAACAAAACAAAACAAAACAAACCCACACACAAACAGTGAGCTACAGGCTCCAGAGAGAGCCGCTGTCAAAAAAAAAAAAAAAGAACGGTTCCTGTGTAACAAAACTCAAGGTTAATCTCTGGTCTCTGCATGCACATGGGACATCCCATCCACCCTCCAGTCACACACACAAAATCCTTAGAGGCAAGTATAGAGGAGCATCTTTAAGATCTTGGATTTGGCAATGGTTTCTTCTTTAATGTGATACTAAAAACAACATAGGCAACGAGAGAAAGAAAAAAAAAAGAACGTCATCAAATTTAAAATGGTCAGAGAACCAACCATCCTTTGATTAAAATAAGCATTAGTTTGCTGGCACTGTAACAAAAATACTTGGGATTACCAATTTAATAAAGAAAAGGTTTGCCAAAACCTTAGTGAGACAGTGTAACCAATCAGCAAGCTCTGGGTTCAGTGAGAGCCGCTTCTGACTCAAAAAACAAAGTAGACAGTGATAAAGGTTCCTTGTGCTAAGCTCTGGCCTGTGTGTGTGTGTGTGTGTGTGTGTGTGTGTGTGTGCGTGTGCGTGTGCGCGCGCGCCAATTGCACATGTAGAAACATGTACACAAAACCCACACACAGTTAGAAATGCAAAAAGACACAAACCAAATCACTTCAGCTAGAAAGTTCATAAACTCAATTCCAAGTTAAGTGGCTACTGTTTTGGGACTTTCTGGTTCCTCCTTATCTCCACTCTGGGACGCCCTGAGGACTTGCTGGACATACGGGTTTAAAACCTTTCCCCCACACAAGGCCACGCTGTCCCCACATGAAAGGCTCATGGGTGAAGTGCTCCTCGTAGGCTCCTGTGTTTGAGTACCTGGTACCCTGTTGGCATTGGCAGTGTTATTTTGGGGGATTGTGGAATCTTTGGGACACAGGACCTAACTGGCAGGTATCGGCCACGGGGCATGGGCCTTTGAGGGTTGTACCAGCCTCTGGCTCCCCTTAGCTCCTGGCCATCCCAACATTCAAGAATCCCTGCCACGTACTCTGGTTACCACAGAGCCACTCAGTCACGTCTTTCCACAGCGGTGGGAATTGGGAAGTCAATTTCTTTTTTTTCCCCTCTTTAAGTTGCTTCTGTTAGGTGTTTTGTCAAAGCAGTGAGAAAAGCAAGCAGTGGTCTCAATGCACGCCGGTCCCAAGTCGGCCTGACCCTGCATCCACCCATGGGTTCCTGAAGACAGCCACGCAATGGCTCTGAGCTCAAGTTTCCCTCCGTGATGCATGGTGGTCACTTGTAAGGTGTAACGAAACTCCCTCTGCCCAGGTTGCTTTTGCTTGTAGTATTTATCTTAGCAACAGAAAGGGAACCAGGACAACCTCTCACTGTCTCTCTGGCCACTGTAGGAGTGCTGGTGAGATCCTTAACCACAGCGGGAACCTGCGTTCTCATCCGTGAAATGTGCTAGCTGTGACTGTTGATCTTTATTCTTTGCTGGATTTAGAATCGCCACAGAAACACACCTCTGGGTGTTCCTACGGGGGGATGTTTCCAGAAAGGTTTGACTGGGGAAAGGAGACCCACCCTTAATATGGGTGGCACCAACTTCATGGCCTGGGATCTCAGAATGGGTTAAAAAAAAGGGAGTCCTGCTCCTGCTTCCTGACTGCACATAGTGTGACTAACCTGCCTCATGCTCCTCCCGCCACACCCTCCCTTCCTTGATGTCCTGTATTGCCTCAAACAGTGAACCAAACAAACCCTCCCTGCCTTCAGTTGCTCCTTATGAGAAATGTAATTAATACAGCAACACACAGAGCCGTGGGGAGGAGCGAAGGAGGCTATGTATCAAAAGGTCTTAGGAGGATGTCTGGCGCGGGGCCACGGCGCGCCGAGTGTTAGCTCTTGCGATGCTGGCCCGCCGAAGGCAGATAGATGGCTGCGGTTCCTACAAGGCTCTTCCAGCCACACTTTTCTGCCCAACCTCCGTCCCATGCAGGTTTCACCCTCGGGTGCGTGTAAGTTACAGATGTATACACACGCACATCCCTGAGAAGCAGAGCCAAGGTCTAGAACTCTTTCCTGGTCTGCTTGGTCCTAGCTTCGCCTATATCCCTTGGGACTCTGCTAGGCTGGAGCTGGGAAGATGAACTAAGCACCCGCCCCCAAATCTTGTCCTCCCTGTGTGGTCCACAGTGGCAGCAGAAGCCTTCCTCTTCAAGCTCTGCCCCTTGCCCACTGCAGTTCTGGACGTGACCTCACGAGCAAGCCTGGGAGGGGCTTGGATCTGGGAGTGAGCCCTCCTTCCCTTGCTATAGCAATCAGGGCCCTTTCATCAGCCGGAAACAGCTGTACCCGGCTGGCTGTACCAACAAGTCCAGACGGGGTTCCCTGATCCTCCCCAGCACCCCCCCCGCCCCGCCCCCATCTCAGCTGACAATCACGCAAACCCTTCCCCGGATACAGGGGACAGGCTGGGGCAGGCCAGGGACACACTCAGTTTCCCTTCTGTGCTGCTCCTCCCTGGGGTGACACCCATCTGTCCTCTTCCTTTCCTTCCCCTCTCCCTCCACACCTAAGCCCTATCTGCTCCGAGTTCCCAGTGGCACTATAGGTGGCAGCTGCAGGGGAACCCAGGGAAGTCCACTGTGGCCAGGGTGCATGTTCGGGGCAAGACGCTTTGCCTAAAACCCCTAGACCAGCCTTGGGGTTTTCTCTTGGGGCGCAGAGAGAAAAGACTCTCCGTGACTGAGCTCAGACTGAAATCCAGGGTTTCACTCAGATCCTTATCTGCCTGTCCAGGGATGTCCAGGCCTTCCGACTTTCAGCTTTGATAGTACGGGGCTTGCATGGAGCCTCTCTTCTGTCCATTTCCTGTTTTTTTTTTTTTTTTTTTTTTTTTTTCCAAGAGGTGCTCAGGCACACTGATACAGGTAGGCAATGGAAGCCGGCCCTTTCTGCAGGTTTGGGAGGCCCTGTTTCCCACAATGCAACGCTTGCTGTTGACGAAGGGAAGGAAGGCTGACTGTGTGTGTGATATTCTGGTAGTGGTCAGATCCCTCCTGCCAGGTTCATACCCAGAGCTCTTCGTCCCCGGATATCCAGCCTGCAGCCTCACAGGGACCCAGTACACGATTATGGCCAGCTTCTGAGCCAGGCACATCAAGGATGTGAACAGATAATTAAGGTGACCGTCTGAGCAGGACTCCGGGGCTTTAGGAATCAATAAGCCAAAGGAGGCAGGTAGACCTAGGCCAGAGCAGGGGCTGAACATGGACTCCCGCCCTGCCCCTGCAGCTCTCAGGACCTACGCTGGGGTTTGGAAGATGTTTGAGGTTCACAGAGATGCGCCTCCCCTCCCCCAACTTTCAACTACTCTGCTTGGAAGAGTGAAAGGGGCCCCATAAAGGTGGACCTTGTGACTTCTTACTGGCCAGTGCTGTAGACCACATTGTGGGTCCTCAGGTTCACATGCTACAAGCGCCCATGCCCAGGGTAATGGTATTTGGGGATGAGGCCATCGGAGGCGATGATGTTTAAACAAGGCCATGGGACTGCTGTCTCCACGGTAGGATCAAGGACAAGCAAAGCGGCGGAGAACCCTCGCTAGGAACCAAACTGGCCCTGTGGGCTTCAGCCTCTAGGGCTGTGAAAAAGAAGGGCCAGCACTGGCGCCTCCAGTGTGCGCTTTGCACGGCACGGGCCGATTATAGCATAGCTCTCAATGAAAGTCAGGGTAGGAATCTCGAGGAACAAAAGCATGAGCCCTGGGACAAGATGGCCCTTCGTGATCTACTCACTATCACCCTAAGCCAACCCTGGGTCCCGAACACTCCCAGCAAGCTCCTGACATGGTAGGAAGCCATAGTCTTGCCCTCAGTGGGAGCTGCCCAGAGCCAGAAGTCCGTGCTGTGGCAAATTGAAGTCTACTTTATACTCAGGGAGGCAGTGGAGAAGCCACTGATGGCCACACTAGAGAGAGTGGTTGACAGGCTCACCTGCCTGGCAAAGCCCCAGAGGGCCCTCCCCCAACTAGATGAAAGGCAGAGCCGCCTCTGCCCTTTCCCCTCTCCTCCCTCTGTCCTTGCCTTACTACAGGTCCAAGTCCTCTGCCACCAGGCTTGGAAAGCCACAAGGGTCTTGGCATTGATATCCAAGACTTAGCTTGGTACCTGCTCACGAGAACATCCATGTAGCCCAGTTGTTACATGATTCCCTCTTCCTCGGACCAAACCCCTTTCCTGGCTGTGACTACATCACTGATAGGATTTTTAAAAAAACAAAAAACAAAAATTTATTTATGTATGAGTAGATTATAGCTGTCCTCAGACACACCAGAAGAGGGCATCAGATCCCATTCCAGATGGTTGTGAGCCGCCATGTGGTTGCTGGGATTTGAACTCAGGACCTTTGGAAAAGTGCTCTTAATCACTGAGCCATTTCTCCAGACCCTGATAGAAAATTTTATAGTCACCAAGCAAGAAGTATGTCTGTCTGTCTGTCTGTCTGTCTGTCTGTCTGTCTATCTATCTATCTATCTATCTATCTATCTATCTATCTATGTTTCAAACATTGCTTAGACCAGGGTTTCTTGCGACTTTATTTACTAACTTTGGCAATGTTGTCCCAAGTCCTCTAAGGACTTTGTCAGAGACCTTTTTCTACCCCCTCAGCACGGGAAGGTTTGGGTACAAATAGGCTGCTGCCATGCTGTGGTAGACTCAGGGCAGAATGCAGGATGTAGTCCCAGGTAAGATGGTAGTGACGACAGCGAGTTATGATTCAGATGTGTGTGTGTGTGTGTGTGTGTGTGTGTGTGTGTGTGTGTGGCAGAGGTGAGCTGGACAGTGCTAGAGCCAAAGAGCCGGACATTTCTCTGTGGGTTCTTGACTTGTCCTTCCCCACACTCCTTGCCACTGTGGGCCTGAGTCACTGGGGGAAGGGACTGGAACAGCCAAATTTTTCCACTCAGCCCCCATCCCTGCTACCTGGCTCACCTGATGGGCCCCACCCACCTAGAGGGAAATTCCAGTCCTAAACCTTGCATTCTCTCCCCGGCCAGCCAGTTCTCACTGCGGGCTGCGGAGTTCCTGGGGTCAAGGGGCCAACCTGGGGCAAAAGAACCTGCTTAGAAACAGAGGCTAGACCAGGTCTGGGGCAGCTGGGATGTAATTTCTCAGACAGTAACAGTGCAAAGGGTTCTCTCAGGGCTGGGCAAACCGTCCAGCTGTGGAAGTGCAAGGAGCTGAGTTCGAACCCTTAGAACCCCCCCCCCCCATGCATGACGCGTCTGTAGTTCCTGCACTCTTGTGAGAAGACGAGGCAGGAGACTCACTGTGAGGCCAGCTCACGTGACATCCACGATGGACAAGACAACAAAGAGCCCCTGTCCTGAACCAGATGCAGAGTGAAGAGCAACATTTGAAGTCCTTCTCTGACCTCTACACGTGTGTGGTAGCATGCATGCACCTGCGCACACGTATGTGCACACATGCACAGGTTTCTCTTGAGACCCTTCGGGTACGGGTCTCAAGAGCAATTTAAGCTGGCTCCCAGCTCTAGTGCATGCTCGAGTGTGCACACGCACCAACACGCACACGCACACGCGTGACTGGGCATGCCTCTACCTTTTCTGGTAGTGTCCAGTTTGCAATTGCAGAGTTATTGCAGACACAATGCCCATATTCTTCAGCTCGAAGTTCAAGGCCCTTTGTGTTCTGACCTCAAAGAACCTTCCCTTGGTTACTAGCTGCTCAGTCCCCTTGGTGCCCTGGGCTCTCCTCCAGGTCCTCTAACTTAAATGTTTACAAGGGTCAGACAGGTAACCGGGACAAGGGAAGTGGGCTGGGGGTGGGGGTGGGGCATGCCGTTCAGCCGGAAATGGCTGTGCATCTCTGGAATGCAAGGCTCTGAAGCTCCCCCTCCCCTACTGTTTACCTTCTGGCCAGCAACTGCTGCACCTTCTTCAAGGACTCTGTATGGCACAATGGTGGACCAGACGAAACATGTCCGAGGACCGGATGTGGTCCAGGGGATGCCAGTATGCGGCTCCCCCTCCCTGCCACGCCAAACCTCGTGAATGCCAGTCTCGTTTCTTGGCTCTGGGCCACAGCTGGGTTCAAATTGTGACTTGGCTCCTTCACGACGACGGCGGCTGGGTGATGCTGGACCCGTTCCTTCGCCTGAACCTCGGCTTCCCATTTGTAACAGGCTGTGTTAAAGGGCGCCTACCTCGGATGGTGACGAAAGGACCGTAGGATTATTACAAGTACTGAGAATTATACAAGATGTACATTCAATAAGAGGAAACCACAACCACTATTATTGTTATTCTGACGGGTATAGTTGCCACCTCCTCCTTGAAGCCTTTGGTAACTCCATCGGTCGCTCCAGTGGGAGGGACACCACGGTTCCCTATCTGCTTTGTATTGTCAGGAATACTTGTACCAGCCTTTCCCACTCAGTCATCTTCTCTTGGGGGCAGGTCCACGCCTCGTTGGTGTCTATACCTTCTTATCAGTCACCTAGAAGTTTCCGAGTGTCCCCAAGAGCCAGCCCTTACACCAAGGGCTGGAGGGAGAAGGGAACCAGGTACGACGCTCGCCACTTGACACTGCTTTTAGGTTCCTGTTCAAAGTGACTCTTCATGCCTGTAGGGTTAGGCTCAGTGGATGCTCCCAAGGACAGCTCTCCTCAGTGTGGTCGCGGCGGGCAGGGAGGCGGAGGCTGAGAGGGTCCGTAGTGAGCAGCAGGCAGAGAGCACACGGGTGTGTCACAGATTCCTAATTGCTCTGGCTCCTGTGGGTGGGGACCGGGGTAAACCTGGTGGCTTAGTTTGCTGTGATGAAACGCCATGACCAAAGCAACTTGGGGGAGAAGAGAAAAGGGTTTATTTGGCTTACACTTCCATACCACAGTTCATCACGGAAGGAAATCAGGGCAGGAATTCAAACAGGGCAGGAACCTGGAGGCAGGAGCTGATGGAGAGGCCATGGAGAGGTGTTGTTTACTGACTTGCTCCTCATGGCTTGCTCAGCCTGCTTTCTTATAGAACCCAGGACCACTAGCCCAGGGGATGGCGCCACCCGCAGTGGGCCTCGCCCTTCACCATCGATCACGAATTAAGCAAGTGCTGTACAGCTGGCTCTTAGGTAGGGATTTTCTCAACTGAGGCTCCCTCCCCTTTGATGACTCTAGCTCTGTCAAGCTGACATAAAACTATTCAGCACATCTGGCCGAAGAGAGAGACAACCCTTCTTTCCAATTCCGAGTCAACCCTGGAGCCACACAAGGTAATGAATACCTGTACCCCAAACTTAAAGAGGTAGAGGCAGGAGGATCAGGAGCCAAGATGATCCTCAGCTACACAGTGTGTTTGAGACTAGTCTGAAATGCATGAGATTGCCCGGGGTGGGGTGGGGTGGGGTGGGGTGGGGTGGGGTTGGCTAATGTGATGCGCACGCCTTAAAGTACAGAACTCTGGAGTCAGAGGCAGATTTATCTTTGGATTCCGGGTCAACCTGGTCTTCATAGTGACACATCCTAGGCCAGCCAGGGCTACATAGTGGGACCCTGTCTGCTCCCCCCAAAACCCCCAAATAATAACAAAACCAACCCCCAAAACCCTCAAAAGCAAGTAAACAAACAAAGCCCCAAACCACTAGAACAATTAGAGAGAATGCGTGTGTGTGTGTGTGTGTGTGTGTGTGTGTGTGAGAGAGAGAGAGAGAGAGAGAGAGAGAGAGAGAGAGAGAGAGAGAGAGACTCAGTCTCAAGACTCAGTCTTACACTTGAGATTAAGATCCCTCTAAAATCAAGAGCCAGAAGACTCCCTGGGAGTGACACCCAGCAAGTTGCTTCTCTGGGCCTCAGTTTCCCCTTTGACAGCTTATGTTGAAACCTGTATGCAGCAACTAGGTTAGTTCTGGGCTGGGGATGCTGGGCTGGGAGTCAGGAACACTAGGCTGGCTCCTGGCCCACTTCTGCATCCCCGGGGAGGTAAGAGAGGAAGATACTCAAGAAATCCACCCGCAGGTCTCTGGAGTTAGACGAGCAAGAGGGCCAGGCTCCAGGGCTGAAGGCTGAGTGGGGATTCTGTGTGGCTCTGGAAGGCCGTGGGTTCACAGTCCTGGAGGCCACAGTGCCCTAGCAGGGTCTCGTAGTTAACGTCCCAAGGCAGGGGGTGGGGAGAAAGAATCAAGGCAGCACGGGCTGAACCTCTTCCCCCTTACCCAGGTCTAAAGAAAGCTTCCTTTCCTAGCTATCCCTTGAACCCTAGTCCTGGACCTTGTTAAGGAAGACCCTAATTCTAAAGGATAGGGACGGATTTACTTCCCCCAAATAAAGAAGCCCCACCCCCGGGCCAGGAGGGACAAGGTGTTATCTCTCTGGGTTTAGGCATAAGTTGTAATGGTCAGTGAATATTCATGAAACCCCCCCCCCCCCCAGATTCCAGGACAAGTGTATAGGAAGTAGAAGACAGGCCTTTAACTGGATGCACGAGTCCTGGGAAAAGAGGGGAGAAAGAAGGAGGTGGTGGCAATCTCTGACCAAGTAGGAGAGTCCCTGGCACAAGACACTTCTCCCTTCCTCTTACCCCCTTGCCCCTGGAGATCCCCTGCCCAGGGGGGCCCAGAGGGCAGGCTCAGGGATCTGCTCAGCCTGGGGTGGGTCACAGAGGGCTTCAAGAGAGAGACCTATTTTCTTGGCTTTTCACTGGGGCTGGCATTTTCTGCCTTTGCCCCGCCTGGGCCAGCCTGAGGGCGGAGGGCAAGGCCAAGGCCAGGGGGGCATGTCTTGGCAGGTAAACACAGCCTAAATTGGAAGAGGCCAGGCCAGCATTTGTGCTGGGTTTACAATTGGCTCCTAGTTAGCCTGGCTGGCCTATAGCCGAGTGCCCCAAGCCAGCGTTTCCATTGGCGTGAGGTTCCTGGAGAGGAGTGGAGCAACCCTCCCCCTTCCCTTTCACCCCTATTCCCCCTGGGGGCTGCAGGGAATGGCTTCTCCCCTGCTCTTCCTTCTCTAATGAAAAGGGCTTCTTTGCCTTCATCAGCCTGAGTTTGGGGCTGGATGTGCTCGGCTTGGGCCGTGGCGGAGCTCTGGGGATAAAAGAGCCTCTTCCCCAGGAAACTCTCAGATCGATGGGTGACACATGCTCTACACCCCGGGCGCCCCCACAAACTTGAAAACCAAACTACAGGCTCCGAGTGTCAGCCACTGTCGGTTGAAAAGGCATAGCTGGTTTGCCTAGGCGGTGTATATAACCCACTCCATTTTATCCAAACAAGATGCAGGCTGTCTAACTAAACTATGACACAGTGCCTTCGTGTTACTGGTTGCAAGGGACATCCTGATTTCAGAGATGCGGGAGAATGTGAAAAATGTGTGTCAGAGAATCGAACTAAAGTTAAAAAACATTTCCCTCAGCGTCTCTCTTGTGCGCCGTTCCTCCCTCCCTGCAGCAAATGCTGTTTACTTAGAGCGCTCCACGTTATTAGACGTGTAAAGCCAACAGCGCAGTTCCCGGTACACCGTGAACTTTGCTCATTAAATGTCAACTCGTAGAAGAATTTACTTACGCGTATACGTACGTCTGTGTCTGTGTCAGCATATGCACGCATGCGTGTGAGTGCCCTGGGAGCCGGGAGCAGTGGTGAGCAGCCAGACATAGGGGATGGGACCCAAACTCCAGTCCTCTGGAAGAGCAACAAGTGCTCTTAACTAACTGCTGAGCCTCCCTGCCAGACCTATACGTATGCATTCATTCATATGTAGATTTTCTAAGCACATGAAACACACTGTTGGTGAGTTCATTCTTTTAATCATTAACTTGACACAAACTGGAATAGCCTGGTAAGAGGGAATTACAGGGGAAGTATCACTTCCATCAGATCGACTGTGTTCATGTGTGTGTGAGAGGCTATCTTACCTGTTTTACTTTTTGTTGTTTGTCTGAGGCAGGGTCTCTTCGCATATACATTGTCCTGTCCAGGAACTCAATCTGTAGAACAGGCTGGCTTTGAACTCAAGAGCCCCGCCTGCCTCTGCTTCCCCAGTGCTGGGATTGATGGTGTGTGCCACCACCCCTGTGGCTGGGGCTATCTTGATTTCTTCTATGGTTTCTGCTTCAGCCTCTGGCCTCGGCTCCTGGCTTCCCTTGATTGACTGACTGTGCCCTGTAAGCTGAAATGGATTTTCCTCCTCGGATTGCTTTTGGTCATGGTGTCTGCACGCAGCAAGGGAGAGCATACAAAGACTAAACTAGTTGGGAGTTGAATCTTGTGTTGTTCTGAGGTCTTTGAGAACTTGAAGGGCTGGAGGTAGAGCTGGGGTCAGGCATGGATGGGGGACAGCTTGGAGATGCCAAAAATGTCCGTGAAACCTGTGGATACTAGAAGTGTGGGGGGGATTAGAAGGGCAGGTTCTGGCCTCAGTTGCCAGTTAACTTATCAGTTTGTTCACCTACACCTGTTGAACCACGGCCTCTGAATCCCGGCCTTTAGTACCCCAAGTCAGGCTGGCCTTTCCTGTGAAGAGAGTGCCCAGGCTTGGATGTCCAAGGTGGAATGTCAAAGGGACATTGGTCCCGACTGAGAGTCGGGGCCTTCTTTCTGTGGATCAGCTTGAAGAGTAGGTGGCCGTCCCTCCTCGCTCTTTGGTTAGACCTCTCCCCTTCACTGATCATCCTGGCATGCTATTGGAGAGCCAGGCACTATGTTGGGCCACTGGGGTGGCCCTGCCCCTCAGATCTTTCTCTTCTATGCCAGCAGGGGACCAAAAAAGGCCTAGAATTTATACCTCATTACCCAGAGTAAATAGGACATAGCCTTACCTTAGCGTCCTCTCTCTCTCTCTCTCTCTCTCTCTCTCTCTCTCTCTCTCCCCCCTCTCTCCCTCTCTCTCTCTCCTTCCATATACCAGGGATTGCATATTGGGCCTTACTTATGTTAGGCAAATACTCTTCCACGGAGTTACATCCCTTTTCAAAAAAAAAAATGCTTTTTATTTTGAGATAGGGTCTAAGTCACCTAGGCTGACCTTGAACTTGCTCTATAGCTCAGGCAAGCCTTGAACTTTCGATCTCTCTGCCTTAGCCTCCTGAGTACCCGAGCTGACAGGTCTGTGTCACCAGGTCTGGCCTGGGCTTCTCTCTTGCCTGTGGTCCAGTCTTCCCTGGTCAGATCCTAGCTGTGCAAGGATAACTCCCCTGCCTCCGGGATACTGTGTCCATGTCTGTAGCTCCTAGCCTGTACTACATGGTATTGAGGAGCCAGATGTGATGGCCCATGGGCTAGCCCTGCCCTAAGAGCTCTTCCTCTTGCTTCAGCTGCAGCCTCTCTGGCGGGGACAGACTGTGATCCCCCTGAAGGAGTTGTGCTGTGCAGTGAGCTCATGGTGAGGGCCTTGTTCCTCCAACCCCCCCAGACTTCCAACACTGGCTAACCTTGTGCCCCTCCACGGACATACCAGGCAGGCTTATGCCTGTTTATTGTTCAACGGCAGACCCTAGGGGCCCAGGCCTCTCCAACACCCAGAACTGAGTTGTCCAGTCCCTGACTTTCCAAGAACAGGCTTCATCAAACACACACAGTTGTGAAACCACCCCGCTGGGCTCTCCAAGGGAGGAGGCCATTTGTGGGCTGAGTGGGCTGCTGACGGCTGCCAAGGGTCAGGCCCTGGACCAGGGTGTGCAGGGAGTCAGGGCTCCGGGCAGTCACCGCCCTGCGGCCTGGGGGTGGGGAGTCAGGCTGTCTTCTTGCTCTCCTGTTTCCCTTCACTTGAGAAACAGAACCACAGAGTTACAGACAGAAAAGGCTCTGGGGTCGGTGTCCCAGTGCAGAGGAGAATGTTGGTCTCTTGTTGGACAGCGTTAGATCCAGTTTGGGAGCCTGCTGGTCACAGACCCTGTGTGGTCGCACAGGTTACTCAAGGCCTCGAACTGCTGGTGGAGGAGGAGGTCTTTGGGCTGAGAAGCACAGGCCTTCTGTGACTGCTGTCACTTTGGACAGCAATATGGCCACCAGGAAGAAGCAGGGCCTTCTCTTCCCTGTCCATGACTTATCTGTTCTCCAGGCAGGCCTTGCTTTGGGGTTTTGACCTTGGCCTGTCCACAGGTCTTGCCGTCCTTGCTCAGCCTTGGGCCTTCAGAATGGCGCCGTGCCTCTGCCCATCAGCCCTGCTCTGGGAAGGCTTCCCTACCTAGTTCAGACACTCCCATTCACTGCCCTTTGCACACTTTCAGGCCCCACTAGGGGCTTTGTTGAAGAATGTGTGTTCTAGCTGCTTTCTGTGTCCCCCTCAGTGGGCCAGCCTCCTCCCCTTTCTATTGACGTCCTTCGGCAGATAAGGGCCTTGAAGACAGGGAAGGCTCTCTCTTCAGACTAGGCAACTTTCGAATTGTACATCTTTCTCGAGGCTTCCTTCCATGCAGTGGAGGTACCCCAAACGTTGCGCTAGAGAGGTGCACCTGCACACAGTTACACATGGAGATTCTCGGTTGGGGGTTGGTCCTGATCTCCCCCAGGCCCTCCTAGTCCTTTCCTGGTCAGTGACACCAGGTTTTCTGAGCGAGGTGGTTGAGGGAGAGGGAACTAGGAAAGAGGGAGGGAAATCGGAACAGCAGGAGCAGTGTGACACCACCACTAGGACTCCAAGCAGGGTCCTGAAGGCCAGGCCCCCATGCCCTCACCTCCCCGAGTCTCCTTGAGCCTCCTCTTGGGTCTGAGGGGGCTCCGTGTAGGAAAAGCAGCCTCTGGAGCTGAGACTAGGCACTGTAGCGAGGCTGGTCACTCAGGCAGGGCGTGTGACATTCGGCCCTGCCTGGGAGGGGGGAGGGAATGTGAGGAATACCCTGACGCAGCAGTTGCCCCCCTCCAACTCAGATGGGACGTGGGGGAGGCTGACTACTGAGAAGATGCAGATGGCAGTACCCCTCCCCCCCCACCCGGGGCCATGCCCCTGGGTTGTAGGGAGAGGAGGGCTGGGGCACAGACAGCGTTTGGAAGCACTGAAATCCCCCCAAATACTGGGGAGGCAGGGAAGTGAGGGGCACATGAGGGAGTCTTCAGACACGATTGAACATCAGTAACAAGCAAAGGAGCGTCCATCAAAGAAGAGGACTGCTCCTTTGTGAGGGAGATGGGGGCAGTGAGAGGATCCTCCGTTCTGCCAGGGGCGAAGGCAGCACTTGGGGAAGAAGGGGTTTAGAGGAATATGTGGTATATGCAAAAGGTACCTGACAGCCAGAGTCAGGAGCTAGGCAGAGTCCCAGCACCTTTCCAGAACTCAGTTTCAGGTTTCCTTAAGGCAGGGACAGCTCATAACATCTCTTAATTGCCCGTCAGCCCCTCCACAGGGCTGGGCACACACAGGCACTCTGCCCAAGCTGAAGTCTGAGTATGGATACAGCATTTTTTAAGAGCAGTCTTGTCATATCAGGTACCCCCAAATTAAGCTCATAGTCATAATCGCAACTATTTATTGCACGGCATACGTTCCAAGACTTGATAGGTATAGGCTTACGTAAGTTTACTTATGTAAACTCAGCCCTGACTCAGGCTTGCCCGGAGCCCTGGTGAGTAGTGAACGGGCACACGCACGTGTCAGGCTATGCACTAGAGTAACCTTTGTCCACACACACAGGGAGAGCTGAGCTGATGACACCCTTGGCAGGCAAGTCTTCACACTTTCCCCTCTTGACATGGCTGCCAAGCAGATGCCTGCTTCATTTATCCTCTGATACAAAAATGAGTCTGATGTATGTAAAAATAGACTTACATACGACTTGCCAGCAATACCTAAACAACACTCATAAGATTTGGGGACCATGAATGTGTGTGTGTGTGTGTGTGTGCGCGCGCATAGACAGATATGCAACCATTAGTTGTATTCAGGTTGAAATCCCCCACTCTTCTTTTGTGTACGTGTTTGTACACAGCCATGAATGTGGAGGTCTGAGGGCTGTGTCGGCTGTTCCTCATTTAGTTTTGAGCTAGGATTACTCACCGGATCTGGAGTTCACTGTCTCAGATAGACTGACCTGGCCAGCTAGCTCTTGGAATCTTCCTATCTCCAAACCCCCAGTGCTGGGATTACAGTCACGTGTCAGGGCAACCAGCTTTGCTGTGGGTTCTGGGAAGTGGACACAGGTCCTGATGCTTTTGTGGCAAGCACTTGATTGATTGAGCAATCTTCCCAACCCTCCTTTCTTTTGGAGACACTTAGCCAAGGCCAACCCAGGCTTGAACTCCTGGTGCTCCGGCTTCCACCTGCAGAGTGCTGGGGTTACAGGCATAGACCACAACAGCAGTTTCGAGATTGCTAATTATTTGAAGTTAGAAAACCCCATTTTAACAGGAAACACCTTCAGAAAAGTCTGAAGAAGAGTGGTTACATGACGGGTAATCCATCCTTGGGGAGAATATCTGTGACGACAGTGTCTGCTGAAGTCAGGCATGTTTTGAATTTGCATATTATTAATCTCCATGGTACCTGCCCAAAATTGCATGAACAATACCGGAAGCGCACAGGCGCGTCCTTCCCTCAACTGTGTGTGAACCGAGTTCGTTCCAGCATCGCAATTTAGAGGGTTCACCGAGGGGCTCGTCCCTTCTCTAGGTGACATGATTGAACAGGAAGCATTGTGTGCTGGCGGGGCTGTGGAGGGGGCACGGTAGAACACAGTCGTTCACTGGGAGAACTTGGGGGAAAGATGGGGGGAATAAGGCAGAGCTTCGCTAAACTCATCTCCGAAATGTAGGTGCTGCAGGTCCATTTGAGCACAAAGTTAGCATCTGCCCTAGGGTTCTACCTGTGAGGGGAGCGGAGGCTGGAGAGGCAGGCAGGGGACACATTGCTACTGTACTGATCCAAAGCAGGGAGCTATGGTTCTGAGAGCAGGGAACCACGGGCAGCTGGGAGGCTTTTCTCCAAGCCGAAATCCCGTTTGTTTCCATTACTGACCTATCTCCTCTTGTGTTTTTCCCCCTCTAGTTGCTTGCTGAGTCCAGAGCAGTTGCAAATCCCGGGGATCCCCAAACCCCAAATCCGATGAATCCCAGAAGAACTGTGGGCATTATGAGGCAGGATATATAAGATCAGAGCCTGGTGGGAGCCGAAGTGGATGGCTGGGGCCCAGTCCCACTCCCTGACCTCAGCTCCTGGTGGGCTGGGCCTGGGGGCGCTGGCCGCACTGAGCCTCCACAGCAGTCTCCTTGGGGCTCCTCTGAGAGGGCAGGAGCAGGGGCCAGGGGGCAGGGGGCAGCGGGCAGGATGCTTTTTAATTTCTTGTTAGTGATAACAGCTGGAGGACTGCAGCAATTAAGGAGGAAGACTCCCCCAGGATGCCAGAGAGCCCCGCACTCCCACCAGAGCTGTATACAGCTTCCTCCTCCCTGCCTCTCCAGCACCAGCCTCCCCTCTCAGGCCCCCAGAAAGCTGTGGACTGCAGTTTGGAGGAAGAGAGGGACGTGAGCGCGTTCCTTTCTGGGACTTTGGTGGGGACCACAGTACAAACTCTAAAGTAGGGGAAACTGGATCTGGAAGCCACCTCCCACTTCTCTACCACTAAGTCCCCTGGGGCTGCTCCAGGCTTCTCTTTGGCACTGGTATTGAGGATTATGCCAAAAAAAAAAAAATTGACAAAAAGCAGCAGGTTAGAGAAAATCACACCTGTAATCCCAGCACCAGAGACACTGAAAAGCAGGACCATTGTGAGGTCTAGGCTAATTCAGGCTGCATAACGAATTCCAGGCTAGTGTGGGCTACAGTGTGAGGACCTGTCTCAAAAACAATGACTGGACTGGGGACTCGGTGGTTGAGTAGATGGAGTGCTTGGTGTGTGTGTGTGTGTGTGTGTGTGTGTGTGTGTGTGTGCGCGTGTGTGTATGTGTGAGATGAAGGCTGAGGTGGGGACACCAGCTTGAGCTACAATCATCTCTTTCTCCTCTTCCTTCTACTCATCTTTCTCTTTCCTTCCCCTTTCTTTCCTTCTGTCCTCCTTCCTCCTCTCCTCCTTTCTTTCCCTCTCTTCTCCCCTTTCCCCCTCAGCCTTTTTCCTTTTGAAAAATAGTTTTTAATTAATTAATTAATTAATTAATTAATTTATTGTGTGTATTTATGTGCATTATGTGCAGGCAGTACCCGTGAAGGCCAGAAGAGGACATCAGAGCTCCTGGAACTGGGTTTGCAGATGGTTGTGAGTCACAATGTGGGTGTGGAAAGCAAACCCTGGTCTTCTGAAAGAGCAGTAGGTACTCTGGAAGTTCAGAGTCACAGCCAGCCCTCTTTTCACGTGGTCTCACAATGTAGCCTTGGTTGGTCCCAAACTCTTGATGCTCCGCTTTGACTGTCTGAGTTCTGGATTACTTGACATGAGATTTCAATTTTGCTTAAAGAATTTACTCAAATATCAGCACTCCTTCATGACCTTCAGAAGCCGGGCAATTTTTTCAAGCAACTTGCCAATGATCAAAAATGTTTACCTCCTTGTGGGCTATTTGCTGGATGTCTGTCCACGAAGGTGGCTCTCACAGGCCTGTGGACCATTCTGGAAGCTTTTTAGCTATAGGGGAGGATATCAAAACAAAACTCATTTAAAAAGAATCATAAGTGGGGCTGAAGAGATGGCCCTGAAGTCGGAGGAACATTTTGCTCATTTTTCCCAGGCTCAGAGTTCAGTTCCCAGCACCCACAGCACGTGACTCACAACCATCTGCAATGGGACCCAATGTCATCTTCTGGTGTGTCTGATGACAGCAACAGTGTACTTATATAACACAAATAAATCTTTTTAAAAAAGTTCTTTTTGATTATGTGTTTGCATATATCTGTGTCAGGGTCTGTGCACATGCATGACCACAGCCTTCTGAAGCCAGAGCACTGCTTGCGTTATAGGCGCTTTCAGGCTGTCCAATGTGGGTGCCGGAACTGGACTCAGGTCCTCTGTAGGAGTAGCAAAAGCTCTTAATCCCAGAGCCGTCTCTCCAGCCATGAAGAAGAAGGAGAAAGAGAAGGAAGGAGGGAAGAGGAAGGAAGGAGAAGGAGGAAGGAGAAGGAGGAAACATCTTTATGTTTCCTCAAAACACACAGCAAGAA
This sequence comes from Apodemus agrarius, assembly GCA_964023405.1. NCBI lineage: Eukaryota > Metazoa > Chordata > Mammalia > Rodentia > Muridae > Apodemus > Apodemus agrarius. The sequence continues at coordinate 33,192,804 of OZ030014.1, read as the reverse complement.
GCTAGAAATGGTGGAGCCTTTAATCCTAGCACTCCAGAGGCAGAGACTCATGGATCTTTATGAATTTGAGGCTAGTCTGGTCTACATATTGAGTTCCAGGCTAGCCAAGGCTACATAATAAGACCTTGTCTTATAAACACACACAGTAAACAAACGAACAAACAAACACAAACAAACACAATTCTAGTACTCACTTCCGAAAGAGACCAGGATTACCGTCTTCTGACCTGCAGGACTCTAGGCTGAAGACTTCATGGTTGTGACTTCCCCACCACCAGCTGCACGCACTGAGCACGCCCCTCCCCTTCTACCTACAAACAAAAGCCAAACGAAGGAGAAGTTGAGAAAGCCTCCAGCTTTGCTCGAGCACGGTTTCAGGATGAAACGGAAGCTGATGCAGGTGTTCAAACTGCCATGTTTTCCTGGAAGTCTTTACTCTATTCTTAGAGAATTTGACTATTACCAGGTCAACACAATCAAACCAGATATGCTGCGGCCTTGCATCTGTGTTCTTTACTGGGACAGCGCTCTGTCCAGCGCTGGAGCCAGAGCTGGTAAGGATCAGCGCACGCTCACCACATCCAGGAATCGACGAATGAGCAAACAAACCGCCTTCAGAATTTCACTGCATTAGAAAACTGTCCCAGAAGCTGCTGCTGGTGGATGCCTTTACTGCCAGCAGGAGGGAGGCAGGGGATCTCTGTGAGTTGGAGGCTAACCTAACCTATATAACTAGTTCCATGCCAGCAAGGAACAAACAGACAAAGCATAACTCTAAAATAGTCCCAGACTGGTGAGACGGCTCAGCAGGCAAACACACCTACTGCCAGTTCCTAATGATGATCCAAGTCCAGTCCTGGGTCCATGTGTAGGAGAGAACTGACTCCCGAAAGTTTTTCTCTGATCTCTATGAGTGTGTAATGGCGCGCGCGCGCGCACGCACACACACACACACACACACACACACACACCATATTTTCAGGCCAGCCTTGGCTACATGAAACCAGCAACAAAAACCACTCACTAGTCCTCCATGACACCAAGGCTTTATCAGCCCTGGGAACTAAACAGTATGTGGAAATAACCAAAAGTTATTTAATGCCAAGCCACGTGACCAGAGAGACTGAGCAAACGGTGTAGGTAATAATAGAACTTTTTTTTTTTTTTTTTTTTGGGTCTTAAACAAGGTGTGGCACCAAATTGTGAGATTGATTTCCTTGTTTGGTGTACACTAAGTCTGAGGTCAAGTCACAATAAAATGTAAAGGCGGAAAAAAAAATGTTTTCAGCCAAGTTGATTCCTTTGGCTTAGGCGTGTAAGGAATTTTGCCTGTGAGACTGTGGTTTGAAGCCAGCCACTCAAGTCACAGAGGATGCTGCCTTCCCTCTCAGAAGGATGGGACCGAAGCTGAGAATGGTTCGCGTGATCCCAGCACTGGGGTGGGGGTGGGGGTGGGGTGGGGGTGGGGGATGGGAAGGTGGGGGTGAGGGTGGGGGACTGGGGGGAGTGGTGGTGCGAGAACCGAGGTAGGAAAACAGAGAGCTAGCTCCAGACCTTGGTCCCAGGACAGAAAGGACAGTGTGTGACATCGCTTACAGTCCCTTACTGACATGACATTGTCTACAGCTCAAGCATTTATGAAGTCCACACCATGCAGTGGGCATTTTTATTTGTGCGGCATATGTGTGCCCATGCGTGGGGGCATGCTTGCCACCGTGTGTACATATAGAAGGCTGGTCCTCTCCTTTTACCCCTTGGCTCTCATGTCCCCGCATCCAAGTGCTTTAAACGCATCACCTTCTGGAGTATGGATTGTGCCATGTGGAGCCCTCGGTCTTTCTGAAACAGTCTTGTGTAGCTGGCTAGCTAGACTCAAAGTAGCCAAAGCTGCCCTTGAACTCCCGGTCCTCCTGCCTCAGCCTCCCAAGTGTTATTACAGTCACGAGCCACTGAGCCCATCACTGAGCCGCAGAAAGCGGAATACTGTAAGATTAATTCCCAATTTACTTTGACCTGGAGAGACAGGAAAGAGACAAGGGGAATCGAGGAGATGGACAGGAACACACATGAATATCCCCTGCCCCCTCCCCCCCCCAGGGGTGTGTGGAGGTCAACCTCGTGAAGGAAAACGCTGGGTGGAAAGTGACACACCACAGGCTCCTGCAACTCCTGAAGAGTTCTGATGTGCCGTACACAGCGTTAGATCTAAGAGGGCTCCCGGAACACCAGTGAGATAGCAACAAGGTACCGAGGCCAAAGCGGTGGCCGCTTTCTCGCCTTCACACAAACCAGTGACAATGCCGCCCCCCCCTCCCCTCATCAGGCAGGGCTTTCATTGGAACACTGGGATGGTGTGGCGAAATACGATTGGCTGAGGAGTTAGGGGCTTGGGATTGGCTGAGACACTGTATATAAGCTTATGTACGGCCCAATGGTCTCCAGAGTCTGAGTCTGGGGGTTCATCATGCTCTCCCGTCCCCATTTATCCTCCGTCTAGTATAAGGCCAGTAGCAGCCTAATATGATGTCAGAGTATGGACATCATTCAGTGTGCTCCATCCCATCACCTAGGCACCGTGTCCTCACTCATAACGCCACAGGACAGTCGGAAGGATGAGAGCCGCGCAAGGAGGGTGGGGAGGAGGCCATGGCTTTCATTACAGCAAACTGCACACAATTGTTCTGCTTTATTGTTAGCTATTGGTAGTTTCTTACTATGATTTCTTTGTGTATGTGCATGTGCATATTTTTGTGGGTGCAGGTGCATCTATGAGTATGGGTTTGCATGCATGTGTGTGTATGTGTGTATACATGTATGCACACATATGTATAGAGGTCAGAGGTCAGCTTTGAGAGTTGTCTTTCAGAAGCTGGTGATCACTTTGTTTCTTTTCTTTTTGTGTGTTTGTGTGAAATGTGTGTGTGTGTGTGAGAGAGAGAGAGAGAGAGATGTGTGTGTTATGTTTTGTGTGTGTGTGGTATGTGATGTGTTGTGTGATGTTTATGTGATATGTTGTGTGTGTAATGTGTGTGGGTTGTGTATGTGATGTGTTGTATGTGTAATGTGTAATGTGTGTTTTGTGTGTGGTGTTTATGGTGTATGAAGTGTGTGTGTGTGATGTGTTGTGTATGTGTATGTGTGGATGGTATGTGTGTGGTGTGTGTATGGTATGTGAAGTGTTGTGTGTGTAATGTGTGATGTGGTATGTATGTGTGTGTGGTAAGTGTGATGTGTGTGTGGTGTGTGCTGTATGTTCAGGTGTGCACGTGTGCGTGTGGAGGTCAGAAGCAGGCATCTGTCGTCTTCCTTGACTGCTTTCTTGTTTTATTTTCGAGCAGAGTCACTCACTGAACCTGTAGCTCATTAGTTCAACAAGGATTTCGGGGTCTGTTGGTGTGTGCACCCCTCCCACAGTCCCGGGCTTACAGACATCCACCATTGTGCTTGGATTTTCACATGGGTTCTGGGAATCTGAACGCTGAGCCATCTCCCTAGTTCCAACCTAGTTTTTTGAGACAGGGTTTCCCACTGGCCGTCCAGCCTCAGGGGTCCTCCTGTACACCTTGTCCTCATCGGGACTGCAAGTACATGTGACAAAAGCCAGCTTTTTAGATGTCTTTTGAGGCTCTAACTCTAGTCTAACTCAGTAAGCACTTTGCCGACTGAACTGTCTCCCAGCACACTTAGCCTAATATCCAAACTGACCTTTATTACAGGCACTTACAAGTAGCGAGTACCTTGCATCTGTTGGGCTTCAGGCATCCAGTGGAGTCTTAGAATTTACCCTTAGGGGCAAGAGTTATTGCTTAAATATTGCCATCTGGCAACATCCATTTAGTGACTATAAAGTTGTTAGCTTGTCAACCAACCAAGGAACAATTAAGCTACAGAGAGTGTCAATAGGAACATAGTTGATTTTTCTGATCATTAGAAAAATGAAATGATTTTCGAAAGATTTTTATTTTTATGTGTATGGGTGTTCTTCCTGCATGTATGTCTGCGCACCACATGTATGACTAATGCCCAAGGAAGTATGAAGAGGGTGTGAGGTCCCCAGAACTGGAGTTACAGATGATTGCCAGCCATCAAGTGGGTATTAGGAACGGAACCAGGGTTCTCTGGAAGAGCAGCTGGTGCTCTTAACCACTGAGCTCTCTCTCCGGCCTCTGGAGTATTCCTCCCACCCCCAACCATTTGTTAGAAGATGATGTGAACCCTGGTAAGGGATGAGTACTTGAGAGACATTTTCTGGTTCTGGGATGACTGAGGCTTTGGCCTCGCTGAATAGTGTGTGATGGTGACTGGGACCCAGTGAACTCGAACTGAAAACATTCACCTGAAGTTTTGATGTCTGCTTGTTTCTTCCAGCGCAGGAAGGACTGTCTGGTTTGTTGGTGGTTTAGTTGTTTGAGGTATCGAGGACTGAACCTAGGAGCTCACACCCACGGGATAAGTACTGAGCCTCAGTCCAGCAGCTCATTTTATTTGAGCAATGGTGGTTTAAAAATGTCAAGTTTGGAGCCAGAGAGATCTGTGTCTGTCTTACCTCTGGTCTTTATTTGACCTGTGTGTGACCTTAGGCAAGTTACTTTCTCTGTCTTGGTTTGGCTTATAACTGTCTCCTGCCTCCCAGAGTTATCACAGTGCTATTATGTAGCTACTTCCTCTTAATTTGATACACCACCCTAGAGGACAGTTCCCCAGGTAAGCCTCCGGGTGTTTTTAAAAAGAAGTGACACTTTTTATCCTGCAGGGCAACTTGTTAAAATTCAGGAAACAAACAACTCAAGAGTCTCCAGAAGTCCCTGAAACTGACCAGCTACATTAGTTTCCTTCTCCTCAAATTTATATTCGCAGCAGGGACTGCTAAGAAACACACGCAGACAAGCGAATCTGCTTAGAAGAGTCTCTCTGACCAGACCAGCCACCCGAATGACGGGGCCAGCTGAGTTGTCTGGAAACAGGCTAGACCAATCGAGCAACTTGGAAGAGACACTGCCCGGACCTGTTGAGCTGCCTGAAGATCGTACAGTGAGCTCCAGAGTCCCAGCTTTCGCGAGCCTTGTTTGCTGGGGTGGGTCTCGGCAATCACCGCTGTCTTCGGATCATTTCTGCTTCTGTAGCCCCTTACCCATAATCCTGCGAGTAACCCCAGTAAATCTCATTGGTTCACCTAGCTGGGCTTTGCTGGTATCCTTAATTGTTGCTGGTTCCCTACCTGGGGGGAGTAGACCTTTGTTCATGTCTTCCTGTTGCGTACGTAGCACACGCTGACTCAAGAGAGGCTGCTTCTGCCCGCTAGGGACGCAATTAAAGGCAATGGTTGCCATGACTATGGTGATCCTTCATAGAGTCCAAGGCTGGAGCGTGGCCCAGCAGTAGGATGAGGACCTTAGCTCCTCCCTAACCCTGAAAACAAGCATAGTAAAAAGCTTCCCTAGAACACTGTGTGGTACATTCCTAGAATTCCAGCCCAGGGGAGGATCATGAGTTTGAAATCAGCCTGGGCTACATGAGACCTTGTCTCAAGACAAACCAAGAAGCAAACAGAGAAGATGGGATCCCCATTCACTCACTGGCCCTTGTTCTGCTCTGGGGGATCCTCCATGGGGTTCGAGATGCCTCCAAGTTGTCTTCCAAGATCAGGCAGAGATTCCGACTGATGCTGTCCTTTCTGGGACCACAGGTCCCACAGAGACGGCACTGCTACATTCATAACCCTTCCCTAGCAAAAGCCCATCCGTCTTTGGAGCCACCCACAACCCAAGCCTAACTCTCTGGTCCCATGGGTCCTCCCGGAATCTCCTGCCTTAACCCTGATCCATTCTTCCTTCCTTTCTGTCCTGAGAGGGCCAGTCTGGAGAGACAGTTTCCTGTGTGGAGTGTCTTCCTAGGGGCCCAGAGCCTGTGCATAAAATCCATCGGCACATGCCCAGGGGGCAATAAGTCCAGCACTGCTCTCCAGCACCCTCTAGAGGATTCGGGTGACAGCGGGTGAAACTCGCAGGATGAGGTTTGCAGAGACTGCCCCAGAAGGCTTCCAAGGTTAGGTCATTACCACCCTGAAGCACCTGTGGGTTCAGGTGCAGGGGGATGACCCCACCTCTGCCAGGAAGAGTCAGGCCAGGGTAGCCCTGCATTGTAGTCTTCCCTCTGTAGACACCCCACCCAGCCTTTCCAGCCCCGTACTGGGGCTCAGACTGGCCGGGTATTCTCTCTGTCTCTAGGCCTCTGGCTCACACTGGTGTTACCGCTGGCTTTGCCCTGAGGAAGCCTTGTGGCACTGAGAGATGGACTCAGGGTGTCCAGGACGGGGGGTCCTTCTCATCTTCCCTACCAGGGCAGGTCCTCTGCATTACCCACAAACCCTTGCTAAAACCCTTAATAACGTTTGCATTCTGCCATAACCCTTTATTCAAACTACTGCCAGTTCTCTGCTCCCCTGACCTGAGGCATTCCTCCACTACTCGTGCTCTGTCAGGGAGGCAGGGCCCCTGCCTAACGATTCTGCTGAAGCTGTGCCGGGGAGCGAGCTAACGTCTTACCTTGCCTCCTCCTGTGAGGCCCCACTTTCTGTCCAGCCTGACATTTCATCTTGGCTCCAAATGGGCCTGGAAGTGTCAGATAAACATCCTCCTTCTCTCGTCCCACAAATCCTGCAGAGAGAATGAATTTGGGAGGTCTCTGCTTATCTAACTCCAGCGCTTGCTGCATTTCCTGCTGCTGGTTGGTGGCAACAGACAGATTCAGACTGCTGTCCAGACAGTTGGCCAAAGGGGCTGCTTTTCTGTCTCCCTGCCCACCTGGATCTGAGTGATCTGTATAAAACCTTTAAAGGGTTGTCCTGGGGTATGATCCCTGGGCAGACTCTATGTTCTGCAGCCAGCCAACCCGAGTCCCTTAGCGTCTATAGTGTCTCTCCCTGCTTCTTTAGCATTCCATGTAGTCGTGTACCGGGACCTACTGGAACCAGGGTTGGCAGGCAGTCTAGTCCCTTCTGCCCAGAGACAGCACCGAGGCACGGTGAGGCGCCAGTCATCCCACCCCAGGGTGGGAACGGGGCCTGAATTTTGTTTTCGAGACAAGAGTCTCGTGTAGCCCAGATGGGCCTCCAACTCACTAGGTAGCCAAAGATGATGTTAGACTCGCAATCCTCCTGCCGCTACCTTCCAAGTGAGAGAATTCAATCTACCCCACAAGTGCTGGGGTTGCGGGGAGCCACCACCACGCCTGGTTTTATGTGGTGCTGGGGATTGAATCTATGGCTTCGTACATGCCGTGCAAGCTAACTGAACTCTGTGCCCAGTCCCAGGGCCTCGTTTTGAGTGCAGGTGACTTCAGGGCAAGACCCAGTCTTTGGCTTCCTAGGGTAATGCTAGAGCTCTTAAGGCTATACCCAGGGTCGTATAAAGAGGTGATACTGCCCTTCCTCTCCGCAGCCCTGCTGCAGGACGCAGTGACCCACATCGTTCTGCCCGGATAGGCTGGGGTTCTGAGGACACTCCTGTCTTTTCTATGGGGCCATGTTATGGGTGGTAGTGATGGCAGTGGTGTGTGTGTGTGTGTGTGTGTGTGTGTGTGTGTGTGTGTGTTTTATTAGTTCTGTGGCCTTTAGTGTGGTTAGCTGGGGACATAAAGGGACAGAAGATTGGTGGGTGGGGGTAAGCTGGAGTGGAGTGGTTCCTTGGGCTCCCATCAGCAGTGGGTGAAAGGCAATGTGCCCACCCCTGTGCCCTTAGAGCCTCAGGGCCTTGGAGGAGCCGCTTTGACGCCTCAGTCTCTAGAGGTGCAGTGCTCGTCCCCCAGCTAAGCAGTATGGCCTGCACCCTCAGACGCTTCCCACTCAGGTTCCAAGGGATCGTGAGAACGGGGGGTGTGACGACCATCTCTTCTAGACTGTCCCATACTTCCCAGTGCGTACCCCCCCAAAGAACTGTGAAATGGGGAGAGGTCAGAGCCCCATAGAGGCTGAAGCTTGTGACAGTCTCAGAAGGGCAGTTAGCCAACAGAATTGTCCCAGGAGGATTCCCGGGACAAATGACAAGGCCGAGAAGAGGGACGGAGATACTCCAGGAAAGAGAGAGGAGGAAGAGATAGAAAACGGTTCTGGCTACTCTAACTGTCCATAGCATAGGCCTGTTGCTACTTGGGCTGGCATTTCAATCCTGACCCAGCTGGTCATGTTTGCAACCTGACCTGGAACCTGACAGTTCACAACCCCGTTCCTCTAGAGGGTGCTGGAGATCAAAGATGTAGTCCCTGCCCCAGAGGCATCTGCAAAGTGGTTGTGTGTGCACACCCCTGGGAGGGCACAGGCTTTGGATGGTAACCTGCTGTTTTGTGTGTGGGTCACACTTGTTTCTGGAAATTAAGTGGGAGTCCTAGCCTGGTCCTTCTAAGAGCTGATGAAACCTGGAATCATGTAGACCTGGACCCAAGACAACAGGCCTCGGGCCCTGGGCAGAGAGAGAGACTGCCTATGCAGTCAGTCTACCTCTGAGCAGAGTGGTCCAAGGCAGGATGAGCACCCAGCTGACATGCCCCAGCATGGCTACCTGATCGGCAAAAAGCTGCCTTGGAGTCCACCCCTCCCCACCCCCCGCCCTTCCCCCTGCAGCCACATGGCTGCCTGGCTACCTTTTTCCTCTTCTACCCCTGGGCTCTCCTGCAATCTAGAAACCAAAGAGTCGTGCTTGGCACAGCAGATGCTTCCAGTGCTTCGTGTGTTGTTCCGTGCCTGAGACACAGCGGGTGCTGAGTGCTTTAGCGCTCTTTCTCAGATGGTGAGGAAGGTGTCCCCTCCCCACTAGGGACGACTAAGCGTGCCCTGCCTTGCCTCTTCTGATGCTTCTAGGTGTGTTCTGGGAGGGTATGGGTCCTAGTTGATGTGAAGGGAGAGGTAGATGGGACTAATTGACTAGAGGACCCAGTGGGGTTGGGTGTAGCTCGTCCCTGCTGTGGGGAGGGATGCCTCTGGGAGAGCCTGGCCGCTTGACTGCTCAGATGCACACCAGTCCCCCTGTGCCGGCACTGCCTGGCTCCCTGGCCAGTCCGTCAGCTCTTGTGGCCCGAAGGCCTGTGTATCCCAAAGTCACCTGGCTCCGTGAAATGATCTGGTGGCTTTTCGAGAGAGCAGAGAGAGAAAGACTGAAGCCTAGGTTTGCCTTCTGTTGGGCTTCCGCCAGCTCTGGGCCCCACTTGGCCGGGATCGGGAATTTTCGAACTTCTTTAGTAACGAGCTGTTGTTTCTTCGTGTGACATTCCAAAGGAAACATCAATAAAGAAAAAGATAAAAACTGGGATCCGCATCTGCCCACGCTAACCCCTACCACTACCTCCGAGGACCCCAAGAGTCTCAGAGCAAGTTGGATGTTCTCCTGGCTCCGAGAGCCTTTGATGAATCGCCCTGCCGCTTATCTAGTAGGAACCAGGCCAGGATGGCTCTGGAAGCTAAGGCAGGTCTCCCTGTTCCCCGACACCCTACGTTCCTTACACTGCCGGGTGTGGGAAAGCGGGCAGGATGGTGGGCAGCCCCCTCTGGGGAGCAATCATTAACTGGCCTTATCTTTGTGATGTGTCTCGGGGGCAGGCCACGAGCCAGGCTTTCCCCTACATCCTGGTGGGTCCTGGGGGAAGGCGCCCTTGCTGGCAGGGCCTGACTCATTTCCTAGCTGAAGGAATGCATCGTAGCCACCTCTGTGACCATTGGGGATATAGTTGCTTCACAGAAAGGCTGAAGCAGAAACCACGCTAACATACCTGCCGGCTCTCTCATCTCCAGTGTACATTATACAATTGATTTCCTCCTTCATTTCTCCCTTTCCTCCCTCCCTCCGTGCCTTCCCTCTCTTTCTTCCTTTTTGTTTTTCTGTGACAGGGCCTCATGTCTTCCTCAGACTGACCTTGAAGACAAAGCACTATGTTGATAGGACGACCTTGAACTCTATCTAGTTCTTTCTTCCTCTACCTTCCAAATTGGGGAGGGGGGTTACAGGTATATGGTCCCTTCTCCTCCCCTTCCTCTCCCCTCCCCTCCCCTACCCCCTTTCCTCTCTTTCCTTTCCTCCCTCCTCTCCCCTTCTTTCACCTAGGTGTGAAGCAGTCTCTTCCCCCAGCTCTCCCTGACTCTAGCCAGATCACAGTGGCTCGGGCAATGAAACAGATCAGCACAAGAGTCCGAGAAGGGCAATAAAAAGTGTGTGGCCGCACTCGAAGCTCGAAGCTCAACACACATCCATCAACTCTCACATCTCTCTACAACCCCGGCAGGCGGGCAGCAACACTTCCATCTCACAGATAAGGAAACGGAGACTCACAGCTCCGGAAGTAGTGAAACCAGATTTGTGCTCAGTCCGCCATGTTTTTCCCATTCCTCGGTATGGGTTGGGTGTGGGGTGTGGGGGTGTGGCAGAAGCCAAAGCTCCTCACAGTGAGGGGTCCCCAACCAGTGTCTGAGGGCCAGCTGGTTGTGTATATGACTAATTCTAGTAATCCCACTACTTGAAAAACCGAGGTAGGAGGATTATGAATTCCAAGCCCGCCTGGGTTACACAGCAAGACCAAAAGATGAAGATAAAACAGAAACAAGGCAAAACCAAAATGACTGGGAAGGAGAGAGAAGAAGGAGTTTCCTGCCTTCTGGGGCCTGAAGTTATGTCTCCCCTCCATCGATCAGTGCTAGGCCCCGGATGTCACCATGACATTCCTGCTAGACTTTTCTGAGCTTAAACATTGCTCTCTTCGAGAGCCATAAGGACACAGGCCACCAGGAGACGTGACATTTGGTGTCAAGGAGCAGTCTCAGCTGTCACTGTCCCCAGTGACTCAGAGCTAGGGAATCTTGCCTACAAGCTGAGGGCCAGCAGCAGAACTGGTGAACTGGTGCTGACCAAGGTCACACCGCGTGCGGCCTTCTCAGCTCTCCTGGAGGCAGGGACAGGACTAGAGAAAGTATCATCCTGCTCTGGGCTCTGGACTAGCCAAGTGGCCCTGGGCTTGTCCCTGATTGCTGCTCTTGGGGTAAATGATAGCCCCAGCACTCGATATATGACTGGACCTACCTCTACTGTCTGGATGGTTATTTTAAAATTCTCTGGGGTCATATCACCTCCTCCGGGGGGCAGGGTGGATGCCAAGAAAACAGTGTGGATCTGACCCCTGAGAGAACAGTATTGTCCCCTGGGCTCTGTCTGGGATGTTCCTTAATACAATCCCTTAGCTGGGCCTATTCTCCAAATCCTTATCCTCAGACTGAGGAGGACCTGGGAGGCAGCCTTACAGAAATCTCTAGAAATCCCTTGTCTCTTCTTTATCCCCAGTTAACCCCGATGGATAAATTCCTGAAACTCCTGCCTTTCCATCAAAACCCAAAGAAATGTGTCACCTCCTCCAGGATGGCTTCACTTGCTCCTAGCAATTATGTTCCCCTCATCAGTTTAGTCTTTTGCTCGCCTATAGACAGGAAGTCTCTTCCACACTGTGGAAAACCAGGGTCCTGCCCAAATCAGAGCTTGCCCGGTGAATGTAGCAACTGCTTGGGAGTCTGTGCCTCATGCCACTTCACGCAGGACGCATTTCGGGCCAGCCAACATGGCTGCTTTGTTGGCTAACGCTGAAAGACCTTTCCCTGTCTTGCCTTTGGTATATTAGTCTGTCCACAGAAATTCTTCAAGGCATAAAACCTGTCTCAGAAAAAGAAAAAGATAAGAAAGAAGAAATGAAGACAAGAAGGAAGAGGAAGAGGATGATGATGATGATGATGATGATGATGAGGAGGAGGAGGAGGAGGAGGAGGAGGAAAACTTGATTTTTGGCCTTTACTCTTGGATGGGCTGACACAGCTGCCCCATGTCACTGGTTTGAGAAAGGCTCTCAACCTGCAGCCTAGGCTGTCCTTACTTTATGAACCCCCTGAGTGTTGGGATTACAGGTGAGCACTCCCACACCCAACCTGACTTTATTTCAGTTCTGACAATTCCCACCCCACCCCACCCCCCCCCCCGTCTCTGAACAATCAATATTCTCTGAAGTTGTCACTGATTCCCCACCTAGTGGATTGTTTCCTATGGTCCCATGATGCCAGGAAAAGATTCATCCTGGTTGGTCTGATTTGCATCGGCTAGCATGAGATGGACAGGGAAAATCCCCATTTCTTTGAGGGTACACTGTTTAGATAGACCGATAGGTTGAGAGACACAAGTATCTCTTTAGAATATTTTCATTTCTCCCAGGCCTGTTACACTCTGGTGTCCTCTGTCCTGCAGTGACCCGGGGGAGAGAAGATGAATGGACTCTATTCTGGGATGAAGTGCATTCTGGAAAACGAGCCCCCAGGAAGAACAGGAATAGTGGGACACTTGTCTCTTCCCATCTTCTTCCTAGATTCCCCGAAGTTCCATTAGGTGACGGTATTAAGTCTGACACTTACTAGGTCCATATCAGTGTACGACGGCATCGCCATGGAATGGGTTGGAGGCAATGTGCAGCTCGCATGGAATCCAGAAGTGACCCTTCCTCTGACTCAGCTTCAGATCGTGTCTCTAAAATGCATGGTGGAGGTAGGCGGCCCATCCCTGCCCTGATACGGGTTACTCAGAACCCTTCAGGCCAAGGCGCAATCTTAGCGTGGCTTTAGTGCTTTGGAGAAGGAAATCTGCAGCGTCATTTCTCAGACTCCCCGTGTACAGGCTCAACTGGGAACCTTATATGGCTGTATCATACCTTATACATGCATATACATATACATATACATATACATATACATATACATATACATATACATATACATATACTATACGTATATCATACATACATATACATAATATACTATACATATACATACATACATATTGGGATAGGAGGAGGAGGCTAAAGCCGTTAAGTTATAGGTTGCTAACCCCCCTCAAAGCCTCTTCATTCCTCCAAACCTAGAAATCCTTTAGAGTCCCTCTTCTGTAAGCCCATGGCCTTTCCCAAGACCATAGAACAGTGGTTCTGAGCCTTCCTAATGCCGAGACCCTTTACCACAGTTCCTCATGTTGTGGTGGCTCCCCCAGCATAAAAATACTTTTGTTGCTACTTCATAACTGTAAATGTGTTACTGTTGTGTGGATCGTAATGTAAATATCTGACATGCAGGCTATCTGATCTGCGACCTCCGTGAAAGGGTTGTGTGACAACCCCTGCAAAGCGTTGCGGGTTGAGACCCGCTGCTGGAGCAGGTGGAGACGGGGGAGACGGAAGAGCAGAGGTCTGGGGGCCTCCGGGGTGTCCACAGCCTTCCTTACACCATGATGAGGGATGGGGCTCCCTGACAAGGAGCTACATTTGGTGTTCTGGGGATGTTGGTGACAGACACATGAGGTGAGATGTTTGGTGGCTTTCCTTTCCAGTGCCTCTTAGTTGCATAGAGCAGGGGTCAGGATCAGGGGAGGAAAGCCACAGGAGGGCTCGGGGTCAGCAAACATTTGCTAACTACTACTCTCCCTGCTACAAGAGAGCCATCCAGGGGGTGACTCAGGACAGGTATGACGGGACGATGGGCGACATGAGTAGGAGCCAGCGTCTTTCCTCCTAAGATCCTCATAACACTGCTCCATTGGAACTGGGGTACCCAAGAGGTACCAGCATCCCACCGAGCCCCGGTGCTGTGTGCAGAGGGGTGGAGATGGTGGAGTAAGCTTTTTAAAGGAAGATTGTTGAGTTCCTTCCTCAGAAGCCCAGCAGATCTGGGTGAGGGCTGGGACTTCTTGGTCCCTCTCTTCCCACAGGTATCAGAGCCCCCTCTTGTTCCCTGGGGAGCCTGGGAGCAGCTGGGCCAAAGCCCAACCAGGAGTTTTTCCAGGCTGGTTCCTATATCCAAGGGTGGGTTGGAGGTGGGGGCTTTGGGGGAGCTCTTAAGGAAGACAGGAGGAGGTGAAGGGGACTTTGCGGAAAGGGAGGGACAGAGCCACACAGGCTAAGTGTGCAAGCATAGAGAAATAGCCAGGGGTCCTAGGGAGACTGGGGAGACAGAGTACACCCCAACTCTGTTTAGAAGAGGAACTGCGAGCCCAGGCTAGAACCGAGGGCGCCTCCACTGCCCCCCTTCCCAGGGTTGGTGGCAGCACTGGGCAGCTGGCCTACCTTCGGTTCTGAATGCTAGGGTAGGTTTGAATCACCGTGCAGGCCTGGCCTGCTTCTGCCCCCGTTGGCACCCTGGCCTCAGTTCCCTGGCAACATCTGGGTGTGTGTATGGGGCGTGTGATCAGGAGGAACAAGGGCCTCTGTCTGCCCAGCTGTCTCTCCCTCAGAGCTCTGCCAGACTCCACAGTGCATACGTGGGCTTCCACAGGTCGTCTCCCTCCAGGCCACTGACTAACTCCAGAACTGCTCGGCTTCCCGTTCTCAGTACCACAAACTTGGTGCCAAATTCTCTCCAGAGAAGCCTCTCTGGAAACTTCCCAGAAGATCCCATTCACCCCAGGGCCCTATCTCCTGATGTCTGCAGATCAGACAAGGGCTCAGACAAGTATATTTCCCCCGTAATCTCCCTCCCCTATAGAAACCTAGAGTTATGCTTCCGCAACTGTTTTGTGTGTGTGTGTGTGTGTGTGTGTGTGTGTGTGTATGTGTGTGTGTGTGAGAAACACGCAACTATTTGGGAGCTCTGCCATGCTCAAGAGTCAACTCTCACCCCCTTTCCAAGACCCGTTGTCATTTGAGCCAGAGTGGGGTGTGCATAATGTAGTCACTAGGGGGCGCTCGGCCATCACGGGGAGATCGTGAACTTGGGCGAGCCGAGTCTGCGTGAGGGAGGACGCGTGTGTCAATGTGAGTGCGTGCGTGCATGTGTGTGTGTGTGTGCGCGCGCGCGTGTGCGTGTGTAGTGTGTATGTGAGGTGGGGGAGAAGGCCAGGGGTCACTCCGGGTGTCCCTCTCCCCATACGTCTGTGCCAGCTCTCTACCCTCCAACCCCCACTTTCTCCTATATTGCTGGGAAAGGGAATTGTTCTTAGACTCTGTCCGCATATAACCTCACTCTCCTGTCTCCCCTGATTCCCAACACTCTGGGATCCCCAATGTGTCCCTGAGCCCAGTTTGAAGGGGTGCACAGATAATTTTCAGGCTGTGGACTCTGGGAAGGGGTTTAGCTTTCCATTTTTGCAGAAGTGGCCTAGGGGCTCCTGAAAGGCGGTGCCAGGCTGGCCACGCCCCGGGGCGGGTCTGGGCGGAGCCAGATTTCCTTTTTTTTCCACCGCGGTTACCGGTGAGAAGCGCAGAGGCTTGGGGCAGCCGAGCTGCAGCGAGGCCGCGGCGCTGGGGGCGAGCTGAGCGGCGGCAGCGGAGCTCTGTCGCGAGACGCAGCGACAAGGCAGACTATTCAGCGGACTCACCAGCCAGGGAGTCTGTGCTCTGGGATTTGATATTCAAACCTCTTTTTTTTTTTCTTAAACTGTATTGTTTTACGCTTTAATTTATTTTTGCTTCCTATTCCCCTCTTAAATCGTGCCAACGGTTTGGGGAGGCTGCTCCTTCACTCCCTCAAATCACTTCGGATTTTGGAAATCAGCAGAGGAAAGAGGTAGCAAGAGCTCCAGAGAGAAGTCAAGGAAGAGAGAGACCGGTCAGAGAGAGCGCGCTGGCGAGCGAACAGAGAGAGGGACAGGGGCAAAGTGACTGACCTGCTTTTGGGGGTGACCGCCAGAGCGCGGCGTGAGCCCTCCCCCTTGGGATCTTGCATCGGACCAGTCGCGCTGACGGACAGACAGACAGACACCGCCCCCAGCCCCAGCGCCCACCTCCTCGCCGGCGGGCTGCCGACGGTGGACGCGGCGGCGAGCCGCGAGGAGCCGAAGCCCGCGCCCGGAGGCGGGGTGGAGGGGGTCGGGGCTCGCGGGATTGCACGGAAACTTTTCGTCCAACTTCTGGGCTCTTCTCGTTTCGGAGTAGCCGTGGTCTGCGCCGCAGGAGGCAAACCGATCGGAGCTGGGAGAAGTGCTAGCTCGGGCCTGGAGAAGCCGGGGCCCGAGAAGAGAGGGGAGGAAGAGAAGGAAGAGGAGAGGGGGCCGCAGTGGGCGCTCGGCTCTCAGGAGCCGGGCTCATGGACGGGTGAGGCGGCCGTGTGCGCAGACAGTGCTCCAGCCGCGCGCGCGCCCCAGGCCCCGGCCCGGGCCTCGGTTCCAGAAGGGAGAGGAGCCCGCCAAGGCGCGCAAGAGAGCGGGCTGCCTCGCAGTCCGAGCCGGAGAGGGAGCGCGAGCCGCGCCGGCCCCGGACGGGCCTCCGAAACCATGAACTTTCTGCTCTCTTGGGTGCACTGGACCCTGGCGTTACTGCTGTACCTCCACCATGCCAAGGTAAGCGGTCGTGCCCGCCTGGTGTCGCCGGGCCGTGGCGAGCGCCTCTCCCGCTTGGGGACGTGCGTGCGTGCGAGCGCGCGCGTGGGGGGCTTCGTGCCCCACGCGGGTCCTTGGGCACCGGGCGCGAGGCGTCCCCCTCTGTCGTCGTACGTGGAGGGGGAGGGGGTGCGCGCTAGGTGGGAGGGCGCCAGGATAGTCTCGCCGCCCACGCGGGCCCTGCCCACCCACCAGAGTCACCGCACGTACGATCTGGGCCGAGCAGCGGAGGGCGGGAGCCAGAGGAGGAGGCTGAGGGGGCTGGGCTTGCGCCGCGGCTGGCGGCAGAAGTTTGCTCCGGGTCGCGGGTCCCGGGAGAACTGGAAGTCCGGGCAAAGGGGGCGGGAGTCCGGAGCCCAGCGGGCATGCCTGGGGGTGCTCGGACCTTGGACCGGGGGAGGGCAGAGATCGTGGAGGGGGCAGGGAGCGGGCGACCGAGGGGGCTTTGCTGTCACTGCCGTTCGGGTCTCTTAGGCCCTTGCAGTGAGTTTGGGGAAAGTTTTAGGATGGATTGCTGCGGGGACCCTCTCCCACCCCTCTGGCTTGTTGGGCCACCTGCACCGCGCCACCCCCTCCCGTCCCCGCTCGCGTCCCGCGCGGTGCCCGCCCTCCCCCGCCTGGCCGGGCGCGCGCGGCGCAGAGCCGATTACATCAGCCCGGGCCTGGCCGGCCTCGTGTTCCCGGAGCCGCGGCTGCCGGAGCCCGGAGACCCGGGCGACGAGCGGCGCCCCTCCCCCCACCGGCCCTCCGCGAGGAAGGTGACCTCTGGAGGTATCCCTAGCTCCGGGATCCGGAGAAACTCCCATACCCCTTTCCTCTGTTCCCAACTTCTACCCGTGCCTCGCGCTAGGAAGAATTTCCCGACGCCCCTTCCCCCTTTCCCCCATTTCCTGCCTGGTGTAAAGAGAAGCCCTTCCCACCCTTTTATATTTTCCTTTTCTTTGCGAAGACTCATCGGACCCTTCCTGGTCCCAGGGTCCAGGAAAAGGACGGTGACTGTCAGACGTGGGGGTGCTGGGGCCCACCCTCGGGTTCTTTGTGGAAACGCTGACCTAAGTTTTGAGTTGGGGAAGGTGTGTTTCCCTCTCTCCCAGCAGCTCCAGTTAGCTGTGCTAAAGCTTTTTTTTGAGGGGGGGTTCAACGACGGGTGGGCTGACATCACCCCATTTCCCCCTTTTTGGAAACACGACTTGAGGTTTGCTCTGACAGGGGCAGCCTGGAACCAGTCCTTTCCCACACCGTTGGCAGGATCTCACACACACTTTGTCCTGGCAAAACCCGATGCCCAGAGAGCAGGTGGTTTAACTCTGAACTTGCCCACCCAACCTGCCTACCAAGGGGTCCTTTCATGCTCGTTTCCACGAACCCTCAGCCAGAGAGCCTTCTTGGAAAGGAGGCAGAAGGAAGGAGAAGGACAGGTGTCCCTGTCCCCGTCCAGAGTTCCCCATACCCTGGCACAAAGGCCTTGGTTCTGGGCCTCCATGTGGGGAGGAGGGCAGGAGTGCTTGGCCACAGTGTGACCTTCAGAGGCCCCCAGAGAAGGACACCTGGCCAGTCCCTGCCTGGAACCTCCCCATCTGGGAAGGGATTCAAAGTTTCTGTTCCCTTTCTCCACTGGGGGGCTAGACAGAAGACTAAGGGAGAATGCCATGGGGGCTATTGAGGGGGTAGTTGAGGGCCTGAGGTGCAGACTCCAGGGCCGACATGAGGCAGCTGCAGCGGGAGGCTATCTCTTGAGAAGGGTCACCTCTGACCTTGGCCCTGGTGGCCAGGCTGAGGGCCCTGGATGGACTGCTCTTAGGAGAAAGACAGGGACAGACCAAAGGTGGGAGAGGGCCCTTCGGAGGCAGTTGGAGGTCCAGGTTGGTGTAAGGCAGGTGGCTGGAGAGTGGGTGACAGCAGGAGACCCTCAGGAAGGTCTGGAAGCCTTGGCCTGCTTGTCACTGTCAGGCCCATGGGGCCTTCTTGGTGACCTTCACGGCTTCTGGGGGAGAGAGGCGCTGGTGGGGATGAGGAGAGTTGGAGGACCTGGGCTCAGGGTAGAGTGAGGGACCCCCCTCTCCCCCGGGAGCTGGGCAGTACTGAGGAGAGAGCTTCCCTGGTTACATATGAGCCAAGTACCCTGCCCAGGTGAGAGGCTTGGGGATGTGGGGGTGGGAGGCCAGCCAGGCTCTGGAGCTGCAGTCGGGGGCCCTGGGCAGACTGGGGTGGGAGGGAAATGGAGCTCTCCCTTCCTTAGGGCTTCCTCCCAGCCCTTCACCCCTTGAGCAACCTGTGGGCATGCCGAATATTCCCGAGGCCTGGGAAGAGTTTGGATGGGGGAGGGTAGCCGGTGCCCTTCGGTCCTCTGCACCCCTCCCTCTTCAACACGAGCTCCCTGGTATTTGTCATGTCAGCAGGAGAAGGTCACCACGTTGTTTTTCTCGCCCCCAGTCCTTCCTTCCTGCCCCAGTCCAAATTTGTCCTCCTATTTGACCTTAATACTTACCCATGGCTTTGGACCAGGGAAATGGGGGGCAGTGGGGAAAGGGAGAGGGTAGGATGGGAACGGGGCTGGGGGCCTGGGCAAAGCAGGATCCTGGTATTTTCCTTCTGCATTGTGAGCGCCCTAGCACCTGGTTAGCCTTTAACTTCCATGGGTTCAGGGTTGAAGCCGTCCAGAGGGGTGGGTATATTGCTCTGGACCTGAAGGGACCACTTACCGTTCCCCTGTGACTCAGAAGCCATGGGGAGGCTGGGAGCTGGGGGTGGGGGTGGGGGAGAAGAGATCAAGGGCCTCAGTGGTCAGGCCTTGGACTCCTGCGGTCGCCTCTGTCCCTGTCAACGCTCCTCTTCACTCTTTGTTTTGTCCCCAGTGGTCCCAGGCCGCACCCACGACAGAAGGGGAGCAGAAGGCCCACGAAGGTGAGTCTCCTCGAGCTCTCTCTCGGATCCCTGTTGTCTCAGCGGGGTGCATGGGCAAACCCCATTCCTCTTTTTCAGACCTGGGGGAAGGTGTGGCGTAGGAATAGGAAGCTGGAGATGGCAAGGGTCCCGTTGTATTTCTTAAGGTGTCTCCTGTTTGGCTTTCTGCTCCGGGCAGGACTTGTTGCTTTTTCGAATAGCCTTTCCAGTGAAATTCTATCTGGAAAGCTTGCCGTGAGCACAGAGGAGGAGGAAGGCAGTTGTTCAGGGTTTCCAGATGTTCGGGGGGAAGTGTCTCTTGTACCCCCTTCTCCCAGGGGAAGATAAATACTCAGTGCCACTTCCCCCCCCCCATGCAGGCCCACCCGTGGGGGCAGTGACCCCCTTCCTGTGTGAGGTGGGAGTCTGAGGTGGGGGCAGGGTGGAAGGGTATCCCGAGAGGACTGAGTCCTGCCTTTGCATCTCCCTGAGTGTGGCAGCTTCCACAGACTGCGTTTGGGTGCTGAGAACTTCCCCGCAGGACCAGCAGAGGGCCGGCAATAGCTCTCAGCCGCCCCGCCCCCCTGCCCAACCCTGAGTCCGCCTGCCTTTTGTTCCAGTGTGGTTTGGAGTACCCGGATCCTCCCATTTCTCTGGGGACGCCCTGGCTCTCCCCAGCACTGAGTGTGGCCTCTGCTCCGGCCGGATGCCACTCCCCCGGTGTCCTTCCTCAGAGTAGGGAAGGCCCTGGGGTCTTCCTCCAGGCCAGTTTCCCTGACCCAAATCCACCGTGGCTGCAGGAGCCAGCAGCCTGGGAAGGCTGGTGATGTCCAGCCGGTTTTGCCTCCTCCCCCAGGAGCCCTTTCTCTGGCCTGGGGCCTGGCTCTCTGCCACTCCCTGGCCCCGGCCACTAACAGGCCCCTACTTCCAAAGTGCTCCCCACCCCCTTCTGCTTCCTAGTGGGCTCTGTGGTCTGGGAGAGGCAAGACAAATGGTCTTTGTTTGATGGAGAAGAGCTTGTCTGCTATAAATAAGGAAAACCACGAAAGCCCGATGCTGAAGTGTATGTGTGCACACGCCCGAGCGGCGGGACAGCCTTTCTTGGGGGCAGGGGCCAGGCTCCCATGGGTACTGGCCAAGTCACTTCCTCCACCTCCTATGGACCTTGGGGACTCTTAAGTTTTTGGAAAGGATTTTCATCTTAGGTCTTTTTCCATGAGCTCCGACCTCCAGTCATTGCTCGGCTGTGTCTTTCTGCTGCCCGCTCCTGTGTGGGGCCTCTAACTAGCCTGGGCCACCTTCGTCCCAGCCAAGGTGAAGGGTTAGTTAAAAAAAAAAAAAAAATTCTGCGCTAGTCATCTTCAATATAGACTTTCCTTGAAAAGAATTTTTCAGATCTGATCTCATGGACTTTTTTTTCTTTTTTCTTTTGGCTGTGTTTTATGTTAACTCTTTGGGGGTAGACAAGAATCCTTTGCTTGTTTGTTTAGATAGAAAGGAGAGCCCTTGAGCCAAGCACAGGGGTGGCAGCTTAGGTTGCCCCGCCCCTTTCCCTGTTTGACACCTGTGACCATTGCTCTACCTTTTCCTCCGTGTCCCCGTTCTTGCCAACCTACCGTACACCTGGCTTCCATCTTCTTTACCTTTCTGGAAAAAGGAAAAAAAAAAAAACTTTGAAGAGTAAAGGGAGGTTTGGCTGTGGCCCCAGGTTGGGAGGGTGGGGGTGTGTAGTCTCTGGAGCGTGCACTTAAAATGCCTTTGGTGACATTCCAAACTTTGTCACCCGGAATGAGAAAAGAAGAGTTGTTTTCGGGGCTAGCAGAGTCAGTGCACTGCCACCTTCCCGTCCCCTTAAGTGTCTTTAGAGGTCAGGCCAACCTGCTTCAGCAGATAGAGGCCCAGAGACTGGAGGGACAGGCCCAAGGTCATTCTAACTGCTAGCAGAGGCTTATGTTCTGTGTGGGCTTATGTTCCTCTTCTCACTTCGGGGACAGGCTTCTGTGGGGTAGCCTTAGGGGTGTGACCAGGAGTGGCAGGCTGAGCCACCATTTGGTGGCCCAAAGAAGTCCTGTACTCTCCAGGGCCCACCCCTTGGCCCTCAAGTACCCCCTTCCTGTCCTCATGTACCTCAGACTGCCTGCGAAATGGCCTCTCCCCTGTCTTCCTCCAGGTCGGCTTCTAGGCTTCTAGAAATGCGTCGTACGGAGGCAGCTCCTGTTCTTTCCATGATGCAAACAGTTTGCCCTCTTGGGCGGGGTTCTTAGTGCTGGCAGGACCTGCATGTTGTGCCTGCCCACTACCACCTGCTGCTTTGTCTTAGAAGTCTGGGGCGGGGGTGGGGGTGGGGGACTGGCAGGTGCCTCTCGAAGCTTCTGTGTCTGCGCATGATTGTAGGTGTCGGGAGGCTTTGCTGTCATACCTCATTCTAACTGCTTCTTACCACCATTGTGGCCATTGGGACAAATGGTGACATTTCTCTGAACCTCTCAATCCCCATTTATAAAATGGGGTCCTGGTTGTGTTCAGTGGTGACTTGGGGAAGAATGTATATACATAGCTGTCCCCAGTGTCCAGTATGTGTTTGGTGAGTTCCTGTTGGCTTGGTGGGTGGCATGGCCATAGCTCTGAGAAGGAAGCAGAAAGCAGGTGTCCTCACACTCAGACTGCCTTCTGGCACCATAGTTGATAGGAACTTGCTGTTACAATGAGGAGTGGAGTCAGATGTGGCAGGCCACCTCCCCTGGACCTGGACCTAGAAATGAGGGAGGGGCTTCAGTTGGAGTTTTAGAAGCATTTGCCTGATACGGAAGCTGTGAGGAGTGGTCCCACAGGGCTGAGCGGAGATAGAGGCTGATCACCTTGTGCGTCACTAACTGGCTCCGCGTGCCGTCCCTCCCACACAGTGGTGAAGTTCATGGACGTCTACCAACGAAGCTACTGCCGTCCGATCGAGACCCTGGTGGACATCTTCCAGGAGTACCCCGATGAGATAGAGTACATCTTCAAGCCGTCCTGTGTGCCCCTGATGCGGTGTGCGGGTTGCTGCAACGATGAGGCTCTGGAGTGTGTGCCCACGTCGGAGAGCAACATCACCATGCAGGTGGGCACCTGAGGCACAGGGGACTGGCGGTCCAGGAGGACCGGGGGTAGAAGGAGGGCCGTTAGAAGGTTGTCTGGGCCTCTGCCTGGGAAACTTTTGGTAGGAGGAGCTAAATTGGGGTTGGGGATGAGGAGATGAGATGGGGGGAGGGGGGTTCTTTTCTGCCTTGGGGAAGAAGATGCCAGCCCACACTCTGCTCGCCTGCCGAAGCGCTCCACAGTTTGACCATCTGCTTTCGTGACCCTTGCTTCCTGGGCTCAACAGGGGGCTGCTGCCTGCCACAAGTGTTCTTCTCTTCCTCTGGGAGAGTCCAAAGGCTCCCCCCGCCACCCCCACCCCCACCCCCACCCCCACTCGAGGGTTCTTTTTGGGAAGCTGGATGGGACTGGTCTGTACGGAAAAGCCAGTCTTGAGGTGCTACCTAGTGGGTGGATCTGGGCCCAGACGGGGTGGAGAGTGGGAGGGAGTGCAGTAGCTGGGGGTGGGTAGCTCTTAGGTAGCTTTTAGGGGGTCAGGGTGAAGCTTGGGAGGGGTTGCAGGAGGGGAAGGGATGGGGATGGTAAGAATCCAGGACCTGAATTCCCAGCCTGGCCAACCCTTGCAGTCTGCTCTCAAGAAGAGCACGTGACCCTTAAGAGCAGCCGGCTTGGGGGAGTTGGGGTGACCTGAGGTTCTTTTCTGTTAGAGCCCTGGTCCCCCTACCTCCACCTCCTATCCCTGCTCAATAGAACCCCTGGGTGCTAATGGCAGGAGCCCCGGGGTGTCCCACAGGGGTCTGGCTGGCTGGGTCACTAACCTCTGTGATCTGCTCCCTCCCTCTGTAGATCATGCGGATCAAACCCCACCAAAGCCAGCACATAGGAGAGATGAGCTTCCTCCAGCACAGCAGGTGTGAATGCAGGTGAGACCCGGGGCGTGGGGGGGCACGTGTTAGCGCAGGCCCACCTTCCAGCCAGCCCTGTGAGCCGATCCCCAAGCGCTGTAGGGCCCCACGTTGTTATTATGCAAAAAAGATTAAGATGTCAGAAACGTAGAAATTATTACCATGTTGTTGTCATCATCGTCTTAACTCCTCTGTGTCTTGTTTTCTCCCCCTTTCTCTACCCAACTGCAGACCAAAGAAAGATAGAACAAAGCCAGAAAAGTAAGTGGTCACATCTTAGCGTTTCTTTCCGATGGTCTCCGTTCGGGGCTTTCCGCTTCCTCTCCTGGGTGCTCTGATGGCCTCAGTGGCTTTGGGTGGGCCGGTAGTATGGTGACCGAAGTGTACTGGAGTCAGCTTTAGGTTTATGGCTCTAGAGTGATGGAGAAACCCAGCCTGGAGACGGTGCTGCCTTCCAAGGCTCAGGTCCCTCCAGGCCAGTGTTTCAGTGTGGGTGGCGTCGGCGGGTGCTGCGGACACTTGCGCCACAGCAGAGTGAGGGGTGAGCCAGTGGGTGCCACAGGGCAGTTTCTGTGGATCAGGGGACGTGGCCTGGGCCTTGTTTGGTGGTGACTGTGACCGTCCAGTTTTCTTAGGTCCCAGGAGATTTCTTGGTGTATATGTGTGTGTGTGTGTGTGTGTGTGTGTGTACGCGCCTTCCCATAGGAGTGTGGCAGGTAGCCCACACAGCTCTCTTAGTGGGGGAGGAAAAGTGATGCAGTGACATGGTGGCCATTTTCTGAGGCTTCCTGTTGATTGCTGTGGAAGGTCAGTTCAGGACGGGAGAGTGGCTGACATTGCTGGGGTATGAACTTGCAGTGAAGGAGCGACTGAGAGAGAGCACCCCCACCCTCCTCCCCACCCCCAGCCCATACCCCTTTCTGTCTGCCCTACCTCTTGGTGGATATGAAGTCCTCATGCCGCTCCCTAAGTCCCCAGGTTCCACGACCAGAGCAATAGGCCGGGAGTTTATCAGTGAGAGAGAGAGAGCAGGGCATGCTGCCGGCGAGTAGCCGTGTGTGGAGAGCTTGCTCCTTCCATATGCTTCCAGTACTTTCTCCCAAGCAGGACAGACATGCCTTCTTCTCCCTAGGTCCCTTCTTCCTGTCTCTTTCCCTGTGATAGACAGGCTGCCATATCTTTTCTGGGACTTGGCAGGCCTAGAGAGATCCGGTTCCCAAGAGGGTGGCAGGCTGTAGCTTGTCCCTCTCAGCTGTTCCTTCGATGTCTGCTTTGCCCATAGGGAGAGTGGTAAGGCTCGCCTGAGCTCAGGAGAGAGTCTAGAGCAGGCTTTGGCCTCTGGAGAGGAGAGCCTCTGTCAAGTCCCCTGGCGCTCTAATCACACACCCTCACTACACTGTTCCTCTTCCTCTCGCCCCACCATCCGTGCTGGGCTCTGACGACAGCCAGCCTCCCCGCCCATCCCTAATGACCGCTGGGTAGCTGGTGCCCCATCTCCTGCCCTGGCTTCTATGCCATCTCACAAGTAACCACCCCCTCTCACCAAGGATGCTGTGAGCAGGGCCCCCAGGAGGACGTCCGCTGTCACACTTGGAAGTCAAGGCAGACATTCTACACATCTAACCCTTTCTCATTAAAGTCTGCCTTAGACGGCTCTTGCCTCTGACCTTCAGGGTCTGACTGTTCTGATTTGCTGGGCAAAAATCTTGCCCTTATGGCTTTGCGCCCTGCCTGAGACCAGGGGCCACCTGAACCTGGAGGCTGTGTCTTTCACAGTTTCTGCTAATCACTCAGAGCCCTGCCTGGGGCTAGGATTGCTGCCCTACTGTGGGCAAAGTGAGGAGGAAGGTGTGTGCTGTCCCTGCCCACCCGCGACTGAGGTCTGGCCTGGAGGCTGCTTCAAGGAGTGACTCGGCCGGCTTTGGGGCTCCTGCTCTAGCCTCTGTCTTCTTCGTTGTAGCCTCGCTCTTCTCTTCCCTCTCGTTCTCTTCCTGTCTGTTTCTGTTTTTATATTTTCCAGAAAATCAGTTCGAGGAAAGGGAAAGGGTCAAAAACGAAAGCGCAAGAAATCCCGGTTTAAGTCCTGGAGCGTGTACGTTGGTGCCGCTGCTGTCTAATTCCTTGGAGCCTTCCTGGCCTCCAGACAATCGCCTGCATCTCCTCTAACCCCGCCCCCCCACCCCCACCCCACCCCCAGCTCCCCTCTGGCTCTTGCCCTGCCTCAGTCTCTCTCTCTCTCTCACTCACCCCACTAATGGCACCAATGGGTAGACTTGGTGGTGGCATTGCTGGCCCAGGGTTGGGGTGGGGTGGGGTGGGGTGGGCGGAAGGTGAGTAGATCTGGAGCACTCAACTCAGGGAGGGGAACTCCAGCTTGGCTGGGCACCGACTTTCTCTCACCCACTGGGCATTGGTGGCGGGGCCATTGTTGGCATGGGCGCTGGGCATCGGGGCCCTCTCATCCCAACTGGTTTCCACTGCTCTAGGCTCCTGCACACGTCTGGAGGGTAGGGGTGGTATGGAGGGCAGCGTGGAATGAGTTAAGGGCTGTGTGGGTGGGAGGTGGATTGTGGTGGGCTGAGGACGGAGCTTGACTGAGCTGGGTGGCGGCCCGTTCTCCTCTGTTGGAAATGCTCTGACGCCCGCACTTGAGGCTCCGGGAGGGGAAAGCCCTCTCTATCCAGTCCGACTGAAATCACCCCAGAGGTCTTCTATGGGGGCCTCTTCCTCTGTTTATGTGCTGTGGTGGGCTCCGGAGGCCTGGCTGGTGGGCAGTGCCACTGGACTTGGCTTGCCTTGTGGACCCTCTTCCTTGGTGGAGGGTCTGGGCAGAGGCCCTTTTCCAGGGAGAAGGTACCCTGGTGGCCACTTCTCACTGTCCCCAGCAGGTGAAGAGTCAAAGCGTGTTGTGGGCACAGCAGTAGGAGTGGGGGCCCTGCGGCCCAAGATAGGCCCATGTCTTCATGGGGCGCAGCACCGACCGTCCCTCACGGCAGCCTTCCCCCCCCTCCCCGCACTCTGCCCACCTGTGCCCTCTTCCTGCAGGCACAGGTCCTGCCAGCGCTGCGTCTCTCTGCCGCTCTCTCTGTCTTCTGCTAGAGCACTCGGATCTTTCCAGAATGTGGAAAGGGCCTAGGGGGCCCATGAGCTGGGTGGGGAAGCCGTGGCGGACATGTTAGGGGGTGTTGCATGGGATTTTTTTTCTCTCTCTCTCTCTCTGCTGACGCTCTAGCTTAGACGTCTTTCCTTTTGCCTTTTTGCAGTCACTGTGAGCCTTGTTCAGAGCGGAGAAAGCATTTGTTTGTCCAAGATCCGCAGACGTGTAAATGTTCCTGCAAAAACACAGACTCGCGTTGCAAGGCGAGGCAGCTTGAGTTAAACGAACGTACTTGCAGGTTGGTTTCCAGAGGGCGAGTAAGAGTCAGAGAGGGGCATCGCAAACACGGGAGAGAGAGAGAGAGAAAGAGAGACAGAGAGAGCACGCTTGCAAGGGGCCAGCTGCTTGCTCAGCTTCTAGCGGGGCTGCGTGGTGACTGCTGCCTTCTCCCCCGCTGGGCTCTGTAGGGCTGCGGCCTCCAGTCTGGCCCAGCAGGCCTGCTCTGAGATGGCCCTGGTTGCCTGAGTGGGTCGACCGCTGTGACTTAATGTGATGCTGTGGACGCAAGCTGTGTGTTGTGTCCTGTGGTCCTGCTGCTTCTGGAGGCTGTTGGTGCCGATGCTCTTAATTCTATCTTTGGGGCCAAGTGCTAAAACCTCAACCCTTCCAGGTATGGAGGGGTGTCTAAGAGTGTCCCCTGGCTGCACCCGTGTCCCCGGAGAGCCTGCACAGCTGGGCCTCTCACCACTCAGTGTAGTCTTCCCGGGCTTGGAGCCTTATCTCCTGTTGTCTGTCCCCTTAAGACTATGGCTTCTTGAAGACAGGCTGTGCCCCTCAGAGCTCTGTGAGAACAACAGGCCAAGTCCACCTCAGACTGGGGTCCACCTCAGACTGGCTTTCCTGAAAGAGGCAGGGGCCTGCTGTTGGTTTGGGATAGGAAATTTTTTTTCTACACATATCTGAGGACACTGAATAGTGTACCATATACATCAGTCAGGGCAAGGGTGACGGATCCTGAACAGTCCATGAATTTCAAAAATGTTTCCAGTGTGGTTTCAGGAAAAGAGCCAGACCCATTCTTTCTGACGGCGCTCTATGAACACCTGAAGCCTGTGCCTGGTTCATAAACCGTTGGGATGCCCGGGTGGCTGCATTCCTGTCTTTTGTCCATGTGAACTTAGGAAGTGTCAAGCTCACAAGGAAATATTGCATATGGCCACATTCACTGGGGAGCTCGAGAACCCAGGGCTGTTGACTGGCAGTCCCAGGGTTGTTTACCCGTGTGGCCTTCTCTGAGGAAGAGCGTCACCTGGGAAGGAGGAGGTTAAGCTTCTAAGGGATGGCCAACATAGGGCCAGCCCTCCAGGAAGAGCAAGGATTCTTTGGCTTGTACCTCCGTCCCTGACTGCATTCTTGTGTCTGCGTGCTCAAAGGGCACCAGAGACCTGGTGGGTCTCTCTCTCTCTCTCTCTTTGTGGTCGTTGGACTGAAGTTGTTCTCATGAAACTGTATGAGAACAATGAATCTGTTAGTGCTTGTGGCAGGGACTCTTCCCAAGAGCAGGCCTGGGGGAAAGGGGCTTAGTTCTCCGGAGGGTTTTAAGGACGATAAAGACCTTGGTATTATTGTAGGGTTTCTGGAATGAGCTGGGCACTAGTTGAAGTCACCTGACTTCCAGAGACCCAACTCAGTCCGTTCCTGCCTGTGTCTGGGAACTGAGTATTCCAAAGCTAGGTTAGGGCCTGTGTTTTCAGGCTGTCCTCAGGGCAAACAGCCGGGGGCAGAAGCAACAGGAGAAAGTCCTTGGAGACGCCTTCTGCTTCGACAGGAGGGACAAAACCACCAGGTTGTCTGTCCTCGGCCTAAGTCAGGCATCATAAAAGTCAGGTGTGGCCGCCAGGCCGCTCAAGGTGGACGCTGGGGCTGAGAGAGGTCTGGGAGGCCTAGCTGTCACCTTTCAGTAGCTCCGGTGTCCCCCCCTTGGGCAGAACCCATCCCCAAGGCAGTCGGCCCTCTGTCTTTGGCTTAACTCAAAGGACTTTTCCATCCCCCAAACCTAACCCTGGAGCCAGAACTGAAGATCCGCTAACTACATCTAACCCTGTCACCCACGTGCTGTGGAATGTCACAT
This sequence comes from Apodemus agrarius, assembly GCA_964023405.1. Lineage (NCBI taxonomy): Eukaryota > Metazoa > Chordata > Mammalia > Rodentia > Muridae > Apodemus > Apodemus agrarius. Next base: position 33,164,337 of record OZ030014.1, on the reverse strand, counting down.
GGGGGCCGTCCTTTGGTAATTGCTCCTTTGTCGCTTTTGTGAGTGTTTCCATGTCTGTCTCGTCTTCCACAGTTTGCCATCTTTAGAAGGCAGGGCTTGGTCTCTCTCTCTCTCTCTCCACTGGGACTCTGTCTCACCTGCACCTTTGGGAACTCCGTTCCCGAAGCGCCAGCCTACAGGGACCTGTGGGCTCCCAGGCCCCAGGGAGGCTGCTTGCTGTCACTGCCAGGCTCCTGTGTCCCTAACCCCTGCCTCTCTTTGCCATTTCCCACAGATGTGACAAGCCAAGGCGGTGAGCCGGGCTGCAGGAAGGAGCCTCCCTCAGGGTTTCGGGAACCAGACCTCTCACCGGAAAGACCGATTAACCATGTCACCACCACGCCATCATCGTCACCGTCGACAGAACAGTCCTTAATCCAGAAAGCCTGACATGAAGGAAGAGGAGACTCTTCGAGGAGCACTTTGGGTCCGGAGGGCGAGACTCCGGCAGACGCATTCCCGGGCAGGTGACCAAGCACGGTCCCTCGTGGAACTGGATTCGTCATTTTCTTATATCTGCTGCTAAATCGCCAAGCCCGGAAGATTAGGGAGCTTTGTTTCTGGGATTCCTGTAGACACACCCACCCACATACACACATATATATATATATTATATATATAAATAAATATATATGTTTTATATATAAAATATATATATATTCTTTTTTTTAAATTAACTCTGCTAATGTTATTGGTGTCTTCACTGGATGTGTTTGACTGCTGTGGACTTGAGTTGGGAGGAGAATGTCCTCCCTCGGATCCCGACAGGGGAGACAATGAGATGAAAGTCTCTGGTGTGGTCTTTCATCCTTCTTAGAGAGGCCGAAGTCCTTTTGCCTGCCAGGGAGCATGCAAGGCCAGGGCACGGGGGCACATTGGCTCACTCTCAGAAACACGACAAACCCATCCCTGGCCCTGAGTCAAGAGGACAGAAAGACAGTTGACAGATACAGAGATAATGATGCTGGTTCCAACCAGAAGTTTGGGGAGCCTCAGGACATGGCATGCTTTGTGGATCCCCACTATATTCTACAAGAGCACCTGCCCTCTGGGCACTGCCTGGACGGATCAGGAGCCCGGCCAGCCTGCAGCTCTCTCCTCCACTTCTGAGGCACCTAGGAGGCCTCCCACAGGTGTCCTGGCAAAGAGAAGACACGGTGGGGGAAGAAGAGGCCTGGTAACGGCTCCTCCTCCTGGGAACCCCTCGTCCCCTCCCTACCCCACTTCCTGGGTACAAGCCCAGGAGGACCTTGTGTGATCAGACCATTGAAACCACTAATTCTGTCCCCAGGAGGCTTGGCTGTGTGTGTGAGTGGCTTACCCTTCCCCACCTCCCCTTCCCGAGGCACAGAGCAATGGGGCAGGACCCGCAAGCCCCTCACGGAGGCAGAGAAAAGAGAAAGTGTTTTATATACGGTACTTATTTAATAGCCCTTTTTAATTAGAAATTGAAACAGTTAATTTAATTAAAGAGTAGGGTTTTTTTCAGTATTCTTGGTTAATATTTAATTTCAACTATTTATGAGATGTATCTCTCGCTCTCTCTTGTTTGTACTGGTTTTTTTTTTGTGTGTGTGTGTGTATGAAATCTGTGTTTCCAATCTCTCTCCCAGATCGGTGACAGTCACTAGCTTGTCCTGAGAAGATATTTAATTTTGCTAACACTCAGCTCTGCCCTCTCCTGTCCCCACCACACATTCCTTTGAAATAAGGTTTCAATATACATTTACATACTATATATATATTTGGCAACTTGTGTTTGTATATAAATATATATATATATATATATGTTTATGTATATATGTGATTCTGATAAAATAGACATTGCTATTCTGTTTTTTTATATGTAAAAACAAAACAAGAAAAAATAGAGAATTCTACATACTAAATCTCTCTCCTTTTTTAATTTTAATATTTGTTATCATTTATTTATTGGTGCTACTGTTTATCCGTAATAATTGTGGGGGAAAAAGATATTAACATCACGTCTTTGTCTCTAGAGCAGTTTTCCGAGATATTCCGTAGTACATATTTATTTTTAAACAGCAACAAAGAAATACAGATATATCTTAAAAAAAAAAAGCATTTTGTATTAAAGAATTGAATTCTGATCTCAAAGCTCTCCCTGGTCTCTCCTTCTCTACTGGGCCCTTCTGTCCCGCTTTCTCCCCTCCTTTGGGGTACATGCTATTATTTGTCTTAGGCTTGGGAAGCAGTCCTTGGTGTAGGATATGAGTGAGCCACCCATTCCTATCTCACTGCACCCAGAGTCGGTGCTCTGGGGATGGGGAGAGGGGAGACGGCTCCCTGGCCCAGGGTCCTCACACTACACAGTACACATCTAGGTCCCCTTCGCTTGTCAGACAAGGACGGGGCCATGTCTCCAGGTGCTAACTGGAGACCGGAGAGAGCTGCTGGCTGCAGCTGGCCAGGAGCTGGTACTGCTGGGGGCTGTGAGGCCAGTGTGCAGTTTTCTTCTGGGTGCTAAGTAGAAGAATCCAATAACAAGAGTCTTGCTGCTATCAGTGGACTTCCACTTCCCTTTGTGTAAGCCTTTCTGTCCTGTGTTTGTCTCCGGCCACTCGAACCCTGCTTGGATCTTTGACGCAGTAGCAAATCTGCTTCTAGAATCTTACTCCTCCTGATTACAAAGGGCTGGGAAAACACGGGGCTAGCCAGTTCTATTGCTGGTAGGATATGCCACCCGAAAGAGAAGGGGAGGGAGACAAAGCTTTAGTCCCACAAGTAGGAAAATGCTTCAGCCAGGGGCTTCTAGCTTGGGCTGGAGGATTATGGCACAGATAGGATTTCTCATGATATGGCCTGCAGACCGCCTCTTTGGAGATGGAAGCTGTGGGTATCGATCCCTAGGCAGAAGGGCTGAACAAGGGTACTCTGGCATGGAGTGGGGGTTGGGACAAAACAGGTGTCTGGCAACAGTGGGGGAAGATGTCTGGGCACGGTAAGGTGACGTAGGAGATTGTCAGTGTGACCACAGGGCACGCACGTAGGCAAGGAGGACTGGAAACATGGTCCTGCCTTCTGAAAGCGTCAGCTTAGTGCCTGCCCTTTCCCAATCGCTTACCCCACATGGGCCGATGCCTGCAGCAGGGCCAGGGAGGTAGGTGCTCTTACCCCTTGGAAGCTAGCCTCATGGATTCGTTCTGGCCTCCCTTTGGCTGGTGCTCACTAGCAGCCAGAGTAAGCGGGTGGAGGCGGAGCCGAGTCCTATCCCCTTTTGGCTCAAAACCCTGTAGTGTCTCCATTTTACCCAGAGTAAAGGTCCTGCGCTGTCCAGCTGCCCGTGCCTGCAATAGCTTCACCAGATTCTCACTCAGCTTGGGCATATGGTTTCCACTGTACTGTTCCCCAGATTCTTCTCTTGGGGCCTTTGCACGGGCAGTTCCCGTGCTTGGCACACTCCACCCCGCCTGGGATGTTTGGCTTCCAAACCTTCACGCCTCCTTCCTTTTTCAGTGAGGTGTCTCTTGACCACGACACATAAAAACCAACCCAACTCTGCCTTTGGACTCCTCCCTTTTTAATTGTGTACAGGATATGCGCACAGGCATGAGTGGAGGCCAGTGGCCAATGTTAGATGTCTCCTCAATTGCTGTGTACCCTATTCCTGAGACAGTCTCTCACGGAGCCTGAAGCTCGCTGGTTTGGCTAGCTGGGGTTCACCTGTGTCCTGGGGGGCCCACGCTTAGGTCCTTGAACTTTTATGGCAAACATTTGATTGGTTGAGCTGTCTTCGCCTCTTCCTCCTCCTTTTGATCCAAGATCTCACTATGTAGACTCACTCTGTAGACCAGGCTGGCCTACTCACAGAAATCTGCCTGCCTCTGTCTCCTGAGTGCTGGGATTAAAAGCATGCGCCATCAAGCCCAGCTCTCCGCCTCCTTTCCAGGACCCGGTTTTCTACTTCCTTCTTGCTTAGCCAGTAACAGTGACAGCCAGTAGAAATAGCACATGGGCCACATGTAAGTTATCTGTTGGTTTGATCCGGTGCTGGGAAATCAAGCCCAGCACTTGACCAGTGCTAAGAATAAGTACACGCAATTCCAGGCCATACACCTTAAATTTCTCTAGAAGCCAGATTTTGAAAAGAAACAGGCAAAAGTCACATGGAATTCATATTCTATTATGCGTTATTTAGCCTCACATATATGAAATATCATCTAAACCTTTGTTAGAATGGAAATTATTAGTGAGAAATTATGAGGGCTACCAATTTATTTATTTATTTTTTTGAGACAAGGTGTCATTACTGCTCCAGTTAGCCTAGAAACTTACTCTGTAGACCAGGCTGGATTTGAACTCACAGATCTGCCTGCCTCTGCCTGGTGGAACCAAAATCTTGTGGCATCACTCTTGGCCTTGCCTTGGTACATATTTTGTCATTGTTGATGTGCTTCTGTTTTAGTCTATCTATCTATCTATCTATCTATCTATCTATCTATCTATCTATCTATTTTTCTATCTGTCATCTATATTTATTCATTGTTGCTATTTTTTAAGACAGGGTCTCATATGTAGTTTTGGCTGTCCTGGAACTCTCTATGTAGACCAGGCTAGCCTTGAACTCATAAAGATCCATCTACCTTTATCTCCCAAGCACTGGATTAAAGGCCTGGGTTACCATGCCTGGCTGCCCAAGTATGTATTTCATATGTATAACATGTCAAAATGAGCAGTGACCACATCTTAAGAGCTTGATATGCATGCATGCCTGGGTCAGGGCTACCATTTTGGACTGGGTAGTTCTAAAACTTTCTCTTCTCTTTACCGGTGTACACACACGGGTCTGCAGACGGAGTCTTCATCCCAAGACTGTGGCAGTGGGGTGTCTGTAGAATCCCAGGAGAGGTCAGTGGGGCCTGGCTGCATAGGCGGGGGTCTGGCCGGGACAGTCGTGGCTGGAAGTGATGGCCTCTTCCCTGATGCGATGTTGTCTCCTTTAGCAGTCCTAGTTAAACTTGATGGAGCTTGCTACTATTGCTTGCCAGAGGAGAAGCTGGGGGCCCAGAGAAGGTAAAGAGTTTGCCTGGATTTCTACACAGCCTGTAAACAGCCCGGCGAGAATTTAATCCAGCTTTCTCAGACTCCAATTCGAGTGCTCTTCTCATCCCGCCACAGCAGCCCCGGGCTAGGGCAGGACACCAACAAATAAAAGCAAGTCGTCTAGACTGAATACAAACAGGCCGGAGAAAAGTGGGACACAGGGAGGATGTGGAGGTGGCCAAACCCAGGGCCGGACTCCAACTTCCCTATGCACGGCGAGGCTGGGCGAGTAATGTCCCCGGGGACTGGGGCCCGTCAGTGGCAGATCGGAAACCTAAGCACGCAAGAGGTTGCAACACGTGCGCGGCCTCGGACAAGAGGGACAGTCTCGAAATAGACGATGGAGAAAAAAAAAATGTTTTCTCCCGACTGTATGCTCAGGATCCCATGGGGCCCACAGAAGACCTGAGCAAGGCTAAGACCCACCCTACCCGGAACTCTGTCTCTGGGCTTTCTTCTTTTGTCCAAAAGACCTTATCCAGCCACAGATCACCAAAGCCTTCAGACTCCAAGGTTTAGCTTAGTGGTTCTCAACCTCCCTAATAGTGTGACCCTTTAGTGCAGTTCCTCATGTTGTGGTGACCCCCCCCCAAACCATAAAATTATTTCATTGCTACTTTATATCTGTAATTTTGCTACGGCTATGAATCGTAATGTAACATAAATATCTGATGTGCAGGATCTCTGATATGGGACCCTAAGGGCACTGTGACCCACATGTTGAGGGCCACTGCTCTAGTCTTTCCTTCTTCAAGAAGCCACTGACTGGGTCCACTCATTTTCTTTCCACGGCTTCTCCTGTAAGACAAGTGGTTGACTCCAACAGGAACAGGTGACCCTGGGCACGCATCACCTACTAGAACTATCATGGAGACGTATCTAGAATTCTTCCTTTCCTTTCATGATGTGTCTCCTGACACCAGGAAATCAACCTCACCCTTTCCATCCGTGATGGCTTCCAGGCCTTGCTTTGATGAAGAACATTAACATCAGAAGAAAAAGTTTAGCACTTCCGGGACTAATCAGGCATCACGCTGTCTGATTTCACTCTCTTGGAAGGCAGCTATCTTGCTATAAGGGAGCTCAACTACCCTGCCGGGAGTTGGAAGAGGGAGACGAAAGGGGAGAAGGGGTTACAAGCCTCTAGTGCTCCTACCTCCCCAAGTGGAGGGCCCACACATGCAAGCGGGCTCACTGGGCTTTTTTAGTCTAGTAAGGCTGTCATCTGCCCAAAAATACAGTGGTGAGCTGAGTGTGGAGGCTGCAGGGAACACGGAGTGTTGTCCACGTGTCTTGAACGAGGAGTGTAATGGTTCTAGTGATGTCTATCGAAAAGAACACAGGTCTCACCTTCAGGCCGAGGATGAGAACAGCCAGGGAGAAAAGACCAAGGGAGCTGCAGGAGGAGGCCGTGGAATCTTTCCTATCCATGCTCCAACATTTACCAAATACCAGCCAAGTGCTCCGTGCCTTGGTACTGAAAGACAACTCATGGGCTCTAGCGGCTTTTGCTTCTGCTGGCCTAGAGCTGAAGGCTGGGCACAGTAACCCTTGGAAGGGCCCACCAGGCTGGCTTCAGTCACTGCGAGATTGCTCAGCTGCACCCACAGGACACTATCTGTCGGGATGGAGATTAGGGGTGGCCAAGAGAGGAAACAGTAAATATTTATAATCTGCTTGGACTTGGGAAATGCAAGACAATGACAGCTTGAAGGAGAATGAACAGTGGGAGGGACAGGAGTGATTTTGAAGGGAAAGAATTCAGACCGAGAGAGAGCATCTTTGGGAGCAAAGCCTGGGTCTTCATCTCCAGGATGGAAGGGCTGGATCCAAAGATTGATTATCTATCTATCTATCTATCTATCTATCTATCTATCTATCTATCTATCCATTCATCTATCTATCCATCCATCTCTTATATATTATGTCCCAACTGCAGTTCCCCCTCCCTCCTCTCCTCCCAGCCCCTCCCTCCCATCTCCCCTGTCCCCAGATCCACTCCTCCTCCATTTCCCTTCAGAAAAGAGCAGGCTTTCCAGGGAATTCCACAAAAAAAAAAAAAAAAAAAAAAAAAAAGCCTAGCAAGTTACAACATGATTAGGCGCAAACCCTCATATCAAGGTTGGAAGAGGCAACCCAGTAAGGAAAAGGGTCTCCAAAGCAGACAAGAGTCAAAAACACCCCCACTCCCTCTGTTAAGAGTTCCACAACAATACCAAGTTTCACAACAGTAAGTCACACGCAGAGGGTCTAACTCAGAGGCTCCTTGATTGTTGCTTTGGATGTGATGTTTTCAAAGACTTTGGAGAGCTGTTCTGTCTGTGCGGAGAGGTTCCCCGATGGACCGGGGGGGGGGGGACGTTTCTTGTCTGCGGATGCTCCTGTTTTCACAGAACTGCTTCTCCGAGAGAGGAGAAACAGCCACCGTCAGATACTTCTTTGACCATTAGGATGAAAACCAAAGGTTTGGGGATGCGACTCCTTGGCAGAGCACTTACGTAGCCTGTGCTCAGCCCTGGATTTGATCCCCAGAACGGCAGAAAGGAAAAAACACAAAAGATACAAATTACATGCGGGAGGCAGAGGCAGACAGGTCTATGTGAGTTCAAGGACAGCCTAGTCTAGATCTTGAGTTCCAGGACAGCCAGAACTTTTTAGAGAGACCTTATATCAAGATAAGATATCTATCTATCTATCTATCTATCTATCTATCTATCTATCTATCTATCTACTATCTATCTACTATCTATCTATCTATCTATCTATCTATCTATCTATCTGTCTGTCTATCTATCAAAAAGAGAGAAATAAGAAGAGACGTAAGTTGGTTTGGAGAAAGAACCACCTGGCCTCGGTGTGGCCTCCGTGGAAGGCCTTGGGCATCCATGTATGTCCGGGTGCCAGAGTGCACAGCCTTGTCCTTCCATCTCTCTCTCTCACACAGTCCCCACGGGCACTCTCTGCATTTGCCATGTGCCATGCATGGCTCTGCTATTTCTCCACACTTCCCCTGAAGGTTCTCCATCTGGCTTCCAAGCAGGGCAGATGCCAGCACGTGCCCACTTCCTGGCTCTTCACCTGTCCCTTCTAAGGTCTAAAGACTTCATTTGTCATCTCCGCAGGCTTCTGCTAGGAAGACCACACACCTACAACCCACCTCCCCTGGAGCTGCTGGAGCTATCCTGGCCCAGATGTACCATCAAGTGATGGCCCAAGAAGACCGGCCCACAGGGACCTTTCCTCAGATGCTCTGCTGAGTGGCACCCAGAGTCCAGTTCAGGTCACTCCAAGTCCCTCTGAGACTTCTGACTCTGGCAGGAATCTTGAGACTGCCGCTGAGTAATTTATTTCCCTGAGCCTTGGTTACAGGGAATAAATCTAGAAAGTGAACACAATAGCACTTAGGCCGTGGAGCCTCGGGGGATGAGGCGCTGGCCACGTGACTGCTGCGGACACTGTCATTACATTGTCCTCGTTCCCATGACGATGCTTTCTTCTTCTTCCGAGTACCACTTTATTACATCTGGGTTGTTTGTTTTTCTCACTTTCGTTCCCAACTCGAATAGTCTCACTGGGCTTGACAGCCATCTTTGCATGTGCACAGTCTCTTTCTTGCTGGGGGGAAGGAGCCAAGCCAGGGTGGGCCGGACCCTGGAGCCCAGGATGGCAGGAGAAGGAGGGTTGGATAGAGGAGAAAGAAGAGATGGAGCAAGTCAGCCTCACACGGATGCTGGGCATGTGCTGGGCCGGTGTGGTGTACCTGGAATTAATGAACAAACAAAGAGGCCCTCGGCCCTTCAGCAGTGTCCGCCCTGACGGAAGACACCCCGTGTCTGCCTTCACACGCGGTGCTAGGCCTGGGAAGAGTCCTTGGTGGCCTGGGTTAGCAGATCTCCCAGGGGTCAACAGCGGGAGCAGCACAGGGTGACTGTCCCAAAGCGTCTCCTCTATCTTCCAGGGTCTGGGAGCCAGAGACAAACTTGTGGCACAGATATAGGGGAGACCTCGAGATCTGGGTTGGGGAGAAGGCTTTACTTGGTAGTGGTTGTCTCCTGAGAGGAAGCAGGGACACGCTTCTGAGGGAAGTATGCATCTCCCTTCATTCCTCTCTCTCGGGTTTCCTTCCCGGGTCTGCCCTGCCCAGCCTTCCCAGGCTGCCTGTGTGCCAGGCCTTCTGAGCCCCTGAGGCCAGGCCTGTCAGGAGGCCTGCCTCTAGCAGACACCCTCCAGAGCCATCCTCCCTCTCACCACAAGACTTCTGGTCATGGACCTTCCACATGAGCACGCTTGCCCGAGCTCACAAGCACACAAGTGTGACAGGGGTCATGTTTCCTAGTCACGGGGTGGCTGCTTGGTTGAGTAAGGGCTCCCAGGGGCAGGATGGGGCCCAGCTGGGAGCCAACTTCTCGGACGAGCCCCCATGGGGCTGGGGGTGGGGTGGGGGCTGACCTGGCTGAGGTCCCGTGACCCCACGCTGCCCTCTGGGAGTTGCTGACTGCTTGCTAACAAACACCTCGTGGCTATTAATAGCCCTCTATCTGGAAGAGACTGAACTGATAAGGTGAGGGGCACTCTGGCCCTGCTCACCTGACTGCCCAAGTTCAAATCCTGGCTGCTATTTTTGGATTCTGAGGTCCCAAATCCCCAACCACGGCCCCATGTTTGTCTTAAGGCAAAATTGCTTTCTGAATCTGTCCTTCCTCATCTGTAAAACAGGCACCATGACACCTATTAGCGTTTCGTGTGCTCAGGATCGCATAGTCTTCCTAACACGAGCCGTAGACAATAGTGTTCCGGATCTAGACATGAGAACACAGACACATGTGGCCCAAGAGGGTGGCTGACCTGCGGGGCATGAGGGTGCATTTAGGGTGAGGAAAGAGAAAATTTGAAAACTGGGCAGTGGTGGTGCATGCCCTTTGTCCCAGCACTTGGGAGGCAGAGGCATGCGGATCTCTGTGAGTTCAAGGCCAGCCTGGTCTACAAAAGAAGATCCAAGACAGCCAAGGCTACACAGAGAAGCTCTGTCTCAAAAACAAAACAGAGAGAGAAAGAGAGAGAGAGAGAGAGAGAGAGAGAGAGAGAGAGAGAGAGAGAGAAGGAAAGGAAGAGGAAGAGGGAGAAAAGGGGAAGGAGAGGGAGACACATTTAAGCTACACAGAATTTTTCTGACTGTGTGACCTTGGGCAAATTGGTAGACCTCTCTGGGCCTCATTGTGCCACCGTGTATAATTGGCGCCATGCTAGCTTCCTCCTGAATGTGGGTGTGGATTAAATTAGATAGCAAATGCGGAGAAGCTCGGAGCCAGGAAAGCCAGCACTTGTCTGTAATCTCAGCACCCAGGAGGCTGAGACAAGAGGAAATAGAGTTTCAGGCCAATCTGGGTTACACAAAGCTTTTGGGGCTAGCCTGGGCTATATAGCAAGGCCCTGTCTCAAAACGCATCCTTCCCCCCTCCCCCAAGCCCCCAGCCCAGAGAGGAAACCGAAAACAAAACAAAAACCCCAAATAGAAGAAAACAAACCCAAGGAGGGCTTCAACTGGGTCGGCTGCAGAGCCCGGCGGCCCAGTGCATATCCATCGTGGAGTCCTGGGCTTTAGACGTGGAACTGCAGGCAGGGGCTCAGTTAATGCGGCTTCCGCTGAATAGACAGATGGATAGGCAAATGCATGGGTGGGTGAATGAGCGATTGAATAACTGGGCCTCAGCTGGCTCCTTCCGTCCGTCCACAGATCTGCCTGGTTATGCTGTGTCTGCCGGGCCTGCTCCCTGAGGTCAGGGCCTCCTGCAGGCCGACCTACAGAACCTGAAAAGTCTCAGCTGTCTAGACGCTTTGCTTCTTCGGTGTGTCAAATGGCGGGGCAGAAGGAAGACAAGGAGAAACGGGACTCATTAGTCACTGATGAGAGGCCATCGGGGCACAGTGCGGGGATCCCTACTCAGCAACCGAGTCTCTTCCACAATGGAGTTCCAGGCAGGCTCCCGGCCGTACTGTGACTGGCTTTATATAATACAGCTCTTCCTGGACCGAGGAAGGGCCTTACCGCCTATGTATTGCTGGGCTTTCCTCTTGACTGTGGCCACCCTGGTCATACCCTGAGTGTCATCTCATACAACAACCACTTAAAAAGCCGGACTGAAGGGTGCCTGAAGAACAGGAGAGTCACGGGGCGAGGGCAAGGTAGGTGTCACACTGCCAAGCCTTCCAGACCCACGACTGAGGAGAAACTGGTCCCTTCTCCCACCATGGACCCCAGACGCCAGGGGAGCATTGGCCTCTGACAATCGCCTTACAGGAGAATCCCAGGAAGACTGGCCTATCTTGAATGGCCAGCTACGGCTGACGGAAAGGCCAAGCGGTCATTTGTACCCTTAACCACTATCACATAACCGTCCAAAAGCCCCCTCCCCCCACCCCCGTGGCCTTCCCCAGCAGTAGACCTCCTTCCTTCCTGTTTTAGATGAGAGAGAGAGGCATCGGCTACTTGACCAGGGTCCATCTCTGATCACACTATCATCCCGTGGAGGTTGGAGCCCGTGAGTTAGTCCCAGAGACCTTAATTCTGTCCCACCACACCCTGGATCAATACTGAGTATCTAGAAAGTGCTTCCTCATAGGTGACCTGAGTTCCTTGTATGTCTCTTGGTTCTACCTGGGCCTCAGGGCTCTAGAGGCCACTGACCCTTCTGGGTCTGAAGAGGGAAGATCCTGGAGGGAGTCTGCCAGATAAAGCAAATAAAAACACAGAGTGCCCAGTAAACGTTCACTGTTTGTCTGAGATTCAAGCTCAGCCACGCATCCAGTGCTTTGTCTACCATTGCTCCTGACTCCTGGCGGGAGTGCCTAGGCCTTCTCCTGAGGTAAATTTCTCAGACACTTCGATGCCTCCTCCCCCTCCCCCTCCCATTCGGTGAAGTTCCCAGTACAGACACTGTAGGCAGGCCCCGTTCTAGGTATGACTTCATCTTCGGCTTGCATTAGAGATCTGAGACCAAGCGGGAGCTCGGAGGGCAGCGGCAGGGCCTCTTCAGACCGGGAGTCTGTCGCCCTTCAGACTAGCACACCCTCCGCCTGACACACCTTCCCGGTGTACCCTGAGGTGCTTCCGGGGACCCATGGACCAATGTGCTCCTGACTTCACAGTCCTCCCTCTTGAGAAGCTCTTAGGCTCTGGAAACTTACAGCGAACGACTTCCCTGGGAAGCATGCCTCCTTCCTGAGCTCTGGCAGAGCCTCCGTCACCCACCAGCCCTGCGGATCTTTGAGAACGCTTATCTGCTTTCTGGGCCACAGTGCCTCTGTTGGATAACGACAATCTGTCTAGCCTGCCGATCTTGGGGGTAGCGATTTCCAAATTGCAAACAGTGATCTGTTGGTGGGTCAGGAAGTTAAGTTAGAAGTTTGTAACTAGCACGGTCTCCTCCACTCTCCCTTCCCTTTGTGAGACAGTAGCTTGCTATGTAGCCCAGGCTAGCTTCAAACTCTAGATCCCAACACCTGGGCTTCTTGGATGTGGAGATTATAGGCAGGCACCTGGTGCACTTTTTCTTTAGCTCTGGCTGTCTTGGAACTCACACTGTCTGTCAGGCTGTCCCCGAACTCAGAGAACCCCCTGCCTCTGACCCCCTAGTCCCGGGATTAAAGGCACGTGTTGCTACTTACTATTGGCTTATGGTATAGCTTTTCTTTAAGGTGAAAACAGGTTGCATAGAAGATTCTCTGGGAACCTTGAAAGAGTAAGGCGTAGTATTGTTTCTTGAAATGGTTGTGGCAGGAGTGTGTCTGGGTTGCTTATGAAATGTTTTTTTTTTTCACAAGGGTTATTGTCAGATGAAAATCTGGAAGACAATATCTTGGTGACAGGGGCTATGTAAACCCTAAGCCAGGACTCTGATAGTTCTCAGCGCTAAGGATGCAGACCTCGGGGGGGGGGTACCATCCCTTCTGGAGTCTGTCTGTCTGTCCGCTCTGCTTTGTGCCTTCACTCTTCTTGGGCTGGACCCTCACGGGTGAGGGCCTTCAGGCGCCAGTCTGGGCTGCTGCCACAGGAGGAGAAAGAAGGTTCTAGGCTCCTGGAGCCTGCCTGGCTGCACCAGTCTGGCTTTACTAGTAATCACACTGGATTGAGAAACCAGCACCAAGGCCAAGTGGAGAAACACACTCCCTCCCTGGCTTTCTCAACAGCCTGCACCCTGGGAGAGCCTTAACCCCTTCCTGAGAAACGGAATAGACAGTACAGAACAAGAGTTCTGGGGCCTGGCTAAGTGGACCAGGACCGAGAGGCAGTGAGGGGCCAAGGGCCTGCGGTTAGTTACCAGGCTCCTTTCAAACCTCTGATATGTCAGGCCCCTGTGCCTGTTCGTCTTCTGGGGAGTCGTATCAGGTGTGACCCACATCACCTCAGAGGATCTGAAGCTGAGAGTGAAAAAGGCAAGGGCCTGGTAAAAAACAGCCCCTGTCAGATAAAGACAGCTTTGCCATCCTCCTCTTGGGGCTTGCTACTGTGAGAGTCCGAAGTGGGGACATAGCCTGGCTTAGGGATCCCTAGTCTGAGGGAGACACAGCCTGTCTTCAGAGGTCCCCGGTCTGAGGGAGACACAGCCCCATCTTTAGGAACTCCACATCAAAAGGTCCTGTCCTCAAGGAAGCCCAGCCAGATGGTCCCCGTGGAACTCCATCTGGGTTCTTCCCAGGAGGTGGTTGCTCTTGTGGGGCCCTGCCTTAGGGGAACACCTTCCAGGGCCCTGATCCCATGGCCCTGTGCTGTCTGACTGCAGTTAGATGCGTGGTGATGTCCCTGGGGATGGGGAGGTGGGGGTGGAGGTAGGGGGGACGTGTCCCCAGACTCCTGATCTTTTTTTTTTTTTTTTTTGAGGAGAGGTGGTGTTTGGGAGCAGAGGGCGGATGCTTCCATCTTTCGCTCTCTACTTCTATTCTGCCATCACACTCCTGGGTTTATTGTTCCTGATGGATTACAGGTGTGTAAACACCTTATTAAAATCCCTGCTTGGGGTGGAGAGATGGCTTAGTGGGTAAAGGTACTAGTTGCCACTAAGCCTGATGAAGTGAGTTTGATCCCACAACCCACATGGTAGAAGGAGAGAACAGCACGCGCGCGTGCGTGCGTGTGTGTGTGTGTGTGTGTGTGTGTGTGTGTGTGTGGTCAGTGGGGCGGGTAACAGAGTCCTACCTACTCTGGTCAGCAGGACTTTTGAAGACTTGGCATGTGGGGTCATCTAACACAGGTGAGGGTAGCAGGCACCCAGGGCTCCCTGTGATGGGTTGTGGGCGGGTACATCTGTACTCAGTCCTCGGTGGGAAGTTGTGCGTTCCCATGAGTGTTACCTCGAGAGATCTCCTATTCTTGAACCTGGTTGTGGGGGAAGGGAAGGCCAGGCTTGTACCAGGGACATCAGACTGGTCTTATCCCATTCAGGGCTGAGTCCACTTGGCCCATCCCTCTTGAGCGCAAGGGTAGAGGGCAGTGAGTCACAGATGACTCAGGTGCTGGAGGCCACAGCCACGCGTGGCACGTGACAGCTGAAGGCAGCCAGATCTGTTCCCGGACAGACAGGTGACCCAGGAAGCTGACATGGAGCTTTTGTTCCTAGAGAACGGAAGGAATTATTCGCAGTCTGGAGTGTGGGGTGACAAACAGCAGGGGCTTGCCTGTCTGCCGGAGCTATGATGAGTGGCCTAGCTGGGCTGTTCCTCCGGAGAGCAGGAAAACATTGTCCTGACCAAACGTCCTCCTCAGACATACAGGGCTAAGGTCACCACTGTGGAAAAGCATTCTTTTTTTGTTACATTGTTTCAGGTAGAGAGCACAAAGCCTTGCTCTGATGATCGATTCTAAGGCCTGGCCTGGAAGAAGAAACACCTCGGATGTGGTCAACATTCTGGGTTCCAATCGCCTGTGTGTCCTGGACAGCGTCATTTCCCATTGGGGAACTTCAACGCCTCAGGAGACCCCTTTCAGCTTCTCTCATCCGGGCTTGTAGGCCGGGCCCGGAGGCTCCAGGATGTCCTCTGCCTCCTCTTTGCTTGAGGTGAGGCGTCCGGATGGTGCTGGGAGCATAGCAAGTGCTGGCCCTTGCAGGGGTGTGGCCTGGGGTCCACCTGCAGCCCAGGATGATTACAGGGTGAGTGGCTCGGACCAGACACTGTAATCTGCTCCTCTCCTCCTGCCAGGCCCGCTGTGACTTCTTTCTGTCCAGCTCACGTTTTTTCTTGGAAAGCGGGGGTGGGGGTGGGGGGTGGGGGATGGGGGTGAGGGAGTTGGGGTGGGGTGGGGGGTGGCGGTGGGAGTTGTCACACTCTGTGGGGTGAAGCTGAAGACAAATGGAGAGCTGGGACAAGCAGGCATGGAGAGAGGGCCAGGGAGAGGAGGGGAGGTGGAGAGAGGGCCAGGGAGAGGAGGGGAGGTGGAGAGAGGGCGTGGCCTCAGAAGGTTCTGCCCTGCCTGGCAGACAGAGAAAAGAGGAGCCTGCCCTGTCCCTGTGCTCCCAGCCCAGGCTAGACCTTACTGATATCCCTCCCTAGATAGCTGCCTCCTGTCTCATCACTTCTTATCATGAGGAATGGGGGAGTCACATGGAGTCACCTTATGTCTCAAATCCTGGCAATTTCTCTTGTTTTTGTTTTTGTTTGTTTGTCTGTTTGTTTTATCCTGAGAGTAAAAGCTAAATTCTTATAATGACGATCTCAAGACTCCAACATGATCCCCTCCAAGAGCAGCAAGTACAGTCTACCGACAGCTGCCATGCTCCTGCCCCAGGACCTTTGCACAATCTTTCCTTTGGCCCAGGATGTTCTATGTGTAAATATCGGCAGGACCTATTTCCTCATCTTCAAGTATTTGCTCACACATCACCTTAGAGTGAGGGCAGCCCTGGAAACAGTCTATGCCTGTGCTCGAGTGTGCGTGTGTGTGTGTGTGTGTGTGTGTGTGTGTGCATGTGTGTGTGCATGTGTGTATACATGTGCAAGTCATGGCTTGCATGTCTCAGATACATCTAAACTCCACAGCAGGCACCCAGTTTGTCCTGTGAGTAAATACTCTTCATCCCCAATGGTGTTCTCCTGGACCTCATGGGCTGGCCTGCAGTCCCAGGAACTCAGGAGGCTGAAGCAGCATTATAAATTCAAGGTTGGCCTCTTTGAAGACTGAGTTCCAGGCCAGCTTTGGCCACTTAGCGCTACTCTGTTTCCAAATAAGAAGACGGTCATGGTGGAGAGTGGTCCGCTCTCATCCAGCACGTGCAAGGACCTAGTTCTCTTTCCGGCGCTGGTGTTGTGTGGGGTGGAGACGGACCAGACGGAGGGAGGGCTTGGCTGGAAGGGTCAGAGAGGCCCGACAGAGCCGCAGACATGGGGCCAGGACTGACGGAAGTCCAAAGAAGGCTGGGGCTGGAGGCTCCTAGGTGATGTCCTTGCCTGCTTTCTGCTGTTGTCACAAACTCTGTGATCAAAGGCACTTAGGGAAGGAGCGGGTTTATTTCATCTTGCATTTCCAGGTCACAGCCCCACCATCCTCGAGTAAAGTCAGGGCAGGGAGCACGGAGAGAAGACTGCTTGCGTGCCGGCTCTCTGGCTGCTCCCCGGCTCCAGCTTTCCTATACAGCTCTGGACCAGCTGCTGAGGGATGACTCTGCCTACAGTAGGCTGGGTTCTCCTGTATCAGTTAGCATCGTGAGGATGCCTCCCACACATGCCCCACAGGCCAATCTGGTCCAGGTAATTCCCCAGTGAGCCCTGCCCCCTCTTCCTGGTAGCTTTAGGCTGTGTCAGGGTGATGAGAAACTGACTCCGCAGGTAAAACCCTCACAGGAGATGGCCCTGGGAGAAGTGGTTGGCTTTGCCCAGTACAGTCCCTCTATGGCTGCCGACAGACAGACAGACAGACAGACAGACAGACAGACAGACAGACAGACAGAAAGACAGACAGACCGACGCTCCACATTATCCTGAGTTGCAGGGGCCCAGCAGAAGCTTGCCCGCAGGGCCTAATACCTTTGACCATGCAGGATATAGTGCCAGGAAGTAGTTTTGCACATGGTCCCAGCTGGGACTTTTCTTCCAGGAAGGAGAAATTCTTCCTTGCGTTCAAAAAGAAAGCATACTAAAATTCAGTAGTGTGGGTCCTTTGCCGTTCAGAAGACACACAGGCAGGAGTCTTCGTGAGTATAGGAATGGGTGTCTCCAGGGCCTTCTCCCGCGCCACACCATTCTCTGTGCAAAGGAGAGGCCCGGTCAGTGTGCATGGGCTGCAGAACCCACTGGACTGGACTCAGTTTACCTGTGCTCACCTCGGGCACAATCTCTGCCTCATTTCAGCTTCCTTTGAATTCTTTCACTGTGTGTATGTGCACGTGCATGTATGACTGCAGGTACACATGTGTACATGTATGTGGAGGGTAAAAATCAAGATTGTCTTCTGTCATCACTCTTCATATTTTTTTTATAATTTTGTTTTATGTGTCTTGGCATTTGGTCTACATGTATGTCTGTGTGAGGATGGTGGGTTCCCCGAAACGGGGGTCAGAGACAGATGTGAGCCACCACGTGGATGCCGGGAATTGAACCCAGGTCCTCTGAAAGAGCAGCCAGAGCACTCTTAACCCCTGGTTAAGCCATCTCTCTAGCTCCCCTCTCTCTCCCACCTCCTTTTAAAGACAGCATCTCACTATGTAGCCCTGGCTGGACCGGAACTCTGTAGACCAGGCTGATCAAAGCCCCAGAGCTCTGCCTGCCTCTGCCTCCAGAGTGCCGAGGTTACAGGCAAGCACTTGTCAGATCCAAGCACCTACTTTACCTCACGCTCAACCCAGCTCCATGACTGGCTAGACACACTGGACAATGTGCTCCAGGGATGATTCGTTCGTCTCTAGATCCCTTCCCCCAAGGGCATGGTTATAGTCACGTGACTATGCCCAGCTTTTATGCGGGTGTTGGGCTCCGAACTCAGTCATCTCTTTACACCCACAGTAGGTTTTGTTAAAAAAAAGTGTGTGTGTGTGTGTGTGTGTGTGTGTGTGTGTATGCTGTCCCTCGAACACCTGTGGCTCTCTGGAACCTGTCAACAGCACCATCGTCTGCATGGTAGCACAGGTTGTAGTTTTCACGGGGAGCACTCCTTTCATGGTGAGTGCGCCTTTTACAGGGAGCACTCATTTCACGGGGAGCACTCCCTTCACAGGGAACATTCCTTTCATGGGGAGTGCTCCTTTGGTTGTTTCCTCTATAAGCAAAGCCACCTGCAGTCCCTGGGTCTGCACTACTTCAAAAATAATTTCAAAGATGGTTCCTGTCATCCCAGCAATCAGGGGGTGGAGGCAGGAGGATCAGAAGGTCAAGGCCATCCTCAGCTACATAGAAAATTTGAGGCAAGCTCTGGTTACATGAGGCATGGTCTCAAATATTCTCCTCCAATAGATAGATAGATAGATAGATAGATAGATAGATAGATAGATAGATACATGAATGGAGAGATAGATAATATAGACAGATGGATGGATAGATAGATTATGCACAGATGGGTAGGTGGATGGATAGATGGATGGATAGATGATAGGTGGATAGGTAGAAAGATGACAGAAAGATAGATAGATAATGGATGGATAGATAGATGATACGTGGATGAATAGATGAGTAGAGGGATGGATAGATAGTCAGATGATGGATGAGTAGATGATAGATAAACAGAGAGATGGTGGATTGATGATGAATAGATGATCCATAGACAGATTGACAGACAGACAGACAGACAGACAGACAGATAGTAGATAGATAGAAGTAGATTACAGGTGGATAGATAGACAGTGGTAGATAGATAGATAGATAGATAGATAGATAGACAATAATAGATAATAGAGATATATTACAGGTGGATAGGTAGACAATGATAGATAGATAGATAGATAGATATGATAGATAGATAGATAGATAGATAGATAGATAGACAGATAGATATTTGATACCCTGTCCTTCTCTTGCTGCTATCTGTCCGTCTGTCTGGGCTCTGTGGCTTCCATGCTTCTCTCTGGTTTGGCTGGGCTTTGCTCCATCCAGCCATCAGGACAGACTGACAGCACTGGGCTTCTTTTAACTTCAGGACAGACTGTTCTTCCCCAAGGATGCCTAGAGAACCTGAACGTTGGGTGATTGTCTTTCGAGTTTTGCACTGCTGTTTGAGATGTTCTCTTTACACAGAGAACTATCAGGCTATCGTTCAGTTTATGATCCCAGATCAGGCACTGGTGCCACCGAATCTGGTTGGGGTAATTAACAGAAGGTCAGTAAACATTTGTTAAACACACGAAGAAGTGAACAAATACTCCAAACCTGCCTTTACCAAACTTGCAGAAATTTGGTTCCTCTCACTGCACACAGCCTTCACCGGCCCCCCCAACCCCCCGGGCAGGCCAGCCTGCCTCACCCTCGCCTTACCCTCCCCGAGGGCCCCTCACTCCCTTGCCCATGCGCAGCTCCTGCTTCCTGGAACCAATCGGTTTCACATCTATCTGCCTTAGGGACTTTGAACTTGTTATTCCTTTCTTCTGGAACACTCTGCCTCCACACTTTTGCATAGATACCTTCTCTATACATTCATTTATTTATTTATTTATTTATTTATTTATTTGGTTTCTCCAGACGGAATTTCTTTGTGTAGCCCCAGCTGTCGTGGAACTAGCTCTGTAGGCCAGGCTGGCCTTGAACTCACAGAGATCTGCCTGCCCCTGCCTCTTTAATACCTGTCCTGGGATTGGCACTGCCACCACCATTGCCTAGCTTTTCTTTGTTTTGTTTTTTGTTTTTGTTTTGTTTATTGTGTTCTGTTCTTTTTAGAAGGAGTTAAACCAATGCTTCTTGTAGCTTCTGTGGACTCCTGCACACCTCTCTCTCTCTCTCTCTCTCTCTCTCTCTCTCTCTCTCTCTCACACACACACACACACACACACACACACACACACACACACACACACAGAGGTGTAGTGGAAAGAGAATAAATCTTTAAAAAAAAAAAGATGTCACTAAGTTCTTAGGTCACTCTCCCTATGGTATTTATCTCTCCAAAGGCTTGATTTGTCTCTCTTCCTTTGGGATTTCTGGGAAGCAGGAAGCTTTTCTGGGTGATTGTCTTGACTGTTTGTCCCCATGGGGTGAGGCTCGGTAATCATTGATTGATTGAATGAATGAGTGAGTGAGTGAATGAATGAATGCTCCAACTCTGCATCAGCTGAGCTTCCGGAGATTTTGCAGCGTCTTACATAATCAGGACCTTGGTGACCCTGTTTGCACTTTTCGTTTCAATGTGCTTGGCCCATGCAATCAAAGCTCACTTCTTCCCGCTGGCCCCTTCTTCCCCTAGGGAGGCACTGCAGGGACGCACAGTAGACCCACTCCACACTTACTGAGATGGAGTCAGGACAGGCCACCTGGCTGACTTCTGATTATCTCAGGGACTTTAAGCAAGTCAGCATACCTTGCGCCATTTACAGTTCTTGTCAGAAAAGATAAAAGAGATGTACAGATGGTCTCTAAGATTCTGGTTCGACTTTAAAAGACCAGCTCCGGACCCAGCTGTGGGCAGTGATTGAGAAGGAGGAGAGAGGCTAGTTGGGGGAAGGGACAAGTACCAAAAAGGACTTTTTCAGGAAGGGTAAGGTCACCTGCTTCTTTCTTCTAGAGCCTCAGGAAGGGTTCTGGAAGATTGTGGGTAAGGTTGGGT
Organism: Apodemus agrarius; assembly: GCA_964023405.1. NCBI lineage: Eukaryota > Metazoa > Chordata > Mammalia > Rodentia > Muridae > Apodemus > Apodemus agrarius. The sequence continues at coordinate 33,143,501 of OZ030014.1, read as the reverse complement.
TTGGAATTTCAGGCTATACTACCCTAGGCGCTAATACCCTGGACGGTGTGACATAATCTAACAGTGTGACAAGTCTCTGTTTCAGCTGTCTGGCCTGGGACACACAGAGCCCTGAGATAGTCTGTGGTCTTGTCAGTATGTGAATGAACATATTTTGGGGGGAAGATGTCACTGGTTTCCATAGGGTCCCTAAAGGATGTGTGTCCCCCAATACTGAAGAGCTCATATATAGAAGGCTAGACTGACCTTATAAGAAGACTAATCAAAGAGATGAAGGCAAGCAAAGAGAGCCCCCAGGTCTCTGTGTTTTCATGTCTCCGTGATCTTCATCTGGCTGCCTTTACACCCTGAATGTTACGGCCTTTCGGTAGGCCTGCACGAGGTGACTCCACAGGCCGTGACGCCTGTGAGTGGCAGGGGGAGCAGAGGCAGGCCGTTGGCTGAGGAATTCCAGGCCTTCCCTTTGAAGCGTCCAGCCAGCGGGATGACAATCCAGCAAGGCTGCTGAGCTCTTCCACTCTTCCCCCTGCTGCGAGCTGCTGAGGCGCTCAGCTCGGTCTGTTGTGCTGACTCTAAAGAAGGCTGCAGACTCGGAGAGGAAAGATGGTGTCCAGGTAGGACTCCTCAGCTGCTCACAGGCCTGCTGCACCAGGGGCCCTGGGGGGTGCTAGAGTGAGAACTAGGGAGAAAGGCAGTCTCTCCGAGGGGAAGGCGTCCTTTGGGTGGGTAATCCCTGAACAATGGAGTATTTATAGCACAGTCTCCCAACTGCAGTGCAGGTGTGTGCTCCCTACTGGACTTTGGGCTTTACTGCAGGCCTCAGGCCTGGGAGACTTTTTGGAATGTGCCCCTTGCCTTCTAGGGCCACCTTTGGCCTCACCTGCTGTTTACCTTCCTCTTGGAGTCTCTTTGCCGCCGCCCCCCTTCCCCTTTGGCAGACTGAGCCAGTGCCAGGAAATTGTTGGTCAAAGGTGAGGTCACTGAGAGCCTAGAAAAACAACAGGTCACCACTAACTCTGTCCGCATTCCAGGTGTCTTCTGCTTCGTGCAAGCTCCTCCTCCCTCCCCTCCCTCCCTCCCTCCCTCCCTCCCTCTCTCCCTCCCTCCCTCCTCCTGTTCCCAGAGAAGCGATCCTGGCAGATTTTGGGGTGTGTTTGGGGTTGGATCGGATCCCGTAAGACTGACCATCTTGAGGCATTTCTCTTGACTATTTCTGATTCATGAGATATAGTTTTCAGGTATTATTTCAGATTGCGTGGCCACCTGAGCTTGGATGATGGTTTACCCAATCAGGCCCAAGGGAAACTGAGAGGAAGACGATGTTCACTTACCAACAGATTCTCAGGGCCTGTCTTTTCATAGTGTTTGTTTCCCTGGATGGATGGATGGATCATAGATAGGTGAGTGAGTCGGGTGGATGCACAAGTGGGTAAGGAGAGGGATAGGTGTGTGTTTGTGGATACACACACGAACGGCTCTCTGGGTTAGTGGGATGGGCAGGCGATGGATGGTTGGGTGAGTAGGTGGATATGGACAGATGGGTGTTTGGATTGATGGGTGAATAGATAGGTAGGTGTTGGTTGATTGGTTGGCTGGTTGGTTGGTTAGAAGGGTAAATGAGCTGTGTGAGTGGGTAGGTGGGTGGGTGTATGGATAGCTGGATGGATTGGTGGACAGATGAAAAGTGAGTCTGTAGAGTGGTGGATTGGATGGGTGGTAGGTGAATAGATGGACAGATAGAAGGATGGCTGGACTGATGGTCAGATAGATCAGTAGGTGAGCAGATATAGGATGGCTGGGTGTTTGGGAGGGTAGATGAGTGGCTGGGTAAGTGGTATGATGGGTGGATTTCTGGATAGATAGATGGGTGTTTGGATTGTTGGACAGATAGATGAGTGAGGACAGGTGGATTGGTGGTTGGCAGGCCAGTGGATGAATGGATAGATGAATTGGACAGATGGAAGGATGAATGGATAGGTGTAGGTAGATGGTTGGGTGGATGGGTAGATGGGTGGCTGGGAAGATGGGCAGGAAGATGGAAGGTTGGAGGATGGGTAGCTGGGTAGCTGGGTAGCTGGGTAAACTGGCAGATAGCTGGATGGGTTGGTGATGATGGATTGATGGTTAGGTAAATATTTGAGAGGGTAAATGGGTAGGTGGGAGTGGTGTCCTGGGTTCTACGGTTGAGAGCTCGCCTCCTCTGGGAATCCCCTTGAGAAAGCTTCTGCCCCACTGTCTACATATTTCCATCGTTTTGTTGATACAATCTTGATTTCTTTACCGATCCTCTCAGATGATTTCAAATGGGGTGGGTTGTTTTTGCCAGAGGATTCACTTTTCTTGGCGAAAGAGCTTAGCTCCTACCTCCTTGGTAAACCACACACACACCATATCTCAGGCCTGGGATTTCTTTCTGTATAGACCTGGTCATCAAAAACAGTTGACACCCACTTGTGTATTCCCTCCAAAGCTGTTTGCTATGTACCTCTGACGGCTCAGACGCTGTGCTTGGTAGAGCTCTAAGGTGGGGGTAGTGTCAGGAGTGTCACATCTGCCAGAGGAGCACCTTAGCTTTGCAGCTTGACGTCAGGACATCGGAGAAGACTTCCCAGAGAGATGGTGAACCCTGAAACCCTTGCTGTATCCTTATGTGGACTCGTTTGGAGAGCGTAAGTCCGTCTCAGTTAGCCAAACCCTTCCTGGGGGTCCCTCCACGAACCTTCTCCATCCTGCTCCATGGAGCCGTCAGATGTACAGATGTTGGCTGACAGCGAGAGGCCCTTCCCCTGTAGATAGATGTTCGGGGCTCAGAGCTGGAACAAGGCACAGCGGAGGCTCTGCTGCGACCCTGGGGATCGGGGTCTAGGTTGCACTCTCTCGCTTCACCAGGCCCGAGCCTTTGGTGCTGACCCAGTACCTGGGGCTCTTGGCACAGCTAGGATGTCCCTCCTTGCCAAAGGTCCCCCTTCTTCAAAGTGACAGGTGGGCACCGGAAACATGAGACTGTGAGTCTCATTAGAGGGAGGTCGGGTATGAGCATGGCCCAGCCACCGTGCACAGAGGGTGTCTATGGAGAGAGCATGGCTCTGGAACTCTGGGCCACTGTGTTACAAGCCCCCACCCCCCTTCACAGGGCAGCTGTGCAGCAGCTGCCCTTGCCCTCGGGGCGGGCCTCCAGCAGGGCTCCCAGACCTTGTTGCCCCACCAGCCTAAAAGGCACAAAGTCCAGTGGGGTGATTTTGTCATCTCTTCCCATGGCAGTCTTAAAGGGCCCATGCCTCTTGAGAGTTAATAATTAATAATTACCCATTGGGTCATCACCAGACCCAGATGGTGGTGTGTGTGAAGATGAGTGGGTGGATGGTTGTAAGGAGGTGACGGAGCTGTAGCCGGCTTCTTAGGAGAGAACGGAGGCCTCATCCTCGGAACTCATTCCCTCGGGGCTGTCTCTACCCTGCAGCTCTGGCCCGGAGTCATAAAGAAGATTCTGTATCTTTAATGGCAAAGAGCCCAGAGAGCTTGTGAGCTCAGAGGGAGAGTAAGGTCTCGGATGCTGCCCCCAGCTCTGACAGGACAGCATTCAGAAGAAAAGTCATGCCGGGCTTAGGAAGCCCACCATGGACTCCCAGGCAAACGGGAAGTGGGGTTATATCTCAGGGCCCGAGGAAGGCAGGTCTTTCCACTTACGGCTTCCGTACATGCACCTCTAGACTCGGAAGGGCCCCGCCTCCCTACCTCATGACCCATCAGCCCCCTCATCTTTCTTCTATCCTCCATCTCTATTCCCCTAGTTTTGGCAAGCAAGGTGACAAAGATTAATAGTGACATCAAGAAACTCCTTCACGGGCGCCGGGTATTTCTTTTAACCTTCTGACTACTGTAATGGACTTTGTCCCTCCAAAGCCGAGGTTCTGACCAGCATGGAGGACGTTAAATGATAGAAAAGATGACCTAAACAAGAGAGAAGACTGTGGGAAGGATGAGTTACCTCCTGGGGACGGCTGGGTCCCTAGCTTTTGACCTAGAAGACTCATCACAATTCTGTTGAAGATTCGAGTCAAAATATTGCTAGGAGCTGGAAATGGTGCCACCCACTTAATCCCAGCACTAAATGCGCAGAGGCAGGCAGGTCTCTGTGAGCTCAAGGCCAGCCTTGTCTATGTAGTGAGTTCCAGGACAGCCAAGGTCACATATTGAGAGATCCTGTCTCAAAAGTGAACACGATTTTTTTTTCTTGAGCTAGGCATGCTGTCTGGTGCCCAGTTTGCAATCCCAGCACTAAAGCAGGGGCAGAAGAATTGCCAAGGAGTTCGAGGCCAGTCTGGGTGACACGGCAAGATCCTGTCTCAAAAATGCAACAACAGAATAAAGAAAATAAATAAAACCTCTCTACCGACATTCTGAGAGTGGCTTCTACCTAGCACAAGGAACCACACCTAGGAGACACAGGATAAAACTCAGCTCGCCAGGCTGTCATGGTACACACTGTACTATCTCTCCAACTTCTGACGCATATATGTGCCTTCGGGTACATGATCCCATGTGTGCAGGGGTGGGGGGGGGCGGGCAGGATTGTCGATAGGGCTATTCCATGATCATTTTCCACTCTACCTCGTGTGTGTGTGTGTGTGTGTGTGTGTGTGTGTGTGTGCAGACTAAAGGCTGATGTTGAGTGTTTTTACCTCAATCACTTTATTTTTCTTTTAAAACACTAATTGGATAGATGAATGAATGAATGAATGAATGAATGAATGAATGAATTGTGCATGTCCGTGTGTGTCTCCAGGGTATAACTGAGGTTGGCAGACTTAGTAGCAAGTGCCCCATGTCAGCTGAGCTGTGGCACCAGCCCTCCGCCTTTATTTATTTAGATACAGGGTCTCATTGTATAACCCCAGCTGGCTTGGAACTCTCTTTGTAGACCAGGTCAGCTTTGAACTCACAGAGACCTGCCTGCCTCTGTCTCCCAAGTGCAAAGATTGAAGGCATGCATTACCACCATGCCTGACTTCAACTTTATTTTTTTCATTGGGGGCCTCTCATCAAACGGAAGCCCTTTCATCTGACAAGGTCGTCTGGCCAAGGATCTTCAAAGATCTGCCTGTGTGCCATCTCCTTTCGTGACCTTGGCTAGCACAGACTTAGGCGCTGGGGCTATGAATCAGGTCCTTAGGCACGCAGTGACAGGTATCTTCTGGGCCATCTCCCTGGCCTCCAGCTGGTTAATGATGTTCACCTGTCGTCTGTCTTCCAGTTGTGAACACACAGTTATGATGAGCTTGGAAGGGCAGGCTTTATGGTCGCAGTAGATAGATGAGGTGTGGATTCCCCAAGTGGGGAAGTAATATCCACAGCGAGCCATGATGGCTGAAGCCAGCACAGTCTCGGGCTTTCGTGCTCTGTCTTGTCCCTGCCCCAGGGAGTGGACTCCTTTGTCTGGTTTTAGAGTTGCAGTTTGCCCCTCACTTAAAAACAGTCTTTTTATCGTGGTTAAGTACACACAGGAACATTCGCCAGCATGACCACGTACATGGTACCTGTGGTAATAAGTGTGTCCGTACTGTGTTAACCCTCATCGTCCTCCATCCCCAGAACTTTCCATCTTCTGAAACTGCAACTTCCCCCGTTCAACACTACCTCTCTTTCCACGGCCCTCGGTCCTTCTGTCTGACTTCAATCATGGAAGCATGCAGTACTGGCTGTGAGCAGCTTGGATCTGTTAGCATACCGCCCTCAAGGTTGCCCTGACTCATGGCCTGTGCTGGAAGGTTCTTGCTTTTTAAGGCTGAGGAGCATCTCCTAGTATGGATGTAGTAGCACAGTTTGCTTATCCATGACTCTTCTACGGGTACTTGAGGTTTTCTACCTTTCCATAATTGTGGATAATATTGACCGAATGCAGGTGAACATATAGACCTCTCTTTGAGACCTTGCTGCTAATTCTTTTCCAGACATATAGGCCAGGAAATGGGCTTTATGAATTACTTGGCAGCTCTGTTTTTAATGACTTAAGAAGCCATCGTGTTGATTTGTGTGTGCACCGTCTTGCTTTCTTGCCATCCATTCATACACAGGATCTGATTCTACACACACACACACACACACACACACACACACACACCTGCACTTGCTAACTGTGGTTTGGGGCCAGCAGTCACTTTCTCACCTTAAAAAGGCTTTCAATACACATTTCCCTAGTGCTTAGAATAGCCAGAACATTTACATCTTCTCTTAGTCAGGGTTTCTACTCCTGCACAAAACATCATGACCAAGAAGCAAGTCGGGGAGGAAAGGGTTTATTCAGCTTACACTTCCACACTGCTGCTCATCACTAAAGGAAGTCAGGACAGGAACTCAAGCAGGTCAGGAAGCAGGAGATGATGCAGAGGCCATGGAGGGATGTTACTGGCTTGCTTCCCCTGGCTTGCTCAGACTGCTCGCTTATAGAATCCAAGACTACCAGCCCAGAGATGGCCCCACCCACAAAGGGCCCTCCCCCCTTGATCACTAAATCAGAAAATGCCTTACAGCTGGATCTCATGGAGTCTTTTCCTCAAGGGAGGTTCCTTTCTCTGTGATAACTCCAGCTTATGTCAAGTTGACACATAAAACCAGTCTCCCTTGTCTCTTGAATGTTTTGCTTGTTTTTGAATCATTTTTTTTCCATTTCTCCCCCTCCCCTCCCCTCTCTCCCCCCACTTCCCATTCCTCTACTCCTTTCTCCTCTCCTTCTTGAGCTTTATGAGTTTTCTCTGTAGGGACAGTGAGATTGTTTGTCGAGACAATTTTGGCATTTTGTTTGTTTGTTTGTTTTGTTTTGTTTTTCAAGACAGGGTTTCTCTATGTAGCCCTGGCTGTCCTGGAATTCACTCTGTAGACCAGGCTGGCCTGGAACTCAGAAATTCGCCTGCCTCTGCCTCCAAGTGCTGGGATTACAGGCGTGCGCCACCACCACCCGGCCGTGGCATTTTTTTTTAAGAACACAGAAAAATAAGAATGTTTTTCAATCTTATTCCCAGGTGTGAGATTTGGAGTTGTTTCTGATTGTCCATGGCAGCTGACTATAATTCGTCTCGTGCTCTAGCAGGGGTGTGATTTTGTCTAGCAGTGCTTGTGATTCTGTGACGTTTGGAATACTGGGGACTTTTCAGAGGGTATATAAACCCTGAGAGGCAGGGTGGGCTGTTGGTTGTTGGCTGTTGGCTGTTGGTTGTTGGTTGTTGGTTGTTGGTTGTTGGTTGTTGGTTGTTGGTTGTTGGTTGTGGTTTGTTGCGTACTCATGGATAAAGAAGAAACAACAGGAAATAATGAGATGCCCTGACAGCAAAGATCAAGCTTGGCTCAAGGAACTGGATACCCCATGTTGTCCTTTCCGTCTATCCTTTTTCTCTTCTATCTAGTGTGAGGGGCTTGGAAGTGTGGGAAAAGGGTGGGGAAAGGAAGTAGAGAAAAGAACACACAATGTAGCAAAAGGCAGCTACAATGGTTCAATAGGTAAAAACGTTGTTTGCCATGCAAGTTTGATTCCTGGGACCTATATAACTGTGAGAGGGAGCACCAACTCTGCAGGGTTAGTGAGAGGGAGCACCAGCTCTGCAGGGTTAGTGAGAGGGAGCACCAGCTCTACACGGTTAGTGAGAGGGAGCACCAGCTCTACTGGGTTAGTGAGAGGAGCACCAGCTCTACAGGGTTAGTGAGAGGGAGCACCAGCTCTACAGGGTTAGTGAGAGGGAGCACCAGCTCTACACGGTTAGTGAGAGGGAGCACCAGCTCTACTGGGTTAGTGAGAGGAGCACCAGCTCTACAGGGTTAGTGAGAGGGAGCACCAGCTCTACTGGGTTAGTGAGAGGTAGCACCAGCTCTACAGGGTTAGTGAGAGGGAGCACCAGCTCTACAGGGTTAGTGAGAGGGAGCACCAGCTCTACAGGGTTAGTGAGAGGGAGCATGAACTCTACAAGGCTGTCCTCTGGCTTTTACTTTCACGTGCTCCTTGTCACAGAATTCTATCTTCAAAATCAATCCTTTATCAGACATGTGATTTGTAAATTTTCTTCCTTCCTCCCTCTCTTCCCTCCTTTCTTTCCTTCCTTCCTCCTTTTATTCCCTCTTCCTCCCTCCTTTCTTTCTTTCCTTCCTTCTTTCTTTCCTTTCCTTTCTTTTCTTTCTCTTTTTCTCCTCCCTCCCTTTCCTTCTCTCTCACTCTTCCTTCCTTTCTATTTTTCTTTCCTTCATTCCTTCTCTCTTTCTCCTTCTTTCCTCCCTCCCTCCTTTCCTTCCCCTTCTCTGTTTCTTCCTTTGTTTCTTTCTCTCTTTTCCTCATTCTCTCTCCCTCTTTCTTTCTTTCTTTCTTTCTTTCTTTCTTTCTCTTTCCTTCTTTCTTTCCTCCCTCCCTTCCTTCTTCTCTCTTTCTCCTTCTTCTTTTCTCCCCCTCCTTTTCTTCCCCTTCTCTTTGTTTCTTTCTTTGTTTCTTCTTTTTTTTCCCTTCAAGAGGGTTTCATGAATCCTAGCATGGCCTCAAACTCAACCTGTTCAATATGACCTTAAACTTGTGAGCTGTCTGCCTCCAACTCCCATGCCTGGGGCCCTGGGCTCGCATTACCACACCCAGTTTGCCCGTTTCCTTTGTTCTTGGGTTGCCTTTGTGCTCTACCACGCCAAACGCCGCCATGTTAGGACTGGCTCCTTTAGTGATTGACTTCTTACTTTATGCGTATGATTGCTTACATGCATGTGTGCATGTGGATGCCTGGAGACACCAGTGGCCAAAGGGTGTCAGATCTCCTGGAACTGACAATCGTGAGCCTCCATGTGAGTGCTGGGAGCTGAGCCTGTGTGTCCTCTGCAAGGGCAGCCAGTGCTGTTGAGAGACATCTCTCCAGCTCTCTCTTGATGTCAGGATGGCTCCTTTTCCCAGAAGTTCAAATCATCCCGGGTCTATGTGGTCTCTAGACATATCTCTTGTATGTGACATCTATGAACCTGGATGAAGTTACCCACCAGGCAGAGAGTGTCTTGGGCCAAGACCTCAGCTTCACTGATACTTGTATTCCCAGACCCAGCAAGCTGCTCTGTATTTGGTGAACAGTGAATTCAAACTAAGTCTGAAGATGGGTCATCTAGGGGCTTCCGTTGCTATGGGAGATGGCTAGTCAGTGGCCTACTACCACTACATGGGGGCCTTACTCTCTGGCCATGTGGCCTTGGGCAGTCTATCCACCCTTTCTATGTTTCCAGGCCTACCATCCCTGAAACAGGAATGATAACAGTATCTAGCTTAGAACGCTGATTTCAAGATCAAATAACTCGTAAAGTTTTGAGAACAGGGCTCGGCATGTCATAAACACGATGTTGGTGCTGGCGGTGACTGTTATAGTTTCGTCGTAGTGTCAGCTCTTCGGAGACGGAGAGCACATTGCTTGTGTCTCTGTCACCCTGGCACCCAGCACAGGGCAGATGCAGGGTCAGTCCTCAACTGGGACTTGTTGCTTGAATTGAACTGTCTTTGGTGGGGTGGGCCGCCCTCCTCACTCCTCCCACTGCAGTCCTATCCGATTAAGTCCTAATTCTGCACACTGGACAGCTGGGGCTGACTCCCCGACCCTACCCTTCGTCACTGCAAACCAACCTCCAGGAAGTCAAACTACAGTTGTCTGCTCTCCGCAAGGGATCGTCTGGCAAGGCTGGCCTGGGGACTGTGCTGGCTCTGGTGGCAGGTCTGTAACCTCAGGTCTGACCACACCTCCTCCCTATGAATAGTCAGCTCTCCAGGGATGGCCCTGGGTGGAGATGACAGGTCACGAGGTGGAGACAGATACTCTCCCTTTCTTTCTCCTCCATGCCCCCGAGTCACCCCAGGGCTTCAGGTTGATGCCCTCAGGACTGGGTTGCTCCTGCTCATAATCACAGCAGAGCTGTCTGCCCGGGCAGTGGTACGCTGCTTGGTTCTCTGGGGTTCTGAGAGAAACAAAGATACAGAGGTCCTCAGAGGCGGATGGTGCTGGCTTTGCCTTTCCGCAGAGACTAAGACCCTTGATTGGTTTGGTTTGGTCTGTGTCTTTGCAGAACAATCTTATTGGCCTGCCTCTGTCCCCCAACAGTCGGATTCAATCTAAGTCTTGGTGTGAGCGAGGCAAGCCCTCAACCAACTGAGCTCTGCCCCAGCTCCTCGGACGTGATCGTGATTCTCAATTGGTTCCTTGGCTTTGCCTCTGGGGAGGCACCAGAAATCAAGCTCTAGATCCAGGGCAGAGGACATCTTTGTTCTCCCCTTGCACACACGATAATGGAGACTCTTCTGTGGGTTACCCTACTGCCCCTTCCGCCATGGTCACTGTGGGCCCACTGTGCCTCAGGGGTACCAGGCCTTCACAGAACCAAGAAGTCAGCTATGCACTCTGTCCAGGCTCAGCGATCCTTGGGTTCCTGATGTTCCCCAGTCTCCTGACGTCACCTTAAGTCCCATGACTTGCCCGGCATGCTCAGGAAGGACATTGTCCTTGGAGACTTTGGACTTGCTTTGGAGGTTTCTGTCAATGTAGCAGGTGGTGACAGGTAGCCATGGAGCATGGGGAGGCTTGGAGGCCTGTCTGGGCCAGGGGTGGGGGACAGCTGTCTGCAGGGTTGGCCTGGGTGTAGGCAGTAGTGAGTCACTCCTTTAGTGGTGGGGAGAGAAGGCGGACACAGACCCAGACCTGTGTGGGAGTGGAGGCTGGGATGCGTGGCTCACATCTCAGATGCATCTCTCTTCCCATAAGTTGGTGTCTGACCTGTGTCAGCATGCACTGGGAAATGAGCTTGTGTGGAGGCCTGTGGTTTGGGGGTGTGAGTGGAGGAGTGTGGTTTGGGGTGTAAGAGGATTGTGCATGATGTGGGAAGTGTGTGTGTGTGTGTGTGTGTGTGTGTGTGTGTGATACTTTCTCATGAGTATGTTTGTTTTAAACCTGAAGGGGCATGTCTGTGGGAGAGGGTATGGGGTGCTTCCCAGAGCTGGGGACAGTGGGGGCCTCATGAGATTGTGAGTGAGTGGCTTGCCCAGAGCTCTGAGGTACGGCGGGTGCTGAGCTTGGGCTTGGGGAGCGAGGAGAGGTCAGAGTAGAGAGCGACCACAAAATTACAACATCCCTTCATCTCTCTAGTTTAATTTACCCTCAGCCTCTGCTTGGGCTCATGTTGCTGGGTAACTGGGGGAAGGGGGCCGAATTTGGGATCTCTGATGCCACCCCGGCTGCTGATTATTATCTGAGTGGTGACATCCAGGGGATTGGAAGACTGGCTACCCTCAGAGACTGCACCTCTAGCAGGCCAGGGCAGACTATAGGGGCTAGAGGGTGTGTGTATGTGTGTGGGGGAGTGCTACATGTTGGAGTTCTGTCTCTGTGTTTATGATTGTGTGTGTGTGTGTGTGTGTGTGTGTGTGTGTGTGTGAGAGAGAGAGAGAGAGAGAGAGAGAGAGAGAGGTACATAAGAATGTATAGGTGTAGCTGGGCGGTGGTGGCTCATGCCTGGGAGGCAGAGGCAGGTGGATTTCTGAGTTCGAGGCCAGCCTGGTCTACAGAGTGAGTTCCAGGACAGCCAGGGCTATACAGAGAAATCCTGTCTCAAAAAAACAAAAACAAAAACAAAACCCAAAAAAGAATGTATAGGTGTGAGAACCTGTGACCAATTCTCCCCCTGCCCCACTTATCTATCTGTCTGTCTGTCTGTCTATCTATTATCTATCTGTCTTTCTATCTATCTATCTATCTATCTATCTATCTGCATCTCTCCAGTCCTGTGACCACTTCTTTATATCAGTTTTGAGGCATGTCTGTGACAATGTCATCACATTCTCTCTTATTCTTTAATTTGGGAGAGCTGGCTAGAGTCACATTATCCAAACTGTGCAACAGACAAACTATTCTAGATTGAGCTTGAGTACCTGTACAGACAGGTGCATGCCTGCGTTTTCCTCTGTCTCCCAAGTGCTAGGATTTCCAAACGCTTTTTGGCTGCTGCTCTTTTCCACTTTTATCTTTCGTGTGGTGTTACGGACTGAACCCAGGCCCTCGTGGGCGATGGGCGACCAACTCAAACCAACCGAGCCGTACCCCCACACCTCTTTTTTTGTTTTCTTTTTCCTTGTTGTTTTTGAGACACAGTCTCTCTCTGTAGCCCAGGCTGTCCTGGGACTCACAGAGATCCTCTTGTATCTGCCTTTCGAGGCTGGGATTACAAAGCTAGCACACCACACCAGTTAGAATATGGTCGTTCTTATAATAACAGTCATTTTGATAATAAGTGAAACGATAATTTATTATCTTTATTTCCAACTAGAATATAATCTTTCTCTCTCACTCTCTCCAACCTTCCCTCCTTCTGTCCCTGTCTGTCTGTCTTTCTGTGTGTGTGTGTGTGTGTGTGTGTGTGTGCTCATGTGTGCTCATGTGTGCCTGCATGTGTTTTGTTGACAGAGTCAGGGCCCGGTGCAGGCTGGGCAATCACTCTGTCACTAACCACGCCTCCAGGCATAGGATATAATCTTTATGAGGGCTGGGATTCTTCTCTTTGTTGGTTGTTGCATCCTCAATGTGGAAACAATGCTTGGTATGTAGAAGGGGCTGGACATGTTTTTAAAATCTAAGTGAAAGAGAAGGCATTCCCAAGAGAATAGCTCGAAGGATAAGCAGGGATTAACCAGGTCAGGACAGGCGAGGACTGTTCTAAGTGGCAGGGACAGTATGTACAAAGGTCCTGAGGCAGGAAGGGACAGACTGCATCCCAACAGGCAGCTGGTGCAGTTGGATTGCTTTGTGTGTACAATGTTCGGAGAATTATAAAAGAGTCTTAATTAAAAGCAATGACAGAATTAGACTCATGTCTTTCCCACAGGCCCATTGCTGCTAGAGAAGACCAGACTCCTGGGTCGGGGTTAGAAGACAGCAGGACCAGATGTGAGGGGAGGCTTGGGGCATGGCTCAGGGGACTCCTATGGGAATGGTGATTTGGGGCTTCAGTGCCAAGCTGGGTAGAAGTTAAGAGAGGGAGCTCCGCAGGGTGGCTCTGAGATGTCTGGCTGGCTTATGGTTGAGTGGTGACACCATGGACCATTTTGTCACTATTGTGCAGACCTAGAACAAGTTTATACCGGTGCTGGGCACTTAGCTAACCCATTGACGTATCCTTATCATGGCCCTCTGAGGTCCATGCTCCACAGAGAAATGGAGGGTCCAGGTGGGACTTGATTGCTACACACACACACACACACACACACACACACACACACATTATCCCATCAAAGCCTGTCATTAGCTGGTTAGAAAGGGGTTCATAAATTAATGGACTCTAAGTCAGCGTATGAGAGAGATTTGCACCAATATGCTCACTCTGTTACTACTTCCCACAGCCAAATAATGGTAAGAGCCCAGCTGTCCATCAGGGGGTCAGAGGACAGAGAACACAATATGCCTTATGCACACAGTGTGGAGTTTTATTCAGCTGTAGTAAAGGCTGAAATCATGTCATTTTTGGGAAAAGGAATGGAACCGGAAATCATTGGACTAAGTGAAATAAGCCATCTCCCCATAGACAAATATGACAGATCTTGTCTCAGGTGCAGAATCTAGATTAAAGCAACAAATGGGGATCCAGAAGAGGCTGATTTTTAGAGGTGAAGAGAGCCAGCAAGGAGGGGTGCAAGGTTATGGGTAAGAAAAGATGAGGAGGTATGAATATAATCAGAACACAATATACACGTTTATAATATCTCATGTCAGGCGGTAGTGATGCACACTTTTAATCTAAGCACTTGGGAGGCAGAGGCAGGTAGGTCTTTGAAATCGAGGCTAGCTAGCTAGGTCTATAGAGTGAGTTCCAGAACAGCCAGGGCTACACAGAAACCCTGCCTTGAAAAACCAACCAACCAACCAACCAACCAACACAAACAAACAGCTAGCTAAAAAGGCAGGCAGACAGATGGATAGATGGATAAATGGATGGATGGATGGATAGATAGATAGATAGATAGATAGATAGATAGTCAGGGCTAGTGAGATGGCTCAGTAGGTACAAAGACATTTTCCACCAAGCCTGAAGATCTGGGTTTGATTCTCAGGCCCTACATGTGGAGGGAGAACTGATTCCTCTGGGCTGACTCCCACACACTCCTCCCTCCCCCAATAAAATGTGATGAAAATCTTGCAATGTGTTCCCAGGTTTTGTGTAATTCTTGTGCACTAACAAAACTCTCCAGGGAAGGAACAGGAAAAGATGCCCCCCCCCCCAGCATGAGTGTACCTCAGCGGTAGACTTTGTGCCTGGCTTGTGCAAGGTCCTGGATTGGATCTCTAGTAAAGCAAAGAGGTGAGGGTGTGGCTTGTTAAGAACCAAAACCAAACTCTGGACACAATGTAGACTTTCTGTTTCCATTGTCTGCTGTTGTTTGCACAGGCAGGTAAAACCTTTAGATGGGCTAGAGCCCAAGGCCTCTCTGGGACCCAGGCCCTTCTGAGCCCCTTAATGGTTTTTTGGTTTGTTTTGCATAACTCGACCTGAGCCTTTCTGACTTTGTGAGCTCCGGCTTTGGCTCTCTGGAGAAGTAGTTAAAGGAGGCATCCCACCAGCCTGCCAACGTCCCCCTTCCAATCCGTCAATTCCAGGCCTAACTCAATTATTCCAGTGGTCTGCCATTATTAAACCGGAATGCAAGTCAGACTTTTTTCTTTAGAAAGAGGAAAACTCTTTCTGTATCCACGCCTATTTTATTTTTATTGTTAAATGACACGATGACAGCCAAAGCAGGTTGGGGGACAGAAGCAAAGGCTTTGGGACACACTTGGAGCAGACATAAGGGGGCAGGACATTGGGGAAGAGTTGGGTGGCCCTGGTTCAGGTTCACATGAACGTGGGGCCTCCATCCGCAGGCTTCAGTAGGGTCCGAGGTTATTCCAAGGTTACCCTGAGCCGCCCTAGGCAAGCTCACCTAGCAAATGAATCACAGAGTAGGCAACTGTGAACAGCTGTCCCTGAATGATACTTTGTTGCTGTTCCTTTGGTGTTTGGTAATCAATGCAAAATGCTGCCTTTGGTGTTAGGGCTCAGCATTGATTAAATCTAAAAAGGACACTTTGTTCCTTAAGTAGCTAGATCTATTATTTAATGAGTATGACTCAGTTCAGGGCATTCTAGACCGTCCGTCTTTCAAGTCCAGTCCTGGAAAGAGAACAGCTGGGTCTGGGGGAAGAGCCCACCAGATGGCTTTTCTGTTCACTGGGAGTCTGCCCTTGGCTGCCTAGGGGAGGAGTGTGAAAGCGTGCACACACATGTATAGATGCACATACATGTATAGACGCACACACATGTATAGATGTACACACAGGGACACAGATATACACGTGGTGGAAAAGGTTTAGCCTTTGATTGACTTCTATTGTTTGTTTATTTGTTTTTGGTGCGTGCGTGTGAGTGTGTGTATGTGTGTGTGTTCGTGTGCATGTATATATGTGTGTGCATGCATGTGTATGTGTGTATATACTTGTGTGTATGCTTGTGTGTGCATGTACATACGTGCATGTGTGTATCTATGTACATACATGTGTATGTGTGAGTGTGGTTGTTTTTCTGCTGTTTTTTGTGTCAGGGTCTTATGTAGTCCAAGTTGGTCTTGAGTTTACTAAGTTCCTAAGGGTGACCTTGAACTACTACTTGTGTTTCTTTCTCCTCCCATGTGTTAAGATTACAGATATGCACCACCATTCTATTATTTTTTAAATTAAATGTATGCATGTGGGTGTGTTGCCTGCACATATATGTGTGCACTATGCATGTGCCTGGGGCCCACTGAGGCCACAGAAGAGCCTGACATCTGTGGAACTGGAGTTACAACCCGTTGGGAATCTCCCTATGGGTACTGGGAATTGAACCTGGGTCCTTAGCAGCTCTTAGACAGACTCCAAGATATGTTCTGAAAATCTTTTTTCTTTTTTATGATAGTCTCACTTTACAACTCATGCTGGCCTTGAACTTACTCTGTAGGCCTCGGTGCACCTCAAACTCATGCCAATCCTCCTGCCTCAGAATTTCAAGTGCCCTGCTCAGCTCAGAGATGGTTTGCACATGAGCTCCCACGATAGTTGGGAACATATTTGGTCTCACGTCACAGAGGGCTCAGCAGACAGTGGCTTGAGTTATAAAGACATGCGTCGCACAGTTTACACAACAGAAGTCTGGAGGCGTGTGAGTCAAGATTCCATGGAATGATAGCATTGAGGGTGTTATCTGAACTCAGGCTTTTTGGACTGGTGAGCTCTCGGCAGCTAAGATCGTAGCTGTTCTCCAAGAGTTCTGAGTTCGAATCCCAGCACCCACACCAAGCAACTACCTGGAACTGTGCTTTCAGGGAATCCAACATTTTCTGGACTCCACAGACACCTGCACATACATGTATCAACCCACCCACAGCTATTATAAATAACTATTATACATCTTTATAATAGTTAACCCTTTCCCCCCTTTCTGCCCCACCATGTTAACTCCTAGTCTGTAAATTGTTGCCTAGTGGTCTCAAGATGGCTGCCATGGTCCCCGTTTACAGTTTTACTAAAGACAGGAAGGGAGAGGGCCAAGGGGAAAGGAG
This sequence comes from Apodemus agrarius, assembly GCA_964023405.1. Taxonomy (NCBI): domain Eukaryota; kingdom Metazoa; phylum Chordata; class Mammalia; order Rodentia; family Muridae; genus Apodemus; species Apodemus agrarius. Next base: position 33,126,892 of record OZ030014.1, on the reverse strand, counting down.
GCTGTATCATTTATCAGGAAAGAAAAGCATTTCTCAGAAGCCCTTTTGAAAAATGCCTTCACTGTCTAAACCGCACGATGGACTCCACCCTTCCACGGCTGGAACCCATTTAGTACAATACAGGGTGAAACACCAAAGCTTGGCTGGGTGTAGTGGTGTGTGTTTGTTATCCCAGCGCTCGGGAGAAGCAGGAGTTCAAGGCCAGCCTAAGAGTTTGAAGCCATTTGCCAGAGCAGAGACTGGGAAGACCATCAGGCAGGAATGGATGCACCTGAGTGTTTCAAAGAGTTCCCCCTGAACCTGCCTCCACTGTCAACTGGACAGGTAGGGATTCTGGTGGCACAGAGAAAGGGGCGGGGGACAGAATGGCTGCCGAGAAGAATGAGTGATGTTCACCCTGTGTATGGTAAGAGCTATGGGAGGCTGAGGACTCAAAGAAAAACCAGGAGAGCGACGGCAGCTTGCCTGGGGGGGGGTGAGACTCAGAGAAAGTTTCTTGGAAAAGATGACCCCGCCCCCACGCCCCACCTCCAAGTAAGGTCCTAAACTCTCTTAACCAGCCCAGTTGATGGACAGCAGGATCAAAGCAGAGAGCTGTGCAATAATGTAGTGGAACCATGCACAGTTAGACACTGAGCTAACGGGAATACAGAGACAGAGGTCCATGTGGGTGGCTAAGAGGGACTGGGGAAGCAGCTGAGAGAAGCTAGTTCTGAGGCGGTTTCTCACACAGTCCAGGTTGACTTCAAACTCTTAGGCTGGCCTTGAACTCCCAATCCTCCCGATTCTCTAGAACACAGGATTTACGAGCATACACCACCATAGCCACCCATCTATTTGGCTTTTGGTCTGTATTGTTCTAAATGGGTTCCAGCCATGTTGGGGTGGAGTTCCCTGTACATTTTAGACATCTGGCTTCATGCTGTGAGGGGTGGAGGCGAGGGAGGGAGTCCGGCCAAGAGATCCCTTTGGTCTCCACACGAGAGCTGCTCGGGCTTGGGAGAAGGATTTTTCCTAAGTCAGGCCACTGACGCTTCACTGACAAGATAGGCATGATCCCAAGGCACGGATCCCTGGGAGGGAGCGATGTCGCAAGAGGGCTGGGGCACTCTAAAAAAAATGTACGTTCTACTGTGCAGTCACACGCAGGATATTTTGTGTCCTAGTGATGAAGAAAGAAAAGAGGTGACCGAGGAAGTCCATCGGGTGCAGAGACTTCTCAACCAGACGCTGAAGGCTTGGACGGAGACTGTGCCTGCCGGCTCGTTTCATGTCAAGTTGACATGAACTAAAGTCATCTGAGAGGAAGGAACCGTAACTGAGAAAATGTCTCCATCAGATCAGGCTGTGGCCAAAACCTGTAGAGCATTTTCTTAGTGATTGCTGTGTGAGGGCCCAGCCCATTGTGGGTGGAGTCACCACTCCTGGGCTGGGGGTCCCGGATTCTATAAGAAAGCAGCCTGAGCAAGCCTTAAGTCAGTGAAGAGCACTTCTTTGTGGCTCCTGCACCAGCTCCTGTCTCCAGGTTCCTGCCCTGTTGAGTTTCTATCCTGACTTCCTCTAATGATAAACAGTCTTACGGAAGTGTGAGTCAAATAGACCCTTTCCTGCCCCCAAGTTGCTTTGGTCATGGTGGTGGTGGTGTGATTTTTTTTTTTTTTTTGGTTTTTCGAGACAGGGTTTCTCTGTGTAGTCCTGGCTGTCCTGGAACTCACTCTGTAGACCAGGCTGGCCTCGAACTCAGAAATCCGCCTGCTTCTGCCTCCCAGAGTGCTGGGATTACAGGTGTGTGCCACCACTGCCCAGCTTGGTCATGGTGATTTATCACAGCAACAGTAACCCTGACAGGAATACACAAGAGATGTGCATGTGCAAAGGAAACTCATTGGCAGGTCTTCCTGAGGACTCTGGGAGCACATCTGGGAGCACTGGGGAGCGGAAGAGGAGACGACTAGGATTGGAGTGGCTGGAGACAGACACGAAGGGAGGGAGGCACTGGGAGTCAGCATATGGGCACTCCAGATGTCAGGCCAAATCAGAACCACGAGCATTGAGAAATAGGCAATTGATGCCCACAGAACACTATCCACAAAGCACAGAAGGCATGTTGGGGAGTCACCCTGTCACCCGCTATTCCTCTCCTCACCCCTCAGAGGCGCTGTGCTTCTGTTTTGTTAGCTTGCTTGCTTGTTTGCTTGAGACTGGAACTCCTCCTAGATCAGCTTCCCAAGTGCTGGGGTTATATTGTGTGTCCATTCTTGCTTGTGTGCGTGGAGGAGGGGCAATCAGGGGAGGATAATGTCAGGGTTTAGTTACACAACCCGGGCTAGCCTGGGACTTAGGCTCTTCCAGCCTTAGCAGCACCCACCCCCCACACCCCCCAGGTGCTGTGATCACAGGCAAGGGCCACCATGGCTGGCCTTACTCATCTTTGAAAAAGGAAAAAAAAAAAACCTGGCACATCTTATGTCTGTCTTGTCTTCTACTGTGTGTCTTCGAGGTTCTTACCTAGAAGTGGGTACACAGTGCTACCCCACTTCTTTAATGCCTGGGAGATGGGCCCTGTGGCATGGGCACCCCATTATTTTTCCAGTCTACACTTAGCAGCCTTCGGCCTTATGGCGCTATGCCCCTTCCCGTGTGCGGGCATGCATGCATGTCCCTGAGCACTGGGGCACTGGGGCACTGCGGCAGCCAGATGTTGATGGTCTGTGTGTCTTCCTCAACCTCTCATTTTTTTTGAGACAGGGTCTTTCACTGAACCTGAAGCCCACTGATTGGCAGATTAGTTTGCCGTGGGGTCCCTCTCCACTGAGGTGCACCTGCGCCACAAGGGCATCTTTTCCTGTTCCTTCCCCGTGTTACTGCATAGCTTGCCAGTAAGTTATCTCCACAACCTCTGCCCCTATCCCGTGTTACAGATGCCCTGGCCTTCATGTGTGTGGTGAGGACTCAGAGCCTCACGCTTGCTGAGCCATCTCCCTAGTCTCTGTGCATTTGAAATACACGATATATTGGTTGAAGAGCCAACCAAGGGTAGAACTGTTGAACCTACGCATGCTTAATTTGAGTAAGGACCGAATTTCCTTGACTTCACACCCATCTTTGTGTTCATCTTGAATGTCTGAGAAGGTCCTGTCTCCTTGGCTCTATGGACCAGCTCTAGCCTGTTGGAACATTAAAGAGTAGAAGAGCTGAGACAGGATCAGCTAGGAAGGCTTGCGGAGTCATGACCTCGGGAGCGGGCGGAAACCCAGGAGATGTGGGAACTTGGAAACCATCTGAGTCAGAATGCCCATCTAAGACAGAGGATTCCTCATCCCCTCTGCCCTGAGCATCGCTTTGCTGGGAACCTGGGGGCCGAGAGCTGGACCCAGTGCCGACAAACCTCCAGTGAGATGATCAGTTCTTAGAAGGGTTTCCACAGAGGTTAGAATGGCCCCAGTGGCGTGAGACGGCGTCCTCCGGGCCTTGTGCGGGACGCCCCAGTGCTGTGTTACCAGTGGGAAGGGTAGAGGTACTTATGATAGAAGATGTGGAGACTCGATGACCACACCTCGCATTGGCAGTGATGTGACCAACTGGTGTAACCATGGCAACGGCAGGTAGGGTTAATAGACACATCATGTCTAGCGTGAGGGAGGGAATGGGCCTTCAGGGTTCAACATTGGCAAGTCCACACTAGAGTGAATTTTTCAGACGTATCTCTTAGCCTTGAAGAGCAAGAGCTAAAAATGGTAAGACAAGAGGCCCCGAGTTCAGTCCCCAGTGGACAGTCCTCAAGTCTGGATGGTCCTCTCGCACAGATCATCTTCCAAAGCAAGCTAGGAGGCAGAGAAAGAAGAACAGCACAGCTCTGGTAGCCTGGAGCCTGCTAACTTGTCCAGCATTCACAGTGGTGGATAGCATAAGCCTTGTCTCAAGCTGGAAACTGAGGAATGACATCTTGGATTGTCTTCTGACTTCCACACGTGTGTCAGAAAGATGGCTTGTGGCCCGAAAATCCGGATTCAATTCCTGAAACCCACCTGGTAAAAGGAGAGGGCTGACACCCTCAAACTGACCTCTGACCTCTGCACACGCACTGTGGCACGGCTGTCGGCCGAGTCAAAACATTCTGGTTCTAGGCTCAGTAGGGAGACCCTAACTCAAAGGAATAAAGTGGGGAGAGGTGGACAAGGACCCCAATACCTCCCTAGACCTCCATGAGTTGTGTGCAAACACAAACACACACACACACACACACACACACACACACACACAGTAATTTAAAAAATAATTTGTTTTTAAAAAAATTTGAGACCAGGCTGGGTGGCACACATCTTTAATCCCTCCAAGTTGGGAGTCAGGGGCAGGTGGATCTCTGTGAGTTGGAGGCCAGCCTGGTCTACAGAGTGTGTTCCGGGATAGCCAGGGCTTCACAGAGAAATCCTGTTTTGAAAAAAAAAACAAAACCAGACAGACAGACAGATGGACAACCACCTAAAATTCAAAAGAGCAAAAGCTTCTAGTGATGGAATGGGGCTGATTGAACAGAAGCAGGAAGGAAGTGGATCTAACGTTTCCTACATTTCTGGATTCAGCGTGCTAGTTTGCTCTTTGTTACTATCCCAAGATACTCCTCACCTTGAATATACTCCTTGCCTTGAAGATACTCCTCGCCTTGCTGCCCCAGAAGTTCACCTGAATGAAACCAGCCACTTCCCATTCCCGATGAAAGCAGCGAGGTTGACAGTGGTGGGTGGGCTTGGTGTTGGACCTCAGGTGGCGGGGAGCAAGGATCTTCAGGTCTCCACCTCATCGCCCCTCCTCCGGTTAGACCCCACCTCTGGTGGCAGGAAGTGGAAAGGGTGCAGCTGTCAAGATAGATTTCCTGCGGCATCTGCAGTCCATCTGTCCAACAGATCCGTAATGTGAGCTGCATGCATGGTCAACGTTTCTAGGAACCCATTAGGAAGGCAAAACGAAGATCCAAGCGTGTGTAGTCGTGTTAGTGTGCACTGAGCATGCGTAAGGTCCCAGCCCCATGAAAGCCAAGCCAAGCCAACAGTCCTCACCAAACACATAAACGGAGCAACTGAACTTTGTTGTTTCTTAAATGAGACTGATCCGACCGACTCTCGTGTGGGGATCGTGTGGGGAGAGCAAATCGCGTGCACGTGCAAGGCTGGGTAAGTGCATGGAGGCCCAGGAAGGCTGAGTCCTCTCCTCCTCTTCCTCCTCCTCCTCCCCTTCTCCCTCCTTCTTCTCTTCCTCCTCCCCTTCCTCCTCCTTCTCTTCTTCCTCCTCCCCTTCTTTCTCCTTCTCTTCCTCCTTCTCTTCTTCATCTTCCTCCTCATCTTCCTCCTTTTCTTCCTCCTCTTCCTCCTCCTCCTCTTCCTCCTCCTCCTCTTCTTCCTTCTGCCCCCTCCTCCTCTTTTTCTCGTTTATTGGAAACAAGATCTCTCTGTGTAACTCTGGTCATCCTGGAACTCGAAGATTGGATTAAAGGTGTAGACTACCATGCCCTATCGGGAGCCTACTTCTGACTCTCTCTGTCTTATTTCTTTGAGTCAGAGTCTCTCCCTGAACCTGGAACAATATGCCTTGGCCATCAATCAGCCAGCTAGTTTTAGTGAGCCTCCTTTCCGCACTTTCCACAGTGTCAGGGCTGCAGGCACGTGTGAGACTATGTCCAGATTTCTCTGTGAGTGCTGGGATACGAACTCAGGTCCTCACGGTTGTGCCGCAAGCCCTCTTCCTCACTGAGCCCTCCTCCTCCCCCCCCATCCCCGAGTGAATTTCATTTTAATGTGTTCTGTTTATTTAACTTAACAGATAGAAAATGCCATCATTTCGACAGACGGTGGGTGTTTGACAGTTGAGAGCTTTTGCTAATTTTCCTGAGCAACTCCCACTGTGGAGCGTGTGTTGCATCTGCATCTGGACTGGCCGCGCTGAGGGGTCCTGGGTGTTTATCTGTGCTACCACCTCAGTCCTGAGCCTAGAGAGCTGGAGCTGCCGGTGGGGACACAGTCTTAATGCTGCTGGACTGTACGCCACGGGTACCCACCTGGCTTTGGAAGGGACTTCAGCGGACCGAGGAGGCAATGTGCTGTGTGTGCACTTACATGTGGGAGGGAGGCCAAAGCCTGTATGCACCAGTGTTTTGAAGCCATGGTAAATATTAACAAGGCTTTGGGAGCCAGGCCCTCTGGGAGGCCTAGGCTTCCCAGTAGGGAAGAAAGGAGATAAAGCTGTGTACCTTAGATAGGCCGAAACCCAGCCTCCAGAGCGGCAGTGCCCAAGCTGCCAGGGACACACGGCTATGACTTCTGTTCCCAGAACTAAGATCCTAGCCTTGCCGGGAGCTTCTCAGAACTCTCAGACCACAGAAGCACCACTAGGCCTTTGTGTTTCGCCCCACCCCACCGCTCCAAGGCTCCTCCTCATGGCTCACTCTCTTTACCAGCAGATCTATCCCCACACCCACTTCCCCAAGGATACGGTTCATCCAAACCCGAGGGCACAGGAAACAGGTTCCATTCAGACCATCGCTTCTTTAAAACAAATGAAACACCGAAAACCTTCCACTGGGGTTGTGGGGTATTCCTCGGTTGGTAGAGTGTCTAGCACGCACAAAGCCCCAATTGACTCTCACGCACTTCATAAACTGGGCATGGGGCCGCATGTCCATGATCTTGGTTTAGGGGAGGTGGAGGCAGGGGGATCAGAAGTTCAAGGGGAATCCTCTGCTATATGGTGAGTTGGAGGCCAGCCTGGGCTACATGGGACAAACAAATAAGCAATGCAAAAACATTCCCACAAAGCAAAACTCCATCTCTTCAGCACGTGTGGTGCTGGGTTAGCCCATGCCTCTTAACATCAAGCAGGCCATGACTGTTGTAAGGTATGAGTGGCGGTGCCCCCCACCCCTACCCCAGCAGCTTTAAACCTGGGCTTTTTGGATTTTTTTTTTTTAAACTGGAAGTGTTCCAACTCTCCTGAAGCTCTCTCTGAGAAGGGAAAGTGAGAACGCTGTAGGCATTTGCATGAACAAATACGGCAAAGACACAGAGAAATCAAAGTGATGACGTGCACAGGGCAGGAGCAGAGGGCAGGAGGTACCGGGCAGGGAAAATCCTCAGCGTTTATTAACCTTGAGATTGAACCGTGCAAGTGCAGTATCTAGTTTTAAAAACAGGTGAGACAAAAAATGTCAATGGTTTCTTTCCTTTTCCTGATAGACATTTCCTCCCAGTGCGGGAGCTTCCATGCTGAGTGACATCCGGGTGTGTGGACCCGGGATTTGCCAAAGAGACCATTGATTTAAGTGACGGGGGTGGGGTGGGGGTGGGGGGGCGGAGTGAGCTCTTTCTAGGCACAGGCTGGCATTGCCCTCCACCTTCCCTGTTTCTCTCCTGGTTTCCAGGCTGATAAGAAAAATAGATTTTGTTTTCTCAGTCCCAGTCTGAAGTGGAGACGGGGCCTGTTCTCTGGAGCCTGGGTCCAAGGGGGGACATGGCCCACTCTGTTTTCATAGGGTGGTCCTGACCCTCACTCCTCGGGACTGTGGAGGATTCGTGTAGGGATTTCTCTTCTATTCTGAAGCACCCACTTTTGCTCCGGTCCAACTTCTCCTGTCCCAACCCTGGAAACTTCTTAATTCTTACCTTTTCAGGGTGCAAAAAATTGAGAGTTTGTTTCTCTTGACCTGCTGTGCCAGGTCCCTGGAATGTGTGCGTGTGTGTATGTGTGTATGTGTGTGTTTGTGTGTGTATGTGTGTGCCTGTATATGTGTTTGTGTATGTACATGTGTGCATGTGTATGTATGTGTGTGTGTCTTTTACCACCAGTCTCTTCTAGAACCAAAGAATAAATGTCTTGAGGCTCTAAGGAAACATACCCTATGTATCCTTGCTAATAACTCATGACAGGCTTGTATCTGCCACTCAGACTTCGGCCTCTGACGTGGGTGGGTGAGGTGAGGCTAGTGGGTCAGGGGGTGCAGAATCCTGGGGGCTGCCCTGCCAGCCTAGGTATTTGAGTGAGCATTAGAATTAAGGGTCGGACCCAAACCTCTCTTTCACTTTGCTTCAGGGATGATCATCTTTGTCTGCCCTCAGACAGGCACAGGACAGATGGGAGGCCTCTGGTCATTCTTAGAGTCCCTGAGGTCATTGACCCAAGAAGGCAGGGTGTGCCTGGGTGGAGCAGGCCAGGGCACGCTGGCTTGTTTCCTTCTGACCAGAGGGCACTGGCCTCGGCAGGCTGGAGAATTCAGTCCTGGGTTCCTTGGTACCCCCGAGGGGAGGCAGGTGTCCTCCCTGCGAGCCTGCCACCCCTCCCCACTCGGGTCTTTCCCTAGGGCTTGACAGCCTTGGAACCAGCCAGCAGCCTTCATCCTATCCCCACCCAGCTGGAGGTCCCCTGCCCTGACGGTGGCTGGAGATAGGGGAGCACTGAGAGGCATCCCGTGGAGGGTTTTCAAGAAGCTGCCATGCAGAGGGTCAATATTTGCTCAGCTCTTGGTCTGGGGCGGCCCGGCACTGCCTGTGGCCCCTCACATTCCAACCATCCCACCCCTATCTCAGGAACGCATTCCCATCGACTTGGGGAACCGCACCTGACCTTGGCACTGCTCGCTCTGCCGTCCCCCCTCCCTCCTTCATTCCCAGCCTGGAAGCTGGCCCCAGGAGGGAGGGAGTGAGGGGAATGCCACAGGAGAGCCCCAGGCTCCTTTCCGGCTCGGCTGCAACCCAGCAGGAGGCAGGTGGAACCTTGGCAGAGTCCCACCTTGGTCGCCTCGGGCAGCACAGCAAATACTTCCTGGGTGCCCACCCATTCCTAGAAAGATGAAAAAAAGAGAAGGGCATGTGGCTCAGTGGGCAGAGCCCTTGGGACTCTGGACCCCATCGCTAGCACTGGGTAAGACCTGGCAGGGTGACGCTTGCCTGCAAACCCCTACACTGGGGACACAGAGTCAGGTGGATCTGAAGTTCTAGGACATGCTCAGCTCTGGAATGAGTCCAAGGACAACCTAGGATACCACAGTCTTCCCCAGACTGCAGAGTTACCAAGAATGCTTTATATACATTAGCTATGGGCAATTAATTGTACAAACAAAATCTGAATCACCTTAGCTTTTAGCGCATATGCAGCTCACAACGGGAACAGTGTGCAGTTTATTTTTTTAAGTTGTTCTAAAATTGTGTGTGTGCATGATGTGTGTGTATATACATGGGTGTGTGTGTATACGTGGGGGTATGTGTGCATGATGTGTGCTTATGCATGTATGTGTATGCATGATGGGTGTGTTCCTGTTGTGGCATCACATAAAACTACTTTTATGTGAGTTCCAGGGATGAACTCAGATGGTACTCAGCACCTTTACCTGTTCAGCCATCTTACCAGTCCCTTAGTTTGCAGTTTAAATACACAGCAAACAACACATCTGGTATATTCAAGACAGAGGGTACATGGTCAGTGATTTATTTAATTATTCGGACAGGGTCTCCCTAGATAGCTTTGTCCTGGAACTTACCATGTTTGTTACCTAAAGCTCACAGAGCTCGGTCTGCCTGCCTCTGCCTCCTGAGTGCTGGGATTAAAAGAACATACCCAGGCCTGTCTCCTCTGGCTTTTCTCCCTGTAATCAAATCACATGCACTGTGCACACGGCACCGACATGAGCACCTCCGCCTGCCTCCTTTTCCTTTTGAGGAGTGACCCAGTGCTTTTGCTATCTCTATAGCTTCTCTGTGTAATAAGCCCCGCCCTTGACCTTTCCTCATTGGACAGGACAATCTCCTTTCTTGAGGTTAGCTTAGGAGTGAGAATAGAATATAAAAGCAGAGAATTTGTCCCCGAGGAGTGTCCAGAGCCCTTGACTTCCACCATTACCTCATTTACTTCTTATTCGAAGGTGGAGAATTTGGCAGGGCAAGTTCATTCCACGACTCTTGAGCTTTTTCCCCCTCATGCCCCCACCCCTCCACCCATCTCCTTGAGGGAAGGCATGAAATTTTAAATTTCTATTTTTACATGGAAAGAATGCTTTTTTTTTTTCCTTTCCAAAAGATAATACCCTGTGCACACGGCTCTGGCTCATGCCTCTGCTTTTTCTTTTTAAGGTACAAAGAGAATGTGCTGGCCCTTTTTTATAGCTGTGTAGTATTTCATCACGTGGCTGATTCATCGTCCAACTCAGCTTTTGCGTTAGGTAATTTCCGGCTTTTGCTTTGCAAACAGCGGCTTGATAAGTTCCAGATATGTGTCATTTATTACATACAAAGCAGAGTTGCAGAATACATTCTTGGACTTGAGATCATTACTAAAAGATAAGTGTGTTGGTGAATTTGATACCTACTGCCAACTTATTTTGCACCAAGATTTTGGCAACTGAGCCTCCACCGGCAATGAATGAAGGCGTTTATTTCCCTACAGCCTGGTGGAGGGCTTTAGGCTTTGTTTTTTGTTTTTTGTTTTGTTTTGTTTTTTTGTTTTTTCCAATCTGAAAATCTGTCTATTATTTCTAATTTGGACATGGTTTTGTTTACAGGGTGTCTTGTTGGGTGTGGGCAATTGTGTCAGAAAGAGAAGGTTCTCTAGGGCTAAGTCGTGGGGACGTGCCTCACACTTCTGGCCGTCTTTAACGTGACCGGTGGACAGCTGGCAAGAAAAGACTCTGCCTTTCCACGGGAGCCTTTTGAGTTTAGAGGTGAGCAGAAAGGCTGAGTTAGTTTCCCAGTGCCCATGGATGACGAGCTTTGGGGGCCAGAGCATCAGCTAAGGGGTTCTGGGAGGGTGCCATTCGGACCTTGGGAGCTCGTTCCGGGGAGATGGTCTCTGAGATCTAATGGCATCCAAGTCTCGAACGCTTAAGTCAAAAAGCTTTTCCTATTGCTGTGATAAAAGTACCCCGATGAAAGCAACATAAGAGAAAACGGCTTTCTTCTGCCTCGCAGTCCACCATGGCAGCGGGAACTTCAGCGCACTGCTCACATGACAGCCGCAGTCAGGAAGCAGAGAGCAGAGGATGCGCATGCGTGCTGGGGCCCAAGATGATTCTACGTCCAGTAAAGAGCAGAGGATGCGCATGCATGCTAGGGCCCAAGATGATTCTATGTCCGGTAAAGAGCAGAGGATGCGCATGCGTGCTAGGGCCCAAGATGATTCTATGTCCGGTAAAGAGCAGAGGATGTGCATGCGTGCTAGGGGCCCAAGATGATTCTGTGTCCGGTAAAGCTGAGACACTGTCTAGGCCGGTCCCTGTGTAGCAGAAGACTCATACTAGGAGAAGTAGCGGGCAGGGAGTAAAAGCTTAAGCCCCCTTTGAGCTCGCTGGGATTAGAGCATCCCAGAGTCTCTCAGGCCCAGAGATGCTGAAGAAGAGACAGTCCTACAGTTCCACGCTAGTGCTTTGTTGCTCCGACTCTCTTTTTAGAGGCTCATTCCCCACAAGAAGCCTGAAGCCACAGGACTCTAAGCATGTGGGCTGGCGTTGTGGAGGCCCAGGAGGCCCAGCAGAGGATCTTTCCATCAGTCCTGGGGTGTGTTTAAATGCTGGCTTGACTGCTACACATGCGTTGCAGTTCTCTGTAGGCACTGGAAGAGGCTACCGGCTTAACGTCTGGTCCACAGCACTCTGGTCCAGCCTGGGAACCCAGAGAAACCCAGTCTGAGATATATGAATTGGCATCGAAGGATCTGTGGGACAAGGACATGGGGAAAAGGCAACTTCTTAACTTAGAACATTGGACATTTGAGTTGGGGGACAGTGAGAAGGCTCCGGGCATGTCTAAGGTTTCTATTTCTCTGACAAACATCACGACTGTTTGGGGAGAAAAGGGTTTATTTCAGCTTCCAGATGTAATGGATGGTGAAGGGACTGTGGGGGCAGGAACTGAGGCAGAGGTCACAAGCTGGCTTGCTCCCCAAGGCTCTCTTGGTCCACTTTCTTATACCATCATGACCACATACCCAGGGGAGTCACACCCCACAGTGGGCGGGCCCCTCTCACGTCAATCACTAACCAAGACGTCCCACAGATATGTCTACAGGCCAATCCGGTGGAGACAGTTGCTCAGTTGAGAATTCCTCCTCTTCCCAAATATATCTAAGTGTCAAGTTGATCAGAACTAACCCGCATGGTGGATAAAGATGCTTGCCACCCGCTAAGCCTTAGGACCTGAGTTTGATCCCCAGGGCTCACAGGCTAGGAGAGACCTGATGTCCACAAATTGTCCTTACCCCTACCCCCCTCACACCTACACCGTGGCACCCAAGTTCTTCCTTTCTGAAACAAATAAGTAAAAATGTCAAAACAAAAACCCATCTGAGCAAAAGATGCCTTAGGTGGGATCCAGATCATTTACTGGAGAGCTAGGGAAACTGAGTCACAGAGAAATGACTGTCGGCCGCCTACTGTCAGCTGGCAACTGTAAGCTGGCAAAGTATGAATGGTGGCCTGTCTCCCAGGTCAACCACTCTGGACTGTCTACCATCTGGCTGGGGCTTGGTTTCCAGTCTCAAAGCAAGTGTGTCGCCCGTCGCCTGTCCACTCTGGCTGACTGGGGTTGCCACAGCTCCTGCCATCACAGCCTACACTTGGTCAGCTCAGGCAGGACCCCGAGAGGCCAGCGTGGACAGAGGGGTTCAGCCTTGGCGTGTCCAGATTGGTCTCCTGCCTGCCTTTAATTGCACTGGATGATCAGCAGAGTCTGGGAGAGAATCCTCGCCTCCCTCCTCCAGAGGAGGGGAAAGGAGGGGGCAGGTAGAGGCCTGGCTTTCCCAGAAATCAGCCTAATCCCTTGAATGTCTCCGGAGGGATCTTAATGAGGACTGCTCCAAGGGGTGAGATCAGGGCTCCCTTCTCTGCAAACACATGGATTCCTGAGAAGCTCCTCCCCCTAGACGCTAAGTAGTCAGGAGTCAGGACTCCCCAGTAAAGAAACCCAGAGGGAGTGCATGGCTGCCCTGGGTGAGACGGGCCACGCAGAAGGTCCTCATGGCTCTAGGTGGGCTGTCCGCTTTCCAGTGTCCCCACTTCTGTCCTTCCTCCAGTCGGTCCATCTCCATCCCTGTCTGTCTGCCCACATTACCCCCACGCCCCATTCCTCTTGAATGACCAGGCTCAGCTTTCTCAAGGGATTTTTGCTAGAGACTGGGCTTGGTACATGCCTGTAGTCTCAGCTCTGGAGATGGATCAGAAATTCAAAGTCATCCTCAGCTGCACAGTGAGTTCAAGGCTAGCCTGGGCTCTGTGACACCATCTCAAAAAAAAAAAAAAAAAAAAAAAGCCTGAAGTTCAGTGGATTCCTCCCCACCCCTGCCCTGCCCTGCCCCGACTCTGGGACCCTGCCTGTTGTTCAGTAGACCTCATTAATTAAAATCTACTGAACTTCTAGTATGTTTCAGTGCCTTGGGATGGTTTCCCTTAAAATATAGGTTTAATCATTCATTTATTTGGGATGTGGTTATGACATGAAGCAGCAAGAGAGGGGAGAGGTGAGGAGGGCAGGGAAAGAAGCCAGTAAACCGTGTTCTGGAGCACGGGCGCTGGAGGCCAGTGGTATTGCACCAGCCAGGCACCTTGGACAGCATGGAGTACTTATCCCAAATTTACCCACTTGAAGGAGGGCAAGGAACCGGAGAATTAGCCACCCTACCTTGTGGGCATTGGTGGAGAGACAGAGATATGCTATCTCCCTGATGTGTGTGTGTGTGTGTGTGTGTGTGTGTGTGTGTGAGCACCCAGGGGTGGGTGTGCCCAGGTGAAATATACTGGTAGCTGGAGCGTCCGAGATGAGTTCAGTATGCTCCAGAAAAGGAGGTATCCATCGACATACAGTGGACATTTAAAGGTGGGGCTTGGACCCACCTTGGGAATACAGAAGTCCTGGAGTCATGTCCACTTTTGAAGAATGACTGCTCCACGTGGAGAGGAGAGCCCGGGTGAAAGTTGCTGTGGGGTGGGGGAGGGGCTTGTGAGCCTGCTGTCAGCTGACACAGCTCTGCCACCATCTCTGCCCTGGTAGAGGGGTCAGCTCAAGTTCAGACGAATTTTCAAAGATAGCAACTAATCTTCACGCTAACGAGGGAGGACTAGCTGATGCCGAACTTCACGCTAACATGGGAAGATTTGCTCTTTCAATGAGTCTAGTTAAAAAAACGTCACCCATACTCCTGAGGCAAATCACTAGTCTTCAAACCTGGGCAGGCAAGGCTGATGCGTCCACCATATCAGAACCCCAGTTCTCTCCAGATTTTCTCTCATCCTCGGAGAATGTCTAGTTGAGGACATCCTCTTTCCCTTTTCTATTTTTTTTGTATGTGTGGTGTGCACACATGTGTATAAGCATGTTCTCATGTGTAAGGGAACATGTGGTGGATGGAGGTTCATGCCAGGAATGCACCGTCCTGTACGGGGGAAGCCTATTGAAGTGGCTGCTGGCTCGGTGGGGGACACCTTGGGTGTGCCACTGTCTCTGCTTCTGAGATCTGTCCGGTTTTGATTTCTGTTTCTTCTTTCCTTGGGCAAGGGACTGAGGCAGGATGCTTTCTCTGGTGGCACTCACTCTCTCTTTGTCATAACTCCTGCCAGTGTGGCCCCTTGGGGGCGCGTCTTGAGTAGGAGAGGGTCCCCAACCGCAGTTACAGCTTAGCTTCTCCAGTCTCTGGTCTGCAGACCCGACCTCAGCAGATGCAGCCTGACAGAGGCAGCCTTGGTTACACACTGGCCCTACAGGTCAGGCTGGGAGCCATCTCTTGCTTTCTTCGTCCTTGTCCCTTGCTGTTGACATGAGTGGACCAGTGGACCCTGGTCCCCTCTGCAGGTCTAGTGCAGGTCCTGCCCTCTGAGTCTCTAGCTTACACTCTCGTTTTTTGACTCATGGGCTCTCCAGCCGCACTCCAGTCCCTGCTGCCCCTTTCCTGGGCAGCCCCTCCCTCCCGGCTCCCTTCCGTGCTAATTACCTTAGTCATCTTTCCATCCATTCTGTTGCGCTAATGGAGAAGGCAAACAGAAATCTCAGCAAATGTGGAAACTTCCTGCTGATGAGGTGAGAGACTCCATCCAGGTTTGGGGGGGTGGGTCCCATGAACCGTTTCGGGTGCCCCTTCAATCTGGACCAACGTCTATTCTTAGCCAGAAAGAGCTTGCTGGTCATTACCTTGCTCTCTGTTTGAAAGTTTAGCCCACCAAACATAGAGCCAGGCTTGATACGGTTCCGGGATTCGGGTGTTGGGGGGCCTCGGGGACAGGGAGTGACAGCGTAGCAGGTCCACTGAGTCCAGGGGATTTGTCCATGTGGACTCTCGGTTCTGGCTGCCCAGCTGGCCCAGGCAGTTGAGTGGGAGGGAGGGGCCTGGGCTCCATGCTCCCTCACACCCAAGACATGTTAATAATTACCCCTGGGGAGGACAGGGCCTCAGCAGCCATCACTAATGAGCCTGCTAAGTGACAGCTGGATCCTTTACCCTTCACCTGTTCAGAAAAACAAGGTCTGGCCAAGGAAGTATTTAACCCTCTTTGGACTGAGCAGTCCCTGAGGACAGGGCTGTGTTCTTCCCTCTGACTGGGGCTCTCGGAGTCCCCGGAGTCACCTGCAGGGCTTGCCCAAGACCTCCACGCGGGTGGTGACATTTCTGGTCCATGCAGCACCCATCCTTGGAAGGCCAGGCTGCCCTGCTTGCTCTCAGCTATGAGGGGGCAATGTCTTAGCAGATGCCGTCATAGCGGAATGTTCTAGATCAGCACCCAGTGAGAACACCGCGGGGTCCTAGGCACGGAAGCTGCTGGGTTTGGGGGAGGTGGTTTGTCTTGGCTTGCATTTTAGACCCAATTTTCTTTATGTCACTGGAAATAGCCGTTCAGGACTAGTCATGACTGTATTTCCCAGCCAGGTCTATAAAGTTTCATGATGGGGTCTTGAACAGGTGGTAAACAAACTTATGTAAAACAACCCAGCGTGTCACCTCACCTTCGGTGAGTCAGAGAGCCTTGTCCGGGCAGGAAGGGGCCCAAGGTCCTTCTCCTTAGAGGGAGGCTCCTGGAAGCGGGGTTCCTTCCCTTTCTTGAAATCTCTCAGCATGTGAGGAGCCCAGGGGCAGGGGCTGTTTTTAATAAGGGTCCTCGGGACAGGGCAGCCCTTCGTCCCTAGAACATCCAGCCTGTTCCTGGCTCCCATTGGCTGCTCTGCTGGCATTCATTGAGGAGACTGGGGACACGAGAAGAGGCGGGGGGTGGAGCCGTCAGTCCATCAGCCCCCCACCCACCCTTTCTTGTCTCCGTGGATCCAGATCACATACCCTGTTTAGTAATGAGGAAGACTGCGGTCAGCTATGTCAGACTGGCCTTTGAGGAAGGCTTGTCTTTTCTTTTGAGGGGTGGTGATGGTGGCTTGAGACAAGGTTTCTCTGTGTATTTCTGGCTGTCCTAAAATTCACTTTGTATCTTAGGCTGGCCTCGAACTCAGAGATCTGCCTGCCTCTACCTCTTGAGTGCTGGAATCAGAGTCATGCACCACCACAGCTTACTGGCTTAAGAATGTGGTTTTAACTGGGCTTTCTTCTGTCCTTTCTCCCCTTCCTTCCTACCTTCCTTCCTACCTTCCTTCCTTCCTTCCTTCCTTCCTTCCTTCCTTTCTTCGTTTCTTTGCTTCTTTCTTTTTCTTTTTTCTTTCTTTCTTTCTTTCTTTCTTTCTTTCCTTCCTTCCTTCTTTCTTTCCTTCCTTCTTTCTTTCTATCTTTCTTTCTCTTTCTTCCTTTCTCTTTCTTTCTTTCTTTCTTCCTTCCTTCCTTCCTTCCTTCCTTCCTTTCTTTCTTTCTTTCTTTCTTTCTTTCTTTCTTCCTTCATTCTTTGTTTTTTGATTCTTCCCTGAGGCTGCTCATGTAGCGCTAGAAGACTCCATGAGCTAACTTCATTTGGTAAAGGTTTAGGCCTAGCTCTAAGAAAGTAAGGTTTCTCTCCCCTCTTTAATATAGCAATATCTCTCAAGAGGCAAGATTAGCTGTGTGATTTCCCAATTCAAAAAAAAAAAAAAAAAAAGCCAACCCTAACCAGGAGCAGGGTTTTTATGTCACACGCCTTTGATCCTAGGGAGGCAGAGGCAGGTGGATTTCTGTGAGCTCAAGGCCAAGTCAGGGCTACACAGTGAGACCCTCTGGGGAAAAAAAAAAAAACCAACCAACCATCTTGATCAGAAGGAGAGCCACTGAACCTCTGAGGACTGGAGCCAGGAGCACCCTGGTGGGAATTCTAGAATCTTGTTCCACTGTCTGTGTTTTCCTCAAGTAGGTAGTTCTGCCTTTGGGGACAGAGTCAGAACTCCGGAGCTCCGCCACCAGCCCTGTCCACCTCTGCTGCCTCCCCACAGACAGCTGGGGCCCAAAGAGAAGCCCTTTTCTGAGAAGGGGCCACAGAACCAACCTCTGAGAATAAATTCTAGCCTGTCCACAGATGACTCTGCTTATAAGTCTCTGAGCCCCTTCTAAGTGCTCACCGTGCTAGGAGATCCTTGGCCGGGTCTCAGGGTTGAGGAGCCAGTTTTCCAAGGTAGCAAAGTGAGTCAAGGGCTCTCAGAGCAGAATTCACATCCCAGGGCTGGCAGAATCCCACAAGGTCTCAGACTCACCCAACGAGAAGCAGATATGCAGAGCTGGTTCCCTCCAGTGCTGAGGATCCAAATCCTGGGAGGTGACTGTCCTGGCGGAGGGAGCCACCAAGTCAGTCACCTCTCACCGGGGCCAGAGAGGTGTTTATGGCTCAGTCTGTCCTGGGGGGATGGGGGGCGAGCCAAGTTTACAGTTGCCTAGAGCTCTATAAACACTTGCGATGAGTATGTGCGCATGTGAGTGCGTGTGTGCGTGAGTGTCCCTCATCCCTTAACCTTCACATCCTGGGCTGAGCTGGCCTCGATACCACTGCCCCGGGAAGGCAGGAAAGACTAGGAGGGGCTGAGCGGTCCAGTCATGCTTGGTAAGCACAGACAGCAGGGGCCACGAAAAGACTCCCTGGGAAGAA
Organism: Apodemus agrarius; assembly: GCA_964023405.1. Taxonomy (NCBI): domain Eukaryota; kingdom Metazoa; phylum Chordata; class Mammalia; order Rodentia; family Muridae; genus Apodemus; species Apodemus agrarius. The sequence goes on along the minus strand of OZ030014.1, from coordinate 33,108,888 downwards.
GCCTTGGGGATCTTGTGAATGGGTGTGAGGAGAGAGAAAGCACTCCAGACCAGCCAACAGCAGAAGCAAGGTGTGTGTGTGTGTGTGTGTGTGTGTGTGTGTGTGTGCTCGTGCACATGCACGTGAAAGGGTTCACATGTGTGAGTATGCATTTGTATGTGTATGTATACATGTTCAGACAGTAGAAAAGAGCGAGCCCGGGAGACAGGGCTGGACCTTGAAGTTTGATCCTATAGCAGCAAAGTAGGAACTGGAAATCTTTACCAAAAGCTATGAAAAGAACATTAATCTTCCATGCCAGGCAGGCCACACCTCTTTCATTATCAGTAGCTGTTATGACGCCGAGTTCTTCACTGGTGCCGCCAGTGGCATGCCCAGGCAACCTCACACTCTGGCCAGCCATGCACACAGACGGCGGTTAGCATACACTCGGTCTCAAGGCTAACGGGTGGCCAGGGCTAATGGGTCAGGGGTGGCTAGGATAGGTCAAACTGGAGGCTGATACGAAGGGTCAGTTGTGGTCGTACCCAGTTGGTGGTCACAACCAGTTGGTGATCACAAGTCTAGGAAGGGGTCAGAGGTCACCTGAGAACTAGTTTTCACTAGTTTCCATTCTTGTAGCTAACTGCGTTGGAAAGAGCTGTGTGGTCCCTTAGGAGTGATGGAGAAGAGGCAAGGGGCGCTGCTCTGGGAACGCCAGAAAAGAGTTCAGCTGTGCTTCTCCATGGGCAGGGGCATGAAAATGCGCCCCAGTGCCCTGTCCTGCCATGGTAGAAAGGTATTAGTAATAACACACACATACACACTACACATATACACCCACACATACACACACATACCACACACATATACACACACATACACACAATATACACACACATATAGATACATACAGATATATATACATAAAGTATTCATTAGTACATATACTAATATATGCACTCCGGCCTTGTAACATGTGAAGTAGGTGTGTGGTATCTGTATCCTTGCATAGAACGGGGGGGGGGGGCGATCATAATTTCAAGGGCCACACTGTGTGGAACCCTAGCTCTGCGAGACCGAGACAAGAGCATTCCTGCAAGTTCAAGGCCGGCTAGGACTACGGAGTCACAGCCCGTCTCAAACAACAGCCATCGTCAAAGGCCACCGAGGGGCCCAGTGGGTTAACACGGCTGCCGCACAGGCTTGACCGCGCGAGTCTGATCCCGGGAACGCAGGTAAAGGTGGAAGGAGAGGCCTGACCACAGAGCTGACCTCTGACCTACAGACCCCGCCACGGCAGGCACACGCCTGCGCTCACATAGCAATGTGTGCACAACAGTAATAAAGTTTAAAAATAAAAAACAAAGCAAACCCCCACATACAACAACAACAGAGCGTCACATGCCGACATTGTCCCCTGTGGAATCCAGGCTGAGTGAATTTAAACGAGTGCTCTACAGAGTGCTCCCCAATTTGGTTTTTCTTTGAAACCACTTGAACAGTGTATGTATGCGTGTAGCGTATACATACACGTGCATGTGGATGAACAGAACTTTGCACACACCGGGAGCCCAGAGGAGGCGATCAGGTGTCCTTCTCTATCAATTTACGGCTAATTTCTTTGAAGCAAGGTTTCTCCTCAATCCTGGGGTCCCTTTTTATCAGCTAAACTTGCAGCCAACAACCCCCCTAGAGAGCTTCCTGTCTCTGCTCCACCCCCACCCCCACCCCCCCATAGCGCTGGGGTCAAAGGCACTGCTCACTGGAGACTCTGCCTGGCCTTTTGTAGGTGTTTGACACCTGCACTCAGGGCTTCATGGTTAGACAATAGGTTCCCTGACCACTGAGCCGACCCCACCTGCTCATCCCAGCCCCCACAGGATAACAATAGGTGTCCAGCTTGGGGACTCAAACATTTCAAAATTCCTCTGGGGATGCTGATGGGCGAGCCAACTTGGAAGAGCCCCCCACCCCCACCCCCCCACCCCCCCGAAATGAGAGCTAAGAATGAGGAATCATCAACAGTCATCTGAGCTGTAGACAACCAGGCTCCATCTCAGCAGGAGCTGGAGCTGAGGCGGGCCAGCAAGAGACCTAAGGACAACTTTCTATCTGCCTCGCCTCAAGCCTGATCTACAATATGTCCTTATCTACAATATGATACTTAGCCCGTGAAGGCTTCTATGAACTCCAGAGGAATACATACTTGCATATCAATTGTCATGACAGGTGTCAGGCAGACCAGGGATGCTGGCTGAGAGTTGGGGTCATGGGTGGAGAAAAGGTTCTCATATGAAGTTATTTTAAATTTAACTTATTATATGTGTATTCGTGGTTTGCGGGCATGTGTGTATGTGTATCATATGCATGCCTGGAGTGGATATCAGATTCCCCAAGAGCTGGAGTTAGGGACAGGGGTAAGCTACGTTGGGGGTGCTGGGAATCAAACCTGGGTCCTTTGGAAGAGCATCGAGCGTTCTTGACCACTGAGCCACCTAGGAGATCGATAGCATGGCCCTCACAGCAAGCTGGACTCTAACTGGAATCTCTCAGCCCGAGGAGGAGGAGGCTTGGGGCATGGCATCTGTTTCTTGTCATATTGTCACCTCCACAGCCACTGCCCTTTCTTTAATCACACGTTTGACTTTCTGTTTCAGAAGATGCCAGCCTCAGACTACCCATGAAGGTCCTGGGGGATGAGGGCTGGGGCTCCACCCTTCCTGTTCTCGGTGGGGGCTGGGTGGGCTACGAAGGAGCGCTCTGAGCCTTCAGCTCAAGCCTAGAGGCCTTTCCTTGCCTGGTGTCCAGTGTCCTGGTGCTCTGGGAAGGGTGAAGTTTGCTTGTGTGCCTTTAAGACTTGGAGGCTGGGGGACCTGACTGGGGAAAGCCAGTGGGTTCCTTTGAAATGGAAGTGACATCTAGTGGTCTATAAAAGAACTACTCAGCTGACCCCCAGCCTCAAGCTGGCCCCTGAGGTCCCCTTCTTGGTCCCTCTCCTCCTGGGCCACAACCCTACTTTGAGGGACGGATGCTCCAACTACAGGCTCTTGATAGTAGATGGATGCCTCAGCCCAGCCGCGGCCTGGAATTCAGGCAGGACACTTGACCTAGCTTAGATACTCAGAGAGACCCGTTCTGGGCAGCTAAAAGGGAAAAAAAATACATATATCTTTCTCTTGGAGTACAGGGCTGGGGTCTAAGGTTCCTGGATGAAGCAGAAGCCTTGTACCTCCTGTCCTCTGATTCTGAGGTACCTGGCTCTGAGTCCAGGCACACAGAGGTGTAAATGCTGTGTAGGCCTCAGTGCTGAAGCATTGGGAACTCGTGGCTGTGCTGTCGTTATGCTATGGCCTGACCGTGGGTCGCTGGTGTCAATACAGGCCTTCAGTCACTGCTTCAATAGTCAAAGGCTTGAGGGGGCACAAGTACCAGGTTGGGGTGTTGGAAAGGAGTCAGAGGGAGGCTAAGGGGGCACAACCCACTGCTCTATACAGCCCTGGCATGAGAAGCCCTGGATGAGAACACAGCCTGCCTTCAGGGAGCTCAAGTCTGAGGGAGACATGGTCCCATCCTGAGGGAACCCCAGTCTGGTGGGGATGTAGCCTGACCTCCGGAAGCCTCCAGTCTGAGGAGGGTGGGACCCATCTTCAGGGAGCCCTAGTCAGAGAGATTGCAGTTGAGGGTGCGGACAAGAAGGAATGAGGCTCACCTAGACTAGACCTAAGGGCTCTTGCGATAAAAACCCAGCGCAGATGGCAGGATGACAGAGTTACAGTGACTGAGATCTGTAGGGGAAAGTGCCATAGGGTGACATACAAGGGACTGCAGGGAACTGGCCTTCCTGCCCTGTGACTGGATTGCTCCCAGGACGAAGGCCCTGTGCCCACCTGGGGCCCCAAGTCCAACACATGGGGAAGGGGAGAGGGCAGGGCAGTCTCCTGGCTTGATACACCAGCACCCTCCACCCCTTCCCATCTGCTGGGTAGCAAGAGGCCCAACCCTCCCTTTCCCATCCCACTCCCCAGATCTTATTTTGATAGCCTTTCCGTAGGTTTGAAATGACCTCAGGGCACAGCCAAAAGCTGAAAATAAATCTGAACAGAAATGTTAGCCTCTTTACCATCTCATCCATCCATAACTCAGTTACCAATTTCCTGTATATTCCTCCAAAGATAGCATATGTGTGTGTGTGTGTGTGTGTGTGTGTGTGTGTGTTTATAAACTTTTCTACCACACAAACAGCGGAGCCTTCCACGTGGCCCCGATTCATTTCTCTCTCACTTAACAACCGAGAGGCTCAGACTTTGGAGGAGGGCTTCTAGAGTCTAGATCCCTGCTCTGGTATGAACCAGCTGGTCGATGTTCAACCTGTTGCTTCATGTCTCGGTGGTGACTCAGTTTCCTCCTTTATGGGCCAGAGAGAAAAGCAAACGTTGGCCCCCAAAGCGTGTTTTTTTTTTTTTTTTTTTTTTTTTTGGAGAAGGATTCCGTTAGATAACTGGTCCTTAAGGATGCTCTCGCAGGGCCGCCGCCATGAGTAGCAGGCACTCAATAAATTCAAGTAACTGCTCCGAGATTATTTTGCCAGACCCCTTCTGAGAAGCCTGGGCTGTTCGCAGGCTCTTATTATTATAAACAGTGCTGTAAACAAGCCACCCTGTCCACATGCCATCTGGTCCTCGTGGGAACGAAGCTGCGGGAAAAGTCACAAAGGCCAAGCTCATTCTTAATTTTGAAGGCCACTGCGAGCTGCCCCACATACGGGTGGTCCTTGCCGCACGGTCAACAGCCACATGTGGGCCTGTTCCATCTGAACACTGACTTTCTTAAATTTCTCTGGGCACAGAAGCCTATCACTGGGTTCTTGGGGAAAACCACTGGGCCCCTCCCCCCACACCTCCAGACACCCATCACCCACCGGGTATTCCCACCCTGGTGGAGCCAGCCGGCTGTGAGGACTAGAGTGGTCTACAGCTAGCCAAAGTCTCCCAAGAGTTGGCCCTGCCAACACCTCTCTCTCTCTCTCATTCATTCATTCATTCATTCATTCTTCAAATGATTAATCGGCGTTCCAGGGCTCATAACAGGCTTCTAGACTGTTTGAGGTTGTCTTTGTCGGGGCCTGTTAGCACATCAAAATTGCTGGCTAAGTCTGATAATACTTCAGATTATACTCGCTGTCACCCTCTCGTTCCTGAGCAGGGGTTTGCAATTCCTATTCACATTTTTAACATTTTATCTCCCTTAGGAAAAAATGCAGACAATGCGAGGTAGGGCTCAATTAGCTCAGATCATGACAAGGCCTACTGTCCTACCTGGATGTAGGCAGGCCTCCCGCTAGGGCTGACCTGTCACAGAACCTCCCTGCTTTCCTTTGTGGGCAATCAGTTGATTTTGAGAGAGAGTGAGACAGACAGACAGACAGACAGACAGACAGAGAGCCTTGTCCTTGAAAATGGAAACTTCGGTAAAGGTGTTTCAGAAGAAAGACAATGCCTTTTACAAAAGACATTCCTACTGAGATAATTCTAGTCCACTTCCCTTCAAGTCCCTTCAGTATAACCAGGCGGACAGAGGCGTTGATTGAAGCTGGTGGCTTTGAGTGGCAGAGAGAGCTTGCTATGTCTCTCGCCAATGCTGGTTCCTATTCTCCATACCCTCCCCACCAGGCCTGCTCCCGCTGTCTCCCACAGGCCCGGGCTAGATGGCTCCTGTGTGCCTCACTCTGCTGGAGGGTGTGTCACGCCAGGCTTTCTAGGACTTTTGTGGGCTCCCTCTGCTAGCCTGGCACCAAAGCCTCCCGTGTCTCCTCCTCCTCCTCCTCTGCCCTTGCATATCTGATAAATGCCAAGGACTTTGTCTACGTGAGATCTGGTCTGGAGACGATCCAGCCTCTCCGACTGGTGGAGGAGGCAAACTCACCCTACCACCGAAGCCCCTAGGAGGTCAGGCTTAAGGTGAGGCCCAGAGAGGTCTCTTTTAACCGTCTCTGGTTGTTTAGTAAACACTGTTTCCTCTCTAATTAAAAGATCCACACAAAAGTATGCACAAAGCATAAGTAGCTCGATGATTCAGCAGGGATTTCACGAAATGCTTTTGCATCAAGAAAGAGAACTTTGCCGGAGTCCAGCCACCCTTCCCTGATGTCACCCTTCTGCCTTCCGGTTCTGGAGGTTAGAGATTGGTGTCACTTGACCCTGAGATGCCATATGAACAGAATCACAGGCATGCAACTTGATTTCATCAATCTATTTAAAAAAATTGTTTTTCCTGAATATTTAAATTTAATTTATCATTCTCCCTCTCCCTCTCCCTCTCCCTCTCCCCCTCTCCCCCCCTCTCTCTCGGTGTGTGTGTGTGTGTGTGTGTGTGTGTGTGTGTGTGTGTGTGTGAGAGAGAGAGAGATGGTGCATGTATATACCATGAAGTTATGTTGAGGTCAGAGGACAACTTTTGCAGGTCTATTCTCTCCTTCCACTGTGGGTTCTGGGGATCGAACTCAGGTCATTAGATCCTCTTGGCCAGCTCTTTGAGACCCTGAGTCACCTCAGCAGCCCGGATGAACATTGCAATGCATCCGTGACATGCTCAGTTCATTCATTCTCATCGCTCATAGCATTCCACGGTGGGAATATGTAATTACTCTTATTGTTTGTATGCAGTATAAACGTGCATGTGTGTTCATGTGTGTTTACATGTGTGGGAATGGTGCATGTGAATATATGTATAGGGAGACCAGAGGTTGATATCAGGTGTCTTTCTCAGTACTTCTTCACATTATTATTTTTAAATTTATTTATTATTTTTATATGTATAAGTGTTTTGCCTGCAGGTATGTATGTACACCACATGCCTGCCTGGTGCCTGCAGAGACCAGAAAAGGGCATCTGAGTCTCTGGAGCTGAAATTACGGGTGGTTTGTGAGGCCCCATGTGGGTACTAGGAGCTGAATGCTGGGTCCTCCGCAGGAGCTCCAGCCCAAATATATCTTTTTTTCCTCTCCTCTTTTTAATATGAACTTCTTAAGGGGCTGGAGAGGTGGCTCAGCAGTTAAGAGTGCCGGATGCTCCTCCAGAGGACCTGGGTTTGATTCCCAGCACTACATCAGTAGTAATTCCCTTCAAGACTACACGCATGTATGTACTGCACAGACATACATGCAGGCAAAACAACCATAAACATGAAATAAAAATAAATGAAAAAAATTTTAAACTTTAAAATGTAGATGTGCTTGTCTGTGACTGCGTTGAGTTTATGAGCATCCCGCGTGCTCGGGTATCCTGTGGGTCAGAGGGCGTCTGGTCCTCCAGAACTAGAGTTAGCAGTTTTGAGTCACCTGATGCGGGGTGCTGAGAGCCAAGCTTGAGTCCTCTGCAAGAGCGGCAAGCGCCCTCAACCTCTGGGTGGTCTTTCCGTCCCTCCCCAGGCCTCCACACTATTCTTTGGGGTAGCGTCTCCCGGAACCTGGAGCTTGCCGGTTCTGATTGGTAGGCCAGCAAGCTCGTCTCCACTCTCCTTCAGTCCTGAGATACAGATAAAGGTTGGCCACCACGCTCAGCTTTTACGTGGGTTCCAGGGATTTGAACTCAGTTCCTCACGCTTGTGAAGCAAGTCCTCTACGGACCAAGCCATCTCCCCGAACCCAAGAACACCATTCGTATTTATGCTCCTGGTAACCGTTGGGTTGGTGCCAGCTCCAGCTTACGGTGGACACGCTTCTGTGGTAGTTTCTGCAGTGTGTGGCATTCAAATAAACACTTTTGGATGATAAAGAATGGAGTCACCGAGTCATAGGGTGGACACTGCCAGGGTTTCTGAAGAGAAGTAGGGTATCCACATCCCAAGACTGTAGCTAAATGGCTTCTCAGTTCCCTAGTCCTCGCTGTGACCAATATTGGGAGTTCTCACTTCGTCTTTTTGGTGGTCCAAATGCCCTTCCTAAACCACCAGGCCTTCAATCACACCCCAGATGACAGCTTTCTAAAAATGTACATTTGATTGATTGATTGATTGATTGATTGATTGAAATAGAGTCTTCCTATAGAGACCAGGCTGGCCTTGAACTCACAGATATCCAGCTTCTTGCCTCTGCCTCCTTGGTGCTGGGATTAAAGGCTTGGGACACTATGCCTAGATTTTTATGACTTCTTCAATATGTGTATATATGTGTGTCTGAGTACGTGTCTGTGCACCGTGTCTGTTAAGATGCCCGTGGAGACCCAGAAGGTGTGTTGGATCTCCTAGAACTGGAGCTACAGGCATTATGTGCCACCCTACTGCCAGCTGGGTGATCCTGGGTGGTGCCTGCCTCCTAGGTGCTAGGAACCGAACCTGGATCCTTTGCAAGGAGAGCAGTACTCACCCTTCTAAGCCATCTCTCCCCCCTTCTACTTCTAGTTTTTTAAAAAAACATTTTATGGCATGTGTATCTGTCTATGTCTGTAATGGGACAGTGTAGAGGTCAGAGGACTTTAGGAAGCTGACTCTCTCCTTCCACCATGAGTTCTGGGGAGCAAACTCAGGTCACCCGGCTTCTGCAGATGCTAAAATCATTCGCTGCACATCTAGCGAAAATGCGAGACTTGTGAACATTTTAAGACAGGGTCCCTCAGTGAACTGGGAGTTTGCTATTTTCTGCTAGATTCATCCCAGAGATCTGCCTGTCTCTGCTCTTGCCCCCAGCACTGATTACGGATGCATTTGCTATGTCTGGCTTTTATGTAAGTGTGGAAGACTCAAACTCAGGCCCTACCTGTTACCTACTCTTATATCCTGCCTTATCTCTCTTATATCCTGCCTTGGTTTTAATCACAAGGTCATAATCTGTCTTAAGGAGAGACTGTTCCTTTATGGAGTGGCCCATGGCGTGGGAAGAAAACAGAAAGGGTGAGAGGCAGGGAGATAGAGACAAAAGGAGGTCAGAGACTGTGAGCGTGAGAGGCAGAGACTCCAGTGTGTCGGGCAATGCTGGGCCTCTGAGAAACTTCCAATCGATGCTGTTCTTAACACCTTCCCCCCTAAACTGTGCATACGCTGGCCAATTAACTTCCTCTCGTGCTCACTGCTCGGATAGTGCCTAGTTCATGGTCACTGCCTCGTTAGTTTCTAGAATGTTCGAGAAGAGCTCGTCTTGATGGCTTAGTGCTGGGGAGACGGTTGTCTCCAGCATCCACTGCTCCAACATCTTGCTGTTCCCTCTGATAGCAGAGATGAAAGCTTTTGTGTCCCTTCATTGCTAGAGTCTTTTAAAGATATTACAGTATGTCTTTATTTAGTGCCTATGTGTGTAGTAGTAGTTTAGAGGATTAACTTTTGAGAGTCTGTTCTCCCCTTCTACCATGTGGGTCCCAGAGATTAAATTAGGGTCATCAGGCTTGGTGGCCAGTTACCCATTCAGTCATCTCCCTAGAGGAATGTCCCTAGTCTTGTTAGAGCATTTGGCAGAGAGAGAGAGAGAGAGAGAGAGAGAGAGAGAGAGAGAGAGAGAGAGAGATTGGAAACATACAGGCACCCCAAACTCAGGTTCCTTGATTAGGTCTCTGCCAGGTTAATCACCCTGAGTTGGGTCAGGGTGGAGATCGCTGGACTTGCATGCTAAACCACATCTGGGAATGCCATTGACTGACAAGTTCATCCTGGGCCTGGGGAACTGGGTGGGTGGGGGGTCATCTCAGCAGAGGCCAACGCAGCTGTGGAATCCTGTGGAGACTCCCTACCAACAAGGAGAGTCAAGAGCCAAGAACGTTGTCCCTTCCCCACTCCCTGTAGCCCCACAGTTCCCAAGACCGCTCAGCCCCTCCAGAGCCACGCCTTGTTCCCACGGGATTCCAGGAGTGCTCTGTGTATATGAGCACATGAGTAGACTGAGCTCGTGTGTGGACTGTGCTAGGGATACACTGACATGGCTTCCGTAGACCTGATCTCGCCTTATTGTCTCCTCTTCCATGCAGACTGAGGCTGAGGGTTTCTGCTTTCCAAGGCAGAGGCTGTCACGTGACGCTGGCCAAGCGTGGAATCCGAGTTCCGGAGTCTGCAGGTATGGGAGTTTGCACGCCCAACAGTGTCCCCAGATGGTGACGCTCCAGCCTCTGGCCTGCAGATCCCCGCTCTTGGAGAACTGACACTCAACAGCTTTGCTCTCTGTCCTGTTAGGTTTCCACTCTCGGCACAAGCTCCCAGAAACCGCACAAATCAGAGCGGCCTTGATGGTGACAGCAGGAAGCTCTTCCTCCTGTGGCCCTGGGCCAAAGGGCAGGAGAAAACTCACCCAGAGGCGAGCAGATACAATGTCCAGTCTCCAGCTTATCACACAGATCAAAGGATCAAAGCCGGGGAGGGCGCCTCAGCTCAGATTCCAACATGGGAAGGAGGAAGTGAACCCATGGAAGAAGTCACCAGAACTCTGGAGTGCGGTATCAGCAATCAACTTAATTCTGGCATGGAGAGTGACATATGCAGTTTAGAAAGAAAGAAAGAAAGAAACCCTTTGAAAATGACATAGGCAAATGACACAGTCAGTGTGGTTTTCCTGCATGTTCCAGAGTGTTCAGGCCCAGCAAAAGGCCTTAGGTGCTTTTTCTAGGTTCAACTGTCAAGTCAGCCATATGAGGCAGGTTCTTTCTTCTGTTTTACAGAGGAGGAAACTGAGGCACGGCATAGAAATGGTTGATCCCATAATCTTTAAAAATGTTTATGTGGATGAATGTTTTGTCTACATGTATGTATGTATGTATGTGTGTACAAGGACCCCCCTTAAGACAGTTCCTCATGTTGTGGTGACCCTGTAATTATTTTGTTGCTTCAAACCACAGTTTTGAATTTTGCTACTGTTATGCATCGTAATGTAAATATCTGTGTTTTCTGGTGGTCTTAAGCGACCCCTGTGAAAGAGTCGTTTGACCGCCCCAAAGGGGTTGCTACCTACAGGTTGAGAACCGGATGTCTTAGCTTGCTCTGCAAGGGGAAGTTTGAGTTTCTCCCGTCAGAAATGACCAATTTGGGAGCAGCCTTCTTCAGACTTCTCTGAGTGTAAGTCGCATAATGTTGATCACACAGGCCGGTTTTCCGTGACTGTTTTAAAGTTTCCTCCTTCAGCACCTGAAGTGAGTGTTCAAACAAGCCATGTATGTTCTGGAGAGAGCTAGCTCAGAGAGATTAGAGGCCGGCCATGCTTCCCCCCAGGACCGACGTGTTTTAAGGAAGGAAATACCTGCCTCTCTCAAGCCCTTGCAGATGGTTATGTGAGCAGCCCCACTAGAAAGGAAGCCGTTTAGCAGAGACATAGCTCTGTCTTTCCCCCCCCCCCAACGAGGCTGTCGTTGGGTTCCAGATTTCTGGTCTAGCTACCATTCCAGCCAAAGTTCATTGCTTGGTAAAGAATGTAGGTGAGAGTGAGATAGATCATTGATTAGACAGTGACCTTTCAGGTCTGCAGGGGTGAGGGCTGTGGGTGGTAGGGGTGAGAAGGAATGGCGAGGAGGAGGAAGACAAGGGTGATGTTGTTTGCTTCTATATTTTAGACAGGGTCTCCCGAAGCGCAGGCTGGCATTTAGCTTACGATGTAGCTGAGGATAGCCTTAGGCGTCCTGATTCTTCTGCTCACACATCCCAAGTGCTGGTGTACACCACCCCACCTGGCAGATGGTATTTTGTATGTAGTGTGTGTGTGTGTGTGTGTGTGTGTGTGTGTCCTAAGGATTTCTTTCCAGGGTCTCCAGCACGCTCAACAGGTGCTCTATGGAGCCACACTTAAGCTTGATGCGACAGGACTTTGGTGACCTGGAGACAGCAGACTGTCACAAGCTGATGGGGTAAGCAGTGCGGGGGTGGGGATGGGGGTGGAGGTGGGGGTGGGGAGTGGGACTAGAAGGTTCAAAGCTGGGCTGGAGTGTGATCGCAGGTTGTGATGGGGCTGGGGGGGGGGGTAGGGGCTGCTTGGCAGGAGGTTTTCTTTCTCATCTCTCAGCCCTGCCTCCTGAGGTGCCTGCGTGATGAGGGTTTTCAGCATGCCTGCCTCCACTGCCCAGCTGGGAGGTCTTTGCTGGCTGTGCTCTCCGGGGAGGCCTCTCCCAGCTGCGAACAGATGGGCTCTGATGTCAGCGGCAGGCACCGCTGCTGTCAGCACTAATGGGTTACCCTCAAGAGCCAATGGGAAGTTGTGTGGCCTCCTCGGGGCCTCAACCCAAAGTCCCCTATTGAGTTCATGGAGTAGGTGGGGCAAGTTCGCGGTGACTCCAGGCTCAAACCTGGAGCCTCTGTGATAAGGGAATTGGAAATCCCTGTCACAGGGTATCCTGTGCAGAGAAAAAAGGGGCACCACAGTTCCCACTTCCCAGATGAAGAAACTGAGATCTTTAAGTCCAGCAAAGGCCATGACAGATTGGGTATAGAACTCCTTCAAGAGCACATTTGTTTCCGCACATGTGTAGAGTGTAGCACAGGGGAATCTAGGCATCCTCAGACAGATGCAGAAAAGCCTCCCTGGGCTGATGATCTCTGTGCATGTACGTGTGCATGCATGTGTGTGCACTGCATGAGCATGTGTGTGTGTGTGCATGTATGTATGTGTGCATATATATGTGTAAAAGTACATATACATGGTTGTCAAGTGCATACACGTGTGTAAAAGCATGTATTGCATACAAGTGTTAGAGTGCATATGGTTTGTGAGTATACATATGCGTGCATGTGTGTACTAGTGTGTCATGTGTGTGAGTGTGTGTGTGTGTGTGTGTGAATGTACATGTGCATGAAAGTATGTGTGTGCATGTGTGTTGGCTCCAAAGCTTTTCCCCTCTTCTCTGAAGCTCCTCCATCATGGAAACCAATGCTGAGTAGAGACTAGAAGAGCGCCTGCCAGAGCATGGGACGGGTATAGGTGTGGGGAGGAGAAGAAAGAGTGCTCTCAGCACTGCAGAATACTCTGAGTACTGCAGTACTCCAGAAGAATAACTCGAAAGGTCTCACAGCACAGCAGAAAAACTATGCTTGATGACAATTGATTAGTGTCCCAAAATAACTAGTCTAGACGCTTTTGGCTTTGGACACAAAGAAATGACCCCACTGTGAGGTGACAGATGTGCTAGGTGCCCCACTATGCTTATTAAGCTGCTCTGGGCCAATTAAAAATAATGTATTGACAGCAAGATTTTATTCATTGTGTGTGCATGTATGTGCGCATGTGTGTGCATGGTGTGTATGCATGTGTGTATGCATGGTGTGTATGCATGTGTGTGTGTGCAAGATCTGTGTGCATGGTATTGTGCAAGATCTGTGTGCATGGTGTGTGTGCATGGTGTGTGTGCATATGTGTGTGCATGATGTGTGCATGATATGTGTGTGCATGATATGTGTGCATGGTGTGTGTGCATGGTGTGTGTGTGTGTGCATGGTATGTGTGCATATATTTGTGCATGGTGTGTGCATGGTGTGTGCGTGTGTGTCATGACCTGTGTGTGGAGATCAGAGAACAATTTCTGGGAGTTAGTTCTCTTTTTCTATCATCTGGGTCTGCACCTCTGAATCACCAGGCTTGGCAGCAGGCTGAGCCATTTCAATGGTCCCCAAAGGATATATTTTATAACTGTGGGAATGTTTAAGTATTGTTCACGGGAGGTGGGCAAGCATAGAGGAGTTGGGCATAAGTGAGGCCCCTATGGATGTTGGTTTTCTTCCCCCAATAACGCACTATGGGGGTGTCTTCTGTGCGATTCCAGTGTATGGTTGTGCCTGGCCAAGTATCATGGGTCTCTGAAGCACTCTCCCGGAAGAGTGTGTTTGATCTATAAATCCTCATCAGGCAGGGTGTGTGTGTGTGTGTGTGTGTGTGTGTGTGTGCGTGTGTGTGTGTGTGTGCGTGTGTGTGTGTGCGTGTGTGTTGCACACGCACATGCCTGTTTACGTTGGACAGTGTGGGCCTGTGTAGAGGCAAGCAGTTGAAGGTCTTCCTCAATCCTACTCCACCCCATTTTTTTTTCAGAAGCAAAATGGATTCTTATTAGTAAAGATCTTTCCGCATTGCCAAGGCAAACAGTGAGGTCCAAGGGAAGCACACAGTCAGTGTGACATCAGAGGCATCTTAGGGTGACACAAACATGTATGCCCGTCCTCTGCCTCAGTTTCTGAAACAAGGTCTCTCGCTGAACCTGAAGCACCCTGCTTTGGCCAGGCTGGCCAGTAAGCCCTGGAGATTCATCTGTCTCTGCCCCATAGTATCAGGGTCACAGATGTGTGGTCGGCTTTTCACGTGAGTGCTGGGCACCTGAACTCAGCTCCGGGTGCTTGCCCGGAGAACACTTTACCAACTAAGCATCTCCCCAGGCCACAAGCCACCATCCTGAATAAGCCTTCTTCATTCTACTTCCGATCTCAGAGGAACAGAAGTGCCCCCTGGTCCAGGTGGCTTCCGGTGGTTTCTTCCAGGATATGGCTGCCTAGAGGTAAGGTGATCGCCTTACTTAGATGTCCTCAAGGTCAATCCAGGAGAAGGAAAGGCTGGGGCTGAGACTGACTGTTCTCTCCAGGAATGGTTCGTGGTACTCTAGTGGTTCAGGGCATTCCGTGGTCAGAGGAGGCTGTGGGGATGGAGGTGGGGGACAGGCTCAGCTGGAGAGGGGAGTAAGCGGTTGGATGGAGCCCTTATGGTCATTTGGTAATGTTTGTCCTCTGCACAATAGGAGTAAGAAGAAACAGAGCCTTGGTATGGGGAGCAGATATGGAGAAGAAAGGAAGGAGGACCTGGGATAATCTTTCTAAATTCTCTTAGCCCCCCAACATGAGCTGTCCTGTTCTCGTGGCCCCCTCTCCTCTCTCCACACAGTTCTGAGTAGTGTCCCTCCACGGAGGCGGCCTCATGGTGTGCCTAGACCCCGCCTTCTCTGTTTCCCAACTGCAGGATGATTGGTGGCCCAAGAGGTCACTTGGTTGTCTCTGTCCCAGTTGACCAGAACCCTCTGGATCCACTGGGTGCTGTGGGTTTCTCGGCCAGGGCTCTGGCCTCTACTCATGATGGGAGGGTTTCGAGAACCCAGCCGACCAGATTTTGCAAGCCTGAAATAGTTTCTGACCAGGCTGAGGCAGGGAGGAAAGAGGGCATGGCCCCAGGAATGCAGGAGGAATGTCTGGGAGGCCTGTCCAGTCCCCCCACCCTCCCCAGCTCCTCAAGGGAATGAGTACAGGCCCCAGGCCTATCAGGGCTAAGAAAAATGGTTTGGGCCTTCAACATTCCTGGGACAGGGTGGTGGCAGTCAGTCCAGCAGGGAGATGGGGGTAGAGGGATCTCATCTTCCTCTAGGGAGGCTCCCAGGGTTCTTCCTACCTGTTTACCTCTCTCCATCTCTCCTGCTCAATTGGCAGTAGCTCCGCAGACACGCATCAGCATCTGTGCGTGTGGTAAGAGGAGCAAGGCGTCCCCTTTAGGCTAGAACTGTGTTTTCAGTGTCTCCACTATCAAACCAGAAGCTCCCTTGGGACAAGGTTTCTGTGTGCTCCTCAGCCTGGGAGTTTCTTTTTCTTTTCTTTTCTTTTCTTTCTTTTTTTTTTTTTTTCTTTTTCGAGACAGGGTTTCTCTGTGTAGCCCTGGCTGTTCTGGAACTCACTCTGTAGACCAGGCTGGCCTCGAACTCAGAAATCTGCCTGCCTCTGCCTCCCAAGTGCTGGGATTACAGGTGTGCGCCACCACGCCCGGCTAGCCTGGGAGTTTCTTAAAGGAGGAGGCTATAGATCTTTCCATGAACTGGAAGTTCTCAGAGTTCCTCACAGCCAGTGGTTGGAACTTGAACCAGATGTGGCTCCCGTCTTCAGTCCTGGAGATGTAGACATAACCGCCTTTAGACCTGCCTGGAGGCAGATGCTCAGAGCACCGCTCCAGGCTTGGAGAGTACCAGACCGTTCCCTCCAACCCTGCACCGCGTGTCGGAAAGAGGCGGCAGGCAGGCCTAGCCACTCACCTGGGGAGAAGATGGATGATTGGCAGGGACGGAGATGGACAGACCGCAGCGGGTCCAGCCTCTACCCCACAATGATACCTGCACATTGCTGTGGTGGGGTCCGTCCTCTTTCCTTTCATGTGTCTCCCTCCGAGGGAGCCAGCTGGTGGGGTGGGGACGGCCAGGCAGGCGCAGGGAGAACTGGACGATGGCCAAGGTCACGAGGACCGAGCACCATGGATTCCCACGACGGCTCCTGTACGGAAAACACACAGTTCCCAAACCCTGGCTGGACACACCACATTCCTCTTGTAGACAAGATTCTGTCCTCTACTGAAAAGCTACCCACTTCTACTTTGTGTTCCTAGACCAGCTTGGGGTCAGCTCATGGTCAGAATGAAGAGCGACCTATGCAGAGTTAGGCCAGTCTGTGGCGAGGATTAGAGAGGACTGGGATCAGAGTTTAGGATCAGGCTCTGACCAGGGTTATGAATCAGCCTGTTTTCTGGGCTAGGGGGATTACACTTTGGCTTCATGGGATTAAGGTTAAGTCTGTGCCCAAGCTGAGGGGTAAACCTAGGCCTGGAAAGGAGTTGGTCTGTATTCAGACTTCAGAATCAATCCCACCAGGTGAAAGCTACCTGGACAGCAATGGGGTGTCCTCATGGGCCAGGCTTAAGTGGCATCCCGACGTACCAGCCCAGGCCCATGGGGAGGCGATTCCTGGCTCTGAGATGTTATCGCCCAACGTCGTGGCTGGATGGAAACCCGAACATCTCCACAATGTGCTTCGCCTTACACCTCTCGAAATTCATTCACCAACAGCTCATTCGGCAAACATTTCCCGAGTGCCTGTCATGCCTGGGGTCAGGGCTTCTCAAACTCGAGTGCACATAACAGTCTCTCAGGAAAACTTGTGAGGAAGGCTGGCTCCCAGGCCACACTCCAGACACTCAGTGGCCAGGAAGGCACTGGGCCTTCCTGGAAACTGTCATTGCATAAAGTCCCAGACCAATCTGCTGTAGTGGTTTTAGGATCTTAATTTGGGGGAGCTGACCGTGAAAAGGGCTATGAAGTCAGAAGAACATAATTTCGGGGGCTGGGAAGTTGGGGCCATAGTCAGGCGCTGCTCTTTCGGAGGACCCAGCTTAGGATCCCCAACAAGCACATGAAGGCTTACAACCATCTCTATCTGCAGTTCCAGGCACCCCGGCACCCTCTTCTGGCTTCCTCAGGCACCAGGAACGTATGCTGTGCATAGACATGGATGTAGGTAAAACACACATGCAGATAAAGTTCTTTTTTAAAAAAGAAGAATTTAAGCCTGGCATGGTGATACGTGCCTTTAGTTCTAACATTCAGGAAGCAGAGTCAAGCATATTTCTTTGTTCAAGGCCAGCCTGGTCTATAGGTGAGTTCCAGAACATCCAGGGATATGTAGAGAAACCCTATTTCATGAAGAAGGAGGAGGAGGAGGAGAAGGAGGAGGAGGAGGAGGAGGAGGAGGAGGAGGAGGAGGAGGAAGAGGAGGAGGAGGAGAATTGCAGGGAGAGGGAGAGGAGGAGGGGAGGGGGAGGGAGAAGGAGGAGGAAGAAGGAGGGGAAGTAAGGGAGAAGGGAGAGGAGGAAGGGAGGAGGGAGAGGGAGAAGGGGAGGAGGGAGAGGAGAGGGAGGAGCTGGGAGGAGGGGGAGGAGAGGGAGGAAGAGGAGGAATTGCAGAAAGTACCTGTGATGCAGGCTGACGGGTTTAGCCGGCCAGATAAGCACAGGGCTGCTGAATAGAAAACATCTGAATTTTTTCAGAGAAAAATCACGAAGACATCATAAACTTCTATCTTGTCTGGGATGGAAACTTGGCTCATCCTGTTGCGAGAACTCATGGAACTTTCCTGTCTAGCCATCCCAAAGCTCTTTCATGTGATTGGCAAGGTAGAATTCAGGCAAGCATGCAAAAAGATTAGCTCTGAGAATAGAGGTGTCAAGCAAAGTATAATTAATGCATTAAATGAGGCCAGGGCTAAGAAATGTGTCTGAGACTGTGTTCACACAGTGGCGAGGAGGGGGACAATGTGTGGTCGCTGTCGCCATTAATAGCTCACCGATTGTCGGTGCATAATTGCCGCTGACCTGCCCACTAAAACCTCAGCTGTGTGGTGTGCTCCCCCTCAGTGTCTGTGTGTGTGTGTGTGTGTGTGTGTGTGTGTGTGTGTACATGCATGTTGCTACACTTGCATGCATGTGCACATGAGTTTGGAAGCCACGGGTGAACTCTGGGTGCTATTTATTTTTTTTAAAAAAAAACAACCCACATTTCCTTATTGGTGTGTGTGTGTGTGTGTGTGTGTGTGTGTGTGTGTGTGTATGTGTGTGCATGTGCACATGCACAAGAGTGCTGGTCATTAGATGCCCTTGTGAGCCACCTGATGTGGGTGCTGAGACAAATTCAGATCATCTGGAGGAGCAGCAAGATTCCTCAGCTGCTGAGCCATCTCCCCAGCCTCAGCCATAAAACCTTTTTTAAAAATGGTTTTTTGGGTATATGTATGTATATGACGATGTATAGGTATGTACCCAAGGAGGCCAGAAAAGGACACTGGGATCCCCTGGAGCTGGTATTATAGGCTATTGTGAGCTTCTCGGTGAGGATCCTGGGAATCCCGTTCAAGTCTTCTGCAAGACTTGTGTGCTCTTAACTGCTGAGCGGCCTCTTCCAGCCTCCAGGAATCCAGGGCTGACATCACAGGAGGGAGTCGCATGACAGCGAGGAGCCACAGAGGTTTCGGCTTGGGGGCATTCCCTGGCCCAACCTGCTGCCTTGGGGACATCAGGGGATGTCTGCCTCCGTTGGGATAGCCTAAGGATGTGGAGGTCTGAGTGTGTCTATCAAGAAGAGTGCTGGGAAGCCAGAAGCTGCTTCCCTGTGACGTGTTGGGAAGGGGGGGGGCTCCAAATTAGGCTTAGTTCCCTTGCTGCCAGAGTTCCAACAAGGACCTGAACCTTCTTGAACCTTGTTGCGTCATCACCAGGGTGGCTGCCATCTGATGCTGGTGGCCAAGTGGTAGAGAGAGTGTGAGCGCTGGTGGCGCAAACTCTCAGTGAGGGCATCTCGGGAGAGAGCTCAGGCCAGAGCTCACCCGAGGCTGCAGGCAGACATCGGAGCCTGCTCTCCCTTCCTGGGGTCTGGCTGCCGTCCCATAGCTGCCCAGGTGGCTGTGACTTGGAGGTCTGATAACGGAGCCAGGAGAAGCTATCTCCACCATAAACACGCCCCGGCTTTCTCCAGCCCTGCTGCCTCCAAGTGTTTGGTCTTGCAGCTAGCCGGCCCTCTGGCCCCGAAGCATCCAAGGAGAAGAAAGTTATCTGGCCCACAGTCCTCAGAGTTGCGTAAGGCCGTGACGTTGCAAACAAATAGGACACCTGCAGCCCAGATCTGGGCAGTTTCCAGCATTCCCAGCCAGCAGGTAGCCAGGCAGAAGCTGCTTGGGACAATCAGAGCCTCAGGCTCTAGGTCATTCCTGCCTGACCAGAAGTAAACCTAGACTTGCGGATGGATGGACAGCGCCTGGGGTAGAGGCAGGAAGGCTGAGTTTTCATTCCCCAAGCACCGTGGTATGTGAGCTCCTCTGTAGTCTGGGTCTTAGCTACCTTGTGGCTGTTTCGGTCTTATAATTGTCTGAGTGGTGTCACCCAGAGGCCCTGGAGAGGTGGTAGGATCTTCCCCCAGCCTCCACATAAGGGACCTCTGGCCCTTTTGTTAGTTCTATTTTTTTTTTCCAGAAGTTTCTGAAGCAAGCTTCCGGCAGAGAACAACTGTGTCGTTAAACACAACTTAGGTGAGACTTAGACTGCTGTGGCTCTCACTGGGAAATAATCAGTTCCTGCTTCCTTAATTTAGTCTGTGAGACTGAAGAATAGTTTCAGTTCATTCATCCCACCGATACATACCGCGCTGGGGGCGGGGTACCTAGTGTGAGCAGTGCGGGCATTACACTGGGACTTGGGACTTGCTGGTAACCAGATGGGAAGGGTAGGGTCCTTGGGGTGCATGGGCTGGTTCGGTTTGTGTTTCCAAGGAAACTAGAGTACCCCTGGCCCATAGGCAGCATTTGGGAGAGAAGCCTGTGGGGTACATGGGACTCTCTTTTGCACACACAGACATCTGTCCGCCATTGTAGTAGGACAGAAGCAGGCACTCTCATGTTCCAGAAGCTTCCCTGATATGCCCAATCCCAGCTCTATCCCAGAGACCCATGGGAAGTCAGCGGTAGACACTGCGCCAGGCGCTACTTTGAGGGTTTTAGGTAAGAACGGTCCTCAGTACCAAGGGTTGAGGATGTTTTCTCTGGGGCCTCTTCACTAGCTTGGGGATAATTTACTCTCTCATGAGAAGTGGATACAGCAGGGGCTGGGCGAGTGAAGCTGGGCGTGGCTCTGCGGACTCCTGGCGTGTGGGTCCTTCCTGACCCTGGGAATGCTGTCCGTTGTCACAGCGTAACTCTTCTAGCAGAGTCCCAGGGTGGTATCTGAATCTTATCTTGCTCATATCAGAAACTTCGAGCCTGAGGGCCCCTCAACAACTCTCCACCCCGATTTTGTCTTACTTTGTAGTCCAGGCTGGCCTAGAACTCACTATGTAGCCCAGGTTAACCCCAAATTCGTGATCCTTCTGCTTCGTCCTCCTGAGCGCTGTGGCTGTGCCCATCTTTGTTCAGAAGACGGTCTTTCTGTGGAGTCAGCTTCGTCTACCCCAGCACCCCGAGAAAGCCTGAGCTCTGGGTCAGCCCCGGCTGGGTGAAGTAACCTTCCCTCGGTGGAACAGCACAGGGTGAAGCGGTCAGACTCGGGGTGAGGAAAGAGAAAGTATGGTTCTCTCAGCCTCCTCTAGAGCAGAAAGGGGGGAGGGGTGGGGTGGAAACAAGAGGCTGCAGGGAAGAGCTGCGGATCCCAGCCAGCTCTCTGTGACAGTGACCAGTGACAGTCCTGGAGTGAGAACTGGGTGGGTGACGGTGAAGGCTACACACGTCTGTGAGGGACGGGGTGTGTGTGTGTGTGCACATGCGCGTGTACGTGTGTGTGTGTGTGTGTGTGTGTGTGTGTGTGTGTGTTTCTCACTGTGACAAGCTTGGCAGGGAGGTAGGAGCATTTCGTCCACACTCTGTAGACACTGACATTAATGCTCCCCGGAGTGGCCATAACTTTCCCTCCGGCCAGGCGGAGAATGGCCCTCCCAGCTTCGCCGCCCGCATCCTCGACACCAGCTCCAGCACACTCTCTTCTGTCCCAGACTCCACCTGGTTTGGGTTTGGGTTGGGGCGAGGCGGGGTCTCTCACTGAGTTAGAGCACACACTTGTCATTCATTGGCTGTTAGGGGAAAGGCATCCCACAAATAGATGAAGAGCCTGTGAGGCTCAGAGAAGTTCAAATGTTGGTCTAACCAAGGACAAACCTCTCCTTTTTAAGTCTCGGATTCACAATAAAGAAACGGGGATGGGCAGAGCCCTCCCCCTCCCCCGCTAACCTCCCAGGATTGCTGGAAGATAAGATCAATCAAGTCTATAGAAGACACTGCAATAAAGTTATGTTAGTGTGGTTTTCTGTGAGATGGTCTCAACTATGTATAGCCCAGGCTAGCCTGGAACTCTTCATGCTGTGTAGCCAAGGCTAGCTTTGTACTTATGACCCTCCTGCCTCAGCCTCCAGAGTGCTAGAATTCTAGGTGTGTTCTTTCCACACACACACACACCCCACCACCACCACCACTATGGTCTTTTAATGCCCTGAAGATTTTGGGTATCTTTGTACTTAGGAGTTTATAGGAAGGTCATCCTTAATTTTGCTTAGGAAGGACCTTATTTTGATGTAGAAAACTTGGGAAGTGGCCAAGCAGCGCAGGACAGGGTCTCCTGGTCAGCAGGTGCTGAGCGCTAATGTGCCGAGGGAGAGGAGAGAAGGCGGCCGCACGCTCCGCTGCCTACATTCAGAGGTGGTGATGTAGGAGCCAGACTCTTCATGGCTAGTGGGTCAGTAAATAAAAGCTTCCAAAATAAAGATGTTTAATTTGACGTCGAAACAGAGCTCGCAGGTGGAGAGGACCAGAGTCCCAGGCCTCTGTGAACTCTGACCTTCGGGAAACAATTCCAACAACTTCATTGGGCAAGAGTGAGAGAGGGGACAGCACTGAAACTCAGGCGGGCCACGGCCCCATGGTCCCACCCTTTGCACCCTCTCTTGCCTTCAGCGAGAACCTGGCCTTGCGTTGGGGACAGAGGAGAAACCCTGGGAAAACCAATCAAACCCGTCAGCCGGATAATTAGTTGCTCCTCTGTGACTACGGTCTCCTACATTTTCTCGGCCTGGCCATGCCCCTGCAGGACAAGGGCTTCTGAATACCAGGTCGTCACCTCATTAATGTTAATGGGAAGTCCGGACATGAGCTGGATGGCCATAAATTACCCTGTGTGAGAAAAGAAGGAAGACTTTGTACGTATGTGTGCTGCCTGCGTGCGTGAGCCTCCTGCGGTGGGCAAGGGCAACCCACCACGTGTGCCATCTATGTGTCACATCAGTGACAAAGTACACATGCTACCCAGGACTTGTGTGTTCGCGTCATCTTGTGTGCATTCACAGAGACCCGAAGAGGCAAGGATGTAGCGTGTGCCGTGCCACCTGCATCAGTGTGGCGAACGCCCGTGTGCCCAGCGAAATGTGTGTATATTATAAATAGTTCTACACTGCTCTTTCAGATGACCAGCACCCACATTGGGCCGCCCCAGCTCCTGAAGGACCCAATGCGCTGACCTCCGCAGACAGTTGCCCTCCTGTGCATATACCCAGACACAGACACACAATTTAAAAAAATAACAAGAGTAATAAAACCGTGAAACAAATTAAAGACTCTATATGTCCCCTAAAAACACTAAACAGTAACTCACAGGCAGTGTTTCAAAGAACATCTGACATGGACCGAGATCCAATGAATACTGGTTATTTTCATGACTAGATCTGTGTGTTCAGGGGCCATGGGCAGTCCTGGACAGCTGTCACCATGGGTGACCCTCCCATACCTAGGGTCTTAGTCATGAGAGTCCCACATGGGAGTGGGAAGCTGGTTCCAAACTCACTGCCCATGCTGTAACCGTGTGGGTTCCCAGACCCCAGTACAGATGCATGCTGCCTCCTGGTGCCAATTAGAAGTGGGCGGCTTCCTTCACCCGACCCTGAAAAGCAGGTTGGTGTCCAAGTCTGTCGGTGTGGATGTCCCCATCCCCTCTGAGGCCAGCAAGGGCCTCTTGTCAGTCCCAACTGCCCTCCACACATCACACTTCGGAGAAAATGATCTCTTAGAAATACAAATCTCATTACCTCCTGCTTGAACTGCTAAAATGTCCTGTTATTAACAGCTTCGAGAGGCTCTCTGGATAAGGCCTAAAATCCCTTTCATGGCCACCAAGGGCTAGAGGTCACCTGACCCTGGCCATGGCTCCCAGCTCTGCCCAGCGTGGCTCCCGCAGCTCCACTCCACAAAGGTCACCTTTGCCCCCCAGAACCACATACCTGTTTCCCCTTTTAGATGTTCCCTTCTCCTCCTCTCCTGCCAACGCTCCTTCCTCCCAGGGAAGCCTCTACCTACAGTCCCTGGTTTTAGGCCTTCCTGGCACCCAGCTGTAAATCTCTCCTCCACACACTGAAGGAATCCTTCAGTAATTGTGTCATCATGACACCTTTGACTGCCCTGGGCACCCTGAGCTGCTACGCCCAAAGGCCCCAGGCCAGGGATGGCTGGGCACATGCTGGCCTTGTGTGGCTATCCAGGCTGCTAGAGATGTACAGCTCCAGCTCAAGAATCAGGCAGGGTCTGGGGAAAGGCGCCACAGCATCCGCTAAATCAATAAGTCCACAGAGAGAGAGAGAGAGAGAGAGAGAGAGAGAGAGAGAGAGAGAGAGAGCATCAAGGGCTTTTGAGCAGTGCTACCAGGCCTGGGTCCTAAGAGAGAAGGAACAAGCCAGCGAAAGAGAGTTCTAGAGTGGGACGGGTGAGGGTGGGGGTGGGGAGCAGCACCGCGTGTGTGATGAAGTGGGTGCGTAAAGAGTTGAGTCTGGGAAGGCCCAAGTGGACTCTGGGATCTTGAACAGCTTCCTGTTCCTTAAAAGTCTGATCAGACGTTTGTTAAACTGAGATTTCCAAGCTCCGATCACGATGGGGACACCCCTGTCCATCAGTCCTCCTGCAGCCGAGAAGACTCATGCTCGCTACCACTCGGAGCCAGCTCAGCTTTCCCTTGGGAGAGCCACTGGGCTCTCTCCTAGTTTCATTTTTTTTTTTTTTTTGGTGTGATAATACCCTGACAAAAAGCAACTTAGTGCAGAAAGGAGGTTCCTTCCATTTACAGTTGCAGGGTCCTGTCCGTCACTGTGAGGACGTCAAGGTGGGAACTCCATCCATGCTTGCTTGAGTCCTTCACCCTCGCTTAGGGAATGGTGCTGCCCACAGTGGGCTGGGCTTCCCACATCAATTAGCTTAATTAAGATATCAACACACACACACTCACACACATATGCACACATGCACACACACATGCACACACATGTACACACACATGCACACACACACAAACACACGCACACACATGTGCACATATGCACACATGCACACATATATTTGCACTCACATGCACACACATATTTGCACACACAAATGCACACACACATATGCACACACACACATACTGACTAAGCCACAGGTTGACATAGAGTGACAATCCATCATGGTCACTCTTCCCAGATGATTATAGATTGTATCGAGATGACAAAGCTAATACTCCCAGTTCCCCAAACTCCTACCTCATTAGCAGGAAGGAGCGGTTTGGAGGATGGGGAACAGTAGACAACCTCAAACTTCTTACAGCTCAACGAAAGGGCCAGGTGAGTGGCTGGGCCACCCGGCTTGCTCACAATCTGTGCCCTCTAGAGGTCAGGGGTCAGGGGTCAGGTAGCTCCTTTTCCAGGAAGGCTCCCTTTGCCTCTGGGCAAAGAGGAATGGCTCTTCACACAGGCCCCAAGCAGGCACTTGGGCAAGGCTGCAGATTAACTCCAAAGGAGGTCCAGGAAGGGATAAAAGGGGACACGGGCCTCTATGAGAAGCCAAGGGTGTTAATTCCCCCTCTTTCAGTGGGTCTTACTAATTCAGATCCCAAGGGGCTTGCTGGGTTTGTCCTGGGCCCAGCCGTTTAATCGTATAATACCTCCCAGCAAGGCCCTTTGTTCTCTCTCTTGCATAAGGTGGTAGGAACTGGGCAGTTCCCCCAGACCCTTCCATATGACCCTGCTTCAGCCTCTGTTGGTGGCTGCCAAGGCACCTTCAATCCCTGGGCCCCTAAGAACTTTCCAGGGGAATATTTAAGGCAGCCAGATGCTAATAGACACATTTCTGGAAGTGTCTTTCAGGGGGCTTGCTTTTCAACTCTGTAGCTCTCAGCGCAAGGAACAGAGGCAGGCTAGGATTTCTACTCTGGAAATAGAAAGGCCCTGTCTGTCTTAGAGAACCTTCCCATCGTGAGGCCGGGAGGGAGCCTTCTGACCACCTAACACTGCCTGGGCTGTGTTTATGCATGGGGGGCAGAGGGTGTGGGAGGGTTCCCTCTCTCCCTTCCTCTCATGGGCTCCGGTCTAGATGGCCACGGCTTTGATCTAATGCTCTAACATGACCACTTTAAAATCTGCAAAACAAGTGGCTTGGATTTTTCCTCTGCAGTGGACCCCACAGACGACATAGTTTGTGGCATCTAGAATTAGGGCGTGCCCCGCTGCCTGGAAACCTGAGGAAACGGCCCAGGCCCAGCTCGGCCACAGATGAAGAAGCTCTCAGCGAGCCTTCTGCCTCTTTCTGCAACTCGGTTTCCCCAAGGAACAGAATACTAGACTCGCTGTCTGGACCACCCCCAAAGCCAAGCTCAACAGGCCCCTGAGGAGATCGTAGTCATTGAAAGATAAAGGTCCGGATGGCGGTTTGGCTTGTAGAGCAATTGCCTAGTTAGTGCAAGGCCCTGGGTTTGGGACGGAAGAGAGGGAGGCACGGAGGGAGGGAAAGCTGGGCCAGCAAGATGGTTCAGATGCTAAAGGCATTTACTGCCGAGCCGAGTCCAATTCCTGGGAGCCACACGGTGAAACGAGAGAGCTGACACCCGCAAGTCGTGCTCACCACATCACAAGTGCTTACACGCACACGGTGGACACATGCAGACAGTGTACAGCATACTTTTTAAATTAAAAGAGAAGAAGGAGGGGGGAAGGAAACAAGGAAGAAGGGAGGGAAGGAGAGAAGGAAAAAGAGAAAAAGGGAATGGGAAAGGAGAGAAAGGAAGGGGCTGAGAGGAAGAGGGTGTGGAGGCACAGAAGAGAACCAGGCAGCGTTTGCCCATCTGGACTCTGCAAGAAACTTGCAGGAAGCCAGGGTAGATGCCCGGCCTGGGCCTCTGCATCTCTCACCCTGGAAGAGTTGTGGACACTGGGGAGGGTGAGATGACCGAGTTCCTGACTGCCTGTGAGGAGCATGCACTGCTGGTGCTGAGGTCACAAGTGTGAGTTCCAGCACCCACACCAGGCACTTACAACCAGCTGCCACCTGCACTTACACGTGCATACACACACACACACACACACACACACACACACACTCACAAACTCACTCACACACACAGACTCACTCACACACACTCACACATAGACACACACAGACTCACACACACAGACACACACATACACACTCACACACATATACACACTCTCACATACAGACTCACACACAGACACACACATATACACTCACACACATATATACACTCACACAATACACACTCAGACTTACACATACACACTCACACACAGATACACATATACACTCACACACAGACTTACACACACACACACTCACACACAGACACATGTACATACTCACACACAGAGACTCATACACAGACACACATAGACTCACATACACATAGACACACCACACAAACACTCACAGACACACTCAGATACTCACACATAAACACTCACAGACACACAGACACACAGGCACACACACAGAGACACACATGTATACACATACTCTTATATACACACCACTTGAAAAAGAATCCTTTAAAATACGTTTTTTGTTTTTTTGGGTTTTTTTTTTTTGTTTGTTTGTTTAAAAAAAAACTGTTCTTTTGACAACAAATGAGCAGGAGAGGCGGTCCAATGGTTGAGGGCACTTGCTGTTCATTTAGAGGATTCAAGTTCAGTTCCCAGTGCCCGTACCAGGCAGCTCACAATCACCTGTAACTCTTCTAGCCTCAGAGGGCACCTCACACACACGTGGCACACACACACGTGGCACACACACACACACACACACACACACACACACACACACACTCACTCGCGCGAAGGCACTCCTTATTTGTCTTAGACAGGCAAAGGCCCCAGCTAAGATGTCTGCCCGGGGGGTAGGGCTGGTGGGGTGGTGGGGGTGGGGCTGGTTCACCACAGGCCCTTCCTGCTCCGTTCCACTCTGCGCCTCAACCTCCCCAGGTGACTTGGGAATCAGCATCTGTAGCAGGCAGCCCCTCTCCAGCTGAAAGAATGCGACTCCGGAGAACCCCTGGCTTCAAGATCTGCCAGGCTCTGCTCCAGGTCCCCTCCCCACTCAGGCTGGAGGGACAACTGCCAGGTACGGGGGTGGGGTGGGTGGGAGGGGTGGGGGGTGGGGGGGATGGGTGATCTGGGCACCTGTCCTGCCTACCCTTTGACCTTCCGTCCCTTTCTTTACAGAATCTGTGAGCTGCAGGCTAGACCCTAGCACATTGGCGGAGGGCAGAAAGCTGTGGGCGCCCAGGGGCCTCCTTTCATTGGCCTTGGCTCTGCCCCTCCTCCAACCTTTCAGCGGTAAAAATGCCGCATAAGCAAAGACAACTAATGAAGCCCTGAATTCCCTGTGGGGCAGCAGATTCTACTGGTGGCCCCTCAGGGAGTTCCCTGTGGTCAGCCCCAGTGGAGGCCCCGGGCCCGGCAGCTCCCCCAGGTCAGCAGTTCCCTTGGGAAGGTGGCTTGGTGGGAATCCCAGCACTCCAGGTTCAGGGCTAGACCCAGTCAGGGGGCACACAGAGGGGCGTTAACGGGGACTGCCTAGAGACAGTGGGTTGGGAGGAGACTGTCCAAGAATGTTGAGCAGAGAGAGCAGACAGGGAGAGCAAACAATCACGTGTGAATGCAGACGTGGGAAGCTGGTGGCCACAGAGAAAGGGTGAGGGCTAGGCTGTGACTATCTCCAGGACTAGAGGTTTCCCATAGGCTGTGACCTTGCCCCTAGCATGTCACACACAGCGAGAAGGGAAGGGGACTGGGAGGAAGCACTGGAGGTCCTTCCTGGGTCACAGCCAGGCTTCCAGGCTGGGAGGAAACCTCCTTTAGAGGTATTTGCTGCTCTTGCAAAAGACCTAGGTATGGTTCCCAGCACCTGGCACAGCTGCAGCTCCAGCTGCGGGAGCTCTGATGCCCTCTTCTGGCCTCCACTGGCATCCGGCACACGTGTGATGCATAGACATATGTGCAGGCCAAACTTTACATGTAACGAGAGAGAGAGAGAGAGAGAGAGAGAGAGAGAGAGAGAGAGAGAGAGAGAGAGAGAGAGAGAGACTTCCTTTATCTACATTCTTGGGGTGGGGGCACACACACTGCCCTTTATGAACTGAAGTAAAGGATCTTCCCCATCTCCCAAAAGATGTCTGGGATGCATCGTGTCCACAAAAGTCACGTCAAGAGCCATACCAAGACCATGTTCAGTTTGGTCTCCGGGCCACCTAGTGGGAGGCTTTGCCTGACTCTTCTGAGACCAAGGGTACCCTAATCAGTATAGAGAGGATCAAAAGGGCTGGTGAGTGTGTGTGTGTGTGTGTGTGTGTGTGTGTGTGTGTGTGTGAGAGAGAGAGAGAGAGAGAGAGAGAGAGAGAGAGAGAGAGAACACTTAACTAACACGTATGAGGTCCTAAGTTCAAACCCTAGTGCTGGAAAAGTAAACCAGGTAACCACAGAGTCAAGGCTAATTTGCTGGTCAAAGGTACTTGACCTTTAAACCTGCCCACCCAAGCTCTGGAGCCATGTAAAGATGGAAGGAGAGAACGGGCTGTACATCCCTGCCCTGGCGCACACGAGCTCTCACATACGTCACCCACGCACGCACGCACCCACGCATGCACGCACACACGCACGCACGCACACACGCACGCACGCACACACGCACGCACGCACACACTAATCCAATGTATTAAATACACGAAGATGGGGACATTGCCACTTCTGCTGCGAGGAATGCAGGCTCCTGGAGAAGGCTGATAGATCCCAGAGGCAGTCTTTGAAGAGCGGCCATTTTGGTGGGACACCGGGGAGGGTAAGGCGAGAGCCTCCCCAGCCAGCCTCACTTCACAGTCCGCCCAGGACTGAAGGCAGCCGTAACCCCTTTCCCACGGCAGCCCCTCAGCAGACAGGCTCATAACTCAGCTTCAAACAGACCTAGGACGCAGCTACAGCCGGAGCACAGGCCGGCCCCAGGCATGCGCTCACAGGGCACATGGGACCTCACGCTGCCTCCCACACAGGGTGGGCTAGAGTGAGGGGGTCTGTGGGACCAAGGAGGAAGAGGGCTGAGGCCTTCTCGGGGGGAGCCCTGTGGTCTTGGGGGCCAGCAAAGTCCTGGCAGAGGGGTGTCTGGGACCATGGAATCTCAGGGCTCAGAGAGTCACTAAGTCTCTACCATGCAACCAGGCCCTAAGCCATCCATAATAGGTCATTTTGGAAAGGAGGAGAAGGAGGGGAGGCCTTGGTTAGGGTCTCAGTTTCTACATATTGAATTTATTTGAAGCAGCCTGTTTCTGAATTCCCATGAGCCCTTTCCTCGCATTTGAATTTTTCAGAACCTGAGGGTTAGGAAGGGGAGACGGAGAGAGGC
The DNA here is from genome assembly GCA_964023405.1 of Apodemus agrarius. Lineage (NCBI taxonomy): Eukaryota > Metazoa > Chordata > Mammalia > Rodentia > Muridae > Apodemus > Apodemus agrarius. Next base: position 33,078,996 of record OZ030014.1, on the reverse strand, counting down.
TGCAGACACGCCCCCATATCACCCCCCTCCACAACTGCTCTGCTCGGGGTGAGGGCGATGATAGGGGTGGGTGGTAAGGAGCAGCCTTCAGCAGTCAGAAAGGGCCATAGAACAGAGCCCTGGGGCTGGGGGAGGGGTGAGCAGAGCGCTCTCAAATTGGCTCAGCAGAAGGTTGTTCTGGGAAGGAGGCAGGGGCAACCCCCCACCCCAGGCGGGAGCCGTGTGGGGTGCCCGGCCACAGTCAGCTGCCAGAGAGAACCCTACTGGCCTCATGCTACCCTGCCTGCCTCAGATCCTAGCCTCTCCAGCCACCGGCTGGGCAGCCATGTTTCTTTATCTTTCTGAGGCCTTTGATATGAAGACTAACTAAATTAATAATTTGAAAAAAATGGAAAAACATAGTCTGAGATTGCCTACTGCCCAGAAATGAGTCCTTCCTAACAGGCTAGCCTGACCAGGACACAATGGGCCCCTGTGATGTCAGGGACAGATGTGAACTGGATATCTGTCCCTAAGTCAAGGGATGCTTGCTTGCCGCCGCCGGACCTGGTGGCACCTTTGCCTCTGGGCATTGTAAGACATTGGTCCCTGGGCACGGTTCCTCCGAGGCACAAAATAAAATTCCCCCGAGTCAAGGTTCTGCGGGCGTCCTAGAAGGGAGTAGCTGAGAACACTTGTTGAGAGCTGGGCTGTGCACAGGGGACAGGTCCAGGAGCCATCACAGATGGAGCAGAGCCAGCGAGAGCGATGCCAGCCTCAACAGATGGCGGCGTCCCCGAAGCCTGCTGCTTTAGGGGGAATTACCCGTCAGGCACCAGGGCCACTGGCGGGGGGACATACCCGATATCAACAAGTGGCTTATCAAGCTTCGCCAGGTGTTGAGTCTTCCTGTCCCCTCCATTGCCTGCTGTCTACCAGAACGCAGAGGCAGGGGAGCTGCAGTTTATGCAGCTCATGAGGGACTGTCCCTAGAACAGAGAAGAGGGGACATGCGCCCGCCTGTGGGAACAGCATGATCGCTGTCCTGCCCTCTCCGACTATGGCTGTCTGAGCTCTCTGGCCCCAGCCCGCCCCGTCAGTCGCATACCTCGGGCTAACACACCCTGAGCACACAGTCTGCACCTGCCTGGGAGGTAACTTTGGGATGTTGTTCGCTGGCTTTAAAATCCTTTCCCAGCGTCCTGTCTTGGCGGATGCCTGGCCACCGCTGGGCCTCGGCTAAGGCTCAATCTGTTCCCTGCTCTTCTCCGGCAGTCAGTCAGCTGCACTCATGGTCCTGGCTCTTCCCTTGCTTTGAGGAGTCAGGACTATTTTTTCTCTTTTCTTTTCTTTTCTTTTCTTTTCTTTTCTTTTCTTTTCTTTTCTTTTCTTTTCTTTTCTTTTCTTTTCTTTTCCTTTCCTCTCCTTTCCCTTTCTTTCTTTCTTTCTTTCTTTCTTTCTTTCTTTCTTTCTTTCTTTCTTTCTTTCCTTCAAGGCAGGGTTTCTCAGTGTAGTCCTGTCTGTCCTGGGACTCGCTCTGCAGACCAGGCTGGCCCGCTTCCGCCTCCTGAATGCTGAGATTAAAAGCACACCCCACCATTGCCCTGTTGCAGGACTATTTTTCAAAAGCACCTAACTCAGGGTGGCAAGATGGCTTAGCAGGTAAAGGCACTTGCCACCAAGCCTGACAACCTGAGTTTGACCCAGGCCACCCATGTGCCAGACAGAGAGAGCTGACACTTGAAAGCTATCCTGTGACTTCACGCATATGCCATGTGTGTATGCCATCACAAATAAACACACTTAAAAAATGCTTATTTCCACACCTCTAATCTCAGCACTCGAGAGGGTGAGGCAGGAAGATTGCCACAAGTTTGAAGGCAGCCTGGGCTACAGTGTGAGACCCTGCTAAAAACAAAAACATCACCAACAACAATCCCCTTCAAAAAAACATTAAGGAAACAAACAACAAACAAAATAGCCTGAAACCAAAGTGAGTGTTTCCCAGGCCTGGCCGAGTCCCCTGCACATAGTAGGTGCTCATGTAAATGTTTCTGGAGTTCAGCTCTCAAAATCTGCTTACGTTTGCAGTTTCCCTGAGCCCTGCCCTGCCCTGCCCTGCCCCGTGTCCTCCTGGTGCCCAATACACACACTATGCAGGCCACGTTTGTTGATTGATGGTGTGGATGAGTGAGAGAACGTGTGAGAGGCAAGGCAGACAGAAGAAATGAGGTCCAGGGAGCCCAGAAGGAGACAATTCATCCCGTGACAGCAGGAAAGAGCTCACGAGGGTCTATCTGCGGAGCAAGTCCGGATGGATAGCTGGGGAAAAAGGCACTTCTGGGGGAGGTGAACAGAATAAGCAAAGGTCCAGAGGCAGGAAGTCTGATGGGAGGCTCAGGGGCAGAGGGGAAGGGAGGAGGTAGGGAGGCTCATGTAGACCATGTGGCGCTGGCATTGTGTGTGTGTGTGTGTGTGTGTGTGTGTGTGCACATGTGCACCTGTGTGTCTGTGTTCATGTATGTTCACGTGTGTGTTTATATGTGTGTGCGCATTCATGTATATGTGTATATATGTGCATTCATGTATGCATGTTCGTGTGTATCTGTGTTTGTGGGTGGGGTGTCTGAGTATGTCTGTGCGTGTGGTATGTTCGTGTGTGTGCATGCGTACATGTGCCTGTACACTTGTGTGGAGGCCAAAAGTTGACTGATATGTAGGTAATGACCTTACACTTCTGATCCTCCTGCCTCCACCTCTGAGTGCAGGGAGTGCAGGTTTATACTGCCAGGTTAGGTTTATGCAGGGATGCTGGGACCCAACCCAGAGTGCTGTACACGCAAGCACTGAGCTATAAGCCCATGACTATGGAAATCGCCCCCCTCCTTCCCCTTCTTCCCCATCTAGTGCAGCTCCATCTCCCCCAAGCCTCCCACAGGGTCAATCCTCTCTCTGAATCTTGTCTGCTCTAGGTTAGTTTCCCCAGGGCACCCAGTCCCCTCATCTTTGTCCCTCTCTTTACTCTTTTGGTGACTATGAGCTTGAGCCAGGAGCTCCAGTTTGGACAGGAGTCTGTCTACCCCCAGCTGGGGCCATCTGGAGCCACAGGGAGCCAGACAAGAAAACCACTGGTCAGCAGAGCAGGGTGGCCCGCCACAGTGTGCCAGCCTGAGTGTCCCGCCCTGTCTCCTCCCCCCCCCCAGGGATGTCCCCAGTGGACTGGCTAGTGGCCCACGACTCCAAAGAGAACAAGCTTTCTGCACACTGTGGCTAGAGAAGGATGAGCCGGCTGTCCTGCCAGCTTCGTGTGGGGACGAGGGAGGTGCCCTGCCGGCCAGCACCTCATAGGTTGCAGGCTCCAGCCAGAGTGACCAAGGTCATTGACTGCTGGTCATTTTCCCCTTGGGCCCTTTATGGGAAGTGAGAGCTTCCAGTTCTGGGTGGGAGGGAGGAGGGAGGGAGGGAGGGAGGGAGGGCTAGACCCCAAGGTGATCTGAGGTATGAGGGCTCTGGGAAAAGCCCACGCCGGTGGCATTTGATTACGTAGCCCAGAGCTGTCGACTCTGGGGAGACGAGATTCTCTTCAGCTTTCTGCCTTGCTGTAGGGTGGAGGAAGCAATGCCATCTTGGCCCCAGAGAGCTTAGGCAGCTTCATTCCAGGGGGTGGGGGGGTGGGGGGGGAGGGAGGAAGGCTAGGCCATTCGTCAGCCATCTACCCAAGGGTAGCGTATCTCAAAGGGCCTCCCCCAGTGTCTCCTCCCAGGCATGAGGGGCACAGTGCTTATAGAGAAGGTGCTCAGCCCCGCTCCAGTGGTGTAGAAAAGGGCCTCCCCCGGAGAGGCGCCAGTGGGGAGGAGAGGCCTGTGAGACCAAACCGGGTGGGGGCAGCTCCTCTTGAAGCAAGGCAAACCTAAGCAGAGACTACGTGTGCGCGCACCACCCAGTACCCTCCACAGGCCGTCCCTTCAGCAAGGGGTCCGTCCTCAGCCCTCGCAGCTGTCCTCCACCCTGAGGAAAAGAGCCAAGTCCTTCAGAGTCCCACAGGCCAGCCTTTTCTGGATTAATGCCTCTCGGTATGTTTGACCATTCGATAAATCTAATGAGTACCCAGCAGGGCTCTGGGGTGGAGGTGAGGAAACACCAACAACAACAAATCTCGAACTCATGGGTAGCAAAGCAACATATACCCAGGTTTCACGGTGCAAGCATCCTGATTCTCAGCAGGATGCAACCAACGCCACAGAGTGGGTGGGGCTTCTGGCTGAATGTCTTCCTGGCACTCACCTCTCTGAGCCGTTGCTTTACCTTTAAGAGGGCACAATCGGAGCTGTGTGCCTTTCACTCCTGTGCCAGGACCTCATATGTACTCCAGGGCACAGGCAGGTGGCTCAGCGGGGACCAGGACACTTTAAATTCAAGCAAGCAAGCTGGCAAGCTCTCCTCTGAAGACGTCAGCCCTCTCCACGCTCGCCCTCCATCACGATCCGTTTGTTTTGCTGTGAGACAAGGTCTCAGATAGCCCATTACATAACCAGGGATGACCTTGAACTCCCGGCTCCTGGGTTAGCATTTAACCCGTGGAATTGCGGCTTCTGTTCTCGCAGCTCGCAGCTCCTTAAGCACCCACGATTCCCCAAGTCTGCTGGTGCCTAGCACACAGCCTGATGGAGCCGGGCCCAACCAGTCACTTCTGGGAGCCTAGTTGGCCTGTCTAAGGTGAACCCCGCTCCCGACTGAGAAGTGAGACACAAGGCCTTAGTTCTCCAGGCTCTCTGTGCTAATAATCTTCAGTCCTAGCACAGCACTGGGTGCTGCTGAGGAAGGGTCCAGTGGGCCTGGGCATGGGGTTGGGGTATGAAGTTGGCCTGGGGCCCCAACCTGCAGTGGGTGTTATCTGAACCTGGAGGAGATCTGAGGTTGAGAGACGCCATGGCGGGGGCAGTGGAAGCCTTGGCTTTCTTACCGTGTTTCTCAACTTGCTATTTAAGTAGCCACTGTGTGTGTGGTGGGTGCCATTCCAGGCTCTGGGGACACAGCAGAAATTCCTACCCCCAAGGAGCCCACGTCTGGAAGACAGTAATACAGCAGGTACTGGGGCTGGAAAGATGGCTCTGCAGTGAAGGAGATTTCTTGATGAGGCTCTGAGCTCAGGTCCCATCACCCAAGGCAGGCAACCTGGAACCCCGGGATGCGATGTCCTCTTCTGGCTTCTGAGAACACCCACATGTGTATATATGCACACCTACACAGGTAAGTATCCTCAGGTGCATGTGGAACACGAGGCCAGCCCCAGGTATGCTAGATCCTGTTTCCACAAAGCCTGAAAATGGAGCCAGCATGACCGTTCAGTAGACAAGGCGTTTGCCACCCAACTGGACAACCCGAGTTCCATCCCTCGCTTGACCACACGGTGGAAGGAGAGAGAGAAACCCCCCATGTTGTCCGTTGACTCCATGTGTATACTGCGCGCGCGCGCGCGCGTGCGCACACACACACACACACACACACACACACACAATGTAAAAAAGGTTTTCAATATTAAGAAAAGGTTTGGCTTAGAGGGGAAAACGCCAGGAGGTACACTTGCTCTAGAGAAATTGGCACAGGCGATTCAAGGATGTTTTCTCCTGGAAGAGCAGAGCAGGCTGCTCTGAAGAGGGACCGTGGAGCAGGAGCCCAGGGAAAGCCAACCGCTTATCTGCATAAGTAAAAACCTTCCGGCCAGGAGCAGGAGCAGGTGCAAAGGTCCTGAGGCCGGTCTGTACTTTGTATGTGGAAGGATGAAGACCAGTGTGTGTAGAGCTGAGCGGGAGTGGGCGAGCAGAGGGGGTGAGGGCAGGAAGGGGGCATGGGTCACGTGCTCTGCACTTGAAACCGGTTCCCTCCGGCTTCAGCGTAGGCAAGGGGAGGGTAGAGCTGGGTGCTGTGGAAAGCTGTCCGGCCAGATGTTTGTGGACGAGAGCATTTGGGTCCCTGCTCCGCCTCCGTCTGGCTACGAGACTCCAGTTACTCAGCCTCTCTGCGCCTCAGTTTTATCACCTAAAAAAAAGATTAATATTCATACTTAGATAGTGTGTTGATGATGTTCCAGGAAAGAGGACCACAATCCCAGGCCCGCATTGATCGCTCCCTCAGAGACACCCTTTGGTCGTGACTAGCCACTAGGGACTCATTGCACTGGGACCTCATATTCAAGGGGGATAAACTGACCCCAGGAAAGCTGAGACTTAAGGGATGTGACAGGAAGAGAGATTTTATTTTGACATTAAAACACCCCAATACCCATTTACTTTGCCCCCACTTTCCACTCACTGTGACCCTGAGCAGAAGAGCCCTTTGCCTTGCTGTTTATGTAAAAGCTCATGTTGTTGTTGTTGTTGTTGTTGTTGTTGTTGTTGTTGTTGTTTTTCCACATATGCTGCAGTTTCAGCCTACAAACCCACCATGTCCCATGAGCTTTTGGATATATGTTTAGAGACTCACAACCGGTCTGGAGACAGCATGGGCCTGTGACCCTCAGGCTGGGATGAGTGACCCCAGGGAGGAGGTCCCCAGGAAGAAACACCAGTGTCCAGGGTGGTGGCAGGAGCTGGGGCCATCTGATCTGTAGACTGATGCTGTTGGATGTGAACGGGCTGTGGCAGTCCTGGAGACACCGGTGGCTCTGGGGACAGCTGGGGATGTTTGTTTCCATTGGCCACGTCCATTTAAAAGCCTGAGGTGGCCAGCCCAGAGAGATAGGAGAGCATCCCCTCCCCCACTGTGCCCACTAACAGCCTTATCAGTTCCTTTATCTATTATACATACCAGGCTGCTGGGTACAGGGCCCTGGGGCTTAAAACATTTCACATATCAGGCTGGTGAGGTGACTCGGAGGCTAAGAGCACCTGCAACCCTTGCAGAGGACCTGGGTTCTGTCCCCAGCACTCTTGTCAGATAGCCCACCATCACCTCTCACACCAGCTCTGGGGGGAGTGGGGGTCCCACACCCTCCTCTGATCACCCTGTGGACACCTGCGTGCATTCTCACACACCACACACAGACATCGCATGCACCCACACCACCAAAACAAATTCCTTAAAATGCTGTCACCAGGAGAAAGTGCTAGAGGAAAAGAACCAGAGAGGATGTGACCTTAAGGTCACACAAAGCCCCCAAGACCCTTGTTTCCCTGTCCACTGTTCTGACCACCTTTTAGGTGGCAGAGGCCCGTCGCTGAAGCTCCCTCCCAAGAACATCCGTTGCCCGGTGACTTCATGGAGACCAGAGGACCACAGGTGGACGCTGCAGGTCAGGTGCCTCTCTAGGTGGCTTGGCCTGTCACCTCAGCCACTTGTCCAGGGTCATCTCCCCGATCAGGCTCCTCGCCTTTTAAATAGGGAAGCGTTGCCCTGCCAACCGAGCGTTTTGAGGCCGTGGCCCTGGTTTCTAGGCTCCCCACGGTGGAGAATAAAGCAAGGTCACACACAGGGAGGCAGAAGCAGGGGTGGGTGTAGGGCAAATCCCCAGAGAGTTTGTACACATCCAGGCATGGGAAACAGGTTCTGTTCCCCAGGGATCCATGCCTGATCGCCCCAGTCTAGTGGTCCCAAAGGTCCTGAAGTAGCTCCCACACCACACAGAAAACGCTGTAGAAGTCATCCCAGAAACTAGACACCTGCCCCGGTCCTCAGTGCTGAAGGGAGAGAATGGGAGACCTCTGCCTCGGGGCATGGAGGCTGACCTCGCTGTCCCCTGCTCAGGGTCAACCTCTCCCTCCGCGCAAGAGTCCCCCTATGCAAGCATCCCTAAATTGGGGTCTAAGTCAGTGTCCTCAGCCTGAGCGTCGAGACCCCTTTAGAGTTTCAAACTACCCTTTCCTCTGCGCTACATATCAGACATCCCGTCCATCAGATGTTTACGTTATGATTCATAACAGTTGCAAAATTACAGTTATAGAATAGCGATGAAAATAATTTTATGTTTGGGGCTCACCACATGAGGAGCTGTATTAAAGGGTGGCAGCACTGGGAAGGCTGAGAGCCACTGCTCTAAGTACCGATTCTGGCCTGTTTGCTTTCTTCCTTTCTCTCTTTCATCCTTCTTCCTCCCTTCTTTTTTTGTCTGTCTCCTATTTTTCTCTCCGCGCCCCTTTTTGAGACTGGGTCTCTTGTGTACTGGGCAGGCCTCAAACTGGTTACACAGCTTCGGTGGCCTTGAACTTGTGATCTTCCTTCCCTGCCTCTGCTTCCAGCTAGCTAGGATGCAGCGTGTATGTGGGTCTCGGCATAGAACCCAGGGCGTCCTTTATGCCAGACAAGAACCATCCAATGAGCGATAACCCTAGTCCCTGGGTACCCCCTTTCTAAGCACTGATTTTGTCCCTGGGTGAAGTTGGAGGAGAATCCTGAAGGGCTGTAGCCCTCAGGGCGGGGAGGCCATCCCACTCCACAGTGAGGAAGGAGCACAGCCACTGTTCCTCTATAACAGGACTGACGTCAGAGCTGGCTACCTGCTGACAGGTATCTCCTATCCTGGACCTGTCATATGGCCTAGGCAGCCTGGCCCTTCCCACTGCTTCGGTTTTTGCTTCTGTGTGTGTGTGTGTGTGTGTGTGTGTGTGTCTGTGTGTGTGTGTGTCTGTGAAGTGTCCCTTAGAAGTGTGGGTACAGAATCTTCCTATCAGCTCCCTCCTCCTGCTAGACCCTTAGGATGAGTTAGCCTCTCTAGTGAGCTGGGGAGTGTGTGGTGGGGGGAGAGGGGAGAGAGAGTAAGGGGTGGGGGATGAATAGGCCAAAGGTCAGAGCAGGGGCCAGCGGGGCCTGGGAAACTGTGAGGCCCACCACAGGTCAGTGGACCCGGCTTCTGTTTGCTGACCCTGACCTGTGGACACGGGAGAGCACATCCCCCCCTTTCCTGCTCCTCTGTGGACTGGACCTCCCGGGCCTCCGTAGCCTTGTTCTCAGCCTTTCTTACCCACTCCGTATCCCCATTCACCCCACTGGAGATGCCCGCCAAGTGGGGCCTGCATGTAAAAATAGTCCAGCTTTATTTTATTTTATTTTTGAGCTGGCTATCTACTATTTTTATCAAATAGTCCTGGCAAGGCAGGGCAGAATAAAAAAAAAGGGGGGGGAGAAAAAAATCACACAGCGCTGTTTGCCAGGTCCAGTAGAAATAGCAACAGGGTGGGCTATTTTTAACAAGATGAATACCCCTGGACTCTGAGGTCTCCCCCCAGCCCCATCCCAGCCTCCTTTGTCTCTCTGCCCGGACAGCAGATTTTAAAATAAGCCCACAGTGGCCAAACCACTAAGTGCCCCGAGACAGTGACTGTGGCGGCTGAGCCAGAGAGGGCGGTTCGCCGCGGGGAGAGGCACATTTTTTTCCCCATTTCCCTCCCCCAAAGGAATCACACTCTTGTTTGAAAAACCATCCAGGTTGGGTTTTCCAGGCCTTTCCTGGTGGTTGTCCTCCCACGGGAACAGTAGAGGTTGCCCTGAGACATGCAGCGGTTGGGCAGAGTGACCCCAGAGGCCCGGCGTGGCCTGTCACTGCCCATGGCAGTTCCTGTGCCAGGCTGCGGGAGAGCAGGAAGACAGAATGAGCCTAAGAAGCTAGGCCTCGGGTGAGCAGCGGTGAGGAGGGAAGGAGGGGCGAGGGCTCTGAGGTGAAGGCACTAAGGTGTGTGTGTGTGGGGGGTGTTTCCCCGCCATGCTCAGTGCTGATAGAGCCTCAGAGAGACAGGCACCTGAGCCTTGCTGGGCTTTCTGGGCCAAGCTACCCCAGTGTGGCTCTCATAAAGCCTCAGTCGCTAGACACTCAAGGATCCTCAGAGTGGCAGTTTATGTAAGAAATAGTCCTTGGGCATGAAAAACCTTCGTCACTGTGGAGGAGGCCGGGGGTGTGGGGAGGGGGGGCAGTACGGGGTGGAGTCGGGGGGGGGCAAGTACCAAGCCCAGAAGTCAAAACAAGGAGGGCAGGCTGGCAAGGTAGCTTCCACACAGAATTTGTTATGGTTCCCAGCAAGTGTGAGGCTGAGGCAGGAGGATCATCTTGAGTTCCAAGCTAGGCTGGGCTATAGAGTAAGACCTTGTCTCAAAACATTAAAAAAATATATGCTGGGCGGTGGTGGCACACGCCTTTAATCCCAGCACTTGGGAGGCAGAGTCAGGTGGATTTCTGAGTTCGAGGCCAGCCTGGTTTACAAAGTGAGTTCCAGGACAGCCAGGGCTACACAGAGAAATCTTGTCTCAAAAAAAAAAACAAAAAAAAAAAAAACCAAATATATATACACACACACACACACACACACACACACATATACATACATACATACATACATACATACATATGGAGTGTGGTTCTAGAGATGTAGTTCTGTTGGTGGAGTGCTTAGAATACACAAAGCTCTGGGTTGGATCCTTATCTCTGAGTAAGTAGGGGAAGGGAAAATTACTTCTGGGAACCCCTTGAACTTGGGGGGTGGAAGGAGAAGGGTCAGAAGTTCAGAGTCATCCTTGGTATGCAGCTAATCCAAGGTCACCTTGGCTACGTGAACCCCTGTCTTGATGATGATGATGATGAATGATGATGATGGTGGTGGTGGTGGTGGTGGTGGTGAGGAGGAGGAGGAGGACGAGGAGGAGGAAGAGGAGGAGGAGGAGAAGGAGGATGAGGAGAAGGAAGAGGGGGAGAAGGAAGAGGAGGAAGAGGAGGAGGAGGAGGAGGAGGAGGAGGAGGAGGAGGAGGAGGAGGAGGAGGAGGAAAATAGGCCCTGACTCCATTTCCAATGTCTGTTAGACATGAGGGGGCCTGGGATTCCTGAGGTACATTTTTAGGTTAAAAATTTCATTTGTGGCCTGAGAGATGTTGGCTCAGGCCTTTAGCCCCAGCATTCAGGAGGTGTAGACGGGTGGATCTCTGTGTTGGAGCTCAGACCACCACCAACACCAACAGCAACATTTCTTTTGACAGGTTTTCTTTGCCCTCAGAAATGGAAAGACAATAGATACAAATGGTAACATTAACTGGGCACTGAGCCGGAGGGAATACCAAATGAAACATTTTATATCACACGTGTAACATCAGTGAGGTTGGGCCCCGCCTCTGCTGAGATTTCCAAGGTAGCTTTTACTTAGTGGAAGCTAAACTCGCAGGGCAGAGACTCCTGCAGTGCTCCCTAAAGGTCATGGAGCCAGACAGGAACTCCAGACACCTCCTGATCCTATCAGTGACCCCCACCCTCACTCCCGCACTCTCTTTAGGTCAGTAGGCCATGGGGTGGGGTGGAGACAAGGCCTTAATGTTGTGTCAATTCAGCAACACCAGACCCTTGGAGCCTCCCCTTCCACAACCCATAGCCCCGCCCTCCATCCCAGGTCACTGGGACTTTTCTCCAGGGTCACACTTTCTCCTCACCTACTCCACACTTGCCCCACCTTCTATCCCTGGATTTCAAGACTCACCTCAATGACCTTCCCATGCAGGACTCTGGGGCTACAGCGGTCCTAGCAATTCGCGGGAAGCTGCCTTGCTTGTCCGGGGAAGGGATGGTGTGTCTGGTTCTGTTCTTAAGGGGTTGGCACAGGAGATGAGGGTGGACAGCGCTGATTAGATGGGAGAAGAGGCACAAAGAAGGGGGAATGGGGAAAACGATTGAGCAGTATGTGGTGGGGGGCTGTTGAGAAAGGCGGAGCCTCAGAGGCTCAGGCACCATCGAGAAGGTCAGTGAGGGTCAGAGAAGAGGGTTAGAAGACCGGGTCACAGATTCTCTGACCCTGGGGTCTCTGGATTCAGACATTTTCTGGGAAGGACTCTTACCCTGGGTGAAGACAAGGTACCTTGAATGGTTTATTCAGTGTGGTGTTGGTAGATAGCTCCCTGTGTGCCTGGTCCTATACTGGGCCTAGGATAGCTGGGCTCATAGCAATGGACATCTAGGTTTACTGCGTCATCTCCAGCCTGGGGGCATGGGCAGTGTGTGTCCTCTCAGTTGGCTTCCTTCTTGGGGTACACAAACAGAAGCGAGGCCATTTCATCTTCACCCTGCTTGATTCCTGCCCCTACAGAGGCTCTGAAAGGGGCAAGCAGGGGCTTCCTTGGCCTCCTTTGGGCTGCAGCTCCTGGCTCCCCTCCAAGCTGGCTGCCTGCATGCTATCCCTGCCCCAGGGGACTGACGGAATCAGCAGGCCTCTGTCTGGCCTGGTCCTGACTTAGCCCAAAGTTGCCACCCGATCTGAGAAAGCTTTGCTTTCTCAAAGGGGCTTGTGACAAAGGCTATGTTGATGTCTTCCACCAGCTGTGGAGGGCTGGAGTCCGTCTGCGCGGGAGAAAGCCCTTCTGGGTGGATGGGAAAGGGCTGGAGGAAGTCTCCCTGACTCTGCCTGGTGGGCAGGGCTGGCCTTGCAGCAGTTCAACTGGGGGTTTTTAAAGGGCTCAGTGGGCAGAGTCTGAGCTGACAGGATCCGCTAAGAAAAATCTATGGCCCAGAGCGACTGGCTCGGTTGGGGCAGGCACTGGTGTGGGGGTTGCGGTAGAACAGTGCTGGCTCACATAGGACCTTTGGCTCCTCCATTGAAAACTTAAAATACAACTGGTCTTTGCCAGACCCACCCTTCTCTGGGGTCCCAATGGCCAAGATGGTCCCCGAGGGGCCTCCCTTCATACAACCCTGTCCCAGGCTGAATGGTACATTTCTGAAAGCCAAGGTTTCTGGCCTCCGTGTCTAGGGGTGTTTCTGACATCTGGTATGGCCCGGGGCAGAAGTCTTCATGCTTAGCTGTAGTTCTGGACTTGATTAGAATTCTGTTTGTTCAAAAGTTATTGGGAACAGTGTTTTTCGGTGAACTCAATTTGATGTGCATATACATGCGGGTTTTGGTGTTTTCTTTGCTCGAAATCTGGTTGTGTGGAGCGTAATGGGTTTGTAGCCCCACCTTTAGGGCTGAAGTCGTTTGTGTGTGTTTATTCAGCAGACTTTTTATAAGCTTGAAAACAAAGGCCAAGTATCCAGGGCCCCAGGGCAGCCCTTCCTCGCCAGAGCCCCTTGTATCTAGTCTACTTGACTTTGGAGATAGGACAAGGCTAGAAATCTCTTCGGGGGCTAACTTCGGCCCGATGCAGAAGAGAAGCTACAGGAGCCAGGTTTGGTGTGGCTGGCCATCTAAATGACATCAGGCACAGACGTCTGCTTCTCCTTTTCCTCTTCCTCGTCGTCGTCTTCTTCCTCCTCTTCCTCTTCTTCCTCCTCCTTACCTCAGTCCCTTAGCATCTCACTGAGCTGCTGTGGTGTTTAAAAGAGCGGATACCCTAAGCTCCCTCAGACAACATTTCCCATAGTAAGTAGACTCAAAAGCCCAACACAGTTACTTTCCCACCATTTGACCACATTACCCGGCGTGGGTAGCTTAAAGGGGGAACTCTTTTGGCCCACGGTGTTCTATCATGGCGGGGAGGGCACAGTGGGAATGAACAGTTCACAACCACGGTGAGAGGAAACAGAATGGGGTGGGGGTTGGGAGGAAGAGGGATGGGGCTGGCACTTGGCTGATCCTCCTATTTCACCCTTAATTTCTCGAGGGCCCCAGAGAATGGACCGGTGCTTCACACACTCGGAGAGGGTCTTCTGTCTCTATTAGCCCTCTGAAAATGCCTTCATAGACACACCACCTCTCCGCCAGCCCACTTCCAGTAGGAGACACGACCTACTGGGTACTTGTGGCTCTCCAAGCTCCCATAGACTAAGAGTCAGAACCGCGGAGCTGGAGGAAGGCGCCTAGGTTGGTGACACTGGAAGGATCAGAGCAAAGCACCTGACCAGGGGGAATCCCCCTTGTCTCCCTGTCAGCCACGGAGGGAGGCCTTCTGGCTAAAGGCAGGGCTCGCTCTGGCGGGAAGGGAAGGGTGCATTGTGGCCCTTGCCAATTAGAGTCTAATATAATTTCACAAGAGATTTCAGTGTTCTCTCCAGAGTTTCATGTGTCGGAAACTTCATCCCCAATGTAGCCATGGTGGGAAGCAGGTCCTGGCTCGGAGGAAAGAGTTCATCACTCCTGTTATCCATTCTCCTAAGAGATCTCCATTGTTATCTTGGGCACGAGCCTGTTATAAAAGTGCATATGGCCCCATCTCGTGTGCTCTCCCATCTTGTGTGCTCTCCTATCTTATGCGTGCCCCCCTTCCTCCCTTAGCCTTTCCAATGTCATGATCCAACACATCTCTGCTTTGCTTTGGCTTGCTGGGACACAACGGCACGCAGCTCAGGCCGGTCTCAGCCTCCCTCTGTCGTTGAAGATGACCTTGATCTCACCGCCTTCCTGCTTCCACCTCCCAAGGGCTGAGATGTAAAGGCATGTGCCTCGCCTGCAGTTCAAAAGTAGTTCTTTATGAACACGTTGTCACAGCAGCACAAACAGACTAGGACAGACAGTGGCTGTGCCCGTTGTCTGAGAAACAGTGGGAGGAACCACCGCCTGAACACAGGGCTGGACAGCAGCCCCAGCCAGATCCCTACATTTGTCCCAGGCCCCTCTGCCTTAACGTCAGCCCCAGAACCACTCAGCAATCTCTTTCCTTTACTTATTTAAGTTGTGTTATGTGCACATGCGTATGTGCACAGAGGGGTGTGTGCATGTGTGTATGAATGTGTGCACTTGTATATGTGCATTTCCTTTATTAAGTGTGAACCCTGCCAGGGCCGTGACTTCACAAGAAGTTCTTGGCTGGGTCAGAGCCTAGAGCAGTGTGTCACACATGTGCTGAATAGTAGTGCAATACTAAGAAAAACACCAAAGCGCTACCTACCACGCATGTCAGCCTGGGACGTGACTGGCCAGGTCCCACCAGCCCCGGGCTCTACCATCTGTGCATTCTGGCCTTTTCTCTCAGCCCATTGGAGCATAGCCCTACCTCTCTTCCTGTGTCCCCATTCAGTTCTGGGTGGCTCTGAGAAGACTCCTCCAGCATGGTGCAGTCTTCATTTCTGGAATACCCTACAACCACCTCCCTTTACTTCTGCTTGACGCTGGAGTTGGGGGAAGCAACCCTCTTTTTCTCCCCTGCTTGGCCTGTGTTTTAAGATCAGGGGAACTGAGCCAATTCTAGACTCCGTACCTCCTGGATCTCTCTGAATAGTCAGGTACTCAAAATACTGTACTGGGCATTTTCCATACACCAGGCAGAGGGAATGGGGACTGGACATGATTTCCAGCTCTCTGTGTCACTAGAAGGCTGGACAAGGTAACTGAAGTTAAAGGGACTTGAGGTGCCTTGCAAGGCTCAGATCTCCCGTCTTCCCAGTCCTTTCCTTGAGCAAAGAGTTAGCCAGAGAAGGGCGAACCTGGCATTTGTTGATGTAGCGCCTGCCAGGCTCATCTCCCTCCAGGCCTGTTCTGAGAAAGGACTGTTGGCTAAGCCTGGTACCCATCCCCATGCCTCCCAGGCCCTCCTCCAGGAACGCTCTAGGGCCACGATAGTGAATTCTTCCCACCCATGTCCTCCCAAGGGCAGTGTGGAAGCCCTTTACTAATGCTCTCAGCACCCACACCCCTAGATGTCACTGACCCTTTCCTTGTATATCTTTTTTCTTTCCAAGAACTGAGAGACAGTAGGTGCTTAGTCAAGTTTGGCCACTGGTGATACATCCTGGAAGGAGAAGGCCAGCAAAACTGCGCTCATAAATGCCCCAGGGATAGTCACCATGAACAGACAAACACATAAATTGAGTTTGGTGAGGTCCATATAGAAAGAGGTAGCATCTGAGCCTGGTAAAATCTCAAGAATTAACAGTTGATCACAAGCTTCCTCTCAGGGCCTAAGGATCTTAGGAAAGTCTTGCAGTAAGCAGGCAAAGTGGGGCTTCAGGAGGGAGTCCCATCTTCCTCTGTGACCTCTTTCAGTGGCTCTGGGGACCCCCCACCCCATGTCCTACCAGGCTCCCTGCAGAACTGAGGGCTCAGGAACAGAGGTATCACTTTTGAGGTGCCAGACTGGCTGTCAACAGATAACCCATGGTGGGGCTCCAGGGTTCCATGCCGCTGAGGGATGACCAGCTCCACGGTCTACATGGTCACCAAAGCCTGAGCCTTCAGCACTTGAGATACCACTGCCTTTTCCTTGGATCTTAGGGCAACCACAAGGGACTTGGGGTGTTTGGCACATCATAGACCCAGGAAAGGGTGCCATGCTTAGTGGCCAGACCTGGCATCATATTCTCTTTCTTCTTCTTCTTCTTCTTCTTCTTCTTCTTCTTCTTCTTCTTCTTCTTCTTCTTCTCCTCCTCCTCCTCCTCCTCCTCCTCCTCCTCCTCCTCCTCCTTCCTCCTCCTCTTCTCCTTCTTCCTCCTCCTCCTTCTTCTCCTTCTCCTCCTCCTTCTCCTCATCCTCTTCCTTCTTTCTCCTCCTCCTCTTCCTCTTCCTCTTCCTCTTCCTCTTCCTCTTCCTCTTCCTCTTCCTCTTCTTCTTCTTCTTCTTCTTCTTCTTCTTCTTCTTCTTCTTCTTCTTCTTCATCTTCTTCCTCCTCCTCCTCCTCCTCCTCCTCTTTTTTTCCTGTGTGACCTCAGTCTCATGACTTTATCTTCCTGGGCCTTGACTTCCTAGTTTGTAAAATGGACAGAACTTAGCTCAGCAAACTGTGGTAAAGTTCACTGATATAACCCATGTAATGTACCCAGTCCAGTATAGGGCGCCTAATATGTGCTCCGCACACACCACCCATTTTTTCCTGTCTACTCTGGTGTTCTTCTTGTGCTGTGAAGGTTTCTGGATTGGGGTCAGGTGAGCTTTCTCTGCAGATGACCTGATCTTTTAGGAGATGCAGGAAGCAGAAGGGGGCCCCTGGGGGTTGTGGCTGGTCTGGAAAGCCCCAACTCACCACACTGTTTGGATTGGGTTTCTATTCCCAACACCAGTGAGAGGCCTGCTATTTATGGGTGCCCCATCCCACCCCCTGGACAGCCAGACAGTGCGTGGGCTGAGGACCACATGGCTGGCAGCCTGCTGCCCCTACACCACCCAGTGCTGTGACCAGGGCACACTTCACACATCAGTTACCCCGCAGGCTGGGCTGTGGCTTTCCCAGCTCTCCTGGCGTCCCTGGGGAGGGATAGACATGGAGGGGACAGAAGGGACCACCCCCTCGCCCTGCCCTAAGGCTTCCAGTAGAATATCTGTAAGGAGTGGCAGGTTCTTGGAGGGAGGTGTAGGGATGACACATACCCCCCCTTTCCACTTTCACGTCGTGTGGTGTCTGCTGTGGTTAGAATTCTGGAGTCAGACTGACGGCGTCCAAGTCCCACTTCAGCCACTCATTAGGTGTGACTTTGGGCAAACACCCAAACCCTGTGTTGCCTCAGTTTCCAAAACCATAAGATAGAGTTTGTGCTGCGAACCTGCTTCACTGGCTCATCATGAGGCCTAACAAGCTGGTGAAGAGGTGGGCCCGTTGGACTCCCTGGGACCTCCGTCCTTGGCATCCTCATAGGCTCCCATGATCTGCTAAGACCGGGTGCTGGCCCAATCGTGCCAAGGAAGGAACTGATCCTTAAAGAAGGAGAGCGACCTCTTCAGGGTGGCACAGCTGGGGGTGGAAGGGTGGGGCTTCTCCCACCCAGCTGCTGTCTGATGCTGACCTTGTTAGAGTCTTCTCCTCACCTTAGCCCCTTACCATGTAATAAGGCAAGGCGCCCGACAGGTGTCTGTGTGGCAGGGGACCGGCTGAGCCCACACCCTGGGCCACCTGCCCCTGCCAGTGATTTCGACTCAACCTGCTGAGGACAGGGGCTATTTTAGTACACAGTGTTTGCCTAGCGGCTGGGGATATTTGTGAAGGGTCAGTGTGGTGGTAGGCCTTGGCTTCCAACTGGAAACTGCTCTTGGACGTGTGGCTGACTGGCCGATCGTGGAAGGCTTTGGCGAGCCCTTCACCTTCCTTACAAAGTGCGGCTGCTGCTGCTTCCCGGCTGCCCTCTTGCCAAGCCCACAGCTTCTGTTCCTGACTCCCCACTGCCAACGTGGTGACAGCCTTCCCAGGTTTGGTGAGATGAGCAAACTGGGCAGAGTGTGGTTTCCTGGCCCTGGCCCGGCGTCGTCCCGCTTGTGGCTAACCATCTGTGCCCTTCTGCTCTCTGTTAGAACACTACACCGGCAAGGCCACCATCAGGGTCCTCTCCGGATCTATGCTCTGTCCCCAGGGTCTGGGCCGGTGTGGCTTGGACTACGTAAAGGTGGACAGACAGGCCTGAGGAACTGGGTCCCAGTGAGGGTTTGGACATCTTCCTGTCTGCAGTCTGAGCTGGCCTACCTGCTTGATGCTATGCAAGGAGCGGAGCTGAGATGCCCTTACATGAAGGCTGGCACGTACGCTGTGGGAAACCACTGGAGACCCAAGCAAATACCAGGCAGGCGAACACAGGACTGTGAGCAAGACTTCTGGTTAGAGAAACCCCGGAGAGGCAGCCTGTGTGGCAGGATTGTGGGTGCACATCCCTGATGGGGACTTAGGCAGCACTATCGTCCCAATTCTATACCTCAGCGTTCCTGCCTGTACAGAGGAAGAGGAGATCAAGTGGGCTAAGGGACAGAACTCTTAGATGAATGAACAACTAGCTGCAATCCTCCTTCTTGTCAGATACCTCAAGAGCAATACCAGCGTGTGGACGAAAGATTCAGACACCACCTCTACTCCTAAACCTAACCCTAACCCTAACCCTAACCCTAACCCTAACCCTAACCCTAACCCTAACCCTAACCCTAACCCTAACCCTAACCCTAACCCTAACCCTAACCCGTAACCCCTAACCCCTAACCCCTAATCCCTAACCCCTAACCCTAAACCCTAAACCCTAACCCTAACCCTAACCCCTAACCCTAACCCTAAAACTAACCCTTAACCCTAACCCTAACCCTAACTCTAATCCTAACCCTAACCCTAACCCTAATCCTAATCCTGAACCCATTCCCTAACCCTAACCCTAACCCTAATCCCTAACCCTAACTCTAACCCTAATCCCTAACCCTAACCCCTAACCCTAACCCCTAACCCCTAACCCTAACCCTAACCCTAACCCTAACCCTAACCCTAACCCTAACCCTAACCCTAACCCTAACCCTAATCCTAACCCCCTCTACTCCTCTTAAGTGTCTTTTCTGAACCACATTAAACGGTCATTGACAACCCCCCCCCAGACCCTCAAGCAGCCAAAGTCTGGTCACATGGATGGTCCCCAACATGCCCTCAGGGACACCAAATATTGGATGGAGGTGACTAGGCCTTAGAACCATGCCCCCACCTCTGCTGGGAAGAAAGCCATGTCCTTGAAACAGGCTGGTGAGACAGGTGCCCAGGAGGGTGCGGCTACTGAGCTCAGGTCTATAAATAAGGGACCTGGGAGAAAAGACTTTAATTTGCACATTACCTATTGGTGTTTACTTTGCTATTTCCAATATGGTCATTTAATTCTGCAGGGGGCCCCCGGCTGGCGGCAGCAGGCCTGTGGTGGGGGAGGGGCACCTGGGCCATGTGGTTACCTGACCACACCAGGAATGACTCCTGTGTCCTGTGTCCCTGAGAAACTCTGACAGAGATGTCCCAGGGTTAGCCACAGTCTATGGGAGTCAGGTATGAGCGTGACGCCCAGGGGCCAACTATATCATCCACACCGCCACACCGAAGCCACCAATCCTCTGTCTCCATCAGACTCCCTCTGAGCTCCACCCCTCCCCTCCCTTCTAGGGGCCTCCGTGGCTACCGAGATGTCTCCCTCCTACCAGCTAAGAGCATCTTCGGTTCCCCTGCAGCCAGACAGCAAACTACCTGGCTACTTGTGGGACACGAGGAGGCGTTCCCTTTACGTTGTTATATTTTTGTGATATCTGGGCCCCGTGTGAGGGGGGGCTATGTCTCCCCTAGGCTGGAGCTTCTTGGGGGGCAGGCGTGTCTCTTGGAGCAAGGCTGTGCCGAGTGGAGGTCTTTCGGGCACACACTGTTTGGCCCCCGCTCACATGCTGCATTCCCACTGTAGCCTTCTCTTGGTTCTCTTCTCCGCAGGGACTTTGTCCCACGTGTCCCGGACCAAGCCTATTACGGCCACCACCAGGTCATCTGATCTGTCCTCACCGGCCAGCAAGAATGGCTGATGGGAACATGGTCTATCCCAAGCCCTGTTTGTTTTAATTAATAAAATTATCTATATACATATATATGTATATATATGTAAAATGTATGATATATATGTATATATACACACCTACACATATGCACACGCATTTGTATACCTTCAAAACAACATTTTACAACTGTGTTGGAATAAGGACAAATATATTTATACGTTGTATAAAGACACTTTTTTTTGACTCTACCGATCATTTTTTCCTTCGGACTCCAAAATAAGTTGAAATGTTTCATGGGCCTCTGAAAGTGTCGTGGGCCGGGGCTGTCCCTGTCAGGCCTAGTAGACTCTCTACCTGCTGCTCAGGCTCCTGCTGGGCATGGGGAGAGCAGGCCATGGTGGGTTGGGATGCCTTGGCATCCTCACACTTCTTCAGTGTAACCGAGTCCCTGTAAATCATCTCAGGCCAGAATTCTTACTCCACTGTCCCTGCCCTGGCCTCAGCTACAGGGAGGACTGTCACCGCCTCTCATTTGTTCTGTTCCTGTGTTGTGTTGGAAACATGGGCAGGACCACAGGAGCCGGTGCTCATAGCCATCCTCCGAGGTTTAAGGAAAGACCATTTCACAGATGGAGAGGCTCAGAGCGGGGACACATCATCACTTATGACACTTTGCCCCATGGTGACAGGGTAGAGTAGGATCTAATGCCTTCCACCCCAGATGATGAAAAGATCTGGTGGCAGCGGGGTGGGGGGTGGGGGGTGAGGGTGAGAGTGGGGGAGTTGGGGGGAGGGGTGGGAGAGGGGGAGGGGTGGGGTGGGGAGGTGGGGGGAATGTGGAGCAGGGGTAAGGGGAGGGGTAGGGGGGCCTGAGAGGCAACAGCAGTGATTGGCTGTGCCCTGTGGGGAGGGGTAAAAGGAGTAGCACAGAAAACTCACCCTGGAAGCAGCCCACTGCCTGCCAGCCTCCCCTCTGGCTCTCAGCCCCAGGCTGTGTCACAGACTTCACGGTCAGCCGAAGTCTAGGGGTTGCAGATAGAGGTACCCCAAGACTTCCCCAAGACTTCCGGTCTGCCAGCTCCTGGCCTTTGTCCCAGGTGACCCTGGGCAGCCCTTCCAGCCTGAGGGCCGTGAGGCCCAGAAGCGTAGGAGAGAGCCTAGAAGGTGGACAGCCAGCTGAGGAGAACCGGAAGGCCAGTCGTGTGTGTGTGTGTGTGTGTGTGTGTGTGTGTGTGTGTGTGTGTGTGTGTGAAGACTCAGAGGTGTGTTGGCAGGCCTCTCCCTGCAGCCCCGGCAGGCAGCAAGCTCAGAAGAACCCTCTGCTGCTGTGTGTCCCTCTTCTGTCTGTCCCCTTGCTCTCTTCGAGTCTCCAGTCTTTTAAAAATTCTTATGTGCAAAGTCTTTAGTTCCAGCGCTGGGGAGGCAGAGGCAGGGGGTCTTTGTGAGTTACAGGACAGCCTGGTCCAAATTGAGTTTCAGGCTCAGCTCTGTTACACAGAGAAACTCTGTCTCAAAAAAACAAAACAAAACAAAACAAAACACAACAACAACAACAACAACAAAAACAAAATAAAACCGAAAAACAATCTGCTTTTCTGCCTCATCGACCTCGTCGCTGTCTCTCTGTCTCTCTCCAGCCTCTGGCAGTTTTTGTCTCCCTCGTGGTCAGCCATGTCCCCAGGTCTGCCTGTCCCCTGTCCACCTGTCTCTCTCCTGACGGCCATCCGACCTTTCCTCTGCTTCGAGTACTGTTTCCCTGTCAATCCTTCTCTGTCTCTCTCTGTCTTTTTCCTCGCTCGTTATTCTGAGGCATGACGGTGTCTAACCCAGTGGGGACAGCAAGTTCCACAGACAAGTTACTTAACCGAAGTGAAAAGGAGCGTGCTTCTGGCGGGCCTTCAGGCACCTGCCTTGCAGTGGGATGTGCGCTCATGTGGTGGAAGGAGGTGCTGGGGGGACAGGAGGAGGCCGGCTAGTCAGACATAGGTGCATATGTCCTGGCGGGAGGGGCTCCAGGCTGGCTGTGGAGAAAGAGCGGGCGAGCGGGGGAGCGTGGAAGTGCTTTGCGCCCACCTGCTCAGGTGGCTTTCAGGGGGATGTCTTTCTTCCCAAGCCACGGCCATCTCTTCGATCCCCTGGGACATGAAAGAGCCATCTGATTGGACATTCCTACAGGTAGAGGAGTGTGGAGAGACAGGGAGAGAAACGGGAGGTTGGCCGACATCCGTGGCTTGTATGGACAGCGTGGCCTCCTAAGACCGAGTCCATCGTTCATGGGCAGGGACGGCCCCGGAGGCAAACCCTTCCTCCGAGCCTGTAGGCTGGGGTACTGCTACCACTCTGCGTGGGCATCAGCCATAACTGACTGACTAGCTGACTGTTCTCAAGGTCAAATAGGGAGGAAATGTAATAAGAAGCACTGCGAAGGGGCTTGTCAGAGCAGAAAGTCGGTGTGTACAAGCGGAGAGACACCCAAGTCCATGTGGCTTTGTAAGTCTCCCCTGCCCGTGGCCCACCGTGGAGTACACCTGGTGTCCCCATAACAGACCTTTCGTGCTTTCCTGTGGTCTCATTTTCAACCCACTTTGGCAGACCTCAGAGCATTGGTCTTCTCCAAGCCCAGAGACACAGAGGCGTCGATTTACTTGAGTGTCTCATGAGCAAAGAAACCAAGTTTCGGAGGGCCACGAATTCCTCTTTTTTACAGGTAGGGAAATAGAGGCAGACGGCAAATGAAAACAGAGCCTCTAAGAGACAGGTCCTGAACTTCTGCGCTGTTCCTTCCAATCCACAGCGAAAGGATAGCTCTCTCTGCTTACGTACTGTAGACACGTTCTTGGGGCGACCTAGCTCTCACGGGGGACTCAGAGAGGCCCGAGAGGCAGCTTTGGGGATCTGAGCCTGTATGGCTTTTCTCAGTGCTTCAGGCCGGCAAACGTGGCTTCAGAGTTTATTTGAGCCACAGTTGATAGTAGAGTCTGTCACGGCAGGAACAACGCGGCAACAGGAGCCTGAGAACTCTGGTCACCTCTCACACACATTCAGGAAGCAGGGACAAATACTGTCCCTCACCCCATGTTCCCCTTTTTTCTTTAGTCTAGGACCCCCAACTTCCAGGGTGGTGCCTGCCATGTTCTCGGGTCTTCCCACCTCAGTGAACCCCATCTAGAGAACCCCCCCCCCCGCATTGATACACCCAGAGGCCTGTCTCCCGGGTGATTTTAGATCCCTGTAAGTTGGCGATCAGCGTTAACTGTCAGGGAGCCCATGTTATAGAGAAGCCCGCATTTCTCCGTGTAACAGCTCTGGCTGCCCCAGACTTGCTTTATAGACTAGGTTGTCCTCAAGAGCTCACAGAGATAAGCCTGCTTCCGCCTCCCAGATGCTGGGATGAAAGGTCTGTGACACCACACCCAGCCTGCCTCGAGTATTTCTAAAAGGAGGTTTTTAAAATTATTTATAATGGTGTACATGCGTGTAGGTGTGCGTGAGTGTGCACACGTGTGCACGTGTGTCCTTCTATAGATGCATGAGGAGAGCAGAGGCATCACATTCCTTGGAGGTCCAGACAAGTCACAGTCACCGCTGAGTGCTGGGAACTAAGCTGGGTTCTCTGCAAGAGCAACAGTTCCCCTAACCACTGAGCTATCAGTCCAGCCCTCTCGCGCGTTTGTTCCAGGTCAAGTGCACAGCCTTGCCTCTGGCTTCCAGAAGTGGGAACAACAAGAGAAGACGCTGTCTTGGGAGTTCCCTGGACCCACCCTCCTCTCCCAGGGGAGCAAGTAGTTCTTAGCATCAGACGGGGAAGGACAGCATCTCAGACAGTGCGCTCTCCTTCCCTGCTCTCCTCTGCTCCCAAGACTGCCTAGCTCTGACTCACACCTCTCCGAGTCCTTGATCCGGGCCTGCCATTCGTGTCCCTGCCTGGGATCTGTGTTTTGTCTATCGGATATGCTGCCTTTATTCAGCGCTGATCCATTTGCCCATTTCACTAATGAGGAACCGGCCGTTGCCGAGATAAAGTGCGTTTCCAGCACTCGGGCTTTTGAGAAAGTGCCAGCTGAGGGCAGAGATCTGACATTTGAGTCGGAGGTTGTGACTCAACGTGGAACCAGGTGAGATCTGCAGGAGCATGTCTGCAGTGCGGGAAGGAGCTGGGTGGGGCGCCCTTCACAGTGCAGGTTCCTCGGGGCTGGGGACCCATGCTGGGGTTGCCCAGAGAGACCACACGACGCATGTATTCCAGACACACATGTCCACCTGCATGCATGGGTCCATGCACACACTTAATATTCATGTTCCAGAAGACCGGACAGGCAACGGAGATGAGAGTCACTGGTTGAACTTCTTGACTGGTTCCGGGGTTGTGACCTCCCACCCACCCTCTGGGAGCTGGGAGCTTGTAACCCGCAGGGGATGCAGGATGAGTTAAGGGTTGAACTCTTAACTCGGGTACAAGGAAGGCCATGCCTGACACATGCTACAGGCAGGTGATTGCTATGGCCAAAGTGATTAGGGGCTGCTGTTGCTTAAGCATCCACATCAAACTCATGTTGAAATTTAATCCCCACGGGGAGGTATTTAGAGGTGGGGCTGGGGGCACTGGCGAGGTGGTGGACCTGAGTTTAGGGCCTCAGCACCCACGTAAAAAGCTGGGTGTGGCTGTATGTTCCTATAATCCCAGCATGGGGGTTTGGAGGCAGAGATGGGTGGAGTCCTGGAGTTTGTGGCCAGTCAGTGTAGCTAATCAGGGAACCCCAAGTTCAGTGAGAGACCCTGCCTCAAAAGTATAGAGTGGAGAGTGATTGAGGAAGACACTTGGTATGAACTTCTGGCCTCCACATGCATGTACACACGTGTGTATGCATGCACATGCATGCATGCACACAGAGGAGGTAGAGCAGGCTGGGCTTTAAGGGGTGGCTGGCCAGAGGGTGCATTCAGAGACTTCCTTGCAGGGTATCTTCACGGAGCAGCAGGGAGCGACAGGCTTCAAGCAGCCTCGAGCCTGGTACATTTTGCCTGCGACTCACTTGTAGGGTTTATTTTTGCTAGCATAGTTACTTAAATCTGGCTTTCAGCTAGTGTTAAAATTAGCAGGCATTCCTTAAGAAGGTGCCCCAGCAGATGGGAGAAGCCGAGAAGCAGCGAGCCCGGAGCTGGAGGACGTTTGCCTGAGAGGCAGCCACCCCACCACCAGCCGCAGATCGTCCCCGATGGGCGTCCCCATGGAGTCTGAGAACCCAGAGCCTGCTGGCAGGTTCCAAGGAAGGTGGCAGGGCTGATGTAATAGAGAGAGATGAGGGAAGCTGGCGGGATCCAGTTCATTGATTCAGAAAGGCAGTGGGGGCGGGGCTGGGTAGTAGCACTCTTGAGGCTCAGCTGAGACAGCTCTTGCTTGGCGTGCAAGGAGGCCTGGGTTGGCTCCCCAGCCCGCGCAAACTGGGTGTGGGAACGCAAGTCCTTAATCCCAGCACTGGAGACAGACGGAAGAGAAACAGAGGCTCGGGGTCTTTCCTGCATGGCAGCCTGAGTTACAGGAGACACTTAAAAAAAAATTCAGGCAAAAAGTCACAAGAGCTGGTCTTGGCCAGCTCCTCCGTTTTATAGACAAATTGCAGTTCGGAGCAGAAGGTGACTTGTCCCAATCCCACAGCTAACAAACCACAGACCAAGAACTGAGTGCATGCCGCACCATTTCCAGTCCTTGGTCCCCTTCTGCCTCTGTGCTTACGGGAGGAGGGGGGCATCCCTTGGGATTCTCCCCTCTATAAGTGACAGGCATCAGATGAGAAGGCAGGGAAAACGGGCCCGGAAAGGGGCGGGGGTGAGTGGGCACGGGATTCTTTGGCCCTCTGCTTCCTAGTAGGCTTCTTCTATCTGGTCTCAGTGTATTTATCTGTAAAATGGAGCCCTTGGTTCACGGGCTGGCCAAAGCAAGATGTACCAGACCAGAACATTCTTTCTTGGCCTCTGAGACCTCAGAGATGGGATGGAGCCAGAGTTGGGCAGTGGAGAGCCGTGGCTCCAAGACCGGGAGGCGCCTGGTCCAGGGTGGGGGCAGAGAGCGGCAGAGTTAGCGCAGTGCCTTCCTTCCACCCCAGTTATTTTTACCCCCAGAACACTGGACTGCAAGCGGCCTCGCTAAAAATACCAGCAGCCGGTCCTGAACATCCTTTCCCCAGAGAGGCGGGTGGAGGCTGGCAAGCAGAGGCTGGAGAGCTCAGCTTTCTCCGTCCTGAGATCGGGATGCCTCGGGGGCATTCGGGAAATGGACCCTTCTGCCCTCCGAAGACCATCAGAGCAGAGCTAGCCAAAGAATAAGGTTGCCTTTGTCGTTTCCAACAATTCCACTCAGCCCTGCTCGCACACCTCCACATTTTAAAAGCCCAGCGTAATGAGTCTGCTTCAGTGTTATATTTTGCTTCCATCGCCTATTATTTCTTAAATATTTGATGCTACCGAGTAGCCTCGTGTTTGTCATTTTAATGGCTGCGTAATATTCCATCTCAGACCCTTTCTGTTCCCTAATTGCTGGACATTTGAAGGCTTCCGATTTGCCCTTCTCTTAAATAAGACTTCCATGGACATCTTTGAGCATGTGGCTTTTTCCTTCTTATTAATTATTTCTGTAAGATAAGTGCTTGGGCTGGCGAGCCAAGGCTGTGTCGGCGCTATTTGATGTGGCTTGCCAAATTGCTTCAGAACTTAGCAAGGGAGGGTGTAATATAAAGACACAGCGCATGCCTGAGCCAAACAGTCAGGTTTCAGGGAAATCAGAGCAGGGTGCCAGCAGGCACGGCCTCCAGCCTGGGGCCTGCCTTCCCTCTTCTCCTCCCCCTCCTCCCCTCTCCTTGCTTTCTTACTTTTCCTTTTGAGACTGAGTTCTCATACATCCCAGACTGCCCCTGCCCCTGCCCCTGCCCCCACCTCCCATGGGCTGGAATCACAGGCTCGCACTTCTGCAGCACTGGGAACTGAGCTGAGTTACCACGCAGACTCTCCCGCTCCCTCTTTTCTCCCCACCCCCATCTTGTCTGCTCACTGTTTCTGAGGTCTTACTTTGTTCTGGGTCCTCTACCAGGTAATTTTCCCACCCACGCCATGGAAGCAAAGTCATCATTATCCCTATTTTGCAGATGAAAAGACTGAGGCTCAAAAGCCCAAATGAGATCAAAGGTGCAGACGGTAACTGGTGGGAAAGTCATTTCACGCAGACTCTCACAATGGGTACCAGTGCTCCCTGGGAGGGATATCTCAGACTCACAACAACTGCTCTAGTCCTTTCTTTCTGTGTTTTTGGATTCAAATCGTGCAGAGGGAAATCTGACTGGCTCATCTGAATCAGGGGAAAGGTACCCTATAAATAAGGCCCAAATGAACCAAAAAGTCATGACGGGGCAGGCACAGATAGGAGATCCGAGAGGTACAGTCGTAACGGCTGGTGAGCTGCTACCGTAATGTCCCAGCCTGCACTTTGCTAGAAAAAAAAATATTTTAAGGGCCAGCTAGATGGCTCAGGAGGTAAAGGTGCTTGCCACCAAGACTGAAAATCTGAGTTCAATCCTAGTGGCAGAGAGAACTCACTCCTGCAATTTGTCCTCTTATCTCCATATGTACACGTGCACACACACATATACACACTCACAAATAAGTGTATTTTTAAATTAAGCATTTTGCTTTCTACTACACTTCTCTGTCTGTCTGTCTGTCTATCTATCTATCTATCTATCTATCTATCTATCTATCTATTTGGTATGTGTATGTATGCATGTATGTATGTATATGCACATATACCATGGCCCCCATGTGGAGGTCAGAGGTCAACTCCCAGGAGACAATTTCCTCTTTCCTTCATGTGGGTTCCAGGGATTGAACTCTATCAGACCTGGAAGCAACCTAACCCCTGAACTATCTTGCCAGTCCCTTTAAGATAAAGTAATTAATATAGATGTTAATTTTTTATATCTATATATCTATCATCTATCTATCTATCTATCTATCTATCTATCTATCTATCTATGTTTCTTTGATTATTGGTAGGAAAGGAATGTTTTTATATGTTGTTTTTAATTTTATTATTTGTGCATGTTTTTGCATGTGCATGCGTTTGTGTGTGTGGATGCATGTTCTGCACATGGAGGTCAGAGGACAACGTTCAGGGGTCAGTTTTCTCACTGCATTCAGGCAGGGTCTCTCTTGTTTGTGCTGCTGTGTGGCTTACATGCCCCGGGGTATCAGTGTCATGTGTGGGAGTGAGATTCTGAGGGGCCTGTGGGTGCAGGAAGGGTGGAGGCTCCCTAATTTTCCTTTGTCCTTTCAGCCTGTGTGGAGGGATGGTCAACTGGCTTCCGACCAATGCTTCTGACATAATCCTTGGACTAGACGCTGTTCGGCAGGGACCTTTCCACGCAGGGCATTCTGAGCTTGCTCTCTCCTCTGAAGCTCCTCATTAGGAATGGACCAACCAGTCGTTTTCAGGAGCTTGAGTGTGCTGCGTACACTGTGCCGCTGATGTTATAGCCCCTGTCTTCTCTTTGTCGTTTGGTGGCTTTACCTTATCCCAGGTCTGGAAGGACTGTGCACGCACCTTTTTACTTCTAAGACTTTGGGACAGAGCTTTTGCATCTTCACCTCTCACAACTCCAGCACTAAATAGGATACCTTCCATCAGAGACAGTAAAACTGGGGGGTAGCAATCTATGAGGACAGAGACATTGAGGGCTCCAGACCAGGACAGACGTGTGTCCTAGGCAGTCAGCATTGGCATAGATATGTCAGGCAGCCAGCTGATCCACTTTTGTTTGACAGGCAGATGGCTTTGCACTGGGCCCACTCTTCCTGCCAGCTGTTGACAGCTGTAGAAGTGGGTGGACGGGAGTAGTCGGAGGTGTTCTCTGATCACCAGGTTTCGGGTTTATGCCACCTCTGATTTTGGCCTCTGCAATCCAGAGCTAGGTCCTAGCCCCATGGTGGCCTTGGCTATAGAACTTTGGCTAAGAATTGGATTCTTAGATTCTTCTTTGGAACTGTGATAGACTCTTATGGTACCCTCTTCCACCAGACCCCGGAGACATTCAGGACTGCCCGTGGCCAAGGAAGCTGATAAAGCCAGAAGTGGTAGATGGTACTTCCGCCCTGTAAACCAGTAGCACCCATTGGGGCCACGGGGCCTTGTATCATGAGCCATAGATTAAAAGTGCTTTTTAAAAGTTTCTTTTCTTGGTGTAAGGAACATAGTCCCTCTTGACTTTCAAGATTGGTAGAGAGATTGTTCTGGGGCTAGAGTTAGCCCCTCAGTTCCCAGGGCTGAGATTGTCAGTTGCTATTCTGTATTTATTTTCTTTCTCTGTGGTAACAAAAATTTAGATCGGACGCAAAGCTCTCCACTAAAACCTACATTTTCCTGCGGCTCATGCAGGTATAGCTGTTTAGGTCCCATCGATGGCATAGCCTTTTCCTACTGGCAAGAATGCAAAGGCCTGGATAGAATAAGGATTGGCATAGTCATTTTGGACTGCATGTTAAAAGCTGAACACAAAGTGCTGAGAATATCAGAGAGCCACAAGACTGAAGGGGCCTGGGCTCCTGAGATCCTTAAGCCTATTGTGCTATTTGTGTGAAAGAGAGAGCATCTCTCTTATCTTGCTCTGTATTTTCGAGTTTCTTTGCTACAGTGTCAAAAGACTCTCAATGGAATGATCATCCTGGGACCTCCATAGATATATCTGGTTACAGGTTGGGCCCAGGACCCATGTTTTCATGAGCTTTCGTGGTCTTCATCCATCATCCCTCAGAGCACCCATACTCTTGCAAGGTCACCCCACTCTTCCCAATGACCCTAGACTCGTCTGTGACTTGCCAAAGCTAATGGAACATAGTAAGTATGATGAACTCAGGGCCTCAGGAAGTGCTTGAGTCTTGTCCTCTTAGAATTCACTTGGTCTTACTGAGTCAGGATCTCAAGTTGTCCAGGCTGGCCTTGGACTCCCTAGTGTAGTTAAAGATGGCCTTGAACTCTTGATCCTCCTGCCTCTGCCTCCCAAGTGCTGGCTTTATAGGTATGTGTGACCACGATGTGTTTTATGTGGTGCTGGGGATCAAGCGTCCAGCTTTGTGAGGGGTAAGCAAGCGCCCTACTAACTGAGCTACACCCTCGCTTATCTCATTGAGTTCTTACTCTTGGATGTTTAGTCTCTGAAACCAAGCGTCAGTCTTGAGCAGCCCGACCACAAGGAGAGGCCATGTCAGAGAGAACAGAGACTCAGCTCCAGCCTGTACCACCTGGCCAGCCCAAGAGTGAAGCAATTTACCAGTGTAACTTTCTGGTATGAGGTCTTATGGAGCAAAGCCAGGCTGCCCTTGCTACACCCTGTCCAAATTACAGACTTATGATCAAATAAATAATGATTGTTTGAAGCTGCTAGCTTTGGGGGTGGCTTGTTAGGCAGCATCAGCAACTGAGGCAAGCCCATGTCAAGCAAGCCCATGTGGCAGTTCAGGCCCTTGGTGGTGACTGGAAAACCCCCATGTGCTTTTTGTTTTCTACATCAAGAGGCAGATGTGTTGCCCACCCTCACTCCATGACACTAAAACACTACACAGGAACTTGGGGGTGCTCTTGGAAGTCTTGGCGAGCCATAGCCTCTCCCCCAGAAACCAAATGATCCTCTCAACCTCTGCCTGGTGGTTGTGGTGAAACGTATTGCTTAGAGTTGTAGCTACAGGTGAGGCTGTGGGGCCCAGGGATGGTGTCTGCTCATGCAGCCAAGACTCTACATCCTTTATATGGGGTTTGAAGGCTGCGATGAGTCCCACCACTCACATGAGTGCGTTGTGCAGGGAAATGAATAAATCAATACAGAAGCAAATGCAGAGTAGACAAAGAATAATTCCCTAGATCTGAGCAGGAGTCAAAGGGAGGCCTAGTCACAAATTCAAGGTCTAACGAAGCATTGCTTTGGGAATATTTTAACCCATTTAAAATATAATTATAGCAGGTAGCATTTACTGAGCTCTTACTATGTGCCAGGAATGGTGTGAAACGCTTTACGTAAATTACCGCCTTAATCATCCCAACAACTCTGGGAAGCAGGTATTAGAACTTTCATCAGGTTTTATGAACGTGTATATAAAGGCCCAGAGAGGTTAGGAAACTTGCCTGAGTGGGCACAGTAAGATTTGAATCTGGATGGTTAGGTGTTGGCACCCAAAGGGCACAAGGGCCTCAGGCAGGTCACAGGAGTTCCGTTTCCCACCCTCAGACACAGCCAAGACCTGGCATGCTTTAGGGTATGATACTTACCCTGAGTTTACACATGGTTCTAGGACCTGGGGAAAGAGAAGGGGAGGAGACAGGAGGGGGTCTGGGGTCCAAGGCAGTCGGCCTTACAGATGAGACTGTTGTGCTTGCTTGAGCACCCTCACCAGGCTCTCCCGCTCTCTCCTCAGGAATGAGCCTGGCCCACTCACACGTGTCCCTAATGCCAGGTTCCAAGAAAGCCACCTAAATACCTGGTATTTGAGATGTAAAGAGACCGGCTCCCTGTACTTAAGGCTGTGCTAACTTTTCCAATTATAGCGCCCTATTTTCCAAAGCCTAAAACGGACATATGTTATAACTGTCTTGGGCCCCAAGGTTTCAGAAACACCCTTAAGGCTCCTGAAATACAATCGTATATTTTAGACTAATTCCTAAAGGGCCAAGTCGGGTTATCCTTGGCATCTGCCAGTAGGATGCAGATCTGTTGTTTGTTTGCGAATGAGTCTGGTGCCTGGGTCCTCTGCTGGAACCAGCTCTGAACCCTGCTGGACAGAGAGACTCACACTGAGGTGGGCATGGGGAAAGAGATAGACTGTCTTCAGGGAGCCCCAGTCTATAGGAGACAGGACCAGTCCCCATGATGCCCTAGGGAGATGGCAGAGGACAGTGTTCATAAAGACCCAGAAGAACACTTTGCTCCCATGGGACCCACTGTCCTTGGGTGGGCAGGTGTCTATATGGAAGTCACCTGCAGGACTACAGTGTCACCTGCAGGCGGGGTAGGTTGGTGAGGCGTGCTGGCTGGCCAGGGCATTCTCTCATGAAACCCAACTGTGGTTATTAACCATTGATCATGAAGGGTGATGGGCTTTTCTGGTTGTAGCACTTGGCCAGTAGACTGGTGAGTAAATGAGCTAGAACTAATCCTGTAGCTAAACCGTGAGGCTTTTCAGAAAAGCACATGCCTCCCTTGCCTAATAGCGCCGTGGGGGAGATGAGTTATAAAGTGTCAGCCCTTAAACGGCCCCTTCCCTGTGATAGGGCAGCAGCTGTCTTGGAAGCCTCGTTTCCTGACACTTGTGAAAAACAGCAGAGCCCACCGCCAAGCTCATAGACCCACAGGGATCATTGGGAGAGGGAGTGTGTTGCGCAGAAGGAAGGGTTTCAGGCTGCATCCCGAGAGCTGGGTTTAATCCTGCTTAGTCCTTAATTAGCTGGCCAGCGCCTCAGAAATGGAGTAAAACATCCCATCTCCATAGAGACAGCCTGGAAGAAAAGACAAGAAAGGGAGCCTTGGTCGACAGAGACACAGCCTTTCCTTAGAGAGCCCCAATCTGAGGGAGACACAGCCTATCCTCAGAAGGGCCCCAGTCTGAGGGAGACATGGCTTGTTCTCAGAGGGCCCCAGACTGAGGGGGACATGTCCTGTTCTTGGGGACTTTGAACACCTGGTCAGCAGTGCCGATCACTCATCTATGAAAATTGCAGGTCAGAACCAGACTGGGGCTCATAGGCTCAGGGGAGTGTGAGTCACAGTGCTTGATTGGCTGCACTTTTCTGGGGTTTGGGATATCTGGCCTGGCCATGTTATGGAAGGCTGGGAAAGGGGCCTGTTTGGGTCTACAAAGTTGGCTTCCCAAACCAGAGGATTTATTTCTAGAACAATCTACTGGAATTCCCACCGCTGAAGAGCAGGGACTCTGGCCTGCTTTCTGTGCTGACTCCAACCCAGAGCCCAAGGCCAGGCCTGCTAACCCAACAAAAGCTCAAAAAACAAACAAACAAACAACAACAACAACAAAAAACACTCAATTAGTTAGTGTCCAATTTTATTCTCAACACCAAAAAGTCTTGAAAAAACCACTCCTACTTCAGGCAGCCACTGAAAAGCAATGAGTATAAATTCATTTACTAATAGAGTACAAATCCTAACCCACTATTTGGTGGAAGGAAAAAGAACCCAATGAATTTAGAGGATATTGCTATGTAACAAATCTTTCCTGAGAATTTTTTTTGTTGACACGGGTCTCCCAGGCTAGAGAACTCCTGCCTCTGCCTTCTCGGTGCTGGGACTGCAGTCAGGGGCCACCACTCATCTTGCTGGGCTGGTCTCCTAACAGACATATGCTTCCGTTCAGTCCTGTTACTGGGGCATGGGCAATCAAACATACCTAGAGTCTCCGAGATGGGACGTATGCTCCTGTCCAATGCAAATCTTTCTCAACTTTTTTTTATTCCATTCAATCTTTTCTCTAGCTAGTTTCAGGACTGAAAAGGTAACTCCCCCAAATCTGTTTAGGGATGTGTGCCCCAGGGAGCCCCAATTCCCATCAGGCCTGACAGCAGCCTTGGTGGCTTCAGCCTTCCCACCAAGCAGTAAGTTACTCTGCAAAGCAAGTATCCACAGTGGCGGACAGTGGAGTATCCCCTGTCCGCATTCAGAATATGTGGCCATGCACAATTTCCCAGAGCTCAAAAGTCCTCAGAAGGGATTACATCCGGCTGTCACTTCTGCCACGAAGCTCCTATCAAAGGGCTGCTGGTGTCACCGAGGCCTCCTTGCTGGTGGGGACAGCTCCTGCGGTTTCCTCAGGGCTGAGCTGACAGAGGTCAGCCTCCAGCACTGCTGTCTGCAGGTGCTGTCACAGCCTTTCCCACAGTCCCTGAGTTCCTGCTCTCTGTTGTGCCTTACTGTCTCTTCGTTATTATCCTCTCTGAGGAGGCACAGAGCGGAAGTCACCTCTTGGATGTGTTCATATCCCTGTGTGCGTGTGCGCTCGCTTGCCTGAATGTGGATGGTTTATGGCTCCCTTGTTTCTTGAAACAGCTCCCTCACTGAGCCTGGAGCTCACGGACTTGACTCAACTTGCTGCTGACCGGCAGGCCAGCTCTGGGGGTCTTCCTGTCCCTAGATGTCCAGCGGCCACTGTCCTAGGCCTTTTATTTAGCATGCTGGGGGAGGGGATGTTTGTCCAGGCTCAGGTATTGACAATTGCCATTATTACCTCTCTCTCTGCATAAGAAAGCTGAGGTTTGGAGCCCGGGGAAGGTCATGGATCTTGACCAAGGTCATTCAAACCCTCCAAAGTCAGCTAAGATCTGAATCTAGAGCTACCAGCTCTGAAGAGGATTCATGCAAATGTGCTGACTTGCTTAAAAACATGCTGACCGGGCCATAAAGTTAGGAAAAACAATCCAGATCAACCTGTCAGGATAGAGCTCTATATGTGCCCAGAGCGTCTCTGTGAGGAAGGCAAGAAGCTAGAGACCCTTGGGAGGCCTCCAGGAGGGGGCAAGGCCAGGAGGGAGGCCTGTGGTACACTGTGGTCTCCAACCACAAGCCGGCCTTCTTTTTCAAACTTATTTCTTTTGCAAAACCATATACAAATAATTTGTACTAAATGTTGCTTAGCATGTGAACCATGATACCATGACCTGTGAACACACAGAGGTCACACAGCCTTAGGGGCTCAGTTCTTCCTTCTGCATTACCGGGCCTGGGGTTCTCTTGTTTATTCTCTGTACCATGTACACGAGGCAATTCTCCTGTCTCTACCCTTCCTCCCACCCTGCCCCAACTTGCTGGAGTGCTGGGATTGTAGATGTGAGCCGACTCGCTTGGCTTGTTACTCGGTTTCTGGGGACTGGACTCGGGTTTTCGGGCCTGTGTGAGTAGTGCTGAGCCATCTCTCCAGCCCTAAAAATAAATTTTAAATTAACAGAAGTATAGTTTCCAGGAGGCCGTGCCAAACTTCCTGTGAGGCAGCATCCAGCCCCGCCAT
Source organism: Apodemus agrarius (assembly GCA_964023405.1). Lineage (NCBI taxonomy): Eukaryota > Metazoa > Chordata > Mammalia > Rodentia > Muridae > Apodemus > Apodemus agrarius. The sequence goes on along the minus strand of OZ030014.1, from coordinate 33,043,884 downwards.
GGTCGGCCGGGCCTTGGAGACTGTGTTAACAAGAATCCCAGGAGGGGGCCAGGGTCCCTGGTTTGTAGCTTCCTGGAACCAGGACCGACTCTGGTCTCCTCTGGTTTGATCCTGCAGATAGTATAGTTCTGGCAACCGGATCGGGAACTGAGGCCATCAGTGGTGGGATGCCCCTTTTTAATTCTCTTCAAGGACCAAGATGTCTTGAGTGCTAGCCCCGGCAGCAAGCCAGCAATGCGAGAGGGCTCAGACCTGTGCTGGGACCCAGGACAGCTACAGGTCACACCCACTCTACACTGACGCCAGGATCTACTTCTCGCTTTCCATTCAGACCCCAGGACCTATGTCCCCCAAGATCAGCCGGGTCTACACTACTATTGCTCCTTAGACAACAGCTCCTTAGAAATGAACTCGTTTTTATAGCTCTGGACTCTGCTTTACCTCAGCAGAAGCGCAGAGGATTTCTCTGTGTGAAAACAGCGCTGTCTCCCTGGGAGCTGGCGGGGAGCTGGCTATCTGCAGCCACCCCGCCTGGGTTCTGGGCCTGGCTCCATTACACTTAGCTGTGTGGCCTGGGGCAAGCTGGTACGCTCCAGCGTGAGGACGGAAGGAGTTGGGACGAGTGAAGCTCTGAGAGTAATGTTTGGCCCTTGGGGAGTGCAGTGAATGTTCTGGGTAATGTCACTCTCATTAGCAACGCAGCAGGGAGATTGATGCGAGATACTAGCCAATGTCCTAGGTTCTGGAGTTGTACAATTTGGCTTCTAGTTTCTACATTCTAGCTTTTAGCTCTTTCATTAACCTCTCAAAACCGGTTTCCTTCTTTTCTTTCTTCTGTGTGTGTGAGTGTGTGTGTGTGTGTGTGTGTGTGTGTGTGTGTTTTCCTGTGAGTATCTGTGTGTTATATACATTTGTACATGTGTGTATGAGGAGTCCAGAGACTGATAATGGGAGGCTGTGACCGCTAGCTTTATGCCAACTTAACGCAAGCTACAGTCGTTTTGCAAGAGAGACCCTCGATAGAGAAAATGTCCCCACCAGATTGGCCAGTGGGCAAACTTGTAGGACTTTTCCTTGATTGATGATTGATGGGGCACCTCCTTGTCACTGGGCAGATTCACTGCAGACAGCACTGCCCCTGGGCCAGTGGTTCTGGTGCCGTATGAAAGCTGCTCAGAGAATCTGAAGAGCAAGCCAGTGAGCAGCACCCTTCTCTCCAAGGCAGTTTCAGTCAGTAGCTCCAGTCCCTGGGCTGACTTCTCTCAGTGATGGGATGACCCAAGAGTTTGAGCTGAAATAAACCTCTTCTTCCTCAAGTTGCTATTGGGCATGGTATTTTGTCACAGCTGTAGAAACCCTAAGATAGATGTCTTCCACCATTGCTTTCTGCCTTATTATTTTTGAGACAGGGTGCAGTGGCTATTCCTAGTTGTCAACTTGTCTCTATCTGGAATGAACTCTGACCTGGATCTTGGCTTGGAGATCTTGAAGCCTAATGGCTATGAATCCCAGAAGATTTAGACAGGAAGATCTCAAGTCCCAGATCCAGGCGTGGTGGCACACACCTTTAATCTGGGCCACGCCTTCTGCTGGAGACCTACGCAAGGACATTGGAAGAAGGTTCACTCTCTCCTTTGCCTGCTTGCCTTGTGGGACTGCTAGGTCCTTGGACTTCCATCCACAGCTGCTGACCATTGTTGGGGAGTTGGACAACAGACTGTAAGTCATCAACCAATTCCCTTAAATTCTGTGACCACCCATATGTTCTGTGACTCTAAAGAACCCTGACTAATACACAGGGTCTCTCACTGAACCAGGAACTCACAAGTTTAGCAAGGCTAGAAGTCTAGTGACTGCTAGGAATCAGCTGCCCCTCCCCCAGCACTGGGGTTTTAGAGGTATGCCTCTGTCCTGGGCTGATCATATGGTGCTGGGGAATCTGCACTCAGGTCCCCAGGTTTTCATAGCCAACTCCAACTTCAGCTTCTTGATTGCTAAGATTACAGTGATACGCCACCATGCTGGGATCATCTACACAGTAGAACCTCTCCTATTACACAGGAAGGTTGTAGATGATCCCTGGTATCAAATAGATGTTCAGTACATTTCCACAGCATGAATAAAGGTACAGAGGTTGGATGAGAGACACACTTGGATTATGGTAAGGGTCAGGTGATATACCGGGCCATATGTGGGTCAAGAGGACAGGGCAAGAATCTGCCCAGTGACAAGGAGGTCACAGCCTGAGGAAGACCCTAAACTACTCAAGGATTCATGAGACAGACAGACATCTATCACTGCTGTCATCAACAATGCCAGCACCCATGCCATCAAGGAGTCAAGTCACGGAAAGCCATGTGTGATGGCTAACGTGAGTGTCAACTTAATAGGCTCCGTGGCAGTGATTAACGCTGGGAGCCTTTAAGACAGTTCCTCATGTCGGGGTGGACCCTCCCCCAAGCATAAAATTATTTGTATGGCTACTTCAGAGCTGTCATTTTGCTATGGTTGTGAATCATAATGTAAGCACCTGTTTTCTGATGGCCTTACGCAACCCCTGTGGGAGGGTTGGTCAATCCTCAATGTCAGGATTCTGTCTAAGCTCCACCCTGCCGTTGCGAGGTAATTGTGGGGTGGAGCTTAGACAGATATCACAATGACGACGAGCCTATTCCTGCTTTGCTTTCACCTCTCTTTAATTTTTTTTTTTATTTAATTAAACCAAGACCGGGGAATGTTAGGATTCTGTCTAAGCTCCACCCCACACCCCTTCCCCAAAGAGGTTGGGACCCACAGGTTGAGAACCACTGCACTAGAAACACTGAAAAGACAAGCCACTGGCCCTGTCTGTATGAGATTTTATAGGTTAGGGGAACCCAGTTGGCAAGATCTACTCTGAGTGTAGGGAGTACCAACCCAGGGCCTGTAGGGAGTCGGTGAGCTGAGCACCATGCCCCCGTCATTCTCAGCTTCCTAACTACGGATACATTGTAGCAGCTGCCTTACTGGGCACTGCGCTAAACCCTCCTCCCATAATAAGTTGCTTTTGTCAGGCTATTAGGACCTAGTAAGGAGACAAGTCAACCGATACAGCATACCACTAGTGTCCACCTTAAGGGCTAGAAAGTGTATCTATCTGGCTATGATGTTAGCTAAGTGGCGGCGTGTCTAAAGCAATCTGAAGGATGACAAGAAAGCAAGGACCCACCTGTGTGGTTTTGCACTGGGCGTGACTCCTACTGGCAGAGCCCCTGTCTTAAAGGGGGTTGCCTCCATCCTGCCTGGCTCCTCCTTCTCTACCCATCCCGATGTTCTAGCCCTTCCGTGGGGTTGTCAGTGCTCTCCCTGACTGAAGGGAGAGCAGAAGGCACATCAGCCCCCACCGTCCAAGGCCATGAGCAAAGGTCTAGCTTTCAGTTTAACCAGTGGCCGTTGTGAGGTACTCAAGGTCAGGCACATTCCTTTCAATTATGTGTCGCTCAGTGGTCACTTATCTGCATCCCTTCTATAAACCAAAAACCACATGAGGTCCAGCTGGCAGCTCTCACTCCTCTGGGTACCACTGCTGGAGATCAGCAAGGGGGTACAACAATTCAGTGTTGTAGTTTTAGCCTTCCCAGTGATACAACCTGGAGGCAGACAGATGAAATAAGCCTATACGTCAGACCAGGCACCATTCTAGCTTATTCTCTGTTACTATGACAAACACTCTTTAAGAGAGAAGAGAATGGCCAGGCGGTGGTGGCGCACACCTTTAATCCCAGCACTTGGGAGGCAGAGGCAGGTGGATTTCTGAGTTCGAGGCCAGCCTGGTCTACAGAGTGAGTTTCAGGACAGCCAGCCAAGGCTACACAGAGAAACCCTGTCTCAAAAAAACAGAGAGAGAGAGAGAGAGAGAGAGAGAGAGAGAGAGAGAGAGAGGAGGAGGAGGAGGAGGAGGAGGAGGAGGAGGAGGAGAAGGAGAAGGAGAAGGAGAAGGAGAAGGAGAAGGAGAAGGAGAAGGAGAAGGAGAAGGAGAAGGAGAAGGAGAAGGAGAAGGAGAAGGAGAAGGAGAAGGAGAAGGAGAAGGAGAAGGAGAAGGAGAAGGAGAAGGAGAAGAGAATGTATTTGGCTTATATGCCCAGGTTACAGCCATCATTGAGGGGAGTTAGAGCTGAACTCAAGCAGGAACTCAAAGGCAGAGACCACAGAGGATGGCTGCTTGTGGGCTGGTTCATGCACAGGTTCACACTTAGCTAGCTAGCTAGCTTTTCCTTTCCTTTTTCTTTTTTTCTTTTTTTTTCTTTTTCTTTTTTTCTTTTTTTCTTCTCTGTTGGCATCATCTTCTTATCATCTTTTCTTCCCCTTCTCTTCCTCTTCTGCTTTTCTCCTCCTCTTCTTCCTCCTTCTCCTCTTCCTCTTCTTCCTCTTCCTCCCCATCCCTCTCCCATCCCCACCTCTCCTCCTCCTGTGTAGCCCTGGATGTCCTGGAACCCACTCTGTAGACCAGGCTGTCCTCAGAGATCTATCTGCTTCTGCCTCCCTAGCGCTGGGATTAAAGGTATGGGGAACCACACTAGCTTTTTTATATACAGCCCAGGACTCATTGCCTAGGGACGGTGCCACCCATGGTGGGCTGGGATCTAGTGCTTTGATTAACAATTTGATCTGCGCTATTCTTAATTGAGGCTTTCCTCTCAGGGGACTCGAGGATGCGTCAGGCTGGCCAGGACAGGCACTTTACAGATATGAAGTCATTCAGTCCTCACAACCCTGATATTCGTGCTGTTATAACCTTCATTTACAAAGAGGAAACAGGCATAGAGCTGTTGAGCCATTCATACAAGGTCACACAACTGAGAGATGACAGGATTCCAACCTCAACATCCTGGGTGCAGACCCCGTTTCTACCTCACTCTGAGCTCTCGCGAATGTTTGCGGAGTGACAGACATGATTCGGGAGGGGCCAGGCAGGCAGGTGTGCTCCTGTTGGCAACTAGGAAGGAGGCCTGGATTCGGACTGATTTGAGAACTGAAGTCAGCAGCTCAGCATCTCAAGGCCTCTAGGCCCTGGCTCCGCCTCTGCCTTGCCCTACCAACCACCTGGCCAGGCACAGGCAGCTCAAACAGAGCTTGGTTGCTAGGGCCTGGCAGGGGTGCCTGGCCTGATAATCCCTGCCTCTCTGGGAACCCAGTCTCCCCCTGGCCATGTCTGTCAAGGCCATCTAGCTTGGCCTAGATGCCAGCTGCTCCCTCTGTGGCTTGTCCCCTTCCTGTAGCCCCTCTAAAGCCAGGAATGCCAGCTCCTTTCTCACGCTGCTTCTGTGGCTTCCCTGAGAAATCAGCAATCAGGACAGAACTGTAAGGGTCAGGCTGCCTGAGGTCCAGCTCTGGACCCGCTGTGTGGCTTTGGGCAATTTTGCTTAATTTCTATGAGCTCCATTTAACTTACTATGGACAGCAAAACAGGCTGCTGTGTGGGTTAGACTGGAGAGGAGTTAGAACACATGAAGGCCTTTTAACAGCAATGCCTTTGAGCCCCATGTGCATTCGGTTAACAACATCCACATGGCTTCTCAACCGTTCCTTTAAACTGATGAGCGCAGGGCTGCTTCTGGGGGGGGCGGGGAGGGAACTGGTAGGACAGTTATGACCACTGTTGTCCCCAGCCAGGTACCTCTAAAATCCAGAGGTGGGCTGTCAGGACATGCTCCAACTCTGCCTCCAAGCCATCCCTGGGCTAAGCAGGAGGCTAAGAGGGAGAAACCCCTCTGCTCTGGTGCCCTCTGGAGCCCCTAGAATGTTCGGGATCTGAGAAAGACCCTGAAGCTGCCCGCTCTAGCCTTAAAGCTGATGGTAAAACTCATCGGTATTTTGGTGCTGGAGTGTAGTTCTCTCCCTGATGCACTGAATGACTTTGTTTCGTTTCTCTTAGTCTTTATCATCCCTTTATCCTTGCTAGATCCAGAAGGTTCCTTGCAAACACATCAGTGTCGATTAAGCAATTAGGCCGCAGAACCAGACTTCCGTATACTGTCCTGTGCCCGGATGTTCCTGCCCACAGCTTACATGCACCCCATTCCTTCAGCCCCCTCCCCAGGTCATCCCGGGAAGATGGGAATGACAGGTGGCCCCGGGAAAGTACCGATAGATAGCCAGGCTCCTTCTTTTTATTTCCTTTGCATACTTTTCATTCTCCCTCGAGTTGCTGATCATAATTTTCTGTGTATCTAAAGATATCTCAGCCACTCTCGTTTTATGAAAGCAGTAACAGCTAACATCTGTGGGGCGCTTTGTAGTTTGAAGCACAAAGTCTTTTCTCTGTATCAACATGTTTCCAACTTTACAGTCGCCTTCTGGGGTGTGTGCTGCTATGATCCCATTTTCTAGATGGAGGAGCCGAGGCACAAGCAAATGAAATAACTTACAGTTCAGGAACAAATTTGCCCCAGGTAGATGGTCTCGTCTACCCACCTGATCTCTCCTGGTCCCTGGGCTGTCTTTCTCCTCTCAGTCGGCCTTCATCATCTTTCCATGTGCCGGGTTCCATTTTGTCTTTTTGTAGAGAGTGCTTAGGGAAGGCTGACCCGGGCCAGGATCCTCCCGCAATTCTAGAGGCAAGTGAGACTCAGCCAGCCCCTGTGCTTCCCGGCAGCCCGCTCACCCTCCAACGTCCCCATTCCAGGCCTTACATGGCAGGCAGCACGAGCTCAGCAGGTGCGGGTCTAGCTTGGGGCTCAGAAAGGCCCAGTCAGCAGGTCAGAGTGCTGGCTGCTTTTCCCAGTTCCACATCAAGTTGTTCTCAACCCTCTGTGGTGCCAGTTCTAAGGGGCTGGACGCCTCTGGCCTCCCCAGACATGCACAAACCCCCTCACACGTATATCTACATGCAATGAAAGATAAATGTTTAAAAAGCATGTATTTGTATATACACCTATACCTATACATACATACATATGTAAGTCACATTTGCACGCTACGTGCAAATCCAGTCACACATGTGCACATTTATTTCACACCAGAAAATTCATGAGCACCCTTGCACAGATATAAACTATGCTCATAAACACAGACTAACATCCATAAACAAGCATACATGTATATATCCATGGGGCACACGCAAAGACACCTAGATCTTTGCATGTGCTCATACTGCAGGGTGCCTGCCTGGCCTGGTCTGTGGAGAGATGATAGGAAAGAGCTGGTGACTTGGGGTGTGTCCTGGCTCCTCTCGAGGTGTCCTAAGCGAGTGCTAGGTCAGTATCTGCTTGCTACAGTCCAAGAAGGTATGGTCCCCAGACCACAACGATTTGAGGGTCTCCCAGAAGCCATTGCCTTGCCCCAAGTTTGGCACTGGCCATGCGTGCTTCTGGGGGCCCCAAGGCGCTGCAAGATTACAGCTTAAACAGATCTAGGAGTAGATGGATCAAGTGCGCTGGCCACCGGGGATGCCCCTTTGGACGAAACAAGGCCTCAAACCCAGTCTGTCAGACTCCAGAGTACCCACATGGGTTGGGCCACACTTATGATCCAGAGTCTCTGGGATTATCGCACAGTAGGAGCTCTGTCAGGGTGAACAGCCTTTGACCTGAAGAGCAGCAGCCCTGAAGGGGCCAGCGTCTGACGAGGGGGTTCAGGCACCCAGGATTCTTTGGCAAAGTAGACTCCCTACATGTTTGGGACACCCCCCATTCTTCACTCTCTCCTGAGGGGTGTGTCTACAGAGTTGGGGGCGGGGCTAGGCTTCCCCTTCCCCTCCTCTTCCCAAGTTTGGCTCCCCACCCCCACACATTCCTCTTCTTCAGACATCAGCTTCAAGGGCTTGGTGGTGATTTCAGGCAGGGTTTGATTTGCTCTCAAGCATTTCCCTGAGTGGCCCCTGGGTGTTTGCTCTGATCCAGATGGCATCCAGATGCAAGCTTCCCTCCCTCCCCACCCCACCCCCCAGCTGGGGGAGCCCCGTCCTGACCTCCACCTCACACCCACCTCCCTGCCCCAGCCGCTTTGTTCCTCCGGCCTGAGGTCAGGGCACGGACCAACACCTCTGCCTGCGGCTCCCTCCAGAGCCGGGCTCCTGGCCATTCTATTCTTGGTCTCCCTCCTCAGCCTTTGTTCATTTCAACAGGTCATCTCTGCGAGAGCCAAAACAAATGTCAACGTGATAATGAGGGAAGCTGGGATGTGGCGGGGAGGGGCTGGCCGGTTGGCGGGTGTGTGCCCAAGCGAGGGAAGGAACACAGGCTCGGAGCCTTGAACCTCCAGCTCAGATCCCCAGGGACCAAATCCAAACGAGGAAACACGCATCAGGGATTGCCTGGCTAGAAGTGACAGGGCCAGCAAGCCCCCAAGCAACAACTAACGAAGAGGACCTCATCCAGTCCTGTGACCTGAGTGTGAGCATTTCCTTTTACAGATAGGGAAACTGAGGTCCAGCGAGGACAGAAGCACAAAGCGCAACACCTCTTATTTTATTTATTTTATTTTATTTTATTTATTTTATTTTATTTTATTTTATTTTATTTTATTTTTTAATAGAGTGATTTCTGTGTGAGAGGTACTACAAAAGGTCAGAATTTGACTTTAAACAGGGGACTCCCAGAATGCATGGGGTTTTCTTTTTTTCTTTTCTTTCTTTCTTTCTTTCTTTCTTTTCTTTTTTTTTTTTTTTTTTTTTTTTTTTTTTTTGCTTTTTTGCAGACAGGGTTTCTCTGTGTAGTCCTGGCTGTCCTGGAACTCACTCTATAGACCAGGCTGGCCTCGAACTCAGAAATCCGCCTGCCTCTGCCTCTCAAGTGCTGGGATTAAAGGCGTGTGTCAACACCACCCGGCAAGGGTTTTCTATTTAGCCTGCCTAAGCCAGGCCTTCGGGCGCTGCCTCCAGATGTCCTTCCTGGCACATTGACCACCAGTGTGGTGAGAAACATCCCCAGGGAGCCCCGATGGAAGACCGGGGTGGGAGTTCCTGGGTATAAGGTGGTCTCACTGCTTCTGAGACCCCGGATCCCGGCCTTCCCTGCTCTGTCCGGCACTGGACTCTAAACCCAGGAGCCAGCCCAACACTTGGCAGTCCGGGAGCCCGGTGGCCCTCGGTGACCTGCTCTTAAGCCGTCTACTTCCCATTAGAAGTTAATATTTATACCTCCAGCAGGCCCCGTGCGACTGCTGTGGGCATCGCAGGGGTCACGAGGTCTTCCCCGGCCCTGGAGACACTTCTGGGCTTCAGGTGTCTGTTACCCCCCACCCCCACCCCCACCCCTCACACACACACACACACAGCAGCAGGAAGAACAGCAGGTGTGTGTCCACATGGGTCATCTTTGTGAGGTGTACAGTCAAACTTCCTTGATGGAAGACGGAGCACTTGGCCCCAGCTCAAGTGTACAGGGCAGACAGTTCCTAGAATTGTTGGGCCCTGGCCCGCACAGGTGTGGGAGGCGGAGGCGGGGCAGGGCCTTTCAGCCAATAAACGTCAGGTAGCTGTAGGGAACTAGGTCCTGAGGGCCCATGGGTGGAACACTCATCCTCTGGCATCCCTAGTCCTAGAGAAAACCAGAGCCAGGCATGCAGGGAAAACTGCTGGGCACAGGTTGCGTGTCTTGTCTCTGTCTAGCCCCTGTAGCTCTTTCGGGTGGTCGTCTAGCATGTGCGGGTCTGTCCTCCCTCTTGTCTTTTGCCTGCCATCCCTCCCTCCATCAGACCTTCCTTCTTCCTTCTCCCCTTCCTTTTAGTTTTCCTTCCCTCCAGATTCTAAGTGAGCTCAGCTCTGTAGCCTAAGAAATTAGACAGAGAAGCTATGGGCCCTTGAGGGCGCTGGGGGTGGGGGTGGGGGGTACGGGGTAGGGGGTGGGGGGTGGGGGGTGGGGGGGAGGGATCTGGCTCCCTGGAAGGATTATGGGTAGGTGTGAGAGTGTAGCTGGGGGCTTGCCAAGCACACCCAAAGCCCTGGGTTTGAGCCCTGGCATTGTATAAATCAGGCATGGTGGAACACACTTGTAATCTCGCCGCTCTTGAGGTGGAGGCAGGAGGATCAGGAGTTCAAGGTCACCTTTGGCTGGATAGCAGCTTGAAGGCTAACCTGAGCTACATGAGACTCTGTCTCTTGGGGAAAGGGGATTGAAGGGGAGACTGTCCCCAGTCTGGGAGGAGGGAGGAGAGTCTCTTTCTCCACTAAACTCTGTGGGCTGCTGGTACCCGTACCTGGAGTGGAACTGGGGTGGAGGTGGGACTCAGAAGGACTCAGTTATCTCTAAACGCCTCGTGTCAGAAACAGGTGGTGTGTACCTGAGGATTTCGGTGATGGCCAGAGGGAGGGGACATTTCTGCCATCTGTGTGTTGGTAGTCAGGCAGCCTGGGAGGGGACCTGGGGCTGGCACACCAGTCCCCACGGGTTAATGTTTGACCTGGAGCAATGTATTTTTCCACTAGGTATTTTTATCCTCTGTGCCTGGCAGTGACCATGAAGGAGGGGAGCCCCTCAACTGGGGTAGCCTCAGGAGCGGGGGTAAGACTGCAGGGAGACCAGCGGGCTTGGGGGAGAGAGGCATGTACCCATTGTTTTTCTTACCAATTGGACCAAAGCAGTGTATGGTAAGAAAGGTTCCTTGTTTGGGGTTGTTTTTTTGTTTTTTGTTTTGTTTTTTGTTTGTTTGTTTTTGTTTTTCCTAGTGGTTTGATGGGGCGGAGTCTATCCTAAGGGGGCGTGGCTGGAGTCAAGGCAGCAGGAGCAAGTCATCAGGTTTCCTCAAGTCTAGGCAGAGTAAGAAGTGGAGGGGAGAGCATGCCGACACTCAGTTCGATTTCTCCTTTGTCCTTTTCGTCCAATCCAAGGGTCCCAGCCCACTGGAGGTGCCACCCACTTTCGGGAAGGGTTTTCCGCCTCGGTTAAATGCCCCTGTGAACAGCCTCACAGACACAGCTAGTTGATTCCACATCTAGTCAAGTGGACAGTGAAAAGGAGCCATTGAATGTCCACCCCCTGTCGATTTGACATCCAAACACTCCTCTGTCTTCAGAGTTGTGTACAAGTGTGTGAGCGGTGTATGGTGTGATGGTGTGGGGGTGGGGTGGGGACACACAAACATGCAGTCACTTTTAAGAACAACCACATGGAAAAGAAACAAATGGAAGAGGCCCAGAGACGAGCTGGCTTTGATCTCAGCCCCAGCCCTGTCCTGCCCTGGGACCACCCCGTCCCTAGGTGAGTAAGGACTGGCAGACTGCGGGGGTGGGGGGTGGGGGGGTGGGATAACGTGGTGTGACATAGTGTGCCTGGCCCAGCTTCTCAGGAGAGTCAGGATGTTCCTCTAAGATGCTAACAGCACAGACAGAAACTGTTCTTTTCTATGGCTGGAGCTAGTGATGGCGGTGACAATGTTCCCAGCCTTGCTCCTGAGCCAGTGTGGCACGGGGGACACAGCTTGCTCCCAGGGGACCCCCATATAAGGGAAAGGGGGCTGAGGACTCATGAAGAGAGTTCTGTGTCCAAAACTGAAGTATGCATACTGGATGCTCCTAGCTCTGGTCTTCCTAGCTCTGGGTGCTCCTAGCTTTGGGTCCTCCCTCCTAGCTCTGGCTCCTCCTAGCTCTGGGCTCTCCTAGCTTTGGGTCCTCTCTCCTAGCTTTGGATCCTCCCTCCAAGCTCTGGGTCCTCCCTCCTATCTCTGGATCCTTCCTCCTAGCTCTGGGTCCTCCTAGGTCTGGTTCCAGCCCTCTCTGGTTCATTTTCTTCCTCACAGGGAGGTCTGGCCTGAGCTGGCTGACTGCTGGGCTGTGCACAGCCCAGTATCCAGAGTCATTCCCACACACAATCAGAGTGCAAGCGAGGAGGGAAGGCCTCAAAGGCTACTCAGCCCAGGGTTCAGCTGGTACCCAGTGCCGGCTGGAGCAAACACAGCTTCCTTCCTGTCCCTCCCAAAAGTTTGAGAGATGGGCCTGTAATCTCAAGTGCAACAGCGTGGTATCTCCTCATCGATATCAACCTGACAGACATTAGAATTCCCCAGAGGAGTGTCTGTGTAGGAGTGTCTAGGCGGAATTAGTTGCGGTAGAAAGACCCGCCCTGTGTTCAGCCCCGTCCCATGTGGTCCTAGACTGAATAAAGGAGAGGGGCAGCTGAGCGCCAGCATCCATCTCTCTCTGCTTCCTGGCTGTTGCTGCAACGTGAGCCAGCCACCTCATGTTTCCGGCTTCTCTGCCAAGATGGAGCGTATCCTCCAATAGGAGTCAGGGAGACGGTTCGGTAGGTCAAAACTGACAACCCGAGTTCAGTCCTCAGAACCCACATCAAAAGCCAGCTGAGGCGCACGCATCTGCAACCCCGGCACTCTTGGAGCAGGGATGCAAGACACGGGAATTGTCCAGAAGCTCTGCAGCCGGCTAGCCTGGGGTACACAGGACAGCAGGAGCTATGACAGACAGCATCTCAACACAAGAGAGAGGGAGAATACTGGAGACTCCCACGATGTCCCCTGACCTCTTCACGGTACATTTGCTGTGGTATATCTGCCTGCCTGCTGAAGCAAGGGCATGCTGTGGTGTGTGGGAACTTAGACACACACACACACACACACACACACACACACACACATACACACACATACACTAAATAACTAAATAATAAGAAAGCAATGAGCAGAAATAAACCCTTTCTTTTTTTTTTTTTTTTTTTTTTTTTTTTGGTTTTTCCGAGACAGGGTTTCTCTGTGTAGCCCTGGCTGTCCTGGAACTCACTCTGTAGACCAGGCTAGCCTCGACTCAGAAATCCTCCTGCCTCTGCCTCCCAAGTGCTGGGATTAAAGGCGTGCGCCACCACTGCCCAGCTAATAAACCCTTTCTTAAGTTGTTTATGTTAGGTACAGTAGTGAGGTAAACAATTAATCTGGTGGGGGGTGGGGCCGGAGGCTGTGGGTCCCAGGGTCAACCTACTCACCAGCTGAGCATGTCTACCTCAGCTTCAGGTGATCTCAACCCTCCCCAGACCCAGAACTGGATGGCTGGGTAGGCTGGCCTGAAGCCGGGGTCTTTCAAAAGCTGAAATCCCGCTGTGGAAGCCAGGGGCTTCACGGGATTGGGAAAAGGTTCCCTGCGCAAGGACACAGGGGTCTGTCAGAACAGTGTTGACCTCTGGGAGGAATCCCAGTGTCTCATTGTCTCCCAAGGCGCCCTGCAGCAGAGTGCAGTGCAGACTGAGCAGAGGTGGGAACCCCCATCTGGACCTGCTAACAGGGTGGCCACGTGCCTAGCTGATAGTCAGTCATCTGGTCTGGCTGCACCACCCCTGGTACTTGGTCATCCCAAATCCAGTTGAGAAACACACTGTGTCCTGTGTCTCAATCCCACACGTCCCTTGACACCACTCTGCTGGAGCGCGTCCCCATCGGCCTGATCCCCCGCCTTGAATCCTGCTGCCTCCCACGGTGCACTATCTCAAATTTCTCACCAACCAGAAGTCCTTCTCAAATCGTGGCCTTCTGTTTCTTGCCGCCTCTTACAGAGAAAGGAATGCTAAGATGGCCCTCCCTCGCTCTTGCCCATGCCCGGATGTTACACATCGGATGGCCAGGTTTTCTCCTTGGCTCTGGTTTGTGTCTTGTTGCTGCGGGCTACAGAAGCGGGAGTCTCTAACAGCATGTCAGGAGACTCTGGGACAGCGGTTCCCAACCTATGGGTCTGGGTCCCATCTGGGTCGCATAGCAGACATCCTGCATATCAGAGATTCACATTATGATTCCGTAACAGTGGATAAATGACAGTTATGAAGTAGCAATGAAAAGAATGGTAAGATTGCGAGTCATCACACGTGAGGAACAGCATTAAAGGACCGCAGCACTAGGAAGGTTGAGAACTACTGTTCTACAAAGAGACACAATTTATAGAGGCTCTTCAACCCTGCCGTGTCCTACGAGAACCCAGGGGGTAGTGAGCCAGGAGGAAGGCAAGAATTTTGGGGACTCTCAGAGGAGCTCATTCCTTGGGAGGAATTTGAGGTTTTGCCTCTGGGGACACCGAGGAGTCCTGGAGTTGGGAAACCTCCACCCCCGCTGGCTCAGGCTTTTGCTGTGCAAGAGGCAAAGGATAGAAGCTTGCACCAGCTCTCTGAGATGGAGGAACTGGTTTCTCATCTGGTTGACAAAGGGGGAATTCCAGAAGACCTAGCTTTGGGCCCTGGCTTTGCATCCAGCTCCACCATTTCTTAGAAGCCCAATGCTTTCCGGGAGTGCCCTGCCCCCCCCCCCAACTCCCGTTTGGAGCAACTGGAACGGAGAATGGTCACGCCCCATCAGATGCTCACCAAACCTCTCTGTGTGGTACCCCGGCTGCCTCCCCAGGAGCGTTCTGTATAACCAGATGAGGCACTTCTTTTTATCCTCATGGTCCTCATGTCTCTCCCCCCCCCCACCGTCCCTTGTCCCCTGGGCAGTGGAAAGGGCTCTTTTTTCCCTGTGCTGTGACTCAGAAGATATTCAGAATGGAGCAGACAGACCTGCTCTCCAGAGGCACTGATTCATATTCTATTCCAGAGGCTGAGGCAGGAGGATTTCGTGTGTTTCAGTAACTTTTCTCACTGTGGCGGCTGCTAATACTGCCTATGCACTTCCTCAGTAGCTGACCAAGCCGGGACCCTAAGCTTTGGCCCCTGCCATCCGTACTCATGGCTGGGTCTCCACAGGATGCAGGTGACTCTTCTGAATCTGTTTGGCACGAGGCTGCCATTCAGTGCCTCAGCTGCTCGGGGCACAGGGGCGAGCGGGTGCCGTGGTGAAGAGTGCAGATACTGAAGACCTCTGTTCATTGCAGGAAATTCTACTGGATTCCCCTCTGCTCAGTGCAGACCTGGAGCGAAGGAGAGGATTCCTCAGTCGATAGACTAAAACAATAATTAACAATCATGATAACAGAGGCCGCGATCTACTGAGAGCTTCCTCCAGGGCAGGCCCAACGCCAGACTCATAATCCTTTCCCAATCCAGGGCTCAAGGAGGTTACTCAGGGTCACTGGAGCTAGCAAATGACTCTAGGTTTGCGTGACCTCCGAGTCCAGTCCACTTTCCTAGCTGCTGCAGCCCCGCCCCCTGCCGTGCCCCCCAGGAATTTAGAAGCCCCGGGGGAAGGGAAGGAAGGCAAGCAGCACTCATTTTACAAGAGCAGGAATTAAATAAATCAGCACATAATTAACATCATCACATCTCCCTAAGACCGCTGACTAGAACATTGTGCTAATGAGGTCAAGGTGTTGGTTTTGAGTCCCGGGAGCATAGTACAGCAGCCACCGTCAAGGAGCCCGCCCACCACCCTGCAAGAAGCCTGTCAGACACTAGAGGGGTGTGTCTTCTGAATGCACAGGCAAGGGATAACCTGTCTCAGGCCTAAACTGGCCGCTGCCTTCTGGACCGTGACAACCCTGGGGACATATGGGAGGGGCTTGCAGGGCTTTTCGAGGCTTTGGCTTGGCTCAGAAGGTCCGTCTTTAACATCTGGTGAGAAAGTCAAAATTGTTGGAAGAGCTGTTGGTCATCTCCTCCAGGGTGTGGTGAGAGCAGACGGTTCATCAGGGAAGAGGACCTCCTTGGGGACAGGCAAGGGGCATGAGTAATCTCCACACCATGACTAGGGCCACGATAGGGCTCATTAGGTATTAGTTTATGTAAATTCTCCCTCTCTGGGCCTACGAGATGGCTCAGTGGGTAAAGGTGGTTGTCACCGAGACTGACGTAATGACCTGAATTCAATGCCTGGGACCCACATGCTAGAAGAACGGATTCCCCAAAATCATCCTCTGACTTTCACATGTGTACCACACTACAGGTACGCACCCACCCCTCCCCTACAACACACAATCAATCAATCAATCAATCAATCAATCAATGCAAAGACAAAACAAAAACAAACCCACCAAAATGTGTGGTGGCTCTTAATTCCAGCATTCAGGAGGCAAAGGCAGGTGGGTGCTCTTGAGTTCAAGGCCAACCTGATCTATATAGAAAAATCCAGGCCAGCTAGTGGTACATAGTAAGACCCTGTCCCAGAAACAAACAAACAAACAAACAACAATAGCAACAAAAACAAGCAAACAAAAACAAAAATAAAATCTCTTTCCATCATTGCCAGGAAGATGGGAAATGCTCCAGCCACTTGGGAAGACCAGCTGGCAATCTCCTTCGATGCTAACTGTGGGCATCTTATAGGATCCCCAGTTGTATTTCTATGTATTTACTGAACTGACCTCAAGGCTTATGTCAGGGGCGGAGAGAGAGCTTGGCATTCAAGAGTACATACTGCTCTGACAGAGGACTCCGGTTCAGTTCCCAGCACCAACATCAGGCAGGTCAAACCACTTGTTAACTCCAGTTCCAGGGAATCCAACGCCCTCTGCTGGCCAACAAGGGCACCTGCATGCACGTGGCGCACACGAGCTCACAACATCAATCGATGTAATAAACTGAACAAAATTGAACTGGATCTGACCCTTTTCTAACCCAGCATGATGCAGGACATACCTTGTTCCTCAGGGTCTATAGTCACATAGGCAGAGAAGTGCAGTAATCACAACATGAATATCAGAATATCTGCTGGCAGCCAGGCAGAGGGAGGCTGGAAGGGCCAGGAAAATAACTCAGAGAACAGCAGCGCCTTCGCCCATTCATAAGCAGCCCCTCTAGCATGGATCTTTGGGAAGCCGGCCAGCTTTTTAAATTTAGCCAGTAGGTGATAACTTCTGGGAGAAGACATTAAGACAAGCCTGGCATCTGTCCTGGGCACAGAGAAGGGTCCAGCCCTGGTATGAATCTGCAGCTGCCCACACAGCTCAACCACCCTCGGGGGCTTTACTCTTTGGGGCACCTCATGTCTAGTCTTGAACCTTCCGGTCCAGTCACCCCAGGAAAAAGTGGACTGAACGTTGGCGCCTTCGGGACTAGCCTTGTGTCTTAGATTGGGTGCGGTGGGCGCATGAGGCCAGGCAGAAACCGTCTCCCTCTTTAGACCCTCGGCTCTGTGGGGCGGGGACTGGCTCTTCCCTCTAGAGTGGGGCTCCTCGGGGCAGCCTGGGGCTTCTGCCTCAGTTTCCTGGTTTGTATGCCACTCTTGGAGATCTTTCCTAAGACCTCCTTGGAGTGTGGGGCAAAGCCCTTACTCACAAAGCATCTTCTGCAAACTGCTCCAAAACGAGACAGCGGGAGGATTTTGTTGTTCCGCCTACCTTCAGAACTTCTGGCCTAGGGACCCCGGGTGGGGTGGCTGCCAGGAAAGGCCCAGGAACATCCTCTTCACCTTTGTGGCCAGCAGAGCTCAGAAGAGGGGCAGGTCCCACACCCCACACGGCAGGGGCTTCCTGGGGCTCCTGGGCCTGGGCCTGTCTTGTAAATAGTTTAACTATGTTTACAAAGCAGTAATATGCGTGTTACCTTTCCCAGCCGCCGCATTCCAGAGCGCAATCTCGGCCAGTTTACCTTGCCCTGCACGGTTCGGTTGCCAGTCCCTGCAGTGGGTGGGTGGCCTCTGGGGCCAGCCCCATGGTCCTGGAGAACTGTAGGTGTCCTGCCCCACCAGGCCCAACCACGTGTGTGTTCCAAATGGGGATTCAGCGCCAGGCTTGAGAGAGGCTCTACGGAGTCTGGGGAGCTGCGGGGGGGCGGGGGGGGGATGGCACCTTACTCCAGCCCTGCTCACCTCTGCGCCCCAGGAGCCTGAGAGAGAACCCTGCCCATCACACTTATGGTGATGAATGGCGGTGGCCTTTAGCCCTTCCTTTCGGCACTAGCTGCGGTGTCTGGTGTGGCAGCCACAGAGATTAAAAACGACAGCGTGCTTTTGTGAGGCGCCTCCTAGGTATTTAGGAACCGTGGCCCTGAACCCTTCCTATAGACAGAGCTGAGAGAGGACACGACACACGCGGTCCAAGGACATATTGACCGAGGAACAGAGGAATCTAACGTAAACAAGACAGCCAGTCCGTGTCTACCTCAGTACCGCAGTTCTGACTCCTGGCATGGGCAGGGTGACCAGGTGGAGACACGGGGACCAAGGGTTTGGCACATGCCTATGGCACAGTCCGCGTCCATGAACACACTGTGCGTGCAAGCACACAGGGTACACTAGGTGGGAAACCGGTGCTTCCCACCCAAATCTGCACGTGGGCACATAGCTGTGAGTGGACACCCCCCCCATCCCTGCCCTGCTCATCCTAGCCACCCACCCCCTTAAGGGCACAGCATACAGTGCAAAGAACACTCAGTCCCAGGTAACGCGGTCTTCTTTGTTGCTAAGAACCAGCCTCCGTCTTCTAGAGATGTGAGACTCACCTCTGGAGAATGCACTCCCTGCTCAGTTCTACAAAGCTGGGAGATCTTGGGGTCTCCGGCAGTGACCAGCCCCGGGGACTCTGGGTGCCTTCGGTGGAGCTCAGACCCCTTCCTCAGCACACAGCGGATCCAGTTACAGAGTCGCAGAATGGCCAGTGGGTTCAACTCCCAACTCAAGCCTGACCTCCCTACAGCTGTCTCCACAGCTAACCGGAGGTCCACAGCAGGAGACGTCCAAATGCCCAGCCCTTCTGCTAGCCTGTCCCACCTCACACTGAGTCACATGGGCCCTGCCAGGCAACCAGGCCTTTACATGGTGGCATCTGCCGTAGAGTGCTGAGGTAGGAGGTAGGGGCAAATGACCCGCCGGCCAGGCACTGGCGTCTTAGACTTGGGGTCTGAAGGGCCCATATTTGGTTTTAAGGTCCAGCTGCCTTAAAATTCTTAATAGTTGCTTAGTTTGGGAGTTTTTAAAGAAAAACAGAGTCCCTGCAAATTATATAGGCAGTTCTGTCGCTGGCTGAGTCCTTCTAGGGGTGAGATTGGTACAGACCTCCCCCCCCCCCCGCCTTACTTTCGGCATACTCCAGCACGCCCCTCAGCCTGCCTGCTAACCCAGCATCCTGCTCAGAGCTGGTTCAGACCACCCAGATGTGGGTAGCTGTGGTTTCCAGGTGCCCACAGCCCCACCACAACATTTGAAGATGCTCTTCAACGGTGCGTTCCAGCGGCTGCTCCTTCTGTCTGTCGCCCAGGCTGCGGTCGCCTGCCTACTGCAGCCAGGACACAAGAAACCTGGGCAAAGCTCTCAACGTGTTCCAGCTGTTGGTTGCGAGCCTGTGGGTAGACATCTTGGTCCAGCTCCAGCACGAATAAGCTTTAGCTCTAAGCTCTCAGAACCCCAGTTGCCTCTGCTTAAAAAACAGAGTTTAAAATGTCTCCCCAGCAACCTTCATGGGAAGATGACCGGGGCTACAGCTTGAATGTAGCCACTAGCCCCGGAAGGGATTGATGCTGGTTTCAAGGAGCAAGTAAGTTCACACCAAGAAGAGGCTGTCGAAAAGAGCTAGTCTGGTCCCTGAGTCTCCCCGACTTCTGTATAATCTCTTCTACACACATCACTGCATGTCAACGGGATACCATCTACCATGAGCCCCTAACAAAAGCCAATTGGGTGTTTTGAGCTTACAACTGCAAGCTTCTATAAAGAAACTTCTTTTCTATATAAAATACCTTTGTACCCAGTCCTGGGTATTTTGTTACAGCAACAGAAGATGGATAAAATCAAATAGCATATGGGAGGCACCTAGGAAAAAGCCCAATACCCCAGGGTACTTGGAGAAAATTTAATTCTACCTACTCTTTTCCACTGAGGTGGCTCAGACTAACAGCCACCATGTCACTGAGGGGGACTGAATCCAGGCTTCTTCTGTTCCCAGCTCCCTAGCGCTGGGGTTAGCAGAGGCTTGTGTGGGACCGATGACTAAGCCCCGCCTTTGCACACACTCGGGAGTCTACCTAGCTGCCTCCCCGGCCTTGTTTTCAGCAACTTACTGATGGAGCCTTTATAGAGCACCTACTGAAACCAATGTCAGCCATGAGTAGCACTGCCTTGGTGCTGTGGGGTGGGTGCGGGCAGAGGGTGGGGCAATCACAGTGCACGTGAGATGCCCGGCGTGAAAACGGGGAAAAACCTAGGCCCAAGGAGAGGATAACTTGCCCACCCTGGAACCCAAGAGTTTCCTTTTGTTAATGGTGGCGGTCAGGAGACAAGGTCAGGAGACAACGCCATCTTGCCAGCCCATGCAACTTCACTGCTGCCCTCACATCCTGCTGCATGGGTGTGGTAAAGAGAGGTCTGGGCCACCATGGAAAGGACAGCAGTGGCGTGACGCCCCTCCCCCATGGATCTTTACAAGCTCGCTCTGCCTCACTGTGGAGAGGGGCTGTAGGGCAGTGACGGACTCAGAGAGGCTACTCAGAAGCAACCAGGACAAATCAGACACCTGCCTGTAGGACCCTGGACTCCTGGCAGGAGGTTGGGGGTGCCTCAGGAGTTTGGAGGTAACATCATTACTCTCCTGTCTGCCATGCTCCTGACAGGCCTGGAGCGGCCACCCACCCCTCCTTTCCTGGCTTTGATGGCCTGTCCAGCCTGTGGTCCCCAGGGCTCTGAATTATTCAGCCCCAGGGGGTGAACCAGGCAGTGAGTCTCATGTCTACCCAGAGGCTGCAAAATAGATTATCTTTTTATTATTATTATTATTATTATTATTATTATTATTATTATTATTAACTGTCCCTTGTTAGCTTATAATTGTGATCATGTAACATTTAATAAAGGCACAAAGCAATGCTCATGGCTGGCCCACGGTCATTCATTAGCTAACAAGATGGAGCGGCTCATAAAAAAGAGCCGTTAAAAAAAAAATCCGGAGAAATGGAAAGCGGGAGGAGACGTGAGCTCGGGTTAACAAAGGCAGGAGGCTGGGGGAGGCGGGCCGGGTGTGAGCTGAATAACCCGGGCCTGAGAAACCACAAAGCAGCGCCGCTGCTGCTCCTGCCCGCCGCCTGAGTCAGAGAAACAGGGATGTGTTGGAAATCCAGCAATGTAATTAGCAGGTTGCATCATGCTTCCATTATAAATTACAATGGGCAGAGAGAGGGTGGATGGAGGGGCAGGGATTAAATGGGGTAACCTGATCCCCATGCCAGTGGGGGCAGAGAACCCAGGACCTGTCTCCCCAGCCGCCCTCCCTCCCGGACACTCAGCCGACCTGAGTAGCCTCTGCCTACCTACCGGTGGCCAGGACTTGGGGGTGGGGTGGGGTGCAGGGACTAGACCTACTCAAAGACTGCTTTGTGTGGCCTGGGAGAATGATTTACTAACGGGAGGAATCAAAGGTGTGAAAGAGGATGGCCCGGTTAACCCCGCCATTGTCTCCTGTCTCCTGGAATGTCCTCTGACTCCACCCACCCGTGCACCTGTGCACACGGTGGGGATTTGGGATGGACCAGGTGAAGATCTGTCTCTGGGAGCTGGGGTGATAAGATCTAAAGTGCCCCCACCCCACCCCCGCAGCAGAGGGGCAGGAGCCACCAGTCCTGGAAGGGTACTGAGACTCAGCAAACAGGGGGTGACCCATGGTAGCTTCTTTCTAAGAAGAGATAGGGGAAGGTGGTTGGTGGGGGAGCTCGGGTCTAATGGGAGATGAGCCCTCTCCTCTGGGCTGCTGGTGCTCAGGCAGCCCGGCTCATTTCTTCAAGCCTCAGTTCTCCCACTTCAGACTACCAGCTAGCTAAACAATCATGGCCGGGAACTTCCTATTTCCATGCCCGTTCTCTGCGCCAGGCCTTATCTCAAGTGTGTGACCCAAGGCAAGCTCCCCACCCATCTAGAGCCCCCTTTCTGAGTCTCCGTCCCCATTTCACAAGGGCACGTGTTCCACGAGATCTTGAACATCCCCCTCTGGGCCTAGGCAGCCAGCTGACCTGGCATCTGAGAGGTCGGGGAACTGGGCCGGTAATCCTGAGAAATCTGTGGATCGGAGCCTGTGAGGCGGAGGGGAAGGCCCACGGAAGGCAAACAGGTGTGGGTGGCCTCGCTCCGCCTGAGCCCGTGTGGAATCACGCCCTGTCCTTCGTCCCGGTACGAGCTTGCCTTTAGCCTGGCCTCTGCAAACAGCCTTCGCTCCACCGTGTTTTCTTAGCAGCCCCGTTCTTGTGTGCAGGAAATAATCCCATTAACTGTATTATTGCTGTGGAGGGAAGACGAGGAAACAGCTGCCCTGAAGTTCAGTGAACTCGCCTCTCTCTTGAACGGAAAACCACAGAGCTGAGGCGGTTGCCCAGTAGCAAACTTTCTCTGAACACAGCCCGGCCATGCAGACAGTGTCGCTGTCCTGAGGGCGGGCTGTCGGAGAGAGAAAGCAGCTGCTCCGGGACCACCAGACACCCTCAGTCACTCCCGGGGTCTCTAATCGCTGTGGGTCCCAGTCTCCTCAGCAAACTAAGGAAACGGGACACCCAGTGAGGGTCTCTGTTGGCACCACCCTCTCTTGGCCCTCAGCCCTGGCTGTCCCCTGCTTGACTGCAGAGGCCTCCCATCTCCTTATCAGACACCTTGCTGAATATTGATCAGACTCTCTCCTGCTTAAAAGCCGTAGAAAGCTCCAGCTCGGAAGCACATTAGCAGGTTTTCCAAGCCATTCCAGTCCGTGACCACTTCCCTCCCAACCACTTCTCTCTGCCGGCCGGCCGGTTACCCTGAGTCAGTGGGCCCAGTCCCAGCACACCCCAGGCTAGCTGGCACCTCTGTGCCTTGGCACAAGCTGTTCCAACTGTCCATTCCCTGTCTCTGTGGGCAAAATGCAGAACCTCAGGCCAGGGTCACCTCCTACTAGAAGCCCTCCAGGATTCTATGTCCCACTACTACACAGACTAGGAGCCAGTTCTGTCTTTGCCTGTGCTCTGTCCCTGAGAACTCCCCTCCCCCCCACGCCCCTGAACTCCCTGAGAGAGGAGCCAGTGGTTCACACACAGCCAGTGTCCATAAGTCCCCTGGTTCTTTCTTTTCTCACACTGGGGAAAGGGACAGATGTGCCCTGAGGCCAGAGACTGGGGGAGAAGGATAAAATATAGATAGATTGGTTCTTCACTGATTATTTATTTATTTGTGTCCCCATTGAGGGAAGGGGTGGGTCTGGGATGCAGGTGCCCGTCTTGGCAGCCCTGAATGAGGCATGGATGTTGCTGATGCTGACTGCAGGGTGGGGTGCATCTGGAGGTGTCACTGTACCTGTGAGGAGCTCTCACCATGTCTCTCCTACCCCCGCCATCATTAATGAGGCGGCTGTCCTTGTGCCCACATCACGGAGCAGGTGACCACTCTCCTGCTGGGTCAGGATGACATGAGATCCCGACGTTGTGACGTCACGGGAGCATCTGACCTTGGGCCTGTCTGCTTTGGAGAGGAGAACCACAATAACAGCAGACCTGCTCCTGGGCTCCCTTCTCAGCAAGCCGGGTACACACCAGGTGTGTGCCCTTCTGTCGGGTGGGGCAGGAAACCAGATTCAGAGGCAGGTGGGCCGACAGTCTGTAAGATGTGTCCTCAACCCAGAAAGCAAGGAGCTTAGCTGCAAGTCCCTTAACCTGATGATCCGTCTCGCCAGGCCTCCATGTTTGATACGAAAGCTTGTGGGACAACAGCAAATACATATATTGGTGGCTACTATGTATCGGGCACAGTTTTTAATGCCTTATTTCCATCCAACCAATATTATATATTGAGGGCCTGGAGCTGTCTTAGGAGCTGAGGTCATGGTAGCCTCTTCCTCAGGAAGGAATGGTACAAGCAGACTTGGGCCAGGAGTGTTGGAAACGGCCTTTGACCAGAGCGCAGGGAGAGTGAACGGAGACAGGGGGTCAGACTTTCTCCAGGCCCTGTGACTGTCCTCAGGGGAGAAGTCACCCTCCCTACCTAATGGATAAGGAAACAAGAGACTGGAGGGTAGAGTCCAGGTCTGCCCCCAAGCTCCAGTCACCTCTACTGCATTCTACTGTCACCTCGGGGGTTTGTCACTCGAAGTCCCCCGAGTTTCCTTTTATTGTTAAAGCTAAGCCCTGTTGGGCTTAACACAACAAGACTGAAGCCCATGAGGTCCCCAGGACCAAGAACCAGGTTTGAATTCTGGGCACAAGGATTCTGTCCTGGGAGTGGGTGTGGGATTTATAGAGCTTCTGTCCCCCCCCCCCATGATAGATACCAACTGTAAGCTGTGTGCACATTTGGGGGGGGGAGTGCGTGTGTGATTGTGTGAGTCCATGTGTGTCTGAATATATGTGAAAGGCAGAGAACAACCTGGGTGTCCTTCCCTGGGACGCCATCCGTCTTGTGTTTTAAGATGTAGTCTCTCACCAGTTGCCTGGAACACACCCATTCTGCCATAGCCGCTAGTGCCCTGGCCACCTGCCTGTCCCTCCCACCTCCACGCTGAGACAGCAAGCACACGCCACCATGACTGGCTTTTCCAGGTGGCTTCTGGAGCTCACCTGCACTTGCTCAGCAGATGCTCTGCCCACCAAGCCACCTCTCCAACCTGCGGACTGCTTCTGGAGACTCCATGGGGTCAGATTCCATGAGGACTGGCTCTCCAGGCTTGAGTCTGAAAGCTGGCCTTGTCCCCACAAGCCTGGAGTGACCTATGGCTGCTCTGGCCACCCACGAGGGTTGCAGCCTGGGCAGACAGAAGTCCAAAAGTCAAGAGGCCAGGCTTGACCCTGGGGAGGACAGCTGGCTCCTGGGGAGGGACCTTCCCTGGACCCGGAGGAAGTCAGCTCAGGCCTGGCCTGGCAGGCAAGAGGCCGAAGACTAGACCCAAGCCCTGGATTCCTCAGTGTCTGCAGCTGCTCCTGGGACCACCCCATGAGACAGAGCTACTGAGTCCCCCAGAGATCCGTAAGGAACAGGGACTGGGGGAGGTGCTGGTGGCTTTTTCTCAGCAGGATACGTGTGAGTGTGTGTGTGTGTGTGTGTGTGTGTGTGTGTGTGTGTGTGTTCAACAGGGAGGGGGCCTGCTCCACTTCTGAGCCTGGAATTTATACAGCCCCTCGTCGGCGGCTGTAGTTTATCTTGAGTGAAAGAATAATAAACGTGTTTGACAGGATGATGTATTCAAAGCATCCGCCATCACAGCACAGAGCACTGCCTGCTGTCAGGATGTCTGGCGTGGTAGGGACCATCTTATCAAGTGTTTGGCCCCCGAGGATTGTCAACAACGTGTTGTTTGCGGGCTCGGAGCAAGGCAGAGACGGGCCTGGTTGGGGGAGACGGAGGGGAATCTGGCCATACTGAGGAAGGGTGGCTGCCCAGCTGGGGTCGGGAAGGCTTCAGCCTCTGATGGAAGGAAGGCAGCCCAGGCAGGGTTCAGGCCCAGCCCCCCTCTGCCTGTCCATAGTGCCCTGCCTGGGAGACAATCTGCTTCGTGGACCGCCACGCTTCTGCAGGGACAGATGCAGGCCGGCCCCAGAGGTCTGCAGCACCCCCTTCCTCCATCTCCCGGGTCTTCCTTAACAGAGCAAAGACATTAGCATGAAACTATAAAACTCTGCAGACACCGTGGAGAGGCATGGACCGCTCACCTAGCATGATGAGGCTTGGGACTCCAACCCCAATAACACCCAATAAATAAATGAACACATAAATAAATAAATAAATAAATAAATAAATAAAGTATGCCAGCTACCTAACCCTCAGCAGAGGGCAGGGAAAACACTTAAGCCTTCCTGCAGGCCCTGCCCCCACCCCCAAGCCCTCTGCCGGCAACCTTTGGCCATTCCCAGGATTGTTTAGAACTTGGTTTCCTCTCTCGCTACAGAGAGGCTTGGCGGTACGTGCCACCTAGGTTCTGAGCTCAATGCTGTGGCCACACAACCAGGTGAACACTCTGAAAATCTCCAAGCAGGTGAGCTCAGAGGCCCTCCGGCAACCAAAGCCTTCCAAAGCTTCCAAAGCTTCCAAAGCTTCCAAAGCTTCCAAAGCTTCCAAAGCTTCCAAAGCTTCCAAAGCTTCCAAAGCTTCCGGCCCTGTCAGACCCTTGGCTTCTCCCTCGGTCTCTCTGGTCCTGGGAAGCCCTTTCTCTTGCCTAACTTTGAGACCTCTTGTTTCATCTTGACTCTGTTCCTTCTTGCATAGCTTCTGTACCAATTCTCTCCCAAGCCGCTTCTTTTTCTAGCTTCACAGTCCTGAGTCCCCCCCTTCCCCCTCTCTCTTAAGCTAAGGCCTCCTGCACAACCAACTCTAGGACTTCTCCTTTGTGTAGGGAATGCTTTAAAAATAAAACAAAACAAACAAGCAAACAAAAGCCCAACAACAACAATAGCACTAAACAACAGGTCAGTACTCTTGGAAGTTGCTGGTGACAGTCCCATGGGACAACAGGAAGACAGCAAGGAAAGAGGGGCGGGGCCATAGGCACAGAGGCCTGGCCAAGCAGCTGGCTCCATTCCAGGACCGAGCACCGAGCCTCTTTGTTTATCTCCCATTTTACAGATTCAGACAGCCGAGGCAGGAGAAGACTCGGGATCAAGTGGCCTCCCGACTTGTACTTGACCTTCTATTTGGAAAAAAAAAAAAAAAGGCAGGAAGAGCCCTACCCAGACCTCTCCAACAGCTGCTCAGAAAGGCCAAGACTCCCTGGAAGACATGAGGGAGCCTGGGACGGGCCGAGGTCAGGCAATCGTCTCAACTCTAAACACAGATGTGAGTGAGCGGGGGCTACCTGGGCTGAGGACGGGAGAGCCCACAGCCAGCACTGGCTCCCCTCGGGCCTGGCTGCCCATTCCCTGAGCATCTGTTCCTCTTCTTTCCCTCTGTTTTTTGTCTAGGAGCCAAGCAAGCCCTTCGCAGTCCACATCTCCTTCCTGGCTCTGAAGGGTCCGCAGTGTGCCAGGCCGTGGGCCCACCGTTGTCCAGGTCCCTGCGGTCTGTGGTGGGGACAGACGTGGGCGACAGGCATCCACAGAGCCAGCCCACTTCCCAGAGCTCTCCATAGCAGGTGCTGGGACCACAGAGATGACCGAGTCACGCTCTGTCTGCAGCCAGTTCGGGCTAGCTGAGGACATGAGGCGGGAGCTCTCACTTCCAACCTCAGACAGCTGTGAGAAAGCTGAGCGGGAGGCGGAGGGGTTGTGAGGCTGGTCTCCAGAGGCAGCCGACGGGGCCTGGGAATGTATGTTTAGTCATTCATTTATTTCATTAGTCATTCTGGTATTGAGCGTCTGTGGCCTGGGTAGTGCTGGGAACAGCCAGGGGTCTGCGGGGAAGGCAGGCTTTCCGGTGGGCTTGAACCCCTTATGGGGACAGGCTGAGCTCGCGGTAGAGACTGTAGGTATGCGGGCTGGGTGGCAGCAGATTCGTAAAGGGTGGTTAGGAGGTGAGGGTGGGCCATTTAGGTAGACAGGGCCTTGTGGGAGGCTGGCATCTGGGCTATTCTGTGTTCTGGTTCTATTCAGGGTCCGACCACGGGAGGCACTGAGATGGGGAGAGATCAGGCAGCAGGAACAGCAGGAAGACCTATGCTCTATCCACATAAGTGGGAACCGTTGGAAACGATCCACGCGAACAGAGGGGAGACTTTCACATCTGCCCTGCCCTGGGGTAGATTTGCATGTCTATTTACATATGTTTGCATAAAGTGTGTTCTGACCCAGTTTCATTTCAGGCATTTTGGTTCGTATCACTTGCCCCTTTCCCCCCACACATTTTGCTTCCTCTTCCAGATGGGCGGTCCCTGTGGGGGACCATGTCCGACCTTAGAATCTCATCGAGCCTCCGTGGCATTGCCTGGCGATGGCCGGCCACGGTTTTTCCTGAGGGTTAATCTGCTCCTCACCTCTCTCCCTCACGCGGGGCTCTGGTTAAATTGGCTCGAGGGAGCTCAGAGTCCCTGGGGACTCATCATCCTGGACGAGTTCTTTCGCTCTCATTCTGGAGAGCAGAGCCGCCCCGCCCCGCCCCGCCCGGGGACTGTCAGCGGGAGAGCAGCTAATGGAGTGCTGAGTGGCTGTCGCCTGCAAGTCTGGGGGCCATCCCTTGTGGGTTGCTTTTGCTGACCAGAGGGGTTGGGGGGCCTGGTCGAGGCTGGACTCGGGACTCCTTCCAGGGCCCGACTCCAGCCACGAGGCTCACAGAGCACACCCCGTAAGAACCCTCTCGTGCTTACAAGCCTATGCTTGCTAGGAGGCTAAACTCATCCAGAGATTTCAGGAGCTAGCAATGCTCAAGGCGGCGCGGCAAAGCCTCTCTCCTCCATTGGCTCTTGGTGCCTCAGTTTCTCCTTCTCTGCCACCAGGGTCTTGGAAGCGTCAGCGTTTGCAAATGCCCTTTGACAACCTAAGCTCGCCATCTGGTCCCCAGAGACTATCCGCTTGTCATGGAAACACCACGGCCCAGCCTTGCGGTCACAGGCTCATGCCCCTCCTTCCCTGGAAACGTCCTCTCCTCTAAGCCACGGCAACTTCCGAGAGCAATTTCACGCCTGTTCGATACTGGTGAGAACTGCGAGCGTGTGCTGCGACCAACACATTGCCGCGGATGCCCCTCACTCAGTCCATGGCCACCACCATCTTCCTCTCAACAGCGGCAGCAAATGGTAATTGTCACCCGGATAGGAGGGACAGGGAGCAGGCGTCTCAAAGCCTCCCACATGGCCCGCCCTGACTCTTGACTGAAGAGTTCTGGGTCCTAACTACTTCCCTTCCACACGCAGGCTCTGGGCCATGGGAGACTCAGTTTATCATCCACAGGTCTTGACTAACCAAGATGGCGTGAGTGTTTCTTATCTAAGGAAGATGACTGAGGGACCTGCCGAGGTCCCTCATTTGCTTCTTCCAACCTCTCGCTTCTTCAGCTTGGACAAACCTGTATTTCATGGAAAACCCGGACCCCAGGGACCCTCCCTGTTAGTCAGCCATAGCCCGGGGATGGAGGAGGACGGGCATGTGGAACCTGTGCGTGGGCTCAGGGATGTCAGGTTTTCCCACTGTCTGATACCTGACAGCTTCTCCTGGAGTCTCATCCTTGTGGATACGGATTCCGGGGTCCACTCCTCAGAGCTCCGTACCGGCTCCGAGAGCCAAACAGTATCAACCCTGTGACATATTTATCGACTTCCTACCTCAGACTGAGGACTTCCTGAAGAAGGCCTGTGTGTCTCCTGCAGCCTGGGGCTCCTGAAGACAAGTCATCAGATCACCCTCATACTTGGGCTCCCTGAGTCCCCCTCAGACTGGGTTCTGTCCCGCCCCCCAGGGTATATCAGGTAGACTCTGAGGAAGGGTCCTTCGGATCATTACATCACTAACAGCTTCTATAGGTTCTCGGTTGCTGGTCCATAATACCTTGATGAGGGGGGAGGGCTTTCCTGTCCTTGCACACACACACACACACACACACACACACACACACACACACATTTAATCTGAGGGACAGGTTGTTCAGAAAGGTAAAATATTAAAGGAAGAAAAGAAGGAGGGAGGGAAGGAGGGACAGAAGGGAGGGAGGGAAGGACTGAGTTCTATAGGAAGGAAAAAGGCAGTGGGGTAGGGGTGAGGGAATTGGATAGAAAAGAAATGAGAGAGGGAAAGAAAAAGAAAGAAAGGAGAGAAAGCTCACAGTCTTTTCTCTTTTAAGCTCCTGGAGGACAGCTTATTTGTTTAAAATCTTCTTATCTCCAGCGCCGAGTCTCCCCACTGAGGGGCCTGTGGAGAGAGGCTGGCTTTCCTGCCAGGAACAATTGAACACTGAGATCCTAAATGGCCCGAGAGCCACAGGGCCTTGTCCCCTCTTTCCTATCAGTGTTCACCCCACTGGGTAGCCCTCCTCTGACTCTCGTGACAGAGCAGTGGACATGGCAGGCCTGGCTTCTCCTACCAGAACCCCACCTTGGGCCTGCCACAGCCTCCTCCTCAGGGGCCTCTGCAGCCCGCCTAGGAGAGGCTGCTCAGCCTCCACCATTCTCCTCTCCTCTGCAGGGCTCTTCCCTATGTTTGGCTTCTAGAAGCTTCTGGTGCCCCCTGCCCCTGCTTCCTGTGTTCATTAGTTCACCCTTTCATCGCATGCTCTCCAGTCCCTGAGACATGTCAGGCGTGAGAGATAAAGGGTCTGGGAGTCTCAGAGACCAGTGGAGGAAACAAAATGTCAACAGTCAATTAAAGCCTTTTAGGGCAAGCTTCAGTCGTCCATCCACTAGTCGGCCCACAGCAATAACGTCTAACGACCTCGGTAGGTTTACTGTGTGCCAGGCACTGTTCTGACTGTTTTACGTGGCCTGTCTCATCGAATTCTCGAGACAACTCTCCTGGATAAGGCTATTATCCTCCTACTTCACAGAGGATGGGGCCCAGGCACAGAGGCCTGAAATAATTCACCCGAGGTCTCGGCCGCTGAAGGTCAGCCTTGGGTGGAAACCCTTCGAGTGCGGGCCAGAGGCTGAACTCTTAAACCCAAAGCTGCTTCCAGCTCAGCCTAGAGCCTGGGATATTTCTTTACACACCCTCTCTGCTCCTTACTCTACTATGACCCTTGGCCAGTCCAGACAGCAGCCCAGAGCTGAGTCAGCCATTTTTTTTCTTTTTTGTTTTTTGTTTTTCAAGACAGGGTTTCTCTGTGTAGTCCTGGCTGTCCTGGAACTCACTCTATAGACCAGGCTGGCCTTGAACTTAGAAATCCGCCTGCTCTGCCTCCCAAGTGCTGGGATTACAGGCGTGCGCCACCACGCCCAGCTTGAGTCAGCCATTTTTGAGAAAGGTGGCATGGATTCTGGCCCAGCACGCCCAACTCACCTAAATCATAGATGGCTGCCAGAGCCCATCTCTGAGGCAGTAGGGGGTTTCCCAGACTGGGGCAGGAGGCTGAAGTCTCTTCTCCTCCTTCTTCTTTTGCAGCAGCAACAGCAGCAGCAGCAGCAGCAGCAGCAGCAGCAGCAGCAGCAGCAGCAGCAGCAGCACAGAATGGTCCAGGACTCTCTGAACTCTCAGCTCTCTGACCAGAAGGAAGCCAAGACTTAGCTGAGTGACAGTGGCGGAGGGCCCAGGGCAAGGGGTCATCTGTAATGACCACACACCAAGGAGATCCACTGATCCCTGTGGCCCTTCTAGGCCTCTTAGAGGAAGTCTGTCTCCAGTTAGGCAAGCTGCCTGCTGGGTGGCCTGAGGCCGCGTTTTCTTTGAGGTCCAGAGAAGGTGGTGAGCTTCAAACCTCATCTCAGTGGTTATTTGACAGTTTGCCGCCGAGGAGGCCATTATGCACATCCCTGGGAGGCCTAAGGATGCTGGGCTCACCTTAGGTCTAAGGCCTAAGAGAAATCCATTGGACAAGAGTGCATTTAGAAACAAAAGCAGTCTATTTGCATATTCAGTGTGTTCCAAGCACCGACTTGGTACCTACCTGCCTGTGTGCCTGAGCCGACCTGGGTGTACAGCAGCACCATTATAGCATAGCCCCAACCTTCCAGGAGGTTACAAAGCTAGTTGTAGCTGGTAGTAATTTGTGTTTCAAAGTACAGGGGAGGAAAGAAAAGCCAGGACAGGATAGTCTGTCCCTAGACCAACCCAGCTAGCCCCCTACAAAGGCAGGGCCGGGTGACCAAACTGCGGCCATGGTCTGAATCCTTGCTGCGCCCTTAGGTCTTGGTTCAGGGCATGAGGACTCCAGCCCAGCCTGAGTTACAACCACTGACCTGGGAGCCAGCCCCAGAAAAGCCAATTCGGGAGGCACCTTCAGCTCTGAGGAAGCCAGACCTTGCCTGTGCCTCATTGGCCACCTACTAAGAACCTTGGCTTTGGCATGAGATGCTTCTGGGTCATTTATCCAGATATTCATTGGGGATGTGAGGATTGCTTCACCTCCTCAGAACTCAGGAACCCCCACCCCCATATTGATCTAGAACATTTCCTCTGTGGCAAGTGGGAAAAAAGAGACCCTTTCCAAGTGAGGCCAGGGCCAGTGGCCTCCTTTGTCCCCTTGTCAAACAGCCTATATGGAAAAGATGGAGCAGGAAGGGGCTGCCATTGTCCAGGGAGAGGTCAACAGGACCTTCCTACCTCCCTGGCTCTGATCTCTGATTCTGAGAAGCTTCTGAGCTCAGGATCCTCCCATAGGCCTGAAATCCTGAGCACAGTGTGTGTGTGTGTGTGTGTGTGTGTGTGTGTGTGTGTGTGTATTGCATGTGTCGGTATATGTACATACCCCTACAAGCTTGTGAATACTGAGATTCTTGGTACGAGGAGACTGGGTCTCTTCTTTCCAAAACCACAAGACCGCTGGCTGGCCTCAAGCCTTGGTTTCCTCAAGGCCCAGAAGCTAATGAGAGCCAGACCTGTCCCATAGGCTTGGGTGGCCCCAGGGCGGAAATCAGCGGTCCTGAGAGCTGCCCTTTTCCAGAGACCCAGGTGATCTACCTTCCCCTACCCACCTACCCTACCATTGTTGCTTTGTGTGTGTGTGTGTGTGTGTGTGTGTGTGTGTGTGAATCTATGTGTAAATATATGGTGGTGGTGGTGTGTATGTATGTGTGTGTGCAAGTATGCGAGAGTGCACATGTGTGTAGACATTCAGAGTTGACACCAGATACCTTTTCTCATTTTACATTTTCTCTATTTACATTTATTTTTGAACACAAACCGGAAGACCATCAGTTCTGCTAGACTGGCTTGTTAACTAGTTTCAAGCATCTGCTTGTTTCTATAAACACACATACACATGCATGCACACACACATATACAAACACAGAGAGACACACATATATACACATGCACACAAACACACATACAAGCGCACACACATATGTATACACACAACACACACATATACACACATAAACACACACATAAGCACACACATATACACAACACATATATACATAGATACACACATAAACATACACATAAGCGCACACATATATGTACAAACACAATACACATATATATACACAAACACAGAGACACACACATAAATACACACACATATATACACAACACGTAAACACACACATATATGCACATACGCATAGACACACACACGTAAACACACACATATATGCACATACCCATAGACACACACAGTCATATTAACACACACACACACACTCCACCATGCCTGGCTTTTTCACATGAGTTTGGAGAACCCGAACTCAGATCACAGAGCTCACTATAATTTTCTCCATCAAGGAAGCACTTGGGGATTCACAAAGTCAAGACTGACAAGCTACCTGAAGACCATGCCTCAGGAGGGGATGCTGCCTGACAACCATGCCATTACTGTGTCCCCAGGGAGAGGATATAGCCACCAAGTGTTCCTTGTGAATGGATATGACTGGAAGGATCTTCCCTGCCTGTGCCCTCCCACCCCAGCTGGCTCAGGGAAAGTACTGGAGCAGCAAGCAAGCAAGAAGACACCATGTGGTCTCCACAGCCTCCAAACGCTTGGAGGGCCTCCCGTACCTCAGCTAAGACAGTAGCGGCAGGGCCCCCTGAGAACACTGATCTCCTGGGCTCACCTTCCCCATCTTCCCAGAAACACCTTAGTGAGTTAGAAATATTTGCCTGAGAAACCTCAATAAACACAGTATCATATCTGAAGAGATTAGGTTTCAGGGCCCTGGATGTGAACCTCCCCGCAGTTTTGTTTTTTTCCCCATTCGGAAACTGGGGCTGGACGTGTGAGTTCACGGAGAAAATTTCCTAACACAAGAGGCTCGAGGTATGGGAGAAGCAGTGAAAGGAACGGCAGTGGCAGCCACTCCCCATGCCGAGAAGCAGCTCTAGGCTGTGGCAGGCCCATGCACAGCAAGCTGCCGGGCATGGTGGAGGGTGTGTGTGGCGGGCAGGCAGCAAGATCCCTTCTTCTGGGCACCCCATGGCCCTGGATAAGGCCTTTTGGTCGTCCTACTTATCTGAAGCCACCGTTTGTGGCAGGAGCTCCTGGCGCTTTGAAGAGATGGCCCAGAAAGTCTTGGGAACACACCTGTTTTCCTCACATCTAAGGGGCTACCCAGCAGCTGCCTTGATTAGCTGTAGGTCAAGAAAGGACTGGTCCCTAGTAGACCCTCACCATGTCTCCTTCCAGGCAGACTCTCCACAGGGTTAGTGTGCAAACAGCACAGACTCCTCTGAGGCCTTATTGAGACTTCAACACAGAGAGCAAATCCTTGCTGGTCAAGAACTCAGGAGACATTGAGCCCAAGGTGGGCGGGGGTGCAGAGTTGAGCCATCAAGGACCAGGGGTGAGTATCTGTGCTACCTGGTATCCACTTCCTTCTCTAGAGGAAGTTCAGTGGGGGCCCGGCGTCGGTCAGAGCGTGGCCTTGAAGTCAGGTCTCAGATGCTACCTTCTGGGTCAACTGAAGCAGAAAAAGAGGTTGGTGGGACCTAGGCTGGGGCCTCATGAAGGAAGTAAGAAAAGGAGTTGAACCCTCAGACTGGGAACTCTGAGCGGGACCTAAGGAGGCAAATGAAGACAGACAAGAAATGAGAGCTCGGTGCAGAGTCAGGTGACTGCGGTGAGCCGTGTAATCTGTGCAATCCACTCCCCAGATGACACACGACTGCTTGTCGCCCCACAAGGCTGGTGCCTGTGCTCCCATCTTATAGATGAGAAAACAGAACCCCTTAGGACATCTCTGGAACATTCCAACAACCGGCAATGGACAGAGCCGTGCCTAGACAGCCTGGCACCCCGCCTTTCCAGTCCCACCTCAGTTCACAGGAGGGAGCCTCAGCCTTCAACTCCTCACAGCCGCCGCCCCCCCCCACCGCCTGCCCATCCGTCCCCCTCCAAGACACTTCCTCACCACCCCATATCTATTGCCTTTGCCAAGGCCGCAGAAAGGAGGCTGCATGTGCGCCATCCTGCCGTGTTCTGTCCCCAGAAACTTGGACAAGCTCGCGGAGCAGGGATTGGCTTTGAAGCCTGAGCTTCTGTAGTGGTTGTTGGGTCCGTTTGCTTACCTATAAGACGATGGCCTCTAGCAAAGGCCGGTGAAGCTGGCTAATGAGAGTGTGTAGGTGAAGGAGTTCATGAGAGAGGGGTCAAACGAGGCTCAGAAAAGACGTGCCCCTCCCCCAGGGCCACAGAGCATGCTGGGAGCAGTCACAGCTGGTGTGATGAGGAACAAGAGCGATGCTAGCCCAGGCCTCTCTGGGTCTATGTGTCTGTTTCGCCAGCCATGAAATCACATGGTTGTGGTGTGCTCTGAGCCAGGCACGGAGAAGGCGAAAGGATGACAGCGTCCAGCCCAGGCCCTCTTTTTCCACCCATGACCCCCGTGCTCCCCTGTGGGGAGCGGTCTCTGCCTGAACCCAGTGGTCAGTCTGGGGCGTGGGGCGGTTTGCAACAGGCTCCTATTGTCTGCTAGCTTGAGTGCACCTGTAGTTCCCGTCCCATGCCGGTGAGTCAGCTCCTGGCAGACTGCTGGCCTGCTACTCCACGGCATCTTGAGCCTGAAAGGGGACCTTTCTTTTCTCTCTCCTCCGCCTTCCTCCCTCCGCTCTCCGTGAAGTGGTCATCTCCGCTGGGCAGCAGGGAGCGTCCTTCTGTGCCAAGAGTTGTTGAGTCTCCTTGGCCGGGAGACAGGGTGGGGTCTCAGAAACAAAGAGGGCGCAGCCTAGAGCTGGCCAGAGCTGCCAGGCTACTGGAGGGCAAAGCTCTCGGGGCATCCAGATACAGCTAGCTGCTCTGGGGCTGGGGCTTAGATTATTTTCCTGTTGCTGTGCTGAATAAAGCAATTGAAGGAAGGAAGGAAGAAGGGAAGGAAGGAAGGAGGAAGGGAAGGAGGAACAAAGGAAGGAAGGAGAGAGGGAGGGAAGGAAGGAGGGAGGGAGGGTTTGCTTTAGCTCACAGCTCAGGACACAGTCCATCGTGGTGGGGGAGTCACAGCAGCTAGAACCTTGAAGCAGCTGGCCAGATCACATCCACAGTCTGCAGAAAAGAGCAAGGGATGCATGTGGCTGCTCAGCTTCGTTTTTTTTCCATTCATACAGTCCAGGATTGAAACTAGGGAATGACACCACCCACGGTGGGCAGAACTTCGCACATCAATCAATGTAATCAAGACATTCCTCAGGCTGGAGAGATGACTCATCAGTTAAGAGCTCTTCAGAAAGGTCCTGAGTTCAATTCCCAGCAACCACATGGTGGCTCACAACCATCTGTAATGGGATCTGATGCCCTCTTCTGGTGTGTGTCTGAAGACAGCCACAGTGTACTTATATAAATGATAATAAATAAATAATATTTTTTAGAAAAGATATTCCTCTACTGGCATGCTGTCTTAGTTGGGGTTTCCATTGCTGTAAAGGGACACCATGACCAAAGCAACTCTTATAAAGGACAGTATTTAATCGGGGCTGGCTTACAGGTTCAGCGGTTCAGTCCATTATCGTCATGGCAGGAAGCATGGCAGTGTCCATCCAGGCATGATGCAGGAGGAGCTGAGAGTTCTACGTCTTGTTCCAAAGGTAAACAGGAGAAGACTGACTTCCAGGTAGCTAGGAGGAGGGTTTCTCAAAGCCCACCCCACACAGTAACAGACTTTCTCCAACAAGG